>OY728152.1:1235298356-1236548356 GCA_963277665.1 Viscum album
TGGATAGGCCAAGTATCATTGCAACCTTTTAACCATGTCTTAATTAACCATTAAGGAATATTCAATTTTTGAGGTTCACTCCACTACCTTCCATCAATATGGAAAGGAGTTCTATGAACATGTAACCTTTTTCAATATTATTTGTTAATTACATGTTATATGCAAAGTATACTTTCTATTCCACATTTCTCATTTAGTAAACAATTGAATCAAATAACTTATAAGGGTTAAGTGGTGAGCATACATCGTTCATGACATTATGAAATTTTCATTACTAAAAATCCATTTTTTATAGTATGGCTCACCTTTTGGAAGCTCAAGAAAAGACACAACCAATCTATGGCTCAAACATGCCAAAACCCAAAAAACCAATTATAGCATAACCTTCGACATGGGGTGGAATGAATTGTGGGTGTAACCACTGACAACTAAACATATATTTTGAATTATCATAACCATAAGATTATAAAATGTATAATCATGGAATGTAAATTTATGAAATCAATATCGATGAAATCAGAAGGCCCCACATGAACATTCCAAAATTAGTGAATATTA
Organism: Viscum album; assembly: GCA_963277665.1. Lineage (NCBI taxonomy): Eukaryota > Viridiplantae > Streptophyta > Magnoliopsida > Santalales > Viscaceae > Viscum > Viscum album. Next base: position 1,235,298,915 of record OY728152.1, read on the forward strand.
GGGATGAGTTATAGGCCACCCACCTTAGGGTTTTAAGACTCTCCTCATCAGGTATCGGCCCTTGATTTTCCTCAGATCAGAGTATATCTAAGAAGTGGTGGAAAACTCTAACATGACAATATCTAGGTCTAGAGGAAAAGGGAAGAAGAAATGCCTAGAGATCTTGAGTACATACCGTTGTGCATCTAATGTGAAAGATAGAAGCTCGATCGGATTCCAGACAAAGGAGATCTATTGATCCCCAGAATTTTCCTTCAAAAATCACAACATTGAGTAAAAAAGTGGTTAATATAGATGGTTCTCAGATTAGGTATGAAGAGTGGGGTAAAATAGATCATTAAGGTAATCTTGGACAATTTCCCCAGAATTTTAGCCTATGCACTGTATGACTCAACAGTTTTTCATATCATGGGAAAACTGTGCAAGACGGATCTTCCCAAAAACACATCCTCTACACGATTTTATCAAACTGTGCACATGCCATGCAAGAGTACCTGAAAAAAATGGGTGTTTGCTGGATTAGGCTCCACGTCCATGAGAAAACCATTCTATGTGGCTCCATTCGAAAAAACAAAATCCACACAGTTTACTCTAAACCATACGCCAAGCCTGTTTTCCCCAAAAAGGCCCCGAACACCCTCATAACATTTTCTAACTCATTAGGCATCTATATTAGGTCAAAGGTAACGATTTATACAAAAAATTAAAGGATCCATACCTGAGTAAAAAAATGGGTTCTTACAACTCTTGGTTTCAATAGTCAACTAAATCATGAAACACATTTCTCTACTCAATTTAGTTATCTCTTACATTAGTATCCACAAAATTATGAGTATGACCCAGTGATATATTATTATCTTTATATGGTTGTCCTATAGTCCTAAAACGTCATTATTAATGACTATTTATAGCACCCTAATTGGTTATTCTAATATGTTTTCATACTGAAATTATTTCCTTGTAATGTTGAATGCATCATTTATATGGTTCTTCATTTTATTTTCCATTGTTGAAAAAGTTGGTTGGTCATTTTCTTGGCCGAAATCAGTGTTCAAACTATCACTAATGCTTGATTCTCTGTGAAAAATCCAAAAAAATATTGAGAAGTGAATTACTTCAATATAAATTTTTCATGATATTTTTGTCTCTTCAACCATATTCTAAATTTGTATTTAGGGAATGGACATCTTATTCAACTATCAATGGATGAACTAGAAATTGAAAAATCTAAAAAATTCCCCAAACACATATCATACTATGATGTGTTCCATAGTAATGTGATAAATATTTTATACATATATCAAAAACTTCCTATAGTTACATATTGAAAATTAAAACACATTAGAAATATTATTTCATTCAAAGAACAGTAACAAATTAATTTAAAATCAATAATAAAAAAAATTATTTATGCAGATTAATTTGATTATATTTTTGAACTATATAATTTTTCATAGATTTCAATTTAAATATATATAATCCATCCCAAAATTAATCTTTTTTATAACAATGTTTAATGATTTAAAATTTTATAATGGATTTTATAGTATTACATTTATGAATTAAAAAATAATCCAATAATCTTAAAATCCACACTCAAGTATGATTATAAAATCATGCATGTTTGGGATGAAACCAACCCTAAATTTTAACATATTATTATATAATATAAATAATGATAGAAATATCCCATAATAATTTTTTAATAGAAGGAATTAAAATTAGGAAATAAATACAAACAAAACACATTGAAAGTGAAAAATATTAGACTGAAATGGAGATATTTTGAAAATCACCCATGAACGAGGAGAGAGGGTGATGATAAAATGGGGTGATATTAGGGGTGTGTATTAATAGGGGGAAAGGGAAGAAAGAGAGTCAATAACGTTTAGGAAAAGGTTTAGGGAGTAGTGAAGAGGGAATGGTGGATTTATGGTGAGGGTTCGACAACAAGGTATGGGGGTGGCGAAAAATACATAGTAAGGGATGGGGGAAGAGAGGGGGAATGGGGAATAAGGTATACAATGAGGTCAAGGATGTTGGAGAGGGTAAGAGAAGATACGGTGGGAGATTAGTGTCTCAGCATGAAGGGGAATAGGGTAAAGAGGAGAAATGTTGAGGGCTCGATGAGGTTAGTAAGGGATCAAGGAGAGATAATGATGGATTATGGAGGGATAAGTAAGGGATTGAGGAGCAATGGAAGCTTTGTGAATAGCAGTTTCGGGAGGGGTGGTGAGGTCTTGTGGAGGGATCTGGGGTCAATGGTGAAAAAGGATTAAGTAGAAATTTTGAGGGATTAGAGAGGGCTCAAGGTGTACTGACAAGGGGTAAGGGAGTGATGGTGAGCACTCAGGTGAGAAAGGGTTGATGGGGCAGGATGAATCTGGGAGAGGGAGGAGGATCATTTTCTTATTATCTATAAAAATGAGGGGTGTGTTTTAAAAACCCAACATTAAATTATATTATGTTTTTTCAAAACTATTTAATAAAATATTGATGAAAATATTTTTTAATGTAGAGAGTATATTCATCATAAATAGAATAAAATTCACTCACATACTGAAAGTATCAATACAATTTAATGAGATAAAGGAATTAAAATAACCTATATAAAAAATCACAATACATAAAATAATCAATAAACATTGTACCAATAACGGTGTTTGGGATATAATTAGAGTCCTCAAATGCAATATCTTCAACATAAAGATATCATGAATCCAGATTTATATATTAATTTTTTTCCACAAATGATTTCACTTTAGACTAAGGGTTAGATAACAATACCTTATAAGAATCTAATTAAATGACACATAATTTTTTTATTATGAAAAAACATTTTATGAAAATTTGAGAAACCACAAGTACCATGGAATACATCCAAATAAAACCAAAAAAGAAGTCAATATGAATCAAAAATATAGGAACTACCCTCCCTAGAAACTATAACATGATGTGAAGTCTCCACCTTGGAATGATCGCTCGGCTAGCTGTCTCGTGCAGGGTTTCATAGGCCTTCTACCGATGGAAGATTCATACCCTCTCAAACATCAAAATCTGAATGACAATGCTTTGGTGAATGATTTCTTCTCTGATCCTCATCTAGAGCTATTGCGCCTCTACAAGTGATACCCTAACCCGCTAAGCACCAGGTCTCCAATGATTCAAGGAATACGATACAATGCCACTTTGGTCTTGGAGTACCGATACCAAAACCAAAGGAAACCACTATCGTTGAATCTTGACAAACCTATACGTATCTAATTGTACCTACGAACCATTAAATATGAATGACCCACTCCACTACCATGTGGGTGATTATTAAAAAATTGGAGATGAATCAGATTCCTATAATGAGGTCACGTACTTAAATCTTATGGGTAGTCAGATTCGGTGTGTCCAAAATTTCCAACACTGATAAAAAGATATAGGATTACACCCTAATGAAGCCACTAACACTAAATCTTATGACTATTTAACACCTTTTCCAATACATTTATGAGATTCATTCCATATCCTCTTTAGGCTAGAGCAATATCCCAAGATATTTACCACTACTAAGAAACACAATTTATACCTATCTTTATAGTAAGATATACCTCATTTATAACTCCTTTATTGACCATGTCGATATAAGTCGGTAAACGAAGGAGAATATTCATTTATTTGATATCATCCTTTAGACTCGTTTAAAAATTTCTAACCCTACTATAATCATTCACGACAATATTTTGAGCAAATGAATAAAAAAGAATTAGTATACTAAATTATTGAATAGTATCATTTATCCATCTTCGTGAATTTATGGGCCTATACCACCCTCATTGTCATGGGATAAAACTAATAATTTAAATCTTTATTAAAGGTAGTCTAGTTCAGGTCCTCATGTAACTTTTCAAGTACTAAGTATTCCCACAATAATCTATCAAGATTTTTCAACATCTAATTGGAGAATCTAACCTTCATGGCCTTTGTGGTATTCAAGAAAATAATGATATTCTCGATCTTTTTTATCTATTTCATATCCTATTAGGTGCCTTGTAACCACTGAATATTTTTGTGTTCATCTTAGTGAAATCTTGATTATGACCCACTATATGTGCCTAACATATTTCAACCTCCTAGACTAAGGATTAATTCATATAAATAACCAACTCCACTAAATATGGATCAACCTGAGGGTTTTCTTTTGAAACATTTTCTATAGCTCTATCCCTTTACTTAGAATAGGCCTTTCAATGAGATATTTTATACAAAAAAATTACATGATCTAATTAAAACATAATTAAATATCAATAATGATTAGTTTAAATAAAAAACTCATTAAAATAGGTCACACAAAACCATTATCATCAATATAAAATTCAAATAATGAATGGCTAAAAATAGAAAAATTAATAATATATTTTATATTGCGCATGGTTTGGCCACATGGTTAAATAAACCATGAACAAAACCTATGAAACATTATTAGTTAGATTCCATACATGGATTTAGAGGTTCAGTATGTTTACTACTAATGTGTGCCTAACTGTGTGGATTTTCTTTTCTCCCATGTTTCACACTAAAAATAAAAATTTCTCAAAACCACTCATGCATTTTTCTTGAAACCCATTATTAATGTCAAAAGACATATAATCTCATAAATATCCAAAACTAAGTTAAAATTTGAAACAAAACTCCGGAAAACCCATGGAAACTAATGATTTGGCATGATAGAAAGCTAGACATAAACTCCATCACACTTACCTCTTGAACTTTTATGGTATAATATCTTTTATAATACCGACCCCAAGTAATAGAGGTATCTAATACCATTTTGTGAGTAATTGGACTAGGTTGACCTGACACATCACCTAAACTACTCTGCCAAAATTATTGATGCGTTTTCTAGATCTACATAAGCTTGAAAAAAGATCTAGGGTGTCACACTTAACTATTTGGGAAGGTTTTTTCCATTAAATTTATTTTATAGACTATCCATGAATTGGAAATCCCAACAACAAATATAATGATTAAACAGATTTAATTATCCAATCAAAACATAAGAATCAATAACAATAAATAATACTATAAAAAATCACTTCACAATTATGGACTATCCATACCTATGATATTAATAGTCATCGTAGTAAAAATATGAAACTATGATCAAGTGCAATGTGGATAATACAAAAAATCCTAACAGAAAAAAATTAGAAAAATTCTCCACATGAGCTATACTTTATGAGTCCAATATCTCAACTATCCCAGACCTACCATAGAAATTTGTAATCAAGAAGTTCCACTAATGGAAATTTTTCCCTTAACAATACATGTTTCCTGGAAAAAATAATTTTTCATATTCTAAAAGTAATAGACAGGATGTGAGGAAAATATCAAAATATAATACCACTATGAATCTATACAACATATTCTCCATGAAAACCAATAACTCTAGTTTAGAAATAATTTTCAAATCATGTTCAATTTTAAAATATTATCATGTGAATATAGGATGATTTATATCCCTTTGATTTTACTCAAAATATTACCTCATTTCAAAGAACTAAACAAGGCTCATATAAAATGGAGGTGAGGTCACATGGCATAAACATACTCACTCACGCAAACACGGTGTAAGCATAACCATAAGAATCACCATATATCTAAATACTAGAAATGTTCATAAAGCATAAAAGGTCTCATAAAAGAAAATAATAAAAAATAATGCAACATGGGATCTAACCAATGTGGTTCATCATGACTTAGTCTAATAAATGGTTGATTAGTCAACTAATAAGTTATTATAAGTCTTTAAGCTATCCTGGTCTACCCAAGGCCTCATATTCCTTTCAAGGTAACTTCCATTTCATATGGAAACATACATACATAGGGTTTACTCATTCCACATGAAAAACATACTTCCATAGGATCCATTGGTCCACTAGTTAGAAATAATTATCCAATATATGACATAGGATAATGTTTTAATTGTCTAAATCAGCACAAATTCACCAAAGGTCTCCCATGTGCAACATATTTCCAAAAACATAAAATATTATAATAACCCGTTTCATAAATCACAAATTCCTAAAATAATTCATCCATTAAAAAATGAAATACTTCTATAAAATTCCTTTCATAAACTCATCTAATAGTATAAGTCATCTTTAATTGATTTTACCAAACATGTTGCAATTATTAGAGAGAACAATCTTTGAAAATTAATTTATAACCATGAAATTTCCATCAAATATCAAATATCACATCATACATGGATACAGAATAAATAATAATACAACTAAAATAAAATTTTATAAAAAAAATGGAATTAAATAACTAAAGGAAATCTGTGGAAATAACCCTTAAATAGTAACTAATACCTTTAAATAAAATCAAAACTTATAAATTTGGATGAAACCCATAGAACAAAAAAGTAGGAGGTGTCTTCACACACCTAAACCAGCAAGAGAAAAGATAAATACCTTTTCTACGACCCTAGTTTTTTTGATATAAAAATCATGGGTTTCCAAATTTCATAAAATGGAATAAAAAATGAGGAATACTGGTAAAGAACAAAGAAATGAAGCTTACCTCATGACAAACCACCAATTATCAAGTGACATCCACCAAAAATACTAGGGTGGGAGTACCAATCTAAGGGTATGGTTATAAATATGAATGGGAAATAATAATAGTGGATTTGGGTTAATATACATAAAGTAAAGCTTTCTAAAATGTCACATTTTATTTAGATTGATAGGGTCGCATGATTTGGCCACACTGTTTGGTCACAAAATTAGGTAAATTGTGCTCCAACTATGCAGAAGATATGGTCTCTCTAAAAAAAGTTTCACTGTACTTATAGTATGACACATGGTTATAAAAATCATTCCAAACTATTTCAAACCACACTCTATCCCAAACACCCATCTCAAATTGCGAGAAGCACGGTTACTATTAACTATGTTCTAAACATGTTCTTAGGAATGTTTCCCCAAAAAAACTATATTGTTAAACCTATTTCTCTCAAGAACACCAAGAACTGACAAATAAATAAATACAACATTAAATAAGACATTAAAGTGACCCGTTCGATGTCACAATACATTTGGAGTTAGGAACCCATAGGTTGAAATGGAGGGATCTTAATAAAACTCACTGCTAATGAAGATCAAAATCATCGATAATAAGGCATTCTTTTGTTAGATTTATTTTTTCCCCTTCTAAATTTAACTCTCCTGTTATCCTTTTTTATTTCTTGTGATTTATTATTCTAGTTATGGGAATAGGGATGCCTTAAAAACCCCTCACTATCTACCAGACACGATCACACTTAATGATTAATTCTTCATCAAGGAAGACATGTGAAAATTATCATCCGGTCATTTTCTATATTAATAATCTAATAACTAAAAAATCATGGTGTCTAATCATAATCTAAATCAAATAGATAAATTTCTATTTCTTTAGTTATCAGTTTCTTCTATAATGAAATAATATTCATCCATACCACTCCTGAAGGAAACTCAATGTGAGTTGTGAGACGATACCTTATTCTAGATCTCCTCTGTAATTTTTACTTATACCAATGAGTCCATAAAATTGCATCACTCTACATCTTGATAAAATTAAACAGGACCTAAAATTATTAAATATAATCTATAATAGTAAAGAAACATTATCAAAAAATGGGACTCTTTTTGTGTCTACTACTTCATTCCTAATACATGATATTATCACCTATAACCTTATCTCCAACTATAATGTAATCAAATATAGAAATAAGTTACAAAGATAAAAATTAATTTATCAGGGGGAAAATATACTACCAATTTCATCCAACCAAGGCTCTATTACTTCACATCAGACTCACCCAATTCATGAGTAACATTAAACAGAAAAACTCATACAATTTTTCCTTAATAAGAGAAATATTTTCCTCTAGATTTCACTCATTCATTAGTATAAATATAGGTGTAATTTCTTTATACTTTTTCACTAGATAAAATTATCATCACTATTATTATTAGCCTTGGGAGGCACAATGATATGTTTAAACCCAATCATTCTCAATGCATGATTTCATATGAATATTTTGAATGGTAAAAAAAGAATTACTTTTTCATGAATTACTTGTTAATATAATTTTAGAATACCAAGTTTTATCTTACTGGCTAACCTAGGTTTTCTCTCAAGGAACCACACCAAACACATTTTATTCTAGGTTTTTGTAACTTATTTATATTTTTGATATTTTTAATTATATGAAAACAGTTAAAGTTTTTGGTGGTTGTTTTTTTGAGAATACTATAAAAAAATGAAAACAATAATGGAATGATAGAAAATTATGGGGAAAGAATAATTGAACCCTAAGAGAGTGTTATTAACAATTTTCAGACGTGCACTCATTTTCAGTTAATTCAAAACTTATTTCAAATGAAATAAATCCCACTTGGATTTTTCCAATGACATCATAGAAAATGATTTGTCCAAGAGTATTGGAGTTTGGTCACATAAAACCCGTTTTAAGGTATTAAATCATACTTTGGGACTCTGTTATAGACTTAAGATGTATTTATGACTCCTTCCCAAATCCTAGTGTGGGAATGGTTACTCTTTTTATAGGGATATAATTGAGACCATGTCATTTATGTAAAAATATATATGAGTTAGGGGTCTCCCATGTTCCCTGAATAATTTTATGATTCTTTGGTTTATAGTCATCTAGTTGGGCTCTTTGGAATTTATTTTCATCCATGGAGGGGGTTTGTGTTTTGAGGTTGGGATTTAAACTTTTAGAGGCATCCTATGTATCCTCTGAAAGTAGGAATCAAAGCCGACATATTTTTTATGGAATGATTAAAGTGGGATTTAAAATTGATCATTTAGATAGTGACTTGAAAAAATTTCTTCCCCATTGGGGATTCAAAAAGGATCATCTGCCTATGAGATTTACAAAGGAGCATCTGCATAGAGGATTAAAAAAGGGCCATCCACATAGTGGCTAAGAAAAGTGTCATCCTCACTGGGGTTCATAAATCCTTTTCTTCATAGGTGATCCATAAAGGTTAATCCACATAGGGATTCATGACGGTTTATCCACATATGGGTCTCTATAACTGTTTATCTATATAGGGGGTCAACAAATCATTTTCAACTTAGGGAATCCACAAAGGTTAATTCTCATTGGGATTCATGAAGGGCTATCTTTATAGGTATTTTAACAGAATCATCTATATAGGGACATATTGAGGTAATTTCTTCATAATGAGGGAGGTCATAAAATGAATCCCTACATTACGAACAACCCAGGTTTCACATAGCATTTCCCGTTTTCATGCTTTGTGAGGGGATTACTTTTTAGAGGGCCTTAATGGGATTTCTTCACAAATTATCTCCCCAATATAGAAGTCATAAATTTTACATGAGTGATTCCATGTGAATTTTTATCACCCAAGAGCATACAACACATTTGTTCCACCCTTCTTTCTGTGTTTCACATTCTATTTCTGACGTGGGTGTCAATATTTACAGTTAGCAGTGAATAAATAATTTCTTGAAATATTCATCCTCAGAGATAAAGGTTAATGAATTGTCATTAATGAAGAAGGTAGGTCATGTAGGAGATCCAGATAAAATAATCACAAAGGTTCTTCTTCATAGATTCACCATAATGGAGTATCACAAAGGGGTTTCTATATAGGGTTGACTGTAAATGAATTTAGTTCGCAGGGGGTCAAAATTCACTACCTTTGACTGAAAATGGATTTTATTTATAGGAGGATATTTTTTAAAAAACATTCCAGGTGTGAGGTGGTCAGTGAAAATTTCTATGTGGTGGAGAAAAGGTTTATTCTAGATATTTGGCTTGTCAATGTTCATTGTGGGTAAAATGAGTCTCAACATATAAAATTCATAAATTTATATATGTAAGACTATTTTGGATACTCATGTAGTGAATTAAATGTCTCTGAAGTGGAATAAAATCATTTATGTAGTATATAACAACTATCTAGATGTTTTCCAAATAAAAAAGTGTCTGAAAGACCATCAAAATGGTTTTTAAGAACCACACCATTAGATTGAGAATAATTTATTAGGAATATCCATCACTCAATGTGTGAGTAGTATTGAGGCACATAGAAATATAATATGATTATTCTTCCATCATGGAGACATATCATTACCCATAAATGGAATGTTTTTACCATTTGAGGATAGTATCACGGAGTAGACTGAAATGTGTATGCTATGAATTTTTTTATGCTAATAGGGATGTATTGTAATTCTCTTATTATTTTCATTTTTATCTGAATTCTGTAAATTAATAAAATAAATATCATTCATCATCAAAACTACACTATTATTATATTATATACTCAATGAACTTTAATGATCTTCATTGACACTAAATACTCAACTCCTCTTTTGTAAAAACATAAAACCACACCTTAAACGAGCATGTCATTCCATCAAAGCCCAAACTCTATCGTATATCTTTTCATCTCATTACTCATCCAAATATATTATATATTAGATGGATTGAGATAAAAGATAGAGATTATATTTTATTATAGAATATATGAATCCACTGGTTTGAGAAAATAAGGTATCATTCACAAATTTAAACTCAGACACCTTCGGTATGAAGGTACCGTGCCAGAGCGGAAGTGGTCAACAGCATTCCCAATAATAGAATATCATTAAATTATTCAAATTTCTCCTTATTAAATGAATAATAGAAACCCCAAAATCCATGATACAAGATCACTACATATAGTTTATATATAATTTATGTAAATATGAAATGCCAGATATTGGAATTTTTTACTCATTAATGAAACAAAAATCAGTTTCACATCATAACATTTCTATGTTAGTGGAATCAAGGGTATAATCACTATATTAGTGATATACACATGAATAATGAACCTATTAATTTCACTATAGAATTCCCATCCTATTATGAATGATATTAATTCTTAAAATATTCTTTGATGATCTCTATATGAATCTTTTCTATGTATAAAGATTAGTTTTTTCTCTATATTATTGGGAGGTTATAGTTGGAGGATCAAACTCTATTTTTAAGAGAATTCTAGGAGAGGAGATATCTAGAGATTTAGAGGATTTCTATAAAAAAATTACATAAAACCATTTATTTTTATAATGAAGTAATCATGTTTATATAGAGTTAGGGCAGGAGATTCATAATTGAACATGGGATGGTAATATTATTTTTATCCTCAGTAACCTCGATGTATAAGTAATTTTGAAAATATTTTTAGTATTTCATTTTATTAACATGTACTATAATATCATATAAATATATATTACTATATCTAGTAAATAATTTAATAGTTAATTAAATAATATCTAATATTTCATTTATTATTAGATGATTGAACACAATCCGCCAATCCTCTCTCAAATTTATCAGACAATGAATATTAAAAATTTATTTAAATATATATATATCACTTTTTTATACACTAATAAATTAATAAATATGATATTTATTCAAATAGTTAATAAATATTTATTAAATATACAACTCACATAGATTCTCTCAAATAATTGGTGACTGGATATTTTTAACCAAGCAAACATGAATAATTATTAAAAAATGTGTGGAAATAATATTTATTAAACAAGTTATATTCTTATTGGATTTAATTTTTGGTTCTATATTCACTTAATGTGAGACTATTTAATCCCTTTTATCGATGAAATTTGGTGGAACCACCTAAAGTCCAAGGTTAGCATATAAAAACAAGCCAAGAAACCCATATAGAAATTAGTTAACGTCAATGTGATATAGAACCTCATATGAATGTACATTATGTAATATAATATATTTATGAGGATACAACTAATAAAGAAAGTTCTATACTCGTGTAAGCTACCTAGTCAATCAATATCTTATTATTTGACATTCTGTAAAATTACCTATTGACATAACACTCTAGATATAGGCTTCATCTTACAGTTATATTGTCATAAAAAGTCCTGAGATATAGACTTTCATTAATGAATAGAAGTAGAATATACTTTTTTAGATTATTCATTAATACAACCTCAATTATAATCCTCCCAATGTATCCCAAATCTCTATGAGAATATGTATTCAAGGTTTTATTTAACACATTAAAGTTCATGACTCGTGATATGCATTAACAAAAATTTTAAAGTTGGAGGATAATTACCTACATCGATAGATTGAAACATTCAATGAAACATATAAATATGAATTTAGAATTAGTGGTTCAGGTTCTCTTAGCATTGTATCTTATGTTTATCAAAGAAAAAAATCATGAGAAAAATTATTAATGTATTATGAGACCCCTTTCCTTGATAAAATGTATAATCTATATCTTTTAAGTTGTTTTCATCCGGCCACATAATATGTATTTAAGAATAATACCATTGCACTTAAAGGTTCCCATCATGGAATGAAATTTTCATTTAATTTTGGTGTAACATGTACCTTTATGACATTATCACATAGATGTCACACATAAGAAAAAACATCATTTAATAATATTTTTGATTAATATAATATACTATCAATATTCTAGTAATCAAAACCTAAATGTACTTGGTTATAGGGCACCAAATCCAATACACTTCCACTTATTGATATTCTAATTTTCCAATTTATTATCCTAGAATGATAAAATTTCTTCTACTAAGATATGTAAATACCTATTGATCCTACCATGTTGTTCATCGTTATTCTTTTACTGCAACCTCATATCTCTATTAAATTTTTTCATGAGACAACATCACCAAATATATAAATATATAGACATTTTTACCCTTTTAACCCTAAAATTTTGGATAATAATATTTTTAAAATTCATCGTAATATAATTTTTCTATCTTTGTACAACTCCAAAATACGGGGGAAATAATTTCAAAACATGCTTATTAATGATCATCTGAATCCACTACATACTTAGTCGAATATAGATCTGAAAACTACTATATGTGTTTAGATTTACCACTATATTTATTACATTATCATTTATTATATTTCATACCAACGTTTTAAAAAGTATAATAGTTTTATTTACCCTAATAAAACTAGTAAAACAATTTATTCAGTTACCAGGATGTCATCACATTTTTCTTTTTCTAGTATTGTTGGATAGTTCTGACTATTAAACTATTGAGTTCTCTAGGTATGGTTTGAGATTTACATTTTATGATTTATATATGAGAAAAATCAAACATAATAATATATCATTTAATGTGAGATATATTTTTAAATTACTCTTAATGATATCAAGTTTAATCATTACAATAATGTCATGTCACACTAGAAAACATTCACCTAAATTATTCCATATAGTATAAATACCATTTCAACCATGTATAATTACGTGGATAAAGAAAAAAATAATTATAATGTAATATACCATGTTTCCTGGAACATTTATTTCCACTTAATACATTGTGGAGAAATGAACCTTAGTCTTAAATAATTTTTTGACATTGTATTTTCTTCCCATTGAAGTTCTGAAGAGTGTGTAGACCACTAAGAAGTGTCTGTTTAATTAGTGGTGACCTATTAGAATTTTCTATTTCTTGAAATTTCCCCATGTAACTTGTTTAAGATCAATCTTCTCAACTTTATAACTCAACCTCACATATATGATAAAAGAAAAGAATAAATCAAAGAACCAAAGTTTTTATAAGGTTCAGTCCCAATATTGGTACCTAGTCCTTGTTGTGTAGACTCTCATTGATCCATAGATATTAACTATATGAAGAAGTTGAAAAAAATGATACAAATCCCATAAATATCCTTCTATATCTCAATATAAAATTATATAGGATCCCAATAGCTACATAGTTTTTTGTACTCCAGGGCCAATTAATTACTTAAAACAGGAACGTTACTCAATAAAACATTTCCTAAAACTTATCTAAAAATTACACTTACTCAATTTTTCCTCTATCTAGTTTACTCAAATTTGGTAGGTTTATATCCATCAAATATCTCAGATAATTCTCTATCACATACACCTTTGTCGTTTCCAAGTTTATCGAGTGATTTTATATATAATACACTTGTGTATGTTATAACTTCATATGAAACTTTTCAACCAAGTGATTTTTTGGTAGGAAATCACACTAAAAAAAAATAATTACACTCTCAGATAATAGTACCGACAACTTCTCAATGAACCTACACCCCCTTTAAATTGTCATAACTCATATAAAAATTAATGAGGAAGCATGGGCTCCAATTTCAAATTTCATACAAAAATAATCTTTTATTTGACCACCACTAAACCAATAAATGTTTAGGGTTAACAATATTCCTATGAAATTTATCAAATCATGGAATCAATTATATTATTAAAAATTTTATTAAATCTCATAAATATTTACAAACGATTAAAGATAATATTAACATCATCTCAATTATTGATTATACAATGTGTAAGAAAAGTATCTCAAGTATATGATCAATAATATTAACAATATTTCCTAAAATTAGAAATTCTTAAAAACTTCTCTATCTATTATTCTTAATCTAATTAGCTCTATCTAATAATCTCAGGATTACTCCACATTTTTCTCTTCACATGCTTCCTCTACCCGATGAACTCACCGAATTTTGTCTGTTTTGATCTATCTAGTGAGATGGCATGTTTCCATCCAATCGTATTATGTGTAAATAAAAATTTTATTAGATCTTATTCAACTAAACACAATAATGGACCATCAAATTTCATGATCTGATACTTTATATCTAATGATCCCTCAAAATTATGTATAGTCAGTGTTTTTCCTATACCAATGGATTTATTTATTCAGTATAGAAACAATCATCCCTCTATTTTATCAAGTTTTTTTTGCTCAATTTATTCTTGTGACCTTAATTCCTCTTCTTATTATAATTTTTGTATATTTATTATAACAAATCAAGAACTTTATACATCCAAAAATAGACCTTTTTAACTCAAACTTTTTTATCATCATCATTTTATTCATCCTATAGACTTCTTACATCTTTATCTATTATAACTTAATACATTGAACTTTTTATAGTTTGTAACATCATCATTTTAAAACTTTAATTTATAAAAATTGTGTAGTTATGATACATAATTATACTTTTATATATAGTAGTCATGTTTTTTTTAAACAAACACAAATTGAAATCATTATCTTCTTGAATAAATAATTATGTAAGAAACATTGATAATTAGTAAAGTAGGGTCTAATCTTAAATGGAAGTTAACTCAAAATTTATTTTGATAAAAAAACACACATTCACCTAAAATTCAGAAAACATTCACATAAAAAGAATTGATAAAAAAACAAAAATCATTACAAAAATAACCAAAAATATATTTAATCCCCCCTTTGATTTTTTTGGAATCATTATCAATAATTATTTTCTAAAATTCATCAAACCACGTCCCTTATCAAAGGGAGTGTCATCAAACCACACTTCCAAATTAGTAAATTTATTTAAATGAATTACATCCCTTGGTAAAAATAAATTTTGTAGCCGTGATATTGATAAACTCCCCCTAAATCATCTCAACATATAGAATTTTCACTTTTTGACCTTTTATTGACACCCCTTATTATGATAACATTAGCTTCAAATTCGAAAAATATAACTTAATGATTTATAATTATTAACCTCATTTGAAAATATAATCTAAAGCAATACAGGGGTACACTAATGAAATTTCTAATGTTAGTGGTGGAGGATGAAAACTTTTTTATCCTCAATTCCTAAAATATTTTTCTTGGCATTGATTTGGTGAAAAAATCAAAAAAATTAATATTTTTTTAAAATATACTCAATCATAACATCCCAACTATAAAATTTATCCTTTATGAAATTATATTTTTTATCAATATTTTTTTATAAAAAATGATGAATAGGATTTTTTGGGGATAAATAGAACTCTAATTATTCCAAATAATCTCAATACTTTTTAAATATTCAT
Source organism: Viscum album (assembly GCA_963277665.1). Taxonomy (NCBI): domain Eukaryota; kingdom Viridiplantae; phylum Streptophyta; class Magnoliopsida; order Santalales; family Viscaceae; genus Viscum; species Viscum album. The sequence goes on from OY728152.1 coordinate 1,235,314,880, forward strand.
TATAAAATCCTCAATCTTAATTTTCATTGGAAAAATTTGTTATCATGCTTGGGTTGTTGAAAGACATTTTAATTTATCATTACTCAAAGTAATATAATATTATTTCTTACTACATAAGCTCATAGATCATTCTCCCAATAAGAATGTTCCTCTTGATGTTTATTTTTGATCATTGCAATCTCTAGCCCAATCTTCATCAGCAAAACCAAAAAAGGTCAACTCATTACACTTTATATACATCAAGAAACATTTTTTTGATCCTTTAATATAACATAGGATTATTATTCTACCATCGTGTGTGATTACTTCAGATTAATAGATTATCTTTCACACAATGTTACAAAATCTAAATTTTATGGTCTTGACAAAGTAAAATAGAGTGAAATTATAATCATATTTAATAAATCCTTCTAATTGACACATTGGCTAGTTATGTATCTATTCATCTTCATACCAAAAGAAATATTCGTAAGAACATCCAATTAATTCTTCATTCCCACTTTTTTAAGAAATACTTAAAGTAATTTTCTTTTGAGAGGACGGTGTGTCTTCATTCTTGTTAAACATATAATCCCATAAATAAATTTAACTCTCTGAGCATTAAAATCTCATAGTTATTCATCATTTCTTCATGAAATTAATCAAAAACATTATCCATGTTTCCTTCAAAAATTATATCATCAATGTAAACAATGAAAATAAAGGTAAATATACAGATCCCTTTCACATTAATATTTATATCAAATTTTCCTATATAGAAGTTCAACTAATTTATGTAGTTTTCATGTTTTGAATACCATACCTGAATGGAGTATTTCCTCCCACAAAAATATTTTGTAATTTAACACATCATGGTTCTATCATTATCATGTATAAAACCATTGGTTTTCTCAATATAAACAAATTATTCAATTTATTCATCCCATAATTATAACTAAACAACTATCATAAATAAATTTTATTTTTGATTGGAAGACGTATCTAAAAACATTTTGATAGTCCCAATCCTTATAACAGGGGAAAGTTATTCATTAAAATTATCACCTTCAAATTGTAAAAAATATTTGAAATAAGACATGATTTATTTCAATAAATTTATCCATATGTTTTAATATTATTTATGAAGAACCATTTTTCCCTATAATGTTATTTATTTCTATTCATGGAAAAAATCCCAAGTTTCATATTTATCAATTAGATCCAACTCTCCATTAATCATATTTAAGCATTCATTATGCTCAACAACATCCGTAATTGATCATCGATCCACCTATAAGATGGGTGATTTTGGATTTTAAAACCTAAACTTATGTATACCCTAAAGTAGAGCTTATGTATCTACTATAATTTTAATAGATGCAACTTACTTTTATATAGTTGAAAAATATTATAATGGTCTTTCAGTATTACTTTCTTCATTATTGGATTGGTCAGAATCAAACTATAAAATATTAGTCTCATATTCCACTTTTTCATTAACTTATCTAGATTTGAAAATTCTATATTTTTTTACACTATCCTCCTCATCAACAATAACATTTCTTAAGGTGTGGTAGTTTTTAATGGATGTTACATCAAAGGAATCAATGAAATTGTATAGCCATTTATTGAAGCACTTGTAAATTTTTCTATTGGATGAATATCCCATGAAAATCCCTTATTATTCTTTTTGATCAAAAATTCCTAAATTTGTTTTAGCTCTAATAATCAAGGGAACTCTTTTTTATTAATTTTTAGGAGGCTATGAATCACACGTTTTTGTGCCCAATATTCCATCTTTCCAAAGGAAAGAAGCCTCTTCCACCATGGTTATTGATGTCATCTCCTTGATTAAAATAAAATCATTGGACGTTGGTTCCTCCTTCCATGGATTCCTCCTTGGAATTCATTTCTTTTTTTGTTTCTCCATCAAATATTTAATTCATGTTCAAAAAACACATTCTCTACTCTATATCGAGGTGGATGCTGGATAATTACGCCACTTCTATATCGACAGGGCAGAAACCTTTAGTTATATTAGATAGTAACCTTGGGAATCTCTAGTAATCTCTATAAACTGGGTGTGTTGGGCACCTATAATGTTCTCCTATTTTTAATTCGATGGAATCTCGTGTATGTGGTATATTAGGTGTAAAAATCAATTTATTATGTGTCATCCATGAGGTATTTAACATTGAGGGAATAAGTATTCCAATGATTTTTACACTAGTCATCTAATTGTTGTTATATAATGGGCTTATATTCTAGATCAAGTCGTTGTTTTGAATTCTATTAGGGACATGTAGGTCCCAGATTTAACATCTTGTAGAGGTAAGCACTCTATGTGTTCCCAAGGGTGATATTATCACACATGGTAGGTTGTCTGAGTGTTTCTCCAAAGGGAGAGAGGATCACACTTTGGATTTAGTTATGTGTGTCCCTGTATGGGGATATCTCACACTTAAGGGTTTGTTTAAGTGTGTCCCAAGAAGGGAAGATTTCACACTTGTGGGTTTGAAGGTAATATTGGATCTTTTAGGATTGACACATGGGGAGGTATCCCATAATTGTTAAGATACTGGGATTCAACCTCATGGAGGTGTCCTACATACCTTATTTGTATACAAGGATGAAAACACATGTAGTTCAAGTACACTGTTTATGGTTGTGTGAAAATAATGGTATATGTGGTTTAACATCTTTCGGTAAGGATTATCACATCATGAATGTATTGTAAATAATGGTTGGAGTGGAGATTTTGTATGAATTTTATAGAGTAGTGGGTTTTTATCTTAACTGTGGATTTTCATCCCATTAGTGGGGGAGGATAGTGTAGAGATTACGCATGGGATATTCCCAATGTATATTTTCATCCCATGGTTTTGAAGGAGGTGGCATCTCATGATGATCATACATGAGTCATATTGTGTTTACAACATGAGGTAGGGGTGTATGATCTTCCCATTCCAATCACACATGAGGTATCCTATGTTTACGACATAGGGTAAGGATGTAGTTTTACATCATGTGTTTAGGATGTATTCATGTTGTTTTAATGTCATAATACTAGGATGTTGGGCTTTTTAGTTTTATGTCATGTGATTCATACATTATTTGAAATTACATATTAAGACACAATTTCCATATAAAAGAGGAAGATCTAGCATAAGGCCTCTCTATGTAAAGACCCGTAAAATTCAAGGGAAATTTTTTCTTAATTTTCTTTAGAATTTTACAAGAGCGCGGTTTCAGACGGCACCGGATTCCGAGGTCCGGAGTGCCCGAAGTCAATTTCCGAAGTTTGGCTCGGGTACGTTCAGTGAACGAACGAGCGGGAATTCCTAACTTTTGATCTGGTGCTCGGAATTGAAATCTGAGGGCACCGATGAACTCGCAGCGCCGATATTATCTTAAAGAGACCTTTTCGGAAGTTGCGTTTGTTGTGGTACGAATGTTAGTTTTTGGGAGAATTATAAAAAGTTGAATAAAAAAATGTGGAATTCCTTTTATTTTACTTTTGTAGGTTAACTCCTCTCAATGGGAGTTAGGGGTGGGACCCACACCCACTTAACCTCCCTTGAGAGGATTAAGTGTGGTGGGACCCACACGATCCTAAACCTCTCATCTTCCCCCTTAAACTCCCCTCTCTCCCTCTTAAATGTTTGTTAACTTAACATCTAATTAATTACACATGACATGTATAATTAATTAAGTGTTATGTTTTTGAATTTGAAGTTTTGAATTCCTTGGCTTGGTAAATAAAATAAGGAGGAAGCTTATTTTATTTGTTTAGTTTTGTTTATTCATCTTGAGAGGATTTTTGAGAGCTCCTTCTCCTTCTTCTTCAACTTTGACGAAGCACGCTCAAGCTCCGACGAAGAACGCTCAAACTCCGACGAAGAACGCCGCTCCTCTCTTCTTCGTCTTCCGTGTCAACAAGAGGGAACGCCGCTTCCTCCTCGGACTTCCTTCGTCGGCATACGAAGATTCGCCAACGACGTATCTCTTCGGACGTACCTCTTCGTCATCGGATTTGACGAACGACTACCGTAACACCAACCTCCGCAACGTTCTTCGGCAGGACGTTGACTAATCTTCGAACCTTTACCCAAGGTAGGGGTTGTTGTATTTTGTTTATTTATTTATCCTTGTTCGTGGTTCATGCATGATTAACGTAAGAATTTTAAGTTGTGTTGTCTTTTAACGTGAGGGGGGCCGGACCGCATGAACACGTCTGAACCCCCTCCATCGTTCTTGTTGATTAACCTTGCGGGTGGAAACAAGGTGGCGTGGTGCCGTCGCACCACGCGGTTAATCGTGCGATTATATTACGCGACGCCGTCGCGCGCGCGCCATGGAAGAATCATCAAGAACGTGACGCCGTCGCGCCGCGTTGAAGGAAATAAAAGGCACGACGGAGGGACGTGGTGCCGTCGCACCGCGCCGGACGATGAACACCGCGGCCGGTTCCGGGCCGCGGCGGAACGAGAAGACCGGCGGCCGGGCCGCCGGCATCGGAAGCCGAAGAGGGGACCGGATTTTCCGGTCCCGTTGGAGAAAACCGGCCGGCAGTTGGCCGACCGGAAGGTCAAAGGTCGGGGGAAATAAATTCCCCCGGCCAGCTCTAAAAACCCCCCTCATTTAAGAGGGGGGCGGTTTCCTTGAGGGGGGGGGGGGGGTAGGGGGCCCCCCGGTTTTCATCAAGCCGGCCCCCACGTGGGGGTCCGTTTTTTTTTTCAAAGGGCGCGGCTTATAGCCACGCCGCCTCTTCAATCAAGCGGGGGCTTGATTCCCCCCGCGTGATGCCTCCATGCGGCGCTAGGCCGCCGCGCCGCCGCGCCGGGTCGGGTCGACCCGGTTCGGGTTGACCCGGTTCGGGCCGACCCAGGGGGAGGTCGGGCCGGGTCGGCCCGGACCCGGACCCCCCTGTTTCGAATCAGTTTCGGTCTTTTGGCCATAACTTGAGCCACAGACCTCCGATCGACGAACCGTCTGCGGCAACGCGATCCTTGGATCGAGACGGTCGTTTCGGTATATTGCACTCAAGGTTTCGGATTACATTGAGTTCGGACGGGTTGGTTCGTTCACGAAACCAACCGGGCCTACAGAGCGGAAACGCTCATATCTTGAGCTACGGACGTCCTATTGACGTGCCATCAGCCGTGTTGTGTTCCTCTTAGTGAGACGGATCTTTTGGCATAATCCACCCGAAGTTTGGATGCAGGTGGAGTACGGTCGGGTTGGTTTTGCCTTAAAAACCAACCGGGCCCCGGGAACGAAAATGCCAATAACTCTCAGACCGGGCGTCCGATCGACGCGCCGTCTGTTGCGTTGATTCCTGTTGACGATAGGGAAATTTTGGATACATCAACTCTGTACTTTGTGACAGTTGATGTATCAGCCTCTCGGCTCGTGGAGCGGACCCTCCGAACGAACTTGCTGTGTGCGGAAACCCTAGTGCTCGCTGCGACTGTTACTGTGACTACTACTGCTGCTACTGCTACTGTGACTGCGACGACGACAGTTCAGAGATCCTGTGTGGATTTGACGACGATGACTTCAGCACTCAGCTATCCTACGTGGATCAATGCTACAGGTCCTGTGTGGGCCCGATCCTGTGTGGGTCTGATCCTGTGTGGGCCTTTGCGCTCAGCAGTCCAGTGTGAACCAGCGCCTACAGGTCCTACGTTGGCCCGATCATGTGTGGGTCTTTTGCGGGGGTTAGTTACCTATCGATCCTTCGTGGGTCTGACGACATAGATGGATCAGAGATCATCTTTATCGTCTTTCGAAGAAGTATACATGTGTGAGCTGAATCATGTTGCCTTCCTGTGTGGATTGTGTTGTGCTATCCTGTGTGGATTACGTTTTGCTTTCCTGTGTGGAATACGTTTACTTTCCTGTGTGGACTGATTTCTACTTGGGCTCGGAGGTTGGAGCGTATTTGAATTTGATGACTTAGGTATATGTATGGGCATATACCTAAGCAGTGTCGGTTGTTACTTCGTGATTGTACCTTTCTTCGTGAATTATCCTTTGTGGATTTTGAGAGACCTTCAGGGGTCTCGGGGTCCCTACTGAGTAGCTTATACTCACCCCTGCACGGGCTTTGCCCGCACTACGTTGTGTTGGTTGCAGATGATGGACAGCGTTGACCTTAGCTGAGGCTTGTAGAGCAGGACGGTTCCTGGAGGTGGACCACTGGGCGGGACGTGCTCGGAGCGAACGGCGGGACCCGTGGAGCAGTGGAGCTATCTGTACCCACCCTTCAGGTGGGATTTCCAGTGGACAGCTCGGTGTAGCGGCTTTTACTTTTCAGTTGCTATTTTCCCCTTTCGAGTTGTACTTTACTTTCAGTTTGGGTTTGTATACTGGCTCATTTACTTTTCCGCACTTTCAGTTGTACTCTGCTTTTGTTTAGTGTTTACTTTCCGCTTGCTTACTCTGTGGTGTTTGTTTACTTTACAAAGGCAATGCCTTCTCTTTTTACCGGGATTTACGCCTTGGTGCTAGTCGCCAGCCCCTGGCCTATGGAAGGCGGGCTTGGGGTAGTCACGGCACGGACCCCGAGGGCGGGTCGTGACAAATTGATATCGGAGGAGTTCGGTTCTACCTCGAACTCTGATCTTTTCTATGTGAAGCAATAATGTTTAGCGTATTGAGTGTGGTTGTCAGTCCAGGGAGTCCAGTGTTGGTGCGGCGGCCGACGTATCCGTACACCAGGACCCTGACTTCTGATTTCCGACTTAATGCACAAAAAAATTGATTGCGTGTGTGTTTCAAAGTTTTCTTTGTGATTACTTATATCAGCTCACCAGGTATACTGTTCTGACTGTGGCGCACCTGTTTCCTTTTCAGGATGGACCCACGACGGCAGCCAGCTAGGGTTCCGAGAGTCGAGCATGACGACAACCCACCGAGCGACGAGGCCTCGGTGCAGGGCTCTTTGTCAGCAGTGGCACCGGCGGTAGCTCTACCCGCCGAGCCCCCGATGCTTCCAGCAGCAGCCGCTGACGATGCACGTCGCCTCAGCGCACTGCATGAGTTTCAGTGCCAGGGACCGCCCAGGTTTCGTGGGGAGACGGATCCCCAGGCAGTAGAGGACTAGCTGGAGGCAGTGGTACGAGTGTTTAGGCTAGTGAGGACACCAGCAGACCTCATGGTGATCCTCGCTGCGAGCCTACTACACGCAGCAACAGGACGATGGTGGAGCTTGATGCTCCAGGTGCACGATGAGGCATCTCTACTTTGGACGGACTTTGAGATCCTCTTCCGCTCGGAGTTTGTCCCAGCCACCCTTCGTGTGGTGCGTATCCAGGAGCTTCTACAGCTGCGGCAGGGCAGTATGACGGTCGCTCAGTACTCGGCGATATTTATAGATCTCTCACGCTACTCGACCGACATGGTACGGGACCCATTCTTTCGGGCCCGGACCTTCGAGCAGGGTTTGAGACACGAGATCAGGGCATCGCTGATCTCCCTCGGCATACCGACTCAGACAGGAGTACTGGAGCGGGCCCTTCTGATCGAGAGCTTCTTTGCTGAGTCTACACCAGCACAGCGACCCACCGCAGGGCGGCACGTGGCAGAGTCATCTCCAGCAGGCAGACGACGGGTGACTCAGGGGTCCAGACAGACCAGACCTTCGGGAAGACGACCTCAGGACACAAGCTCAGTAGTGCGGGGCACACAACGCGGAGCCAGTCTTTCGAGAGGCAAACAGTGCTACTCGTGCGGCGGGCAGGGCCACATGGCTCGTGACTGCCTGACCCGCCGTGCCGAGGAGCAGCAGACGGTTGAGGTACCACCGAGGCAGAGGCAGAGGGTCGACTGTGGCCGTCCGCAGGGAGGAGGCGGACGAGGCAGAGGAGCTGGACGAGCAGCCGGTGGTGGGCGACGCTTTGAGGCTCTGCCACCACCACCACCAGTAGGTCCACCCCGACCACAGGGAGCTGGCGGGCAGAGACAGGCACAGCTCCAGGCAGCAGAGGCCTACGACCACGGCGCACCCGAGATGATTCGAGGTACTATCTGTGTCTATTCCACTCTTGATGCAGTTCTTATAGACACAGGAGCGAGTCACTCTTTCATAGCCGCTGCCCTTGTTCGGAGCTCGGAGATTCCGACAGAGTCGTTGGCTCGATCCTTACGGCTAGAGACTCCTACAGGAGCAGACTCGACGATTACGCACTGGTGTCGGTAGTGTGAGCTTACTCTAGGAGGCGAGAGCTTCGGCTGGGATCTTCTTGTAGCAGCGTCGAGGCCTTACGACGTCATCTTGGGCATGGATTGGCTATCTACGGTCCATGCACAGATTGACTGTTTTAGGCGCAAGGTGCGATGTGTACGCACCGACGGGAGCAGGTTCACCTTCACCGACGAGAAGGGAGCCTTAGCAGCATAGGATGGACTTCCGCGGAGGAGAGGAAAGCCCATCACTCATCAGTTGGCTAGCCTTATCCTTGGAGCAGTTGACGTGCAGAGTCCTGGTTTTCCTGCAGTGGTGGATCAGTTTGCAAACGTTTTTTCCCGACGATGTTCCAGGGATACCTCCTCGCAGAGAGGTAGACTTTTATATTGACTTGTACCCCGGGACAGCCCCGATATCCACTCCAGCATATCGGATGGCCCCCGCTGAGCTTCGAGAGCTACGGGTACAGTTGGAGGACTTGCAGGGCAAGGGGTTCATCCGACCCAGTGTTTCACCCTGGGCTTCCCCAATTTTGTTTGCCAAGAAGGCGGACGGGAGCTTGCGTCTTTGTGTTGACTATCGTCGCCTGAACCAGGTCACAGTGAGGAACAAGTATCCGCTACCAAGGATTGAAGACCTCTTATATCAGCTCAAGGGAGCACGGTGGTTCTCGAAGATAGACCTCAGGTCAGGCTATCATCAGCTCAGAGTCAGAGACGAGGATGTGCAGAAGATGGATTTCAGATGTCGGTATGTCCACTATGAGTTCATGGTTATGCCATTCGGTGTAACCAATGCTCCAGCAGTGTTCATGGCTCTCATGAACAGGATATTTCAGCCATACCTCGATCGGTTTTTCGTGGTCTTCATCGACGACATTCTGATTTACTCTACGACAGAGGAGGAGCACGCCTATCATTTGCGAGTTGTACTAGACACACTCCGAGAGCACCAGATTTATGGTAAGCTCTTGAAGTGCCAGTTCTGGATACGTGAGGTCCACTTCTTGGGACACGTTATCTCTGAGGCGGGAGTTGCAGGGGATCCCGCGAAGATTGAGGCTGTGTTAGCTTGGGAGCCACCCAGGAGCGTGACTGAGGTTCGGAGTTTCTTGGGACTAGCTGGATACTATCGGAGATTCGTTCCAGACTTCTCTAGAGTTGCGGCATCACTCTCATATTTGACGAAGAAGGGGAAACCCTTCGTGTGGTCAGACAGATGTCAGCAGAGCTTCCAGGAGCTGAGACAGAGATTGACTAGCGCACCCATCGTGAGGTTGCCCGAGGAGGGAGTAGGGTACGTAGTCTACTGCGATGCATCAGGGACCGGACTCGGATGTGTTCTAATGCAGGAGCGGGCAGTGATCGCCTATGGATCACGTCAATTGAGGCCGCATGAGCAGAACTACGCTACCCATGACCTGGAGTTAGCAGCAGTGGTCTTCGCTCTGAAGACATGGCGACACTATCTGATGGGCGAGCGCTTTACAGTCTTTTCTGATCATCAGAGTCTCAGGTATATCTTCTCTCAGAAGGACCTGAACCTGAGACAGCGGCGATGGCTCGAGTTCATCCAGGAATATGACTTTGAGATAGTCTATACTCCTGGGAAGGGGAACGTAGTAGCCGATGCCCTTAGCAGAAGGACAGGCATTCAGCTACTTGAGGAGGTGACGGAGCAGCTAGCCTCTTTATAGATATCTTTCGTGGATACAGATGGAGCATCCTTCCTTCAGTCTCTCACAGTCACTCCCCCACTACTGCAGCGAGTGAGGGAGGCACAGCGTGAGGACGCTGACTGTGAGACACAGCGTGCACATATATCCTCGGGACAGGCACCAGATGGGTTCTCCCTTGGAGCAGAGCACGACATCCTTTTCAGAGGACGTACCATGGTACGAGTCGCTTTGCGAGAGGAAGTGCTGAGAGAGTTTCACACTTCTCCTTTGGCGGTACATCCTGGAGTGGCGAAGATGTACCAGGACCTCAGACGACATCACTGGTGACCGGGCATGAAGAAGGCAGTAGCAGAGTTCGTTTCTCGATGCCTCACCTGCCTGCAGGTGAAGGCAGAGCATCAGGTACCAGCGGGCTTGGTACAGCCCTTGGAGGTTCCGGAGTGGAAGTGGGACGGCATATCTATGGACTTCGTGACTGGACTTCCACGCACTTCCAGAGGTCACGACTCCATCTGGGTGATTGTTGACCGACTCACCAAGTCGGCACACTTCTTAACCATTAGAGAGCAGGGCTCAGTAGAGAGCTTGGGACGTCTCTACGTTCAGGAGATTGTGCGGCTCCACGGCGTTCCATCATCTATCGTCTCCGATCGAGATGCCCGCTTTACTTCCCGGCTTTGGAAGGGGTTGCAGGAGGCGTTCGGGACGCAGCTACGTCTGAGCACAGCCTTTCACCCTCAGACGGATGGTCAGACGGAGAGGACCATTCAGACTCTCGAGGACATGCTCCGCACATGTGTCCTCGACTTTGGTCGTAGCTGGGAGGACCACCTACCCTTGGTGTAGTTTGCGTACAACAACAGCTACCACTCCACCATCGGGATGGAACCGTATGAGGCGTTGTACGGCCGACCTTGTAGATCTCCTTTGTGCTGGACAGACCCTGGAGAGTCAGCACTGGTGGGACTGGAGATGGTCCAGGCCACGACAGAGAAGGTCCAGGTCATCCTGGAGTGGATGAGGACAGCTCAGAGCCGGCAGAAGTCATATGCTGACAGGAGGCGGAGGCCACTAGAGTTCGAGGATGGTGACCACGTCTTCTTGCGGGTCTCACCTCGACGTGGTATTCGGAGATTTGGCCGAGGCGGTAAGTTATCTCCGCGCTTCATCGGACCCTTCCAGATTCTCAGCAGGATTGGTGAGGTGGCTTATCGCCTGGCTCTACCACCTCAGTTGCACCGGGTGCATGACGTCTTCCACGTGTCTCAGCTGAGGAGATACGTGCCCGACCCGACACACATCATTGATCATGGGGAGATTGACGTTGACGATGGGGCGACTTTTGCGGAGGTCCCGGTGGAGATAGAGGATCGACAGGAGCAGGTCCTGCGTGGGCGATCGATTCCTCTTGTGCGCATCAGATGGCAGCACGGGAATCTCCAGGAGAGCACATGGGAGCGGGAGGCTCAGATGCGTGCTCAGTACCCTCATTTGTTTCCCTAGTTTTTGATGTATCTTTACGGGGACGTAAAGCCCTGAGGTGGGAGTAATGTAAAGACCCGTAAAATTCAAGGGAAATCTTTTTCTTAATTTTCATTAGAATTTTACAAGAGCGCGGTTTCATACGGCACCTGATTCTGAGGCCCAGAGTGCCCGGAATCAATTTCCGAAGTTTGGCTTGGGTACGTTCAGTGAACGAACGAGCGGGAATTCCTAACTTTTGATCCGGTGCTCGGAATTGAAATCTGAGGGCACCGATGAACTCGAAACGCCGATATTCTCTTAAAGAGACCTTTTTGGAAGTTGCGTTTGTTGCGGGACGAAAGTTAGTTTTTGGGAGAATTATAAAAAGTTGAATAAAAAAATGTGGAATTCTTTTTATTTTACTTTTGTAGGTTAACTCCTCTCAAAGGGAGTTAGGGGTGGGACCCACACCCACTTAACCTCCCTTGATAGGATTAAGTGTGGTGGGACCCACATGAACCTAAACCTCTCATCTTCCCCCTTAAACTCCCCTCTCTCCCTCTTAAATGTTTGTTAACTTAACATCTAATTAATTACACATGACATGTATAATTAATTAAGTGTTATGTTTTTGAATTTGAAGTTTTGAATTCCTTGGCTTGGTAAATAAAATAAGGAGGAACCTTATTTTATTTGGTTAGTTTTGTTTATTCATCTTGAGAGGATTTTTGAGAGCTCCTTCTCCTTCTTCTTCAACTTTGACGAAGAACGCTCAAGCTCCGACGAAGAACGCTCAAACTCCGACGAAGAACGCCGCTCCTCTCTTCTTCGTCTTCCGTTTCAACAAGAGGGAACGCCGCTTCCTCCTCGGACTTCCTTCGTCGGCATACGAAGATTCGCCAACGACGTATCTCTTCGGACGTACCTCTTCGTCATCAGATTTGACGAACGACTACCGTAACGCCGACCTCTGCGACGTTCTTCTGCGGGACGTTGACAAATCTTCGAACCTTTACCCAAGGTAGGGGTTGTTGTATTTTGTTTATTTATTTATCCTTGTTCGTGGTTCATGCATGATTAACGTAAGAATTTTAAGTTTTGTTATCATTTAATGTGAGGGGGGCCGGACAGCATGAACACGGCCGAACCCCCTCCATCGTTCTTGTTGATTTACCTTGCGGGTGGAAACATGGTGGCGTGGTGCCGTCGCACCACGCGGTTAATCGTGCGATTATATTACGCGACGCCGTCGCGCGCGCGCCATGGAAGAATCATCAAGAACGCGACGCCGTCGCGCCGCGTTGAAGGAAATCAAAGGCACGGCGGAGGGACGCGGTGTCGTCGCACCGCGCCGGACGACGAACACCGCGGCCGGTTCCGGGCCGCGGCGGAACGAGAAGACCGGCGGCCGGGCCGCCGGCGTCGGAAGCCGAAGAGGGGACCGGATTTTCCGGTCCCATTGGAGAAAACCGGCCGGCAGTTGGCCGGCCGGAAGGTCAAAGGCCGGGGGAAATAAATTCCCCCGGCCAGCTCTAAACCCCCCCCCCTCATTTAAGAGGGGGGCGGTTTCCTTGAGGGGGGGGGAAGGAGGCCCCCCGGTTTTCTTCAAGCCGGCCCCCACGTGGGGGGCCGTTTTTTTCAAAGGGCGCGGCATATAGCCGCGCCGCATCTTCAATCAAGCGGGGGCTTGATTCCCCCTGCGTGCTGCCTCCGTGCGGCGCCAGGCCGCCGCGCCGCCGGCCGGCCGGCCGGCCGGGCCGGGTCGGACCCGGGTCGGGCGACCTGGTTCGGGCCGACCCGGGGGGGTCGGGCCGGGTCGGCCCGGACCCGGACCCCCCTGTTTCGAATCAGTTTCGGTCTTTTGGCCATAACTTGAGCCACGGACCTCCGATCGAAGAACCGTCTGCGGAAACGCGATCCTTGGATCGAGACGGTCGTTTTGGTATATCGCACTCAAGGTTTCGGATTACTTTGAGTTCGGACGGGTTGGTTCGTTCACGAAACCAACCGGGCCTACGGAGCGGAAACGCTCATATCTTGAGCTACGGATGTCCGATTGACGTGCCGTCAGCCGTGTTGTGTTCCTCTTAGTGAGACGGATCTTTTGGCATACTCTGCCCGAGGTTTGGACGCAGGTGGAGTACGGTCGGGTTGGTTTTGCCTTAAAAACCAACCGGGCCCCGGGAACGAAAATGCCAATAACTCTCAGACCGGGCGTCCGATCGACGCGCCGTCTGTTGCGTTGAGTTCCTGTTGATGATACGGACCTTTTGGATATATCAACTCTGGACATTGTGACAGTTGATGTATCAGCCTCTCGACTCGTGGAGCGGACCCTACGAACGAACTTGCTGTGTGCGGAAACCCTAGTGCTGGCTGCGACTGTTACTGTGACTACTACTGCTGCTACTGCTACTGTGACTGCGACGACGACAGTACAGAGATCCTGTGTGGATTCGACGACGACGACTTCAGCACTCAGCGATCCTACGTGGATCAGTGCTACAGGTCCTGTGTGGGCCCGATCCTGTGTGGGTCCGATCCTGTGTGGGTCTTTGCGCTCAGCGGTCCTGTGTGAACCAGCGCCTACAGGTCCTACGTGGGCCCGATCCTGTGTGGGTCTTTTGCGGGGGTTAGTTACCTATCGATCCTTCGTGGGTCCGATGACTTAGATGGATCAAAGATCATCTTTATCGTCTTTTGAAGAAGTATACCTGTGTGAGCTGAATCCTATTGCTTTCCTGTGTGGATTGTGTTGTGCTATCCTGTGTGGATTACGTTTTGCTTTCCTGTGTGGAATACGTTTACTTTCCTGTGTGGACTGAGTTGTACTTGGGCTCGGAGGTTAAAGCGTATTTGAATTTGATGACTTAGGTATATGTATGGGCATATACCTAAGCAGTGTCGGTTGTTACTTCGTGATTGTACCTTTCTTCGTGAATTATCCTTTGTGGATTTTGAGAGACCTTCAGGGGTCTCGGGGTCCCTACTGAGTAGCTTATACTCACCCCTGCACGGGCTTTGCCCGCACTACGTTGTGTTGGTTGCAGACGACGGACATCGTTGACCTTAGGTGAGGCTTGCAGAGCAGGACGGTACCTGGAGGTGGACCACTGGGCGGGACGTGCTCGGAGCGGACGGCGGGACCCGTGGAGCAGTGGAGCTATCTGTACCCACCCTTCAGGTGGGATTTCCAGTGGACAGCTCGGTGTAGCGGCTTTTACTTTTCAGTTGCTGTTTTCCCCTTTCGAGTTGTACTTTACTTTCAGTTTGGGTTTGTATACTGGCCCATTTACTTTTCCGCACTTTCAGTTGTACTCTGATTTTGTTTAGTGTTTACTTTCTGCTTGCTTACTCTGTGGTGTTTGTTTACTTTACAAAGGCAATGCCTTCCCTTTTTACCGGGATTTACGCCTTGGTGCTAGTCGCCAGCCCCTGGCCTTTGGAAGGCGGGCTTGGGGTAGTCACGGCACGGACCCCGAGGGCGGGTTGTGACACTCTACCATGAAATATTGGCAGTTTTTCATGATTATTTCACTATTAGTACATGAGTGTATATTACTCATACGCCTCTATGAAGGGTGTGGTGTAAAAATTGTCGTCGAGGAGTAGAAATAATAGATCTTGATGTTATGGTACACTTTATTTGGATCTAGAAGAATTAGGGTGAATGTTCTTTGTAAAAATTCACGATAATGGTCCAAGAAATTCGTGAAACATAGAGAGAGGACATGTGGGTTGGAGATACCAGTTTTATAGAAAATTTGGGTGCAGATGAATTGATTTTTGATGGGTATAGTGGTCGTGGGAAGTCATCTTTTATAAAATGATGTTGGATGAAAAGAGGAACCATCAATAGACACGATGGAGGGATTTTTCAATGTATTAGGTATTGAGAAATATGGGGGATTCATGAAGTACATGGGTCTCTAAAAATTACAAGTTTCATGAAATAGGGTGGCCTTGCCTTGGAGCCGATTATTAGTTACTATGGGGTTGGTTTCGTGAATGAAAATTATCTCACAAAATATCAAGAGCTATAAAGAGCTCTCTTGTTTTACAATGGAAATAAACCATCATGAAATGAATTCCCACCATGGGTTGAGGGTATCAAAATCCATGGGAGGTAGTTTTGTGAAATATGAATACCTTGGGGAATACATATCCTCTTTGGCTCATGAAGGTTAGAGTTTTGTGAATTTAGGCCCACACGAAATATTATGATCTTCACAAAAGAAGGGGTGTTACATGAATGGTAATATTTTGTGTGGATGTTACCGCATTAACTTCCATGCAAACCAGATACCTCTGAAAAATTGTAGATACATTGAATGAATAATACTACCTCTACACATTCACGGTTCATAGACCATTTTGAATTAATGACGCATTGCACAAAGGTTACCGCATCTATATCCACATGGTCATTCCACCATTGTTATAGACTGCTCATTCCAAAGGATTTATCCATTATGAACATATCCACTTAGGTGTATTTTGGAGTTGTTTTATTCAAAATGTTGTTCAAACCTATCATGCCTTCCTTGTCCTCTTCCATGACACATGTGTTTTGGCCTCAATAAATTCCCCCTCGAAATTGGATTAGTGAGGGGGATGAGGGATATATTTTGAGGGAAAGGCACAGAATATTAGTGATCTAGAATCCCTATTCCTAAAAAATGGTTTGATTTTATTATTATAAATTGGGCTAATATCCCTAAGGATACCATGATATTTTTATAAAAGTAAGTATTGTGGTATCTTTTCCTAATAATCAAGTCTTTCATGAGTGTTTTGTGATACCTATCCTCACCACTTGTAATAATTTCCTCTTCTATATTCCGTACTTCAGTGAATATGGTTTTGTGGGGCTTGTGATCTTTTGTGACCTAGACATTCAAAAAATGACCTTCATGAACACATACCTGAAAATATTCTTATGTATTCTACAAAATTTTCATCGAATGAGTTGAGGATTCCACTGATCAATGAAGGGAAATTGATGAAAACCATATGATCATAGAGATAATCTGAGTGACTCAGTTCATGATACACTCACTGTATTCACTGTAGAGGGTAAAAAAGAATAACTAAAATTACATAGCTTTCCACTATATGTTTTTTGGGTTTAGAAATGATGTACTGGTCCTAAGTGCTAATCAGGATGAACCTGCTTAGATGTTCAGGGGCACGCCTAGGAAATACCAATCGCACAATCCATTTTTTGTTCACATTATGAAGTACCATGCATATCTCACTTCTCAAACCTCATGTAAGTAGGTAAAAAATTCAAATTGTATGGTTTTGGAGGAATAGGTCCCCCCCCCCCTCAATATGATAGTATTTATAAGGTGGTTATGATGGACTATCACAAAGGCTGGACTAAGGAATGAGACTTGTGTCAGGGTGGAAAAAATATGAAAGAGTGTATCTAAGAATTTTTTATATGTGAGTACATTAATGAATTAATGGTTCATATGATGTGGATTGGGAATTATGATGCAAAATGGTCCTCACAATTTCTTGTTTACCATCACTAGGACATCATACCCTAGTTTTTTAGTAAGTGGTCACTATAGACCAATACATTTCACCTACATCATGGGGACTTATGCATTGGTTTGTGGGACCTCTACCACATTGTAGGGATCCCCGTCTATGGGGATATGTATGATAAGTTTCTCCCAACTCAGGGTATTTTGGGAGATTAGATGAATATATTTCTGATCATAAGTGTAATATTTTTCTTAATATTGGGGGAGAGTGATAAAAAACTAGGGACGAAGTATATCCCTTTCAAACATATCATTGGATATTTTTATAATGAGCCCAAGATCAAGGTTTCTGGGGGGACACACCAATGCCTAAATGCATCAATACAAGGTAAGGAGAATTTTTACAATAGGATCCTAGAGGTAGAGGTCCCATAATGTGGTCATATTACCAATGCTTAGGGAAACGATTATGTCTCCTAGATATCACGAATAATGTCATTTTCCATGATTTCAAGGAGGCTTTCAGGATCCAAATACAAATCACATATCATCATGGGATATGGTAGAATCTCAATATTGAGGGGATATAACTTACTGGGTTGGGTAATGTAAGGGTATATTTCCATGTCCCTCAATCCAAGGTGGTGCAAAACATAGTAAACATAGATGAATTATTACACTCTTGAGGAATCATGTATCCCCTATCCAACCAAGTGAAGGTGTTTATGAGCATGTATTATCCATTATATCTTATTATAGACCAATTTTTTGTCATTGTGGATGAGTTAGAGGGGTTTTAGGAGGAGTCATGGGGAAGTGATTCTTATTATGACACACCTGTGATAGAAATCCCACTATTATCAAGTAAGTCTTATGATCTTTCATATCTTAGACACATCCACAACCCTAAGATTATGGCCTAACTACTTTTTTCACTTGTGTAAGAATGAATGAGAATTGAAGAATATTTGTTTTATAATAAACTTCATGTGTAGTATGATGGATCCCCAATCCTTGAGTGGGTGGGAATAGGACCTCTCCCCAATGTTGTGGTCATAAGAATCCAACCATCTATTGAATTGGATCCTATGATTGGGGTTACGACTCTACAGTCCCAAGCACTACTCAGTAACCTTTATTACATTGTATAGATTCATGGATCTATGATTGAAAATATTTTTTCTTTTTTTTTCTTCTTGACAGAGTCAACACATTCAGCCATAGGGAAACTACTGGTAACAAGGGTATCGACTTCTTGGGGAATGTTGTCACTAGGGGAATTGAATATGTACCTTTCAAAGTTACTGGTAAGACTATACAACTCATGTAAGGATTATCCCCTTATTAACTTTTTATTATATATTTTACATCCCATAAATTATTCTTTGATAAACACATACTTTAATTGTCATTTGAAAGAATTTTTGGAGCTCAACTACTTGTGGCGAATCTTGAGTTAGCGGATCCCTTAGTAGAGGTAGTGACGAAAGATTCTATTAACCCAAATATGATAGCTGATGTGGGTTTTCCTTTTATAATAGTGGTTGAGGAGGTTTTTATAGTTGGTAAAATTAGAGAAGTGATACAAAAAGTGTATTTTACAGTCGATTAGTTAATGAACTATGTGGAGACTATTCCTCCAACAGAGATGGCCAAGGAAGTTATGATGGTTGATTCTAACTAAATGGTTCCATAAGATGTGGTTGGGGCTCCCTCTATGGGTGAAGGAAATAGAAATGACGTGATTCTACTGGACTTGTCTCTTATCTTACCTGAGAGAATTCTAGAAGATGATCCTTCCACAAATACACTAATATCCTCACCTCAATTCGAGCCTATGCTACATAAAGTAATCAAGTATTACATCTCAGTTGATGTTAAGGAGAATGAATTTATTTGAAACAAGGAATGAAGGAGTGTGAGAAACCTCATCAATCAGACCCCACTGGTTGATCTACCTAACCAGGTGGGATCTCTTCGCCATTGGTTAGACATCCTAGGGACTGACCTGGTGTAATCTAATGGCCTTCATTCACAATCATGGTATTTTCTCCTCAAACGGGTGCATGAATAATGGTTTGAGTTTGATATATTATTGAACAAGAATAAGTATTAGGGAACTAAGGTTCTCTAGGTGGATGAGTATGATATTACATAGCTATAAGAGAAGGTGTGAGAGCATGCATCTACCATAACTACTCAATCATATATCATCAACCAATTGAGGGATTTGTTGGAAGTGGATGAGTCTTGGGTATTATAGGTGGTATATCTAGATTTATGTCCCATGAAGATATGAATATCATTAAAATAAATGTTGAGGAAGTTCTCCCTATTATTGTGGAGGAAGTGGCTAATCCATCAAAGCAATACTAGACTCTGGAGTTTACTCAATAGAGGCTATCTAAGATCGAATTTCCAATGGCTCAGGTTCAACCCTAGGTGAATTTATATTATTTTTAAGTAAAGGAAAGGATTTTACAAGTGTAATACCATCACTAAACTTTTTATGATGTCTTTTTTAAATTCATAGTTGGATTATTTTCTCTCAATCTGCATTATATTGATGAAGCAACCCCTAGGAAAATGTGATTCATTCATGGTGTGGGAAACAAAGGATAAAAGATCGATAATTTATATCGGACATATAGATAATGGTCAAACACTTCAGCTATGAACTTTTTTATTGACCACCAGAACTATCATGACCAAGAAAACATCGGATTGAGAATGAGACTCTCTATGAAACTATGTTTCTTTATCAATGTATATTAGTAATCAAATGGTGTAATTATAGGGGTGTTGTATTCCTCTCAAACAAAATTTGAGTGATGTAGAGATTGAATCTAGATTCCTAGTAATTTGAATAAAAATTGGGTGAAATGATAATAGGGAGTGACTATTGACCATGTTGGAAACAAATTTTCCACTATCCTATTTTCATGAATGAGGAAAAACAAATGAGGGGAGACCATTGATCATGTCCAAAACACAGGACCAGTCAAAATGTTGTCTGAATACTTTAAAAGTGTGTTCCCAAGATGGTAGGTGAGCTGGTGAGGCCAGAGACTATTTTCATTTGGGGGATGTTAAAATTTTAAATATGATGGGGATCCAAATACAAGAGGAAAATAAACATGGGGATGAACTGATAGAATATTCTAATAGAGTTCAAAACTCCCGTGATTGTGCCACCATGGATTTGATCACATTTGGTAGGCATGTCTGTCTAAATTAAGATTAAACTCATCTTCCAAGGGTAGATTAATATTGGATTCTAATAAATGGTCATGTAAAATTAATGGTATTATAGGTGACCAACATTTAAGGGGGAAAAGTAATTCCAAGTTGAGGGTCTGAGATGTTTCACAATTTTACATCATGGCATGATGATGATGGGAGTGTAGTTTGACACTTTAATCAAGATGTTGAACACGCATTTCGATGTCACATTATTAGGAAAATGTGTCTTAAAATATAATGTCAAGTGATTAATATGTTTGAAGCATTGTTTGGTGTCTTGTGACCAAGACATGTGAACTAACATGAATTTGTATTCTATGGTCATGGAAGTAGGTTGTATGAATAGGAAACCCAATGGGAGGTGCCTCATAGAAAATCCTATGAGGAAAAGGTATATAATATTTGGCTCTAACTTTTTCCCGAACTGATGTGTTCAGTGAGAATATATAGGTCTTCATCGGGGACCATGGTGGGTTCAATGGATTTCTACATTTTTATTTACAGCGTTATTTTTTCCGAAGTCATAAGAGTGACTTAGAGTGTGTAGTTCTATAAATTTCTCAGAATAACCCTATAGGGATTCAACCTATGTGATATGTGTGCCTCTTACCTTGGTCATTTTTTATGTACATACTTGTAGGAACAATAGGTCACAAAAATTTTCTGGTCATAATATCTGTACATGGAATTGCAGTGAGTTTAAGGTCATGAAACTTAGACCATGGGGTTTCAAATAGTTTATGGTTGTAATTCGTGGAAAATGGAGGAATCTAAAATGGTTATGCATGGAATTGAAGATAGGTACCACACCAAGTATTCAAGGAAAAGGATGCCTGATTCCACCTAACAAAATCTATTAAGAAAGTCACACACAGTTGAAGGATGTATTTTCTGTACCATTACTCCTAGATTAAGGACATAGAGTTCAAACCAAAGTTATTACACTCTATTTATGCAGAACTTGTGTGTCACACATTTCTTAATGAAATTCTTCCTCAAATCTTAATCACATGTTATCCATGATCAATCATAGAAACAAGGATAAGTATGAAGTTCCCACTTTTTTTAGGGGAGAACACAATAAGGAAAAAACTGACAAACATGAGGAACTCCAAAAATGTGTCATCTTATTTAGTAACCATATACATATATATGGTTAAATTAAGAAAAGGGTGTTTGGAGTCCCCTCAGAGTAAAGTGAAATTGAAGGGAAGGTAAATAGTGACTTAAAAGATTTAGATGGTGAACTGGGAATGATATTTGGGTGGGGAAAAACTTCTTATCATATTCAAAACATTGGTTCTACACATGCAACTATTATGGATATGGGAAAATGTGGGTTCAATAGTTTAACTTTATCAAAACATTAAAAATGAAATATGTTACAAAGGATACATAAAATCATGTTCCTAGGATAGTAGGTGGTCTAGTGTGTCTAGGAACTATTTCCTTTTAGGGAACTATTCAGATTGAGAGTATAATGATGATCCAAATCTATGGAAGGATAATGTTTGAAAATTGAAGTGGTGAATATCTCAAGTGGTGTTGATTTCCCTATGATCTATCTAACTCTATGCTCAAACATTCTAGATGATCATGTTGGTAGTAAAAGATCAATCCTAAATTTGAGGGGAAATACCCTAAAAAGGATTAGTAGTGGAGATAGGACAAGGATACAATATTTTGGCATCACTATGTATCACATGGAAATAGGAATCAATCCAAACATAATTATTGAAAATTTCTTGGTAGGGGAAAAAAGTGGATAGGCTAGTGTTATTTATGGGGAGGAAGGTTGATAATCCCATAATTATCATATGAGGCATCATATGTTCGTCACACAGGTTAATGATATAGTTTAACATCATGTGATGAGGAAATTGAAATTTTACTTCACATATATTTCATGCGGGGAATCTTTGATTTATATGGGGTAAGTATATTTTTTAACATTATTTTATGGGGATGTTAGTTCTTGTTTGTATCATACATGATATATGATTCAACCAATGTTCACCACATAGGGTAAGGATACACTTTAAAGTCATGTGTTGAGGAAATTTTTTTGGTTCATCTCACATTTTTCGTGTGAGGAATACTATATTTACCACATGTGGTAAGGATATATTTTAATGTCATGTGACGAGGATATTTTATTTTGTACCTTAGATTCATAAAAATCAGACTAAACTTGTATCTTGTTTAATGTTGTGGATCATAGATCAAAGGGTTTGGATGTACTAAAGAGGATTAAGTGGCATGAAATATTGATAAATTGACATGAAGAATGAGGGCCAAGGAGACCCTTTTTGACACATAATTACAAGACAAACTACACAAAACATGATTTCATGTTGTTGATGCTAGAAATACCCTATGATTTGTTGAATGTGGGCGATAGATAGAGGATATGAGATCTAGGCATCACTAAATATCGCATAGGATCAAGAATCCAGACATGTATTGTTCTGGAATTCTTCATTGTAAAAGACTGATGCCGGTAGGGATGCATCCTTTTGAGTGAGGACATGTTGAAAAGGAGGAGGAATTTGTTTTCCAAATCAATGAGGATAAATAAAACAATGTGAATGAGGGTTTATAAAGGGCCATATCCATATAGTTTAAGGTTATAATATTTGGACCAGAATGGGATCATGTACTTCGATGATGTTCAGGTGGTGTAAACGATTTAAAACTCAACAGGGAGAAGGGTCCAAGGAGTCCTTACACCACACAAAGAAATATTAAAATCGTTTTCATGGAATTTAGGTTCATCAGAATTACACTATGGGGAGACCCTAAAAATAAGATGGTTCTAAGGCTGCTCCTAGGATTATAGATCAAGGTGTCCCTATATATCCCATCAAGAATGGTAATAAAGACACATATACATTGAAATCCATGTTTTGGTATGATCCCAATTCTAGAAGGGTGGAATCCTCTCTGATATGGACATAAAATCCTATCATGTTTTTCATATCAGGCATCTTATATTTATTAAATTGGGTAAGATTATATTTTAACATCATGTGTTGAGGAAATAAGTTTTGTTCATCCCATATTTATCATATGAGGCATCCTGGGATTATATGGGGTAAGACTGCAGTTTATAGTCCAGTGCTGAGGACATTGGTTTTTTTTCATCTCAAACTTATTTCATGATGAATCATATGTTACTTTCAAATGGTAAAGATAATTTTTAAAATCATATATTGAGGATGTTTGTTTTGGTTCATCTCACATTTATCATATGAGGTATCTCATATTTTTCAGATGTAGTAAGGATGCAATTTAACATAATGTGTTGAGGAAAATAGGCTTTATATTTTAATATTATAGATTTTGGACTAAAGATACTACTAGTTTGTGGTCATAGAGCTCAGACAAAATGGGTAGTCATTAGTTAAGGTCATGGATCATATTTCATGGTTGAAAATATTTTAAGGTTGTAATTATTTTACCAAGATAACTATAGTTTAAGGATATATATTTGGCCATCTAGATGCATGTGAAGTATTACTTTAGAAACTTGGAATTGTTGGGAGGTGTTATATGCAACAAATCCGTGGTTATTAAAGAGTATTATCTATTATAATAGTCCTTATAAATATTTTATGGTCTATCTAACATGGGTTCAAGATTAAATAGAATTTTTCAGGTATCATTGGTGCACTGAGAGCCAATACCATGTCACCCTAAAGAAAAGAGTAATGGCTAACCTTTTTGTTGAACACTTGCACTACCCTATTCAGGTGCCTCTCTATGTTGTGAAATTCATGAAAATGGTTTTATTAAATGTATTCCAACATAGATAAATAAATATTATTTATTATTTATAGCATTTTTTTCATGCATATCCATGAAGAGTGATGAAAACTGAATCTCAATAGGTAAAACTTATTATATTCTATATACCAAGAGTATGGGGTTTCGTGGGAGGAATTTTGAGTTGTTGTCTAAAATGACTAGGGAATTAGGTAGTTTATCATGGAAAATCATTATCCATTGGCCAAAAATCTTCTAAAATATGTTAGAGATGATTTTTAATGCCTTTATTTTTCCACTATGCTATGAATGATAGAAATAAGTGTGTTTGGACCAGATGTTGTATATGGTGTAAAATTTATTCAGCTCAACACTAAAAAAAATTATTGATATTTTCTAAGATAATAGTGTGAGGAACCCCAAAATGATGAATTTTGAAAGAGTTCAAGAATTATATACTAGTTTTGATTTTTAATTTTTTGAGGTAAATTTATTATGTTATCTTTCCGAAGAAATTGTTTCTGAAAAAATGAACCTACACTATCGAGATGTTTCTCGTGGGTAGGGACCCATAATATCGATTCCCAAAACTATTAAGGGCTAAGATGATTTAGTGGTGTGGTCAGGATCTGATGTTTGGTGTAAAAAATTGGCATGGATCGAACATTCATGAAACCTATTGGTGAATTCAATGTAGTCATGAACTGTGGTGGGCCAAAAGTAACCCAACATTTGAATTTGGTGAGAGAGATTCAATCCTTCCTTGTGGAATATATAGGACCCAAAATGGACCTATTTCATGACCTAAGGTATCTCATCTCCTTGGAATCAAAGGAAGAGAATGAATTGAACTCATGCTTTCAGAGGTTCTATTTAATGTTAGGGGAACTATGGAGGATAATCTAAGTTACATGCTGGAAGTTTCGCTTATTCTCAACTCAGTCTCGATGGATAATGTCATGTTGGGGAGACTCAAAAAACGGAGTCATCCAATATATAATTCATTTGACTATGAGAGGATTTTAGGGCCTTGAATCATAAGTTTCCACAGCCATCCAATATACCAGTTGGTTTCTATCATCTAATTTTGTGGCTAAGATGACCCTATGATGTGACACATGAATGATTTGGTCATTATGGTTAGGCTATACTAGGGACCCATTAAGGATTTTCAAATGACCATCTTTTACATTCTATGATCGGGGGTTATGATTAACCCTTGGATTTTTAGGTAACATGTCCATTAGCTGATGATTTCATTCTAGTAGGGGGAATTGGTTTCTTATATATCACAATATAATCACCCTTAATCTGGTGATGATCATCTTGGAGTCTCACATCACATTTAAATAGGGGGAATAAATCTCAAAGGCCAACTCAAGAATAGTAATAATATCCTGATACTCTATCAGATTATTAGTGTATCCTTCGGACAAGAGAAACATGTATGAATGTATGGCCCTTGTAGGAGTGATGAACACAATCTATAAGACTACACTATTGAGTTTAGGGTTTTTGATCCTTATATTAGTAAGATATTGAGGGAAACCATAAGAATTAATCTTTTAATATGTCATAGATTAATCCACTTTAAGAATGAATTAATTTGGGAAATCGATTTCCAGGGGAAGTTCCTTAGGGTTTGGGTGTGTGACTAGGAATTTTGCTAGTTCATGTGCATTGAAGGATTTCTATAAGAGAAACATGATGTTGAATTAGTGAAGGATTACTACCCAACATACCAATTTCCCTATCATCACGGGGTGATTGAGGATGTACCTTAGTGAGTCAACCTAGGATACTGGTTTTATATCATGATGCTATATATAATTCCATAACATCTATATATGTAGTACAAGAATGATAAAAGTATTCTCAATTGGGGAGTATATAGTCTCAATGTTGAGGATTATTTGGATGAGATAATATAAGGGTTACTTCCTTTCCTGATATTTTTTCTATCCTAGGTGGGTTCCAAGGGATCATTCCCAGGTGGTCACGTAAAGGAACAAAGACTTTCTAGAAATAAAAAGAATTATGACTAGAGACTATAGAAGTTACTTATTAGTGTACATAAAGGCTATCTAGTAGTCCTCATCCTGTTGATAAATGGTGGATTTATTCATGATCATTAAAATGGGTTTACACTTTTCGATTTTATTTTGAAATAAATTAATGAATATGTGTTAGGTGTCCTTGGAGGCCTCAAAACACCCAAAGGATGCATGGTGGAAGCATTTAGTTAATAGAATTAATTTTATCTGGGTTGATATTAATGCCCTTATCTCTGAAAATGAAGCTAATAAATTTGAAATGGGTGACCTCAAATAAATACTTCAAAGGATTTATCATCATGTTGTGTGAACGAAGTAAAATGAACACTTTATCAATATATTTGAGATAGTCCAAGAAGTGGAAACATTTAACCACAAAATAATATATATAAAATTACAAAAAAATTACTAAGGAGTTATTTGAAGATATAGTCTAAAGAATGTGGTTAACTGGATCCATCATTATTCAAGAGGAAAGCAATTACCAGGTAGAAAATTCTTATTAGGCTGCTCTATAGGATGTTAGCTCATCATCATTAAGGGAAATTAATATTTGATTATATACATAGTATCCATCAATGAAATAGAGTGATTGGAACCTAGATATATCATCTATTAGTTTCTCTATCACCATAAGTGGACATTCATCCTTTAAAAATGGAATTTTAGGTCCCATAAGTCAATTGAAACTCTAATCATCCCATTCTTCTTCTTGACTGGGAAAATGTTGGATAGTTATTTGGGTTAATGAAATTCTATAATTAAGTTTAACTTTATATGTTTGTCAAATTCATACTTGACTTTGGAACCATGGGAAGGGTACATTTTTTCTAGGAGGCTATTTGAAACCGTAATTACCCATAGGGAGGAAAATGTTATGGGAAGCAATCTGGGTATTGAGCTATGGGATATCATTATAGCTCTAGGAAAAAAATTCAAGGTGATATTTTATGAAAGACACATATTATTGTTGTTACAATGATGAAATAGCTTTGCTGATTAGTTTCATCTTCAGATCTTCTTGAGTTCTGGGGTTAAACTATGTCAACATAGAAACAATGGTGGTCAAAAACTCTTCAAATAAATGAGGGGAATCCTCCAGATCCATTTCAACTTCTAAAATATGAGGAAAATATGATTGTAGAAACTCTCCAAAAATTGAAAATATAGGGATATTATTGAGATATAATATAATTGGGGAAGATTCTTCAATATGGAACTATTACTCCATGGAGACAATAATGAAAAATGATGATGATCCAATCTTGTTCAGTTTTCAATCACGAGATCCATTTTTATTATCAATGAAATGATTAAAGGGTTCATTTCCTTCAACTCAGTCCTGAATTTTGGGATGTGTGGGAATGTTGTGGATCAGTGGACATGAATAACACTTCCCAATAATTTATATTGGTAGGGTCTTCTGGTATTATTTAATCATTTCCAATGTAGTAGTACGTGGTAATATGTATGCTCTCCTTCTTAGGGATTATGAAACAACATTCTAGGTCTACTTTTAGGGGATATAATTGATAGATTGAAATGATGAAGGTATCATTCAATTCAAACTAACAATATGTTGCAGTGGATGTAATATAATGGTTTTATTGATATGATCAATCTAATAAATATGCTACTACTTTCATTCTCTTATGTAGTACTCTGTATCTAGATAACAGGACTCACAAGAGTTTATGGAAGAAGTATCACCCTGTATTAACCCTAATTGATAGTCAAGGGAGTCCTTGAGGCACTGGTGGTATAAAGAGGGGACCACTACCTAAAGGTGGAGCCATGGCCTTCCCAAAAAGGCATTGTAGGCTATTTCTTGGGAGAGTACCATAAATTTAGTTTAGTCTAATAAGACACTCAATTTATTCTACATTTTAATCCTTCCCTGAAATTTCTTCTCTCTATTATCAAATCCCCAAATTTTCATATTAGAGATGGTTAAATCATCTTTCATGACCCCTAACATGTAGATCATTCAATTTGGGATGATATTTATCCAAGATCTAGTATCCACTAGGTAGTGGTGTATTTCAATGGTGTTGAAATAGATTATGATATAAATTGGTCATATGTGCCCCAAAATGGTATCAAACTGATGTTCATCAAAGAATTAAATGATATACCAACATCCCACCTACTTGGCTTCCTTCGTGTAATTGGCATTATCAAAAATTACCTCAACCTCAGAATAAAGGGGGATCATTAAATCTTCAAAAAAGGAATTAAACAATTCCCTTGACAGGTGGAGAGGCTCTAGGATTTATATATACTCTATTATGGTATTAAGGTGCTTCAAAATAATACACTTATGTGTGAATATTGTGTTTTTTTCCATCCATATGGTCCTTGTTAGGCAGGGAGTATAGTGGGCACCATTAGATAAGGAACTGGGGACTAACTAGTGATTATTGTATTCTAATGTTAGTTACATGGATTAATCTATGAACCTGATGGTTGGTAACCATAAGGATAATGTTGGTCCAAGTCTAAGCATGGATGATTACGGGTTGTTCATGACTAATTCACATGACCAAACAATATTGTTGGTTGTGGAGGTGCACACGAAAAAAAATATTGGGAGTATTTTACTTTATGAGCCCTATGAGAGGAAATATTCCTAGTTTTAATAGCATAAACATTCTATGTTTAAATGTTATCCTACACATTACTCAATATTGAAACACTAAAATTATTTTTTCGGTGTGTTCTTTACCTCTCCATCGACGACATCTACTACTAGTTTCTGATGGTTTTACATGTAATTCCTCATCAGTGAACATTGTGCAGTGATAAACAAGAATGATAGTGTTTGTAGTGGTTCATTATTTCTCTTTTATAGTTATATATTATTTTAATGGACGTGCATTAGGAGAATCTCTCAATTTGGGAGGCATCATATCACTAAGAGTGTTTGCTGGTTTCAGTGTTGATGGGGGACTCTGATTTCTCTTGCAATGTCAATGTATTCTCTTTCTAGACATGGAATTCAGTGACATATATGTTGATGCAGTGGCCATAAGAGTTTTGATGAAAGTAGGATGCTCTATTTTTCTCTCTGTTCATGTATAATTCCATGGGTATGAGTGAATTTCTTAAAATCCACCCAGTGATTGTAATTTTATGTTCATCACACAGTAGCATGGTATGACTCACTAGAGTGTTCTTTGTGATTTTTGGGGTCAACAAATACATGTGTTACCTATTCTTGTACATCTCCAAATTTGACTAAGAAATGATTCAAATGGCCCTAGAGTAAATATTTAATGAAAATGAATTCTTTAATGGTGTTTACAAGGATCCTATTATATGGTTAATGATTGGAATGATCTGTAAGTTCATCCAATTGAGGCCTCATGAATTGTTGCGGCCTCATAATCTCTTTTTATAAGGAACAAATGAAATAACATTGGAATCATGCATCCATGAAAGAGTTTTTCATTTTCCTTCTTTATAAAAAAGGAACACTTGGCACAAGTCCCTGACCATGGTCTAGGGATAATTTCTACCAATGAGGTTGTGGCTGGAGAGGTTTTGTTGGGTGAGGATGTGTTTGGAGGGGTTACACTATTAATGGATTTTGTAGTATAGGGGATTGTAGATGAACTCGCTCAAGAGACAATTAATGAAAGTATGTATTTGTATATGCTTCCATAATCTTCCACATTGGACATATAAGGGGTAATGGATATGATTATTGTTTGGTCTTTTATAATATTTTTACTAGTTACTGAGCTTTCTCATAGAATTCCTGAAATTCCCCTAAATAATTCAGTGAAATGAGGGTGGTAAACAAATCATCATTGAACATATCAATGCATATAATAATCATTTGTTCCTAGTAAAGTGGAATGTCTAGTAAGTACATTAGTGCCTTCAAATGAGAAATGAAGTCATTAACTCACCCACTGAGCCTCTGTTTTCACTTTGAGTGGTCGATGACACTAGTATTGTGTTAGGTGTAGATGAATTGATAGGAGAACTATGTATGGAGATTATTATAACCTATAATGGATCATCAATATATATGGATATAAAAAACAAATTTTTGTCCTTCTAGTATTTGGAAAACACATTAGATATTTGAGGATTCTTGTTGTTCAGAATCCCCCATCAATGGGCTGCACCATAAGGTGAAGTGGGATAAAAAATATACCATATCACCTATTCTAGTGAATGGGAAAATACTTTTGTTATTTAACTCCATTGGTGGGTGAATCCGATCTACCCATGATAGATATGACATTCCTTCATGCTAAATTTAAACATGTCTCATTTCTAGATCCTCATGGAAGGTAAAGAGGGAAGCTATCATGTCATATTCATGTGGGTTTGTGTTCCCCAATTCTTTTATGGGATCATAATCATGGAAGGCAGGGTGACCTAACTCTTGGGATGGATAGGCATGCTACTCATATACAGTAGGTGACTCATATCTTAACTTTTTTCCATTTCCCCCAGCTTCATCCTAGATGTGATGATTGGGCCACCTAGTATAAACCATCAGTGCCTAGCTAAGAAGGACTAGATTCCAAACTAGAGGAGAGATAGGGTCCATTTTGATATTTTCATGGACTACGTGCTACTTAGACATATGATCAACATCAATCCTTCTGTTTCCCTCTAACTCTTGAAGAAAAATGAAGGCTTTATGGATTTGGACTTAGTTTTCATAATAATCTAAAATGAATCAGTAAAGTTAATGTATGAGTTTATTTTCTCCAGATATTAGTGGTCATGCAGTAATGTATCATTGTGGGAACCCCAATTCCCATCTCCAGTCTCTTCTAGAATGTGAAAGAGCCTATTGGAGGATCTTCTTAGTAATATTTAACTCCTTAGAGAATGTTCTCCCTACCATGACCTATGTTTATAGTCTAGTTTCTCTAATCCATAGGATGTTCTGTAGTTACCTCATTCACTATTGAAATGACCATAGGATAACATTCACTGTTGGTGGTCTGGCCGGATTGATTTCCTTGTTTTTTCATGGGTTAGAGATGAAATGGTTTTCAGTGCACTACCCTATCATATAATATAGACATGTTGAGACACATCTTCTATGGTTCATCCAATCACAGTGAGGCTCCTAACACATTTATTATAGAATTTTGGTTAGTATCCATGAATTCTAGGATGATGAGGGACCATGATAATTGAAATGTCATCCCACATACAATTTTAGTGAATGGGATTGAGGTTCTCTTGGATTCTCAAGTAGATCAACTGATAGTTAAAAAGACAACTGAACATCACCGATATATTTTGGCAGATGAAAACCACCTAGTCCTCATTGCAGGAATCTGTAATGAAAAACTTCAATGTTTCAGGTGTCTAGAACTTCACAAGTATATGGTGGTTGGAAAATAGTCTCCAAAAGAATTATTTTATATTAATAGAATAATGATTCTACTTATGGTCTACCTAATCACCAATTCACATAGTCTAAGAAACCTGCAATGGCACTACCTCAGATCTTCTTTACTACTGATTTACCTAATGTTGGGGCACCGCATGGGACAAATGTCCATTGTATATTGAAATTTATCTTATGGGAGGATCCAATATTAAGATCATATCCATATAATATGGGGTTTCTACCACCTCCTCATGTGTGATATTCCCAACATCTCTTTTTGGCTTTGTGAAGTACTCTCCATCATCTGAGGGAATCAACCAAAACGATAATGTATCTCCAACTTCCAGTGTGGAAGTTGAGATGTGGAACATTTATGGAGATGAATATGGTTAAAATACTATTCCGTGGAAGGATTATTAAAGCATCCTTGACCTACTGGTACTATTATAGGAATTTGGGAATTTTTTGGTGCTCAAATTTTGGGATCATAATCCTTAATTGATGGGTGTCTTCCCCAAACATTGGCGGAAAGGGTGACTGTTCCCCCATCAACTCATTGTTCATCTTGAACTCTGAGAGGTCGACGATGATAAATCCCTTCCCATTTTACTACCCATGATGGAAGATGAATTCTCTAAGAACAACTTTTTTATTTTAATTTGGGTTTCTTTTTCACGTGTTGTGACCTTCATTGTGGGAATGATTCCAAAGGCTGTTGTTCTCCCTCCGACCTCAGGATAGATCTTTAAATTAGGGAATATCATTATCCTGGGAAGTTACTTTGTGTTATTTGGTGGTATTGATTGTAAGAACTATGAATATTTATTATTCATCATGGGATGTACTGTAATGGTTTCAAGGGGCATTTATGGTTGAGAGAGTCAACCAAGCTTGCCAGAGAGGAGGATGGGGTCTTGATACCAAGTAGGAAAACATGGATCCCTTCTCAGTAATTGGGGAAATGTGGTGGTACACACTAGTGGAGGTGAGTTACACTATATTTATATAATATTATTCATATATATAAATTTTCTAGGGATTCCCTCGGCATTGGTGGAGGGTGCTTGGGACTATGGTTAGTGGAGTATTGAAGGGATCAACCTGATCATCAAATTGTGAGACAGATCAGTTCTAGGGCTAACACGGCTGATTGGGATCCCTCTGAGGTAGCTCTTAAGTAGTAACCATTGTGTGTACTTTCTTAAAATCCCTTATCTCCTCATTATAATGGAGTGATATATTAGAACACTCTGGGGAGAGACTTCAAAAGTAGTTTTCTATTAAAATGGTGGGTGGTTTAGCCTTGTGCAATGCTCTGGGGTGGTAGTGCTGGTGAGGTTCCAGTGCTTCCTGATCCTATAAATCCATATCCCTAGTAACAATTACCCCTTCCTATTCATATCATAAAATAAGGGCATTGATCACCATCCTCTAGATGAGATCAGAGGGTGAAATTGGGAATGGGTACCCAGTAGATAAAGGGACAGTGTCTACCACATTATGGATGTAATCATGTGGCATTGTCATACCTGCAATCCTCAATATTCCATTGTTAATGGCATAGGTTCTTCAATCTACTATTTCTTGATTAATGTTAAGAAAATAGAACTAGCCTTCAGTAAAAATAATGTTAATGCAATTCCCAATGACCTGTCATCATCCGTTCTTTCTAAATTTGAGAAAGGATCCATGTTGGTGATGTCACAGACCAAGGATTACCAATGTTATCTTCCTCAATATGAAGGAAAGTTTCATTTCAGACTCACCTTTCATTTGGTGGGTCATTACACCAAATATCTAGATCCAATGACATGAAAATCTAATGGTTTTCAACCAATTATAGTTATCATAGATGAAGGATAAGATATTCACATCAGGTTCACAATTTTGGTTTATAATGATATCCAATGAGGATGGACATCACATGTGTTTGTACCCCGTATTCCCATAGTCCATGGTTAGGATCCCACTTCTACCGTGGTTTGTTACGTTAGCTCCTTCATTGAAACATGATGATGGGATTTTGGTACCTCCTTCCACAGATCCTCCCTTGTATATTTTCACCTAGTTTGGGTCTCCCTCATGGATTTATTTCATGTTCATGAAACTCATTCCCAACACCATATCATGGTGCACACAAGTTAATTATTCCACTTCTATCTCGAGAGGGCCCCAACCATTGATTAGAGTACAAATAAATATTTGGAATTTATGGGCATCTTGGGATATTGGGTATGTTGGTCACCTATAATGTCCTCCAATTTTTATGTCGAGGGAATCTCATGTGTATGGAATCTTAAGCGTGGAACCCAATGAATCATGTATCATACATGGGGTACTAATAAAAATTACTATAATTATTTTGAGTCTTTTTCCCATGTTATCCCACATTTATTATATAGGGTAGATTTTCTGGATTAGTTCATAGGTTTTTGATCTTTTTGGGATAGGTTGGTTGTAGGTTTAACATCTTGTCGAGATAAACATTCATTGTGTTCCTATACGGAAGATGTTTTCAAATAAGAGTTTGGTTTAGTGTGTCCCATGTGGTAGATTATCACATTTGGTATTTGGTTAAGTGTGTCCCTAGAAGGGAATCATTCAAATGTTAGGTTTTTCTTAATTGTGTACCCTAAAGAAAAGATTTCACACATGGGGGTTTTATGGTAATATTTTTGGTGTAAGGATTGAACCTCATGGAGGTATCCCATATTTGATGATGTTTTAGGATTAAACCACATATAAGTGACATGAATACCCTATTAGTATACTAGGTTCAAAGAATATGATGTTTGATGCCACAATGTAAGGTTGTATAACATGATTAGTCTATGAATTTTAACCTATTGTGATAAGGATGATCATTTCATGGAAGGAGAATCAATGATAAATGATGTTGGTCTTATGCACTGAAGACACCTAGGAATTTTAGTTTCACCCCAACTGTATAGGTTTATAATATTGGTGGGGAAGGATAGTGTGGGCCTTATGCATGGGAGTTTCATGGTGTATGAGTTTCATCCCGTAGTCTCGATGGAGGTGGCATCTCATGATGATTGTACATGATGGATCATGTGTTCATGACACATGTTATGAGGTGTAAAATCATCCCATTCCAACCATAAATGGGGAATCCTATGTTTACTCTATAGGGTAAGGATATAGTTTTATTTCATTTGATAAGTATTCTTTCATGAATATTTAACATCGTATTACTAGGACATTAGGTTGGGTATTTTAATTCATCCAACTCGAATGTTTTTCGTATCTATATTCAGGGAGAAAATTTCTGAGTAAATGTGGAAGATCCATAATTAAGAATCTCTACAAAGAATTGTTTTCAGTTTCTTATGTTGATTCCACCTTAGGGGCTTATGTGTTTATTTCTCATGCACCTATGGGTAGGGATTAGTGTAAACACTACCATGGGGGAGTGGTAATTAGGGTTAACAATGATAGGGTGTCTATGATTAAGAGGAAGAGGCCCTAAGGATTATATTATTTGGATAAAAAAGAAAGGAAATGAACCTTTCAAATCTTAAAACACATAGGAAAAAAAATGGTTTGTGATATCAATTTCACAAGAAATTAGAGTGTGGAAGAACCGATTTTGGATGGGTATAAGGGTCCTAGGAACTCAAATTTCCTGAAAGGGTGTTGGATAAAATTATGAAACATAAATAGAACTGCTGTATGGGATTCATGGTGGTTGGGGTTTAAAAAAATTAGGGCATCACAATGAAAAGGTTCATGTTTTTTTAAAATATGGTTCCCTTACCTTAGATTGAAGTTTTGTTTCCATAGGGTTAGTTTCATGAATTATAATTATATCTAGAACCCCTTACAGATGCAAAGGGATTTCTTCTTATGTGAATTCCATGGATGTTCATGAACGGCATCTCCACCATGGGTTGAGGTTCTCAAAAACCCATGACATTTGGTTTTGTGAAAGGAGGATTCCTTGAGAAATTTGTATCCATTTGGTCTTGTGAAGGTTATAGTTTTGTGAATTAGGATATTCAAAAATAATTCCAATGTTCATGTCCCCTAAAAAGTAGAACATGGGGAGGTATTTATAGTCCTAGTATATGAGGATCATTGAATTCCCAAATTAAGGGGTCCTCTATGAAAAATTATGGATCTTACAATAGAAGTTGTGTTTCCAAAATGAACATATATTTCAAGGTGGTTGCTGAATCAACATCTATGTGGACTAGAGGCCTCTATAAATTGGAGATACATTGGATGGAGGTTACCTACTATACCTCTACACGAACCAAATTCCTCTACAAATTAGAGATATATTTCATGGAGGGTACCACCTATACCTCTGTGCAATCGGTCCACCTTTGGGAGGTGAAAATCATTCATGAATATTTTAGCCTTCATGAACATGTACCTTTTGGTGGATGATGGAGCTATTTTGTGGGGATTTTTCTCGAACCAACCATGAATTCCTAGACCCCCCATTACATGTGTATTTCAACATCAACTTGATCCTAAAGACATTAATGTATTTAACAACACCCTTTTTATTATACCACACCACAAAGGGATTTTTTTATTCTATTCGAAGAAAATATCTACTTTTAATATGTACTGTAGTGCATATTTCTTATCTCTAGAAAACTTTTGTGCAATTATATTCATCGAGCACACTACTACCCGTTTCAAATAAACTTGTAATTTTCATTTCTGATGATCCATTTTTTAAGAGTGTATGGATCACTTGATTGGTGTTTAATTTCATGATTTTCAT
This sequence comes from Viscum album, assembly GCA_963277665.1. NCBI lineage: Eukaryota > Viridiplantae > Streptophyta > Magnoliopsida > Santalales > Viscaceae > Viscum > Viscum album. Next base: position 1,235,350,876 of record OY728152.1, read on the forward strand.
ATAGGACTTGAAATAGTTTCATTTTTATTCTTTTTCAATGTCTTTCCTCAATATAAATGTATATACACCCATATCTTTCTAAATATACATTATACAACTTTTGAACAACTATCCAACCTCTAATTTATGTTTTATGAACATTATATTGGTCATCTGAGTGAAATCATCAATAAAAGTAATAGATTAAAAAATATTTTCTAATTGATTTCTCATCAACCCATAAATATTTTAGTGTCCCACCTCAAGGGGTATATTGGATTGAATTTGAACCTTCTTATATCTTATAATAAGCATCCTTCCTTTTATGTAAGTTATAAAAATAGTATCATATTTACCATTTAGTTTTTATAAATCTATTAGATAATCGTTCATTGAGATTTTGATTATACTTTAACAGAAAAGTGGACCAGGTCTTTTGAATGACTACTTGTTTTCATTCTTACAGATTAAATAAAAATAGTTACAAAGATCTTTAATCTAGAATATATTTTCACTGGTTATTTCTCCCTTAGTAAAAATTATTCCATTTTTTATACATAATATGTTTCATGAATCATTTATAAATAATGTTTCCTTACCATCATCACTACGTTTTATAACACTCAATAATTTGTTCTTAAGACCATAAAAATAACTTCCTTTGACTTCATATTCTAAGCTTCAATCGCATTCATGATGATTCATCTCATTTTTAAGTAAATTGATATTCAAAAAGTGAATACTCCTCCATAATGATATTATATATTTTTTTACCTTTTCACATAACCTATCATATGTGAGGAACTTCCTCTATCAATAATACATTTTAATTTTTTTCTCAAATTTATAGAAATTATAATACTAATAATAATTTCCTCAATTTTTAATTTCCCATCTTCCTTTTACTTATCTATACAATTAATTTTCCCCAAAAGTGTTGGAATAAAATCTTCAGCATAGTGACCCATTTGGTCACACCTTCCATAATTTTTATACATGAAATCAAATTGGGTTTTCCATAAAAAATTTCACTTCTCATGAATTTATTCTTTTTCTTCTTACAACTTTAGAGAGTTAACTCCTTTTATTACACTATTTCTCCTTATTATTTATTTTCTACTCCTGGTGGAGACATGTTGTGCTGAAAATTATAATCCTTGTTAAATTATATTCCACAACACCAAAATTAGATGTTGACCATTGATCTTTTTATAGAGGTTTTATGTTTTTATAGGATAATTTTTTTGAGATTAAAAATGTTCAATAGTATTTGATTTCCCTTAGTGTGGAGAAAAATTCATATGGAAATTAATTTTAACATTCATTTATGTTATGTGTTTCTCAAATTTTTTAGCAACCCATGATCTTTATTATTAATTCTCAAAATTACATTTTTAGTATAGTCATATGAACTTTTATGTTTTCTAGTAATATATTTCACGTTATTCTTGGGGCGAGTTCTTCAAGTAGCTTTAGATGATTCAGATTTTACATTTTATTCCTTATTGAAATTATTTTTCATTTTATTTAGATTTTTTTTCATCTTTTAAACATTGTTAACTATTCTAACATAGATCTTATTCTAAGAAATATTTTCTTCATCAAGATATATCACCATTTACCAGTTTCCATAAACATTCAACGTGAGTTTTCAAATTTATTCTATATGTGAATCTTCCTTTTTGAGAAATTCATATTTTCCTTTATACTTTTTCTTACTTTACTTATTTAAAAATATAGATTTTTTTTGTTTTTTTGTTCTTCTAAACAGATTCCCGAAGTTATAATCCTTATTTATATACCCTATAGCTTTCATCACTTTCTTTTTCTTCATTGTTTTAAGTATCTTCTTTTATTTCAATAGGACACATGAATTTTATGAAGCTAATTATATTTTCATCTTCTGATGAACTATTATCATTAGATTCTTAATTTACTCTCTTACTCGACATACTTGTTTTTTTTCTTGTTTTTTTTCTAATTCTTTGTGTATTTTTTAAATTTTATATAAGTTTTGCGTAACATGATAGTCTAATCTTTTTCTTCAGATTCATCACAATCATGTACTCCATTTATATTCTCTGGATAGTTCATTGAAAATTTTCAAATTCCTTCAAACCCAAAACATTTAATCTAGAGTTATCCTCTGTATTTTACAATACCTTTCTGGTAATTTTTAGAGATAAGGGTAATAATTATATCAGTCATTCTAGAATCATATTTCTTATCTAAGATTCCCTTTAACACATTACCTCATGTAATGGTTCTTGGATTTCTATATTCTTCAGCGATTCAAAAGTTATATATTCCTTAATATATTTTTTATGTAGGATATTTCTTCATTTCATTCTCAACTAGAAAGATATCAATCATTTTTATTTTATGAAACCTATATTTTAGGATTAAACATGTCTAGAAAGGTTCTCATCAATTTATTAATGATAGTTGAATATTCCATGATATCCCTAGATCCACTGATGTTGATAATACTTTTATTAACTCTAGTAAAGTAGTTTTCAATAGTTTCATCTTCCATTATCCTATTATATGAAAACATAATTCTCAAAATTTGAGGTTTTATATACTTTGATTTAATATTTTCTTAGAATATTCTTATGAGTTTTTCAAAAGATAAATTTAATATCATCAGACTCATCTCCTCTGTATTAAAATTTTATTACCATTATATAATAATAGAATTATGATATTTTTCATCAACCTTGAGATTCCTTTTGTTAGAAAATTTCATAGGAGCATCACAATCTATGGGTGGAAACCCAATAATAGTTACATAAATCACCTCCAGACCAAGATGTAGAAGATATGTTATCATTTTTTCCATCCATGATAAATGTTTTCATAGATGGTATTAATACCTTTTCAATTAAATTTTATGAGATCATCCATGAATGAAAATATAAGGATCATACAAAGGGAAGATTCCTCCGATAATACTAATTGAAGTTCCCAGGAATGTGAAGTCCTTTGAGAGTGGGGGTTGAATTAGTTGTTAACTTCTTAAAATTTCAATTCCCTTGAAATTAACCCCTATAACTTGTTAAAGTTAAATCCTCTATAATTCATAACTCAACCTCAATCATATGGAAAGATAAAAAATAATGAACAGAAAACAAGTTTTTACAAGGTTTGTTTCCAATGTTGATACCTACTCCATTTCTATTGACTCTAGAAGTTCAATATATATCCACTATATGAAGAAGTAAATACAAGTAAAACAACTCCTGTCAATATTCTAATATATCCTAGTAAGAAATTATACTATCTCCCACCAATTACCAATTTTTTATACTCTAAAACCAATGGAATATTTAAAATAAGAAATATTCATTGTAAAACCATTTTTATAAATTATAGGTCTTATACACTTAATTTGTTTCCCCTATATCTATTGTGCCTCATCCCTGTGGAAATAATTATATAAATATTTTCCAATTATACTCTATCTAATTCATATGTTTCCTATAAACCTCTTTTTGGTGATTCTAATTTTGATATACCTATTTACAATACACCTCTATTATTCACTCTTTAACCAACATACTTCTTTTTCATAAACTCAAACATTAAAAACTATAGAAATTCCAATCACTAATAATAGAATCAATAAATTCTCAATGAGCCTACACCCATTTATATAGTCATACTCCCAACAAATATTATGGAGGAATTTTGATCTCTAAATTCATATTTCTTACTCATATCATCTTTCATTTAAACACCTTCAAACTAATAAAACATCCATGTTAACAATATTCAAATGAACATATTCAAATCTCAATGTCAATTATATTATTAAAAATATACATAAATAAATGAATTATTTATAAACATTGTAATAGAAACATGAAATTATCATAATGAATAAATTTACAAATCTATGTGAATTCTATCAATTCTCGTTCTGGTAATATTGATATTATTTCCTCCATTTAGAACACTTATAACACTTATCTATCTGAACTTATTTATATGGTCATATCATTATCATAAACACATAATTCCTCTACCCCATTCCCTTCTCATCTTTCCTCTATCTAATGGACTCAATCAGGTTCATCTATTTTAATTTGTCTAATGGGATTTAATGTATCAATTTGATTATTCTTCATTAGATCAAAATATCCATAGAGTATGATCAACTAGACTCAAAATCAAAATTTGCATTTATTTGTTAAATACTAATATATCTAATTATTCTTCGTAAGTATATCCAGTCAAAGTTCCTTATATAGAAATTTATTTCTCTACTAGGTAAAAACATAGTCTTATCTCTCTTCTACCGTGTTTGTTAGATTGACATGTTCTATTAGCCTTTATACTTCTTCATCCAATCATTATCCTTAACTTCATCATAATGAATCCTTATCATAGTACAGATGAAACATAAAATATACAAATCAGTCATTTTTATCGTCATCAATCTCCTCATATGATGTAAAACATATATATTTATCCAATATAGAATCATACTTCAATCTTTTGAACAGTTATCAACTTCTTCATTTTAAAACATAATCATGTACAAGTTACCTCTATCATGTATAACTTTATAAATTTTTTTATGTTAGTCTAGTTACAATGACAAAAAATGTCTTGGAATCATGATCTTCATAAATAAAAAAAATTGTAGGAATCATTGAGGACTTGTAAAAATTAGTCATACTTTATAAGGAATGTTACACTATATTTATGCTGAAAAACAAAAAATCACTTTTACATAAAACAAAATATCATTCAAAAGAAAAGATATTGACAAATATATAATAATCATTATAAAAACAACCCTTGGGATATTCAACAATATATTTTCAAACATATCTCTCTTGTAAAACTATAGAGCTCCCACTAACCTCTTATAGACACATGTCAAAAGTTAATTTTTAACGAATATATTATGATAATTATACATTTTTTATCTATAAATGGATCCCTGAATCCTATGATCTACATTGATTTTCTAGGATGTCACCAAAATTTTTGTTCATTCCATATATTCATGTTCAATAACGTTACCCTTATAATATGTTTCCTTGATATATGAGGCTAAACACAGTGATCTTAGAAGCTATGATATGTAGAAATTAAATGTATTTAATCTTGACGACTTGGCATAACCAGTCAATAATTATCAATTCCTTGATTATATCATTCATGTATATTTTTTTAATAAATATGAATGGTTTTAAATAAACCACCAAAATAAAGTATGAATTTTGGTACATGGATTCAATGTTAAAATAACTTACAATTCTTTAATCCAAGATATTTGATACTAACTAATCCCTGTATGATTTATTATTCCAATAAAGTAATATATCACCAACTACGGTGAATATAAAAATACCACATTGGTTTTTACCACCGTACATAGTATGTATCTATTGAACAATTCATCTAAATAAGAATTGTTGATTTTAATGTTCTTTTTCCAACTTGTGAAACTAGAACCAAGATTCAATACATTTCTAACTTACTCCTACTATCTAAAAATAGATTTACTTCTCTCATTTAAATATAGTTGGTATAATTAATATTTTTTTCAAACATGGGTTGTTAATGTCCTTTGAAGAAATAGGATCATTAAATGAGATTAACCTTTTCTATTTTATGATTCAAATTTAAATATTCCATCAAAATTAGAAATGGATCCCATAAAAACACCTAAGGCTATGATATAATATAATTTCTTTATTTCATAAGTTATGAGATATCAATTATTCTATATAGTTTTCATTTGATTTTTTATTCTTTTATATTCAAAATAAATAATTGGAAAATGATTCATGAAATATTGTAGTGTATATATAAGACTCCCCATCGATATACCATACATCTAAAATATAAATAAGGCTATTTCAGTTTCAAAAAATCATCACCCTACATTAAAAGATCAGTAAATACTTGGTTATTATGTAATATGAAATACTACCCTAGTGGATCCTATATCCTATTACAATTACATTCATTACATTACTAAGCATTCTTAAAAAAATTAAAGGGATATCATGAAGTACTTTATTTTACTTCCAACTCATCCATTCAATATTTCATACTATCTTGATGAAATAACTCCATAATTTTTTTCTATTGTATCTAATGTTTTTTTATTCTAAAAAGTAACTATGTAATATACCTAAGAGTTTTAGCTCAAAATATTCTAAACAACGTACTGGGTGTATAAATGATAACATATGGTTTTACATGACTAAGAATTATCATTCCACAACTAGGTATGATTCTTATAATTATTTTCATCATTTATCTATGATGATGATTCAGGTTTTATTATAGTATCAAGTGTAGTGTACCATAAAAATGTTCATTTAAAAAGAAATAATGTCTCATTGTTTCAAAAATAACACTGAGTTAAATGTTATATTAATACTTAACACAAATTATAGTTTAACAATAATCAATCCAATAGAAAATTAGAAGTTTCATGTTTATTTTTGTGGATATAGAAATCATCCTTTATCAATTACTCGAATAAAAAACCTTACGTATAAATATTTTTTTCTCATTTTTAAAATAGGAATCACTCTTTATTAACCATTGGTAGAACAACCTTCCAAATTGAGATTTTAATTTGTGCTTATCACTACTAACATAGGAATTACCCTTTCTCATCTACTATGAGAACACACCTTATCTCATGTAATATTTCTATGTGTTTCTCACTACTGATATAGGAATCACCCTTTCTTATCCACTAGGAGAACACACATTATCATTTATTTTTCAACATTTAATTTTCTATAAAACTCACTATAAGGTATATAGAACTGAGTTCCTCACAACAGCAATTTATATGGGGAAGCTTAGTTAAATGATTCATAAGTTATTAATTCTTACTGTTCATCTCATAATCTAGATGAATAAGAAAAACATGGAAGCTCAGGATGATGTACAAGAATAATGGATAATTTATTATCTATATGGGATCTCAAACTTTATTAACTGATGAATGTAATTCATTATAATAATGAAAATACCTATAGTTATGTATGCTCTTATAGTTTATACTAGTACTGTGTAATAAAAATATTATTTATTGAAAGCCTATCTATTGACTAATAATGAGGTAGGAGATGTTATGTCATGGTATAGTCATCCTTGTCCTTGTATTTCATTTTCACTTCTCTGTGAATGAAAATAGATATTTCAACATAATAGATCGATAGAGTATCCCTATATACCATTTATAGGTTTCCTTTTCACCTTCACTTTCTGTAAGAAGTGGTTGTACTAGTATAGGAAATTATAACACATAAAATAATTTTTTTTATAGAAGTATAGTTTATAAAATAACAATATTACCCTATAAGTTTCTACTAGTGAGGACATGGTTTGTGTCCAAAAATATGGGAGTGTTATAATTATTTTTCTTTCCATACTCTACATTAATTTAAAGAATATTTTTTTATTTTTTTATCTCAACTACTAAAAGAAATTATGTAAAAATAATTATTTATTAGACTCCCATTATTTTATCAAAAACCAATTTCCCTAAACATTGGTCTTATAATATCAAATCACATAGATATTATAGTTTAAAGGATACATATGCCACTATTATAACCTAGAAGGAGGTCTAACAAGCTATTTGAAGGTATTTATATGGGAATATCATTATAATTTCATTATCTCAAATTTCCCTGATCAGTTGAGTAGAATCCCCAGTCCCAAAAGTATTGGAATTGTGTTTCCTTGACACTTTCTTACTAGTTTAACTAAGTATAGATAAGGTGATCAACCTTTAAGTAAAACATTGTTAAGTTGAAATAAACCCCAAGTTAAAACTCTCTAATAAATTAAATCATCTCAAAGGAGTTTGGTCGAGAAATTTGAACTATGATTGAATCTTAACCATAGTAATTTATGGTGTTAATGACTCAATATTTGGATTTGAGGGATTTTTATATTTATGTTTAAATTTACCATTTTATCTTATCACATGATTATTAATATTAAGTTTATTTTTACTTAAATTATTTACCATAGCTTGATAAAATTTATGCATTGTATAATTTTATTTCTGTTTCATATTTTATTCTTGTTAATTCATTAATTTAATATGATTGTGATAAATATGTCCTAAATAATTAACCATAAAAATTAAAATAAATAAAATAATAAAATGGTATGATCATGATATTTTCTATTGGGTGGTTTATCTAATAGATGATAAACCAACCCATGACCTTATAGATACATATCCTAGAACGACGCATGGCTTGCATTAATCCACCTACCTATGCACCTTATATATTGGTTTCACCTTGGATCTATTATCATATTTCCTCATATCACCTTAGATCTCCATCCATTACATATTCTTTTACTCAAACACAAGTGAGAAGAACTAATGGGTTGGTTTATGGGGATTACATAAAATAATCCATGAACATATAGGCCAACGTAGTTTAGAGGGAGGATGACACACATGTCATCATTTAAATTTAAAAAATAGAAATCAAAATAAACCAATTACATAAACAGGTTTGTCTAAAATCATGATCATCCATACATAAAATAAATATTCATTTAATATACTATAATTTATTGTATATATATATATATTAATTATGATAAAATTCACTAAACAATAATTAATTAATTAATTAATTAAAATTAATTTCCAAATAATAGTCCCAGAAAATCTCATCGAATATAATTTTAATGAAATTAAAAAATTAATTATATTTTAAATTAAATAAAATGTTCTTACTTGGAGGAAACATATTGTTTACATTTCTAAACTACACAGTGCATATTATGTATTCACATGGTATATAGTATTCACATCATGAAACATGAACACACATCATGTACTACTAATAAATGAGAGATGGTCATGTGATAATTTACATAACATGTAATTATGTTACGGAATGTGTAGTACATAAGGTATAAGACTATAAATGATGTACTGTTCTAAATTTTTATTTAATTAATTAAGTATTTAATATCGTATAAAACTTATAATATTCTGTGTAGTTTCAATAAATAAAATTTGAAAATATTTAAATTATGTTTAATGTATTAATTAATTAATTTTTTCAATTTTTGTGTAAACTAGTATGATACATAGTGTGTAATGATAGATACATTCCTTATAATGGAATTTTCCCATGTCTACAACACATTCATAAAGACTGGGTTTATTTTCTAGTCATTGACATTTGTGACGTACGTGACCTATACACTAGCTACATAGCATGACCTTTGAGTTGCATGATTGTCTGTCCCCAAATCATGTAATAAATACACAACCCATCTTTTTTTAATATTCTAATATTTCCGAAGATTATTATGCTTGATATTTATCTTAATAAAAAACACCATGCTTTATGTGAATTGTGATATACTTTTAAAATATTATTATTCAAATGTGATTGTTTTTACTTTAATGACCCAACCATACACATTATAATTTATATTTTTTTGAGTATATAATTCACATTATTTAATACCCAAAGAAATTTGAGGTTTATAGTTTTAGATAATTTGGTCATAGCCCATAAATAACAAGGTGTACACTTCAACTCAATATCCATTTTGTCCACAATATAAAAAAATTAAAATAAAACATGTTTCCTTTTCATTAAAAATATCTAAAAATTTAAACTTGACATCCTATTTTATCATACACATCCATAAAAGCTATAAAAAAAATATTTTGGATTATCATAAAAATATTAGTAAGTTTCATAAAAAGTCAGTAATATTTTATTCCATTGGAAAATATTAAATATCGTAAAACACTTACCTTTATCACATTATTCTGTGAGCTTTTGAAATAAATCATTTCTACATAAAAAACACACAATTGCTTCTAAATGTAAACTTTTAAAACCTATATAAATCATAGATAATAAATTTAGTAAAGTTGGACATTACTTTTATATCACATTTACAAATAGATTAATCCTTATAGTAAGACATAGAATAAAAATCATTATTATACATGGATTAACCATCATAGTTACACTTTAAATTACTATTATGGATATACATAGAATAACAATAATAGTTTATTCTCATAATTACAAAGGAGAATAAAAATTTGTTAACTCCATCTCATATTTGGAATAACCATTGAAGTATATTCCCATTATCTTATAGGAGAAACTTAATGTGTTAATTTTGTCCCCTTGCCCAATGCATTGGAGATCAATAACGGGAATACAAAACCTTGGTTTATAATGGAACCACCAATTATCATAAACAATTACCATGAATCATAAAATAAATTAAGTTTATAGAACCTTAATTTCATTATAAAGCTCTTCAAAACAATTTTTATTCCTTTCATAACTCTATTAACCCATGGAGAAGAAATGGGTTCGAAGATACTCTCTTAGAATAAATCATAGTGCATCAAGAGAAATAATGAGGATTTTATCATTAAAAAATATCCCAAGTGGTCCACAATTAAAATAATGTTTTTTTGATATTTAGGAATTAAAATACCATTAAGATATAATTAAAATAATTCTTGAGGAAAATGACCTTTTCACATTTAAAACGAATTTTAAAAATTTAAAATTCATTATATATTATGAAGACTGCATTCATTACAAAATTTTAAAACTTATAACGAAATATTCATATAGGTAATTGTCAAGATGGAGGGGAAAATACATTCATGTTGTAAACATTACAAATTAACATTCTTTTAAAACATTTTCAAAGGTAGTCTAAAGTGACCCATTTGGAAAATGTTAATAAATTTCAATTTTATATAATTTAATAAAAAAGGTCAAAGACCATGTGAAATAGATTTAAGAAATAATTAATGTTTAGAGATATTTCCTAAAATAAATTTTAGAACAAGGATATGGAATAGAAATATTACTGATCTAAAATAAGTTACAATATCGATTTCACCTATAAACAATTTTCATGGTGTTTATTTATTCAATAAGGGGGGAATTGGAACTAAATATATAAAAAAAACTCATAACCAATTGAAGAAAAAATATATATTTCTCAATAAAATAATAACATATGATTTCCCCCAAAGTAACATTGAACATAATCCATCTCAAAAGGAAAATATATTATAACATAAATCATTTGACACTTTTGTACCTCTTCAATCGTGAGCTACATGAAAGGGTAAATTCAGTTGAAAATATAATTATCATGAAAATAAGTATATTCATTATGTATTATGTTAGTGGGGAAGTATATACACCTCATACAATACTATTTTTACATATCATAAACAAACATCCAAAGAAAAGGGAATTTGTGATGAATAACTGTTACAAAGATCTTATCATCGAATTTAGAATTACTTAATAAAGAGATTAAGTGTAACAAATTTAAATACATAGATGAAATTTGTAAATACATATTAAAACAATTTATAGATCAATTCACACATAATCATGGAATAAAAAACTCAATTAAAAATATTTATAACCCAATTAAAGGAATTTGGGTTAATAATCATCTTAGCACTTGCTACCTTCCAGGTCAAATCCCCTTGGATTCAATAATTTAAATTGAAACATAAAACCCCATGAATTATGAAGGATTCATTATATAACATTTAAAATATGCAGTATATACACCATATAAAATAAATTAGGTTCATAAAAATAAAATATTTTTAAATGAAAGTAAATTGAGACGAAATCCCTTACCTTATATCTGACTTGTCACATAAGCTCTTTATCTTCCTAAGTAATAAGCTTATATTAAATATTTAATATCATGAGAAAATTTTCCAATATTTTTATTCCTTTTATTTCATTTATTAACATGTTGTAAACAATTAATTAATCATATATGTTCATGTGGGATATTCTGATGATTTCTGTTTTATATGACCAAAATAAATTTGGCGGGTTTACTATGGTAAAAGAGGTCATTATTTCATTATATTTAAAATGGTAATAATGAAATAACTATCATTTTTATACATGAATTGTGCTTTTAAAATTAACAGTGATATATAGTTATAAAAAATGAACTACTTTGCAATCATGGTGATGGTAGGGTCTATGTATGCATATATAGAATTTATTTTTTCAATGATCATTATGGAATGAAGGTGAGTATTATTTTTTTACTTCGATATTTTTAATTATTTTATTTTCTTAAAGAGACTTCTTGATGATTACCTCTAAATGAGCATTGAAAAAATCATAAAGGAAGGAATACCTGAAAATGGGTATTATTTTCCAGGCAAAATAAATGAAAGAAGAAGACGGTCGAGACCTACGGATCACATGAGCATTCAGTGGGATAAAATTTTAATAATAATCATATATTCATGAAAAAACACCACATGCAACACATAACCTCTATATAACCCAATAGAACCCCTTTTGACAAGTCTTATTGGTCTTACCAAGGCTCTTCAGAAAACTAGTGATCATGCACTAGCAGCAGAATATTCTCCCTCAGTCCATGTGATTCATCATCCGTAGACTCCTAACAAAATAATCATAGAATACTTTGAAAATAAGGGGGAAATTTTTCAATAGTTAGAGATATCTAAACATTGAAAACTCCATGAAACTCATTACCAAATGGATTGATTATTTTCCTTGACAAAATTCGATAAAATTCGCATGACCACAAAGCCTCTGTAAAAATAAACCGTGGAATTAAAAGGGGAGGAGGCGTGAGCCTCTCGCAGTCACTAAACATCATGTGATGAACCCCTACTAGCTTGAAAGACACCACGCGACCTTGGTAACATTCCAACCTCATCTCGTGAAATCCCATTGGTTTGTCAACCTCATCCTGCAAAAGGCCTGAGGCATGTTAAGGAAACCATTCGCTTCCCTTTTGGATCACTAAGGAAAAATGGATTTATTTTCCCAAAAAAGGCCCACACACCCCCATAAAACCCTTTTTTTCACACAATTAATCATTAAAAAATAGTGTAATTTCCTTTGACATTACTCATGTAATCTCGCATGACACCACAAACTTTTTAAATTAAAATAAAGGAAATAAAATAGGGAGGATTCAAATGCCTCTCATGGTTTTAAATTGCAAGAGATATACTAAAGAAGTCTACAACACAGTCTCATGAGACTCCTAGAAAAGCTACCCAAATTTTTCAAAGACCCCTAGAAAACCCACCATTGTCTTGTGAAATGTCCCATGAAAGGCATCGATCATCTCGCAAAGGCCATTCAACTCACACTTTGATCTCGTAAAGGACCTTGTGCATGTAAAAATTACAATAGGAAAGTCCCTCAACATATATGTATGTGTTAAAAAGTCCCTATTAATTGGTATCTATACAATAATGGAGGTGTTGAAGATATGGACTCACAATAATTGAAAATTGGGTGAGGCCATTAGAGTGATCCCTGACAAAGACTCACAAAAACGCCTTGTGCTAGACACCTTTGCTAACTTCAGCCTAGATCTCTCCCAGAGACACTGTGAAAACCCATGAAAAACTTAGGTAGTGAGGCCTATAAATTCCCCACCCCGATATGAAAAATGTAATTCTACCATATAACCATGATACTTAGGATGAATGTTGGAATTTTCTTATCCAGCCTTATCAGCACACCCATGTACCAGAGATTATTTCTTAAAGTGGTTGATCTCACAACTAAAAAGTCTTCCATTGTGTAATATTTCAATGAATATCTATATTTATCAAGTTACTTTCATAATTCACATTGCATGATAATTTATAGATCATGTGAAGGAATTATAGAAGGATGTTATTGGAATAGACCGCACATCATCCAGATCATGCGAGACTCAAAATAAACGCATACGGAATAAATTTTAGGCATTCATAATACTTGGGATTGAATAATATTTAAGTAGAAATAAATATACAAAACCATGTTTGATGATCCTTATATTCTTATTGTGAACCGTCCAATACACATGAAAGCACCAGGACATGTCACCCAGATCTTGAGATGCTCCTTAGATATGCCATCCATATCATGAAAAGACATCTATAAATGTAATAGAAATTCACATGTTCCCCCTGAGCATGCCAATTTACTCTCATAAAGTCCTCTGGGATCATTTCCCAAGCCATGCAATGTCCTTCAGATATATTGCATGAATCCTATAATGGTGTCGGCTCATGTTAGACAATTCTCACAGTCACATCTGGGAATATCAATTAAATCTCTCATGATACCCCTTAGGCAAGTTATTCAAGACTTGGAACACCATCCAGACATGTTGGTCAGGTATCGTGATGCCCACCAGGAGTGTCTTCTAAGACATGAGACACCCTTTAAGACATGTTGTATTGACTCTCACAACACCTTCCATATATGTCATCCAACTCTTATGAATGACATCAGGTAAAGTCAGTCGGGCCATGAGACACCCTCTAGAAAATCCATCAAGGTCATGTGATGGATTCTAAAAAAACCATCTTGATCATTATATGTCGTCTGTAAAAATCATTCTTGATTATGGGAAAATATTTATACATACAACTGAAGTTATACAAAGTCCTTTAGAAAGTCCAACATTATCATTTAGTTGTCTTTGACTATTCCAGCAATATACACCCCTACATAGTAGGACTAGCGGATAATCAACACATGTTAGGAAGGCATGAAATCTAGATAAATAGGGAAACTGTAGAGTGTAAGCCCCGACCAGTGAAATAACATGGAATGTCTCAATAGTCAGGGAAACCTCAGAGTGTAGTCCCTGACCTGATCAACAATGATGACTCTAATTCCTAGCATATTCAGGATACATAAGCCACCACTTCAAGGTTTGATCTCAATAGGGTTGTCCCAATACGTATGTCCCTTACTATCCTTATGATGACAATGAACATTTCCCTCCCATGATTCTCATATTAAGAATATATCATATGATCTAAGGGAGTTGAAATAATCATATAATTCACTTCATTATTATCCACTAGCTTTGGGGACAGATGTATGTAATCCCTAAAAAGTGTCATGACACATTTTCCTCCCCAAAAGTGCATCTACATTAGAGCCAATCCAAAGAGAATGATTGAAATATGAGAACACTAATTCCAAGAATAACCAATATATGTATGATTCCATCCTAAGACCAAAACTCAAATAAACATCTGTTTCATTGTAAAACATATGAAAATTCCATTTTCTACCATTGGAACCCAATCATTACCATGGGATTATTACTCTACCTCATCCATCAGTGGATATAGAAAAAAAATTGAACAGTGATGACTCTTATTTATTCCAAAACCAAGATATATAGGATGTCCCTCTGAAGCCTGAGCTCCATAAAATGTATTCTAAATGTGGTCCCAGTACATAAGTCCCACCCCTTGAGCAATGAAAAAATGATCCTTTTCCATCCTTTGTTTCTCACACTTACCATAGCACACATGGGATTAGGGAATTTCAATAATCATATAATATTCTTTATATGTCTCTATAATTATAATAAAAACCTCAATATATAAACCCAAAACAACTAAACTATGAGAAATGTAATTCTATCCCAAATCGGGATATATAGGATGTCCTTCCAGGACTCGATCATGAACACTTGGTGTGTGAAAGAAACTATAAATGTCCTCTCCACATGATATTAAACTGCATGGTTCCAAAAAAATATGTGTGTTTTGATTCATATAAAAACTAGGACATGTAGCCCACCTAATAATAGCTAAATACCCTCCTTGTAATATTAATCACCTCCTTTTGTGGTAGTACATTCTGAAGGACTTTGTTTTACAGCTTGATCACATATGTGACTACCCATTTATCGGAAAATGATGGATAACCTCAGATGCGTACATATGTATTCCCTAAATATACCATAGTCTTTTTCATTCAAAATAGAATTAACCCATCATCATTTTTTAGCATGACCATCCCCATATCGATATTAGGAAGAGATTCATGAACATATATTAAATCTATAAGAGTGTAAAATAATAGGAAACAATTCACCTCAAAAGGGTGAGATGAACCCAACCTCCCATCCTCTTGACTAATGTAAGTTCCTAAGTGTCATTGAGTGTGAAACCCCAAAGGACCACCAACCTTTGGATAGAATTTTATACCTAGTTAATGATGTGGGAACCATTGGGAGTTTCTATGGAAGACTAACAAAATGGAAAACCCAATGCGATTTATTGATAATATCCTTAAACACACGACAATCAAAACATCGACCGAAATCAAATCCAAATCTCTTATCTTGACTATATTAAATAATAAAGCCAATGTAAATATCTATAATTACAAAACAATTAGGTTATAAAATGTTAATCCATTATATATTTCCACTATACAAAATATAAATGGTGAACTCGATTTGAATCTAGGAAATAAAAAATCGGTTATAATCAGTTAAGCCATTTTTTGCACCTAATATGCAAACAGAACTAAAAAGCCCAAAGAAAATCTCACATATGATGAAATGGAAGGTTAATCATGCTTATGACCATTTTTTACATACCCTATAAATAAATTAGTAATATCAACATGATCTAATATATGATCCTCTATAATTAGAGTTCTTTTAAGTCCATCCTCATTTTGATAAATCCATGTGTGTATAATTGTTTAATCAGACATAAAAGAATAATTATAATAACCATGTATATCTGATTAAGAATATTATGCCTAAGATTTTGTACTAATTGGTAACCATATTATTTTTTTCTTCACAACTAAAGATACTACTCTCAGCCTTCCAATTCATTACAATGTCTTCTCCATCTAGTGTTCGCTCTAGTAAATCATTTGTGGTCACAACCCCCTTGATTCATAAAGCTTTCTCACCAACTCAATAACTCCCACATCTGGTGGAAAACATGATGGTATAATATTATCACAGGCATAGTATGATCCCCACCATTGAATCTGCATGTGAGTTTCTCAATGTACAATAACTAGAAAGTATATATTGCCCAATAAAGGCTGCTTTTAAGCCAATAGACTATGTTTCTACGACCAAATTCTTTGGCAGTTTATCCCTAGAGTGTGAAACCTCCCACCTACAGTATCTGATAAAGGTGGATCAAGAATCCAAATATGGATCACTTTTGGTTCAACTGTCGCGGAGGAGGGAACATGCCAATTATCATCACAAACATCATCCCACTAATACCCACTAGTCGCCTATTGGTGGTACCACCCAATAAGATGTTTCCTTCACTTATCATGCATGGGAAATAAGGTAGGTTCATCAATGGCAGAAGGAACTGGATATCTAGGATAGGGATCATATCCCCACTCTTGTTCATGATGCATGTTTGTATATTCTGACAAGAAATAGTAAGTAGTTTCATATCCATACTAACTCGGAACAAGTTTGTGGGAATAGTCCTACAACATTCATGGGGGAGGTTCATATCCCAACCCCCTTTTAATGAATCCCATCATCATATTCCAATTACACAA
Source organism: Viscum album (assembly GCA_963277665.1). Classification (NCBI taxonomy): domain Eukaryota; kingdom Viridiplantae; phylum Streptophyta; class Magnoliopsida; order Santalales; family Viscaceae; genus Viscum; species Viscum album. The sequence goes on from OY728152.1 coordinate 1,235,368,254, forward strand.
GGATAAAAAATGTGGGTACATATTCCCACTTCAATTGAAGGCAACTTAAAGTGTATAATGGAGACCTAAAAGGTGTAGGCTTATATCCCTGAAGACACTTTTCTAAAATGTCAACATATTTTAGGAATAGCTGAAGAACTACATTGGCATATTCTGACACTTTTTTAGATAAAGGGATTGGTTCATAATCCTATCCCTATATCCAGGGAAACTCAACACTATGATCATTGAAAAAATTTGTGGTACCCGAGAAAGCACACATTCTAGCTTCTGTCCGGAAGGATTATCAATATATTTTGTTAAAGTGTAGGTTATCATACTGGATCCATACTCCCATTCCAATCAGGGCTTACTAGGAAAGAGAAACAAATGCCTATATATAGTGTCACATTCCTATCAAAGAAGTCTGGTGACATATTCAAAAGTCTTGAGATCAGGATCAAATCAATGTTCTGGTCTGGGCTCCAAATGTGAGAGGGGAAAAGCCTTGGGATTGGCTCATATTCCAATCAAAGAAGTATATATTCATACTATAAAGGACTAGGATTGATAATATATCCTAATTCTGGCCAGGTATGACTATGTGAGGATGGACCAAGCCTCGAGAAAGGCTCATATTTATATCAGTGAATTTTCCTGGCATATTCCAATGGATCACAGAAGACATAAACATGTTCATACTTCCTCTGATGAATTACTTTACCAAAATCATTCCAAAGAAATATATGTGGAATCTCATATCCCTTCTCCCGTTTCGGAGGTCTATCTGTATATTCGCACAGTGAAGGCATATTCTAACTAGGTTAATATTACTACTCTAACCAGGTCCCACCATGTGAGATTACCACATGCCCTAGGTTGGCTCATATTGCTACCAGGAAAGAATAGTGAAATATCCCCAAGTCTTAGGATTGGACTCATACTCCCATATTGACTGAGGCTCACCAAGTGAGAATGGAAAACTCTTAAAGATAAGACCATATTCTTGTCAATAATGAGAAATATTATTGGAATATTACCAAAACATCTTAGTATTGGTCACAAATTCCCATATCATCATATAATTATTTATAAGTTCCAGAAACCATCATACATGAAGCTCATATCCCTAATCAATGCCAAAAGGTAATTCGAAATATTTCAACAATGATGCAAAAAATGGCTTATATTATTAATATGCTCAATGCCATTTACTTTAAGGTTGTTTGAGACACATTATCAACACCATGAGGGTGTGTTTACTCTTCTATCGAAGTTGAAGAAGAAAACATTCATTACCACAATATTCCTCCTCATGGAAGTGTGGAGATAGATCGCAAGGACTCTACACTTGAAATCCACTATGATTAACCTCCCCATGATGATATCTCCAATGGACAAGGAAATCCTCCACTTTTCTAGAAAACTCCATAAAGAGTGGCTTTCAATACTCTCACACCTTTGTATAGTTAGGTGCTCAAAACATCGAGGTAATTTTTATGTGGTTCCCCACCAACATCCAACAACACTCAAATCTTGTTAGTAGGAGTCCATAAGATCCATATTCTATGGTTTGACGAGATAAAGGCATGTAAGTACGATGAGGAGGAGTTATAAATTGATATATTAAGAGAGTTAGCTAGAAAAAACCTCCCCATCATGTTCTGATCCCTTTCTACATTTAAATATGTGATCCCAAACGAGTTAGAAAAACGAATGTATACGTTACCTACACCAAAATATGTGGTCTACTCATTTGAAATAAAAGGAATGACATCTCCCTTATCTAGGATACAAGTTTCATCTTCAAATAATCAATATACCCTATTTTCAACTTGACCTAGCTATTATCTTCTTGTATTAGGATCCAAAACCAAAAAAATCAAAGCACAAATATGCTACACACTTGCCTCCATTACATCGTGACACTTCGACATCTGATCATTGATGCCTATGTTGGACCCAGAGGTGTTCTTTTTGGGAACTAGAGTATGGTATGTGCTTTTTTTCAATCCACACTAGATTTATCAAGGGGTTTTTCAAGATAAGTAATCTTATATTATAGGTCGAATCAAGTGTTTATGGTGGCACATTTTCCGAGTATTTTCCAAATTTTTGGGCCCCAATATCAGGAGTTTGGTTTTTGGAAAAGGAATATTTTCTATGTAGGAGTGTATTTTACATGGACCATGAAGCACGATTCATGGATTGCAATGGAGGTATATTGGAATGGTTCATAGAATGAAAACAATATATTGACCGTGTAGGAAAAATAGTTCATGGAGAAAAGGAGGTTCATGGGAAGGCATGCAGTTCAATGAAGGAAAAATGTTCATGGGATGGCATGTTATCTGTGAAAACTAGAAGGTGATTTTTGAGGCCATGAAGGAAAAGGAGGTACGCGGACCACATAGGTAAGAACGATTTTCCGGGGCATGGTACATGGTCAAGATTTGTAAATATCAATTTAACTGATTATGGAGATCTATTTTAAAATATTAGGATCATTAATCCCTTAATTAGGTTGAAACAATGAGATTATAAATTTGAAAGGAATTTGGTGAAGTCCAGAAGTGGTTCGCGGGTAGAAAAACCTGTGAATGAGAATAATTTCACGAAGTGGATTCCTCGATAAGAGATTTGGTCTACGAATACAGTCTTTGGAAGGGGTTTTCATGGGTATTGAACCCCACAATGGAAAAATATTTGTGGGAGGTAGTTCATGGTGGAGGGTTAGTGATAGAAGAGTTGGTCTCCAAAAATAATTGGTACACAAAAGTGGCACGCAGAGCTAGTTTGTGGAGGTTGTATGAAGAGGTGGTTCGCAATGCATTTGTAGTATGCATTGTAGTGTAGTACGCGAAGGAAGAAGGCCAATACATGGAGGAGTCAAAAGAAGTGATCTGAGGGACATATTTGGATATCCGTAAAACCATGCAAATGCACTGGGCTTGGCATAGATTGTCTAAGATATACTTTTTAAATCCACAACTATTAAAGATTAGTGGATTTTTTATGACAGATAACATGCCGGTGTATTCTCCTCGGACCAGCCCTTAGTGTTGAACCAAGAAAAATTGTCATTTATTCCTTATATCTATGGATATTTAAATTACAACACATTACCAATGGATAGATTTAACAGGTTCCTACCAAAATGGGAATAAGATCTGTCACTTTAAAATAAAAAGTTGACACCCTAATTCTCCCCCACGCCTCTCAGGGTGTCTCAGTGTCCTTCAGCCACGTCATTTATTAGTATTTCAATATAGGGGAATTCATGGAGTGTTACACTTTTCCTTACCTCTAGAACAACAGAACCCCTCATATTTTGCATCCTATAATATTATATCATGTAGATTGATTAGGGGATCTTGAAATTCTCAAGCTAGTTGGTCACTACAACGGAATTCTGCTACTTCAATGATGCCCAATATCACAAATGAAGGGAGAGGAAAGCCAACAGGACCTCAAAATGGGTTCCTTGATGCAATGATAATGTATCTCAAACATAGAGGTCAAATTTGGGATCATTCAGACAACTCCTTGTAAATAATGGTTCTCATCATGTGTATTTATCTCACCCAACTCCTACACAAGAACAACTATATTCCATCAAATGGGATGTAATAATAGGTTTAATAGTTGCGATCTAGGAGCATACACCACCCCTACACAAGTATAATATCTACCACTACCTCCACCCCTTATGTCATTAATTAATAAGATTATTCAGGAAAAATCCTCAATAGTTGTGAGAAAACACCTGCTCACTAGGCTAGGGAATGTATATCTCAATCACTATCTCTAGGTTCATCAACCCTTGATAGGGTCCTAGAAGAATTAGTGGTGATTCTAGATCACCCCATCCCATTGGACTGGTGGAATTTATATCTTCATGTCCATCCTAGGAATCATCAAGTCCCCAACTTGAATAGTTGTTTCCTCAATAATGAGACTAATAAGTGACAATTGCAGCCCAGAATTACCCCACCCCATAGGGCTATGGGAATTTTCATCATCATTATCACAATAGAGAGAATCATTATTCTCTAGGTTGGTAGAGAAATCGTTGGTGTCCCACATACCCCTCCAACTATTGGAAAAACCTCTACTAGTCAGGGCTCATTCATCAATCATGCCTAGAATATCCTGCATGGTAATTACTCATAAGCCAAGATAAGAGTAACTTATACCAAAGGATATTAGACCCCATAGGGGCTGTAAGTAAAAATGTACCAACATAGAGAAGGTTCCGAATAATGTTCTTGAAGAAGGCATTACAGAATCAGCATGTTGTTGAAAGTAATGGCAAAACCACCATTTCCTGATATTCCACTATTAATTTCAGCACTGTCAACATGGAAGAAATTGATCCTAATGAAAATTCATATGGCAGAAAGATTGATAATATACCTCTAGAGGAAGGTGATTGGGATGCTCCAAATGGGGCTACACACACCTAGAACCAATGAATACTTCAATACCTAGAACGTCAAAATTCCATGTTGTCACTTCCATGGTGGAAAATTTTTAAAGGAAGAGGTATAGCTACATCCCAATCACTAACCCTAAAAGTTAATACTACTTCCCCATAGGAACAGATTTCATAATATGACAGTGAAATATAAATTCTTTGGCAACTTAATTAGGTTCTAATTAAGGTAAATATTCTGGATGGGTATTGTCTTCAGGAAGGGATGAATATTCTACCTCTTATAGAAAATTATCTGGTAAGAGGGGCATATCAGCATTAGATTGTCCTTGAATCTAAATAGCTAGTATACATAAACGAGGAAGTCAAAACTAGTCTTGAATTATCTCCATTGTGGTGATAGCCTCTCCCTCATTAGGGTATTCATTCAATAATAGGATGAAAAGAGAATAAGTGGAGCATTTATGTGGGGCCACATCCTTAACCTCCACATGCTTTTTTGGATGGGATATGACTCCGATAGTAGTTCCCCATAGTTACTAAACATCATAGAGTCTCTTGTTACATGAATAGAATCCATGGAAGCATGATATGAACCCATGCTGCATGAGAGGAATCCATACCCGGAATGGGTATATGATACTCCACCTCCCCCAAACTTTATAATTCATACCTTATATACCTCGGACGGTGCATGTGATTCCTAAAACACCTCACACACTTCATATCAAAATTTGGGTAGATGTGGGGGTCCAAGATCAATATGAAGTAAAAAACTATGTAGTTTTATAAAAACTCTAATAGGGTTAGCATTTGTTTTGTATAATATCCTACCAGTAGGATCCATTGCAAGATGGGAAGACCTTCATCATTAGTTCCTTTATCAATTCACCTCTAGGATGAGTGAAATGATGATCATCAACCTGGTGAACTAAAATAAATGTGAGAAAGAGAGGGTGCCTGATTCCATAGAGAGATGTAAAGGTTTAACCTATTCACTCCAAATCCCTTTCTCACAAGAGAAACTTCCGGAACTCTGTGATGAAAATATCAAGGTTAAATTTCAGACCCCTATGATCCCCATGAAGTATCTAGGTTTGTTCTATGAGTTTTCTAAAACCTCACAACGTCATAAGGAGGCAATTCAATGAACAAGATCCAAAAATCTACTCATTCCCACAACACATGGGAAAAGGTAAGGCAGAAAAGAATCTATAGTTGTCACCCCCAATCCAAGAGGAGTGACAATTCAAGAATCTAGGTAGGCTATGAACCACCCAACACCTCCTATCGAGCGGTGAAAACAAATGAATCTCCCTCATCCATAAGCATAATGAAATTAGGGTATCCAAGGATTTGAGGAATGTTTGAACAATGTATACCTCTTTCAAAGTGGACAAGTACCCATTAATTTCTTGGAATCCATTATCTATAACCTGATCAAGCATCCACGACCTCGGAAGCCTGATGAGGTTACCTCACAAACCATCCCAACTATTTCCCTTACCATGGATGTTTGGGTTATAATATCTAGGACTAATTTATCTTCAATGATTTCCATTAAGGCATGGTTGATTCTGAATAGGTGGAATCAGAAAAATCTTCAGATTAAGTGGAATGCATAACCATTTTCTAATAAAAATAAGAGGATGGCTGGTTGAATGTTTCATCCAAATCCGCATAAAAATTTAACAACTGGATGACTCGAAAAACAATTGATAGAGCTCATGTGACCCTAAGATCATAGCTGTGAAAACCCAAAATATCTCCACGACCTAAATGGGTAGCATCAAATGCACATCCCAATGGTGGGAATAATCCCTAGATTTATGCAAAAATAGAAGACAAAGAATCATGTCCCGGTCCAATGCAATCTATGACCCTCACAGATTTATTCCCTTCAATATTTGTAGTATGGGAACCGCCCCACTAAACGAAATAATCATCGGAAAAAGTGCGCATCTTTGGTTCTGAAAATGTGATACACTTAGAATACCCCTTGATTGAGGATGAGTATACCACCAAATATGAGTTCCCCATATATATAACTGAGGAATGGGAGGCCTCATGCACCGAAGAGGAGGATACAAGGTACATTACGAATGTTGTCAGACCCAATATTCATATCATATCCCCATAATGTACATATATGTAGCTGAGACTCATGTGAGTGCTCTCCAGTGGGCCCAAAATAGGTAAAGAGGTTCCCCAAATCCCTTTAGTAGTCAGCCAAAACCCACTATATGGTATGACCTCCTAGCAGGGGTTCAATCTGATTAGCCCAGTCAATAAGGATGTTCAAAATGACATGAACTTTTAGAAGTTGATATCCATTCGACGTTTACACAAGATTTAGGATTTTACACCATATATGCCTCAGCTCCTATACCAAATGCCTAGGAGAAACCCCATATTGGGCATCTCTGTCCTTTGGCACAAAAGTTTGACGTTCTGAAACATCGGTTTTTTTTTCCAGCCAAAATCTCAATCCATGGTGCACTTAATCTTTCAAAATTACTTTGGGAGACACTTATTGAATCCCTCTAAAGCCCACTAGAGTTTGAGATAGAAGTCTTTATGTCGAGGTTCATCGAGTGGACATAATGTACTTAGAATCTCATGTCGCCATCTCGTTCACTCACCAGGATCAGGAAGAGGCCCTTCAAGGACATATCGGGCCCATATATTTTTTGGGTGGACTTGGATCAGGACAGAGGGAATTAAGAGGGGATGATTGCGCTAGTGAAGATAGGATACCACGATCATGTGTAGAGAAGACTACCAGAAACGAAGTAGTGGAATACAGCCCAGAGATGGGTGTGGGTTATGGTGTGGGGAAGGAATTTCTGATGCACCATGCAATCTGAAGGTAACTGATGTGTTCAAGCGGCTACGGAAAGACCTTGCGAGTCCCTCCAACACTCCAGGGGGTGCGGTCTCCTCAAGTTAGACCCCAATCAGCCTGGGAAACCAGTTTCAAGGAGTTGTAGAGGTAGTGTTAGGAGATGAAGTGCCTGTTGCAGTTGAAGGAGAGGATATTACCAGGAAAAACCTTGATGGCCAAAACATGGAAGTTAGGCACATGGATCAATATTTCCCAGATTTCTCTACTGGAAATGGGGTGGAGAAATACTTTGAAGGTAGTAAGAGTTTATCTGCAGGGGAGTCCAGTCCGAGGAGCAATAGGAGAAATAGGAGGAGGATGGATTAATCCTCCTTACCACCTCCCATGAAGACTCGGTCAGCCTAAAAGAAAATGGAGGAGAAGTTGGACAGTGAGGTCGGGTGTCAACGGGAACCTCCTGGCCAATCTGAACTAACCTTGGAGTTGATTTTAAGCTTGGATGTCAAGGTGACAGAGAAGGTGTTATTTATCAATGCCTTGGAAGAGGAAGCAACCAAGATTATGGGACGGGACATCAAAGTGAATCATAATGAGGAAAAATATATTTGGATTGACAAACAGGACTAGATCCTGGTTGGGGGCTTCAATAAGGGGATAATCAGACTCGAGGAGTACATCCAAGTCTGGGATAGGATGACTTCTTCACTTGAAGTCCTGATAAGGGGAGATCCGCATACTCAGGTATCTGCTATATCCTGAAGATTTTTTAGGGATACGGTATCAGAAAAAATTCAATTATTTTTCAACGATACTGCTCTACCAGTTTTTGATTAATGCTTGGGTGCTCACCTTTTCCTACGAGGTTTGGTTATGGGGATGTTCTTCTTTAGTTGGTGTGTCCCAAGGTGATTTTGGGTGTTTCAATCCCAGCTATTATATGGTCTTTCCTTAGATGAGGTTTAGAGCACAAGAACGTCACTACTGCATGTCACTGGGAGTAGAAGACTGAGAAGGTATGGCTTGTACATTGGTTCCATGCCTGTGAATCTTTGCACGGTACTGTTTTCCAAGTTCACATGCTTTGGTGGAGGCCTTTTAATTCTATGTTTCTAGGAAGAGGTAGGACTAGTCTTTACTTGGGGTTATTTTGCTATTATTTTGGCTTTTATTTTGATTTTTTTTATGGACTTGAGGTTTCTCACTTTCCCTTAAAGGTGATTTGATTAAATAAAAAATAATTTTCAGTCAGTCTGTTCTTAGAGGTCGATGGACCTCCTGTCCTCAGTGAAAGTGTAAAAATACAATCAAATCTATCCTCTCTCTATGGTGACTCAGATACTAAGGGATAATGATGTCTATTCTAATAGACACCTTCACCATGATAGTGATGGAAAATCCACCATATCGCCAACTTCTTCAAATAAAAATGTCTCAATAGACCCAAAATTGGCAGAATATGATTATGATCTCATTAATTCCCCTACATCATTCAAAGAAGGTGTTTCCAAAACCATATATGAGCTCTCTAAAATATTTTGGGAATAGAATAATACCCATGATCAACTCTAATTAGTGTCTCCATACCCTTCAAAGAGTAATATTTGTACATTGAATTTCTAAAGTAAGGATATGTGTTCTCATGGAACTATATGTAAATTCCCATACTAAAAATATATTTTTTCTACACACCATATCATACTACCCAATGAGCATCGGTGTTTGAAGAATGAATCCAGGAGGATGAACCCCTCTCATGCCACCAATTTATAGGAAAAATTAAATATTTTGATCTAAACCAACTATTTAAGAGAAGTGAAATATCCAATACATCTTTACTATATCATCCGTGTTAAGAAAAATAATAAGAATATTATGGTTTTCATTACTTCTAGATACCTTAATCGGTATTTCCCAAAGGATGATTTCCTATTAAAGATCACTGATCTCTTGATCATTGAAAATACTAGCCCTTAAACCCTTTCCTTCATGGATCTCCATAGAATATTTTGAAAGCTACGACAACATAGTCTAAATATGAATACACCAAAATTCACTTTTTAGATAAAATGAAAAAAAAATCCATGGATTTTTGGTACACCACCATGACATTGAGGTTGATCCAAAGAAGACTAATTCTTCTTTAGCAATTTCATCCCCAAAAATTTACAAGAAATGAGGATAATATAACATAAACACACCTATATTTGGAAATTCATATCCATCCTCATTGAAAAATGTATCCCCTTCACCAAGATATTGAAGGAATGAATCTTTTATCAATGGGACGATGAATTTAAGAAATCCTTTGAAAGACTCAAGAAGTATCTTTTTCACCCACAGTGTTTGATAACTCCAGTGGAAGATAGACCACACATATTGTATGTGTCTACCATGAAACATTCACTGTTTTCCCTCATTGAACGAAAAAATGATATGGAAAGTTATAATAGTCTCTACTACCTTAGCTGATTGATGCTTGGTACTGAGACTATATATTCTATTGTCGAGAAGAACTAACTTTCACTCAACTTCATAATTGACAAGATGTGGAATTACTTGCAACACCAATAATTTCATATGGTATCTTTTTTTACCTCCTTATGTACATCTTTTGTCTCCCTATGTTGACTATGAACTTTGATTGATGGGTATTTATTCTAAATCAATAAAAATTTTAGTTCATCTCACAAAATTTAGTGAAAGGACTTTCCCGAGATGATTTCCTCATAGAACACCCTACCCTAAAAAATACAATAAAAGACATTTATCTCCCAGATGAAGAGGTCCTCTATGCCCATGACAATCCCCAGTCATGGGAGGAGTAATTTGATGGTGCATCCCGAAGTCCTGGTAGTATAAGGATGGAAACCCAAAAGCTCAACCAGTTTGGTCTATGGATTTTATGTCTCTCCCTAGACAATGTAATTTTCCCTAATCTTTTTCCCTATCTGAATGCTGAATGAAGAATGATGTAGAATACCAGGCCACCATATTTGGTTGGAACTGTCCCTACAATTGTACATAGCCATCCTGAATATGAAATGGCACTCTTAATTGGTGATGAATCATTTCAATGGTGAATATTACATTAAAAAAAGAACTACCCCTAGATATATCAGGGGACTGATGGAAGAGTTTCCTTTTGATCCCACATTGCAACATGTTCCACGATCATAGAATGCTCGTGTGAACGCACTGCAAATGAAGGCACCATCCTAGTCGACCCTATTCAGGAGGAAGAAATATTCTATATCACACATCTAAGAATGTTCTCTTCATTCTTTATATGGGATATGGATGAAATTAATCAAGTCTGCACTTCCCTAGAGTTTGGGAACCAACGAACACCCCTGAATGGATGGAGCCCAAAATGTTTTATCTCTAAAATAGGATTCTACCAATAGACCAACCCATAAGGGAACATATTAGATGATGCATACACAATTTTACACTATGAGATGGTCCAGAAGAGTATAAATCTCTCTACAACCAAGGCTTTGACAGGATCCTCCTAAAGTGAAAAATAGGAGTAGAGACTTACACCATCATGGAAGAAGTCCATGCATGATCTTGAAGAACCCACTAGTCTAGAAATAGGCTCTAGCATAAAATTAAGAGGCTGGGATATTATTGGAAAACTAGGATACATGACTACATAGAATTCCTAAAGAAATTTAATTTGTTTCACAAACATGAAAACTTCATCCATCATCCCTCAAAATTACAAAATGGGGATAAATATACCTAGTAGTATTTTTGTGGGAATAGATGTTGTGGGGACATATCCCCCATCCATATCTAAGTAATTCAACTACATATTAATTTACACTGACAAATTTTCAGAATGGGATAAAGAAGTACCCCTCAAGGAAGTTGGGATGAATAATATCATCAAATTCATGAAGTCTCATATCATCCCTATGTTTGGAGTCCCTCATACAATATATATAGAAAATGGTACCAAATTCTGTTCTACACAATTAAAAATATTGTACTAGGAGTACAATATCGACTCTAATTGCTAACATCTCCATCATGAAGAAGAAAATAGATACATAGAGACCTTTAATAAGACTCTATCAAATACACCCCAAAAGATAGTGAACTAGGATAATAAGTCTTTTTTGGAAAAACTTTTCCATGATTTATGGGCCTACCATACCAACAAAAAATCTACCACATAAGAAACACCATATTCAATGTAGTATGATACATAGGAAATGTTACTCATATAGGTTCAGCTGCCTTTACTCTAAAAATCCATTTGTGAATAGATATCAAATGATGAACAATTGAAAAAGTGGGTTGATGAATTGGAACAGCTAGATGAAAATAGATTTTTCACAGTACACAATGTGGAGGTTTATCAGAATCAGATCACATAAACATTTAATAAAAAAGGTTTAATTCATTCATTCCTCCAAGGGGAACTGGTGTTGGCTCTAAGAACCCCAAGGATACAAAGAGAGAATCCCCCAAAAATAAAACCCAAGTGGGAATGGATTTATGTAATACATAATTTTTATTACAATAGAGCCTGCTAACTGGCCACCATGGATGAGGAGTGTGTCATACCACCCACCAATGTGAGATTTCACAAGAAATTATTTTCATAGTAATCATCATATGGGCATCAACATCAAAGTAATCTCTATAATTCATCCTCAATATATGATGTTAGTCTGTACAAATTCCTCATAATCATATGACGATAAATTGTACACCGTTTTCCCTATCCCTAGGATTTCATACTGCACAGTTCCTTTTGATATATGTACAGCATGATTCGTGTTATCATAAGATATGTATTTATTCCAGTACATATATTCTTGGGATGTTCCATAGAATTAATTTCTTTTCACATCTAGTGATCCAATGTCTTTACTACATGACATTAAACTACATGGAAAAGTCCTTACCACACAATGAAAATTGTATGGCTAATGCCATATCAACATAACATTGAAATAAAAGAAGATATCCTATAAGAAGGATGTTAAACTTCATAGAATATCACATCTATACCATATGACATAAAACTACAAGGATTCATAATATCTGTATTCATTCACATCAAGTTACAAATGTCCTTACTTCCTAACATAAACTTCACAGGTTTCCTAGAACAAAGTTTAGCTTGATTCTAATTTCCATGGAGATACATAGGTATTCCTCTATAGTATATCTTGTTCTATCCACCACATGATAAAAAATGCCCATATCCTACTCTTATATTCCTCTTCATGGTGTGAGGAACCCTTTTTGTTACTTTTTTATCACACTGAGCATAGCTCACATGGGATTAGGAGTCTCAATTAGGGCTTCCCCACACAAACAAAAAATAAAATCGTCCATAAGTTTCATCTTGGACCTGAATAAATGATTGTACAAGTAAAGTGAAATTACTCAATGCATTTTGTTAAACATCACAATTAATATACCATGTGCATCATGAAACTGCACACTCTCTCAGACCTCACCTGAGAAAACCACTACAATTTGTGTGGGTACTCTACCATACCACTAGACACTCTATCCCTCTTCATGATAGGGAGCCCACATTCTTACTACATAAAGATAAAATGTATGGTTATTCTAGAACTGCATTTTAATTGTTTATCCTTTTCATGAGATACATAGAGATTATCAAACTTCCATCCTTGGGCATAGCCACAACATCAACACTTTTCCACATCGATCCATCTTCGTCTGTATTGTATGATATTAAATAGCATAGTTCCATAAGAAATATGTGTGTCTTAATTCCTGTTATCCCATGATCTATAGTGAAACTTGAGCCTCCAATCCTAGTCCCATCTATAATAATTAATGGAAATAATTCCCACCTGTACATTTCGGTCAGACTTGCGTAGAGTATTTCCCATTCACGAACTATGTGTTACATGATTCCTTCCTTCATAGGAAATGTATTGATGCTCGAATTTCCAAAGTCGGTCCCAGTCACGAAAAGTAAATATAAAATTCCCCCCTTCATTTCATATGGGTCAGAAAAATACAAGGAATGTCTTTTAGAACTATGTATGGTTTGATTCAAATTCTCATGAAATATATAGTAATGGACAGACTTCCACCCTTGGTCCCAACCTTGACATTTCCATTAGTTCACATTGGTTCCAAAATCCTAACTACATGATATTTAACTAAATTAAAATACATCATTACCACATGATGATAAACCACACAAGAGTACAATCTTTTTACATGATATTAAACTGTAAGGAAAATTTCTTTATCGCATGACCTTAAAAATTCAAAAAGAATTTTACTTACCATATAATGTTAAAAATTATGGAAAATTTCCTTACAAAATGATGTAAAACTACATAAAAAACATCCCCACTAAATGATGATAATTTTTTTGTACTATAACTCATTTTCCATTCCATATTTAAGTACCATAAGGGACATGCCTAGGTCAACTAGAGTACGAGGTTCTTCTTCCATCATTTAAAACAACCTCAATATATGGTCCAAACATCATTTCATGAGTACCACAGGTTTCCACAACACATTCATCTCCCTTGGAAAGGAAAATAGATCTCTCATTTTGGCCATTCTATTCAAGAAAAAGGTATTGAGTCCCACCAACCGGAGACATCATGGCCAAATATAAAGGGGTTTAAAATTTTTGTGATCATGAAGTCAGCAAGGAAGAACTCATAACATAGTGTGGTATGTACCTCTCCCTGTGTGACTATCCCATACCATTAATCATACACTCATATCCTTGAGTGATGATTTATAACATTTTTATCTCCCACTCAGAAGTATGTAGCAGTGCTCTTAACCTAGGGTATCCTTATTAGGCTCTTCTGTAACACCTCCCATATCAAGTCCATTTGAGTCATTAACCTAAACCTCAGGCACATTGATCAATGTTGTATGACCTTAAACTCTATTCTATAATGGTCTAAATAATAATACCCTAAACAGCTAGATAAAGAGACACAAAACTTGTTATGTTAAAAACCTATGAAGGGTGAACTGAGAAAAATTCAATCATTCACTTGCTAAACTATTCATATCGAGAGATTGTTTAGAAATTTGGGGCCAAATAAATAAGGAATAAATCTCATAGGGTATTCTTGTGGCTATAATAATAGTCAATTATGTTCATTGGACCCCCTAGTCCAGAAAAAAGTTAGAAAAATTATTTTTCACATCTCCTCCTCATGAGAAAAAGTTCTCTAGGTGGTGAAATAATTTTTAGGGTTCTCAGACCATTATTTAATATTGCACATTTCATAAATCACCTTTAGGTCATTGAAGTCTGATCTGACACAACCTCCCCATAATAGACTAGTAATAGGGACTCGCTCGGTCGAACAGACTATTGGATCCCAAGAAGTCGCCCCTTGAACCCAGAAGTTATCATCTTGACCACATGTAATAATAGAGACTCGATCAACCCGTACTCACTAGTTTTATTTCAATATATTTAACTCATATATTCATGAGGAAGAACTGAAAATATTATAGTGTTATGGGGCATACTCAGTATGTCTACTCCATCCTATATGAACGGACTTAATCTTTTGGGTTATGATTTATGTCATGGATATTACAACTATTTAAATAGGCCTAGTATCCCTATTTTTTAACCCTCAACCCATATTACTGCCATAAATATTCCACGACCCTTTTAAAAGAGTGGAGATGCACCTTTTCCATAATATTGATCCATAAATTCTTTTACCCACTAACTAATGTCATCCCCTCCTTTCAAGAGATGAACTAAAATCCTTGTGATCCCTAGAAACACCACAGAATAACCTAGAACCTTGCTGTTTTTTAGGTCAATCCTATCATGTATTCACCATATTCCATTTTCATTGATATTAGGTCCAATCTCAAAGACCCTAAATTACAATAGTCAAATGGTCCAAGCTCAAAAACCATAAAATAAAACGCACCAATGTTCCAAGATCAATGATGATAATATAAAAAACATAAAGGTACAAGTTCAAAGACTCTAAAATATAGAATAAAAAACTTCCAAGATCGATTACCCTAAACTAAATCATGCCAAAGGTAAAATCTTGAATACACTAAACTACAATGCCCCAAAGGTCCAAGATCAAAGACCATAATGTACAGAACCCAAACATCCATGCTCAAAGAGCCTAACTACAACACAAAAAAGGTATAATCTCAAATACCCTAAACTAAAACACACTACAGGTCCAAGATCAAGGACCCTTAAATACACCACACAATTGTTTAAGCACAAATACCCAAAAATACAGCACACCAAATGTCCGAAACTAAATCCCCTAAAATAAAACACACTAAACATCCAATCTCTAGGATCCTAAACTATATCACACAAAATATGCAAGATCAAAGACCCTAAATTATAGTTCAAAAAATGAAAAAATATCATTGAACCTAATCTATAACACATTGAGGTATAAGATAAATTACCATAAACGAATTTGATCTAAGGTCTGAGATAAAAGACCTTAAACTAAAGAAATATCTTGTCTAAGTTAAAAGACCCTAAACTATAGCACAAAAACGATATAGTGTGAAGAATCATGTAAGTCCCACCATATGGTGCTAGAAAAATTAATATAATATCACCAAGACTATTGGATTTGGTAGAAAAAATAGCACTCTCCCTCCATGACATGTTTTCTACCTGACTATCCTTTTTCAAATCATGTGATATCAAAATAAGTGTAGAATATTTATTAGTAAATAACATAAAGTTAGTTGAAATTCATGAGTTATTCACAAAAAAATCTATTATTATTTATCATTTCAAATCCAAACATGCAATTTTTCTTGATATTAATCAAATGATGGGTAGTGTTGGATATTCTCATAATATCGTAGCAACAAAATATCCTGCACATCATGAATGAAATAAAAATAATTAGTAGTATATAAGGTTCATAAAATTCATCCATTTATAGTTTCAAAAAATATATATTATTCTCTATATAAGAACCTGGTTTTTTCTATAAAAGACTTTGCAATATTCTTGATATTATTCCAGAGCATCACCTTCAGACGACGTGCGATTCCGAGCCCCGGTGTGGCCGGAATTATGTTTTTATTGTGTTCACACTGGGAACGCCAAATAAATGGGATGACTCATAAAAAGTTCTTCAGATCATAAATATGAGTGTATGGATGGGTCTGAAATGGGGTGTTTACCCTAGGAACGACATAAAGCATGTCGTTGCGGGACGTTTGGACCCCTCGCCCGCTATCGGAACGTTAAACGGATAAATTAAATAATTTATTTATTTGTTTAATATTTAAACTGAAGTCTCTCTTAAACAGTGGCTTGGATTGGGAAAGTGAGGCACCGTTGAGTCTGGAACATGACTTTTACCCTAGGAAGGATGTATGTTTTGCGGTCGCGTGCCTTTAGTGGAAAATGCCACCAGGGGCATTTTCGTAATTTGGCGGCCTGGTGTGCTAAGTTTAATAAATTTTGAACAGGGCCTCAGATTAAAATTTTGAGACCAACTTTGTGCTCTGGAGGTGGTGTTTAACCTAGGGGAGGCTTAACCTGGACCACGTCGAGAGTTTCGGATGCGGGTTAGAATTAAGGATTAAATTAATTAAATTTTTATTAATTTAATTCTCTATTTAAACAAACCCTCCCCCTTCCCTTATCCTTTGAAACCCCTAGAGGAAGGAACACACCAAGGAATCTCAAGCTTTTCTCATCCTCCTCCCATGGTGGTTGCGGATTCGACCGGTGGATCATCGCGAAGCGACGGGCTAAGCCCCACAAAGTAGGATCTTGTCTCCTCGTTTTTAATTCCCACACACGTTTAATTCAATTTTATGGCTTTGAAACTCTTTCTAAATCCTTATACAATACCATATATGAATAATTCGTATCTTGATCTTTCCAACTCAATTTACGGTTTCAAAATCCATGTTTGGGGTTGTCTGCAATCGATCGCTGAAGTTGGGATGTTTTTTAGTGTTTCCAGGGGTTTTTGGGGCGTTCTGGCGAGGGTGTGCGGTGGTCCGGCATGTGGGTGCGGCGGTACGGCTGGGATCCAGGCAGAGGCGGTCGGCTTAGGTGCAGGCGGTCGGTGAACTCCTGGGTAGCCGCAGGTGTCTGGGTGAGCGAGGCGCGAGGGCGAGCAGGTGAGGCCGGCGGAGGCCCTGGCGGTCGAGCGCGGGGTCGTCGGCAGTGGGCGCCAGCAGAGGCGGCGACGTCTGAATGAGGGGGAGCCGGCGAGGCGAGGTCTAGTGCTGACTGGATTTTTCCGGTCTGTGATCTCGAGGGAAGACCGAGGTCTATAGACCCTGGCTGGCCGACAAGGACCCACACACTGCGGGTCCTATTAGGAGGCGAAGACCGGACAATCGGCCAGTCAGGTTTTTTTTAAATAAAAAATAAAAAAAATCGTTTATAATAATAATAGTAATAATATTGTTATTATTATTATAAAAATTGATTTATACTTCATAAATCATCCGAAGGGCATCCATTTTGGGCACCATCTGCGGCGACGCATCCCTTAAATCGAGGCGGACTTTTTGAGATGGTTTCGGGAGTTTTTAGTTCCCGAAACGAGGGGCTCGAGGGTACGACACGAGGTTAAGTGGACGGGCTTCTTTATCGGGGTTCTTGTTTTGGACAGCACAGACACATCTGATGTCCGAACTGAGCGCCATCAGTGGCATTGCGACCCTGGCATTGAGCCGGAGTTTTCCATTGTGGTTTTGGGCGTTGAAACCGGAGTTCAGGTGTGGGCCCCACTGCCCATCTTTTGAGCTGCGAGCAACGTTCGCTAACTTTTTCACCCGACATCTGTTTGGGGCATGCGAGCAGTCAATTCGAGGTGTTTTTATGAGGGGGTTTCATTGGCGCAATCAGCCCGCATTAATTCCGCATGATGGTGCGGGCCCCACGAGGGCCATTTTGGGAGTTGGCAGTGATTTCTAGCTTTATCACCGGGTGTCTGTTTTGGACAAGTGAATAGGCCAACTTCTGTACTTTTCCGAGAGGATCACAATAGTATGATCCGTTCATTGTGATTTGGGACTGGGATGCGGGTCCCACGTAGCACCACTCGTGTATGGTGTGCCGGAATGCATCTTTTCTCCGGATATCCGTTCCACTCAAGTGAGTAGTCCTTTTGACATGTTTTCCCAAGGGGGTCACAATGGTGCAATGCGCCTGACTGTTTTTGGGGTCGAGGCTCGGGATCACGGGACACCGTTCAGGCATAAAGCGATGTTGGTGACTTTTCCATCGGATATCCATTGGAGGCGAGTTAGTAGTCGATATCACATGTTTTTTCGCAAGGATTACAATGGTGTAATCTGTTCAGGTGTGTGGAGCCTCTTTGAACTATCATATTAAATATGGAAATATGAATGGTGTACCAGTGGTTGTTCTTCCTGCGGTGCTTGTAGGGAACCCTTGGCATGTGGTCACATTCACTCCTGGGAGAGTGATGTTGGTGTTTAAAGAGATGTGGTTGTACATGCCTTAGCCGTTGAGGTGGAAAGTTGGAGTTGTTAGGTTTATGCCTTTGCGTTGACGATGGTTTCCATGTGCATGTTATCCTTTTGGCTGGAGACATGGTATACTCTGGGAGTATGCAGGAACGCTGGGAGGTACATGTGGATGTTGGTACCTGATAATGTTTGTGCGCTTGGATGGGGTTGAATTGGGGTCACACATCATGTGGGACCCATGTGCATGTCGTGTTCTATTTTATGTACTTTTTACCTCTCACTACATAGTGGGTTCCTTGGTTCTCGACTATTGACTAGCAGGGTTGAGTCTTCCCCTGGTTCTGTTCTGGTTTGTTGACCAGTAGAGTTGAGTCTTCCCCTAGTTCTCTTCTCATTTGTTGACCAGCATGGTTGATTTTTCCCCTGGTTCCGTTCTCGTTTTCTGACCGGCAGGGTTCACTTTCCCCTGGTCTTGTTCACGATGGATTCGACCAGAAGGGTTGAGTGGGTTTCCCCCTGGTCCTGTTCACGATGGTTTCGACCAGTAGGGTTGAGTGGTTTTCCCTTGGTTCTGTTCTTGATGGTTTGGCCAGCAGAGTTTCTTCGTGTTCCCTGGTAGAGTTCTTGGAGATTTGGTGTGACCAACACATTACATGGGAACCTATCCTCTACCCAGGAGGTTGTTTCCTGTAGGGCTAGCCAAGAGGTTGTACCATCCAGCAGGGATGGCCAGTGCGGTACCATCCAGCAGGGGTGGCCAATGGGTTACCATCCAGCAGGGATGGCCAGTGCAGCGGTGTTCACCGAGTAGTACCATCTAGCAGGGATGGCCAGATTGGTTCCGAGCTTACCTCCAATGGGGCTGGTAAGTGGTCCTCGATACCGAGTTTACCTCCAGCTGGGCTGGTAAGTGGTCCCTGATGTCAGGTTTACCTCCAACCGGGCTGGGAAGTGGTCCCCAATAACGGTTCCAAGCCTCCCTCCAGTGGAGTAACCTTTTATGGGATAGGGAATTGGGACTCGTCGATGACTTTTTTTGGGTCGCCCTCCAGTGGATTACCCTTTTACGGGACTGGGCAGTGTGGCACCTGTCGACTCTTGTCGGGTCTCCCTCTAGTGGGAACACGTCGACTTCTTGGGATCTCCCTCCAGTGGGGCTGGGCAGGGGGTCGCCTGTCGATTTTGAGGAAACCTCTCGACTGCGGGGGTAGTGACGAGGTGTGGTTTGACTTTCTAAAAGAACTATCAAGTACGAGGGGCTCTTTACCCAGCGAGACACATCCTTGTGACGTGACCTAAAACCGTGCGGGCATGTTAGTGCTGCCCAAAGCAGATAGTGTCGAGGTCCGGTGATTTGAGCCCCTTGACTTGCAGTTCGGGGCAGACGTGCGAGATGCTGGGCATCAATGGTGTTTACTTCTGGGACAGCTAGCGAAAAACTTTCTTGGGCTAGGCTATGGGACGGAGATCCCCTTACGATCTTGTTTGGGTTTCTTGACAGACCATATATATATATGTATATACCTTGTTCTAGTACCCACTCCTTGGGTTTTGGTTACTCTTCATCCAAGAGAGATAACGATGTGCGGGGTATGCCATGTGCTTTCCGTGTCTAGATTCTCATGGTTGGATGAGTCTACTCTCCTTCTATAGGTAGCGATGACTCGACAGGAAGTTCATCTTCTCACCGTTTCTAGCTCCTTGTGTCTGGACGAGTCTACCTCCTTTATTTTATGGGATTGAGCTAGACTCTCTACTATTACTCTACTGCACTCCTTGTTGTACTACTTAATTCACTCTCGGTTGTACTCCTTTACTTTCCCCTGTTCGATCTACTGCTCACCCTTTTGTACCTCCTTTGTATCCCCCTCGAGCCTTTGGGGTATCCTACTGATTATTTTTATACTCACCCCTTCTTGGGATTTGCCTGCACTTGGTGTGCCCTTGAAGACGATGGACAGGTTGGTCGTGACTTCAGTGGAGCTTAGGAATTCGAGAGCTTGGACCGTGTGTGGTGGTCAAAGTCGGGTTCGAGGTGGGAGACCCTTCCAGCTATTTTTATTTTGTTTACCTACTGCCGGGTTGTGGAACATTTCTAGTTAGGCACATGTTTTTTCCTTTTTACTTTTCAGTTTTCCTTTTTCTAATACTTTGTACTATTTAGAGGTTGATGGACACCTATGGTTTATTTATAGCAGTTGGTACTTTTCTATTCTTTTTAATCTGCACTTTTTCATTGAGTGTGCTGCGTGGGTGTGTACAGGTATTCATGAAATGGCCTCCCTGATTTTTTTAGCCTTCGCCGCTTGTCGCAAGCCGCTGGTCTATGGAGGTAGGCCTAGGGTAGTTGCGGCTCAATCCCTGGTAGGGTCGGGTCATGAAAAAGTGGTATCAGAGGTGGTTTGTTCCTTGGGACATTTTTCGAACTTCCCTAAAAAGGAATTGGTTGGGATTTAGGGCAACAGTATTAATATGTCTCGAGAGAAGATCTCAGGCGAGGGAGTCCAGTGATGGTGCGACGACCGACGTATCTATTCACCAGGACCCTAATAACCCACTTGTCAGCTTGTCATGTTGAGACACATGGTGCAGGGAAAATTGGTTTGTGCATCACATAGGATTGAGTCTTTGACAGTCCTTCTTGAGTCAGCTCCCCATTGTTGTTATTGTTGTGGTATACATATATGCTCATCTGATCGCGACACTCCTTGATAATATTCAGTACGTCTCTGCGAAAACATCCAGCCTGGATACCAGCTTTGGTTTATGACGACGATCCTATGAGCTACGAGGCCACATTCCAAGACCCATCATGCAAGCCCCTTTCTTTGGGTGGGCCGGTAGCAGCACCCCCACCTGTTGAGCAGCAGACAGCTTCAGTAGAGCAGGCTGAGCTTTAGCGCAGGTTGAGCGCACTCTGCGAGTTCCAGTGGCAGAGACCCTTGAGGTTCAGTGGTGATCCAGACCCTCAGGCAGCAGAGGTTTGGCTAGAGACAGTGGTTTTCTTTTTCAGCCTTGTGCAGACGCCGACAGATCTTATTGTGGCTTTGGCCGCCAACCTTTCCGCAGAGCAGTTGGACATTGGTGGGGTCTATTGACTCAGTTTCTTGAATAGTCATTACATTCATGGGGCGACTATAATTTTTTGTTTCGGGAGGAGTTTTTCCCCTCCTGCTTACGCTCCGTTTGGATTCAGGGTCTCCTGCAGTTTCAGCAGGGAGGGATGATGGTGGCCGAGTACGCAGCTAGTTTCACAGACCGTGAATGCTTTTACCTGGACATGGTACATGACGACAACATCCGAGCATAGAATTTTGAGCAGGGTCTCCACTGAGAGATTCATGTTGTTATAGTACCCTTGGACATTTCCACATATGTCGGGGTGCTAGAGCAGGCACTGGTGACATAGATCTTCCTTTCATGTTCTAAAGATGGCGGTGCCAGCAGGCACGTTGAAGCTGAGACGTCTGCCATAACTAGCGGGCATCGACAAGAATGACCTTGATGTAGGTGGATTTCTGATAACCGGACTCAGGGGCTTGGTCGTACACCACAGTGGCACTGAAGGGCACCAGTGCATCCCAGAGAGAGTTGGTGTTATGCTTGCGATGGGCGAGGTCACCTTGCACGGGACTGCCCGACCAGGCGCGCTGAGAATATCAGGTAGGCATCAGTTGCACCACCACGATAGAGGTGGCGCCATGACCGGAGTAGTACCAAGAGAGGTGGTGCTAGCCGAGGAGCGAGAGGAGCTGGAAGTGGAGGATAACCTTACGAGGTCTTCCCATAACCACTAGGCAGTCCATGTCAGGCTCTGGGAGCTGACAGTTGGGACCACAGACAGCCACGAGCTTTGGATATCTACTATCCTGCAGAGCATGAGGTGATATGAGGTACTCTCTATGGCTCTTCTAATTTGTTTAGTAGAATTGGTAGATGCTGTGTGTGAAATTATTTTCTCCCTAATCCTTGCTTCAAGTGTTACTAGGGTGACGTGGGGCGTCGGTGTAACCCTGTGTCAGAAAGGTAAAAGACGTGGAACTTTATCTTAAGTAGATGGTGTTGACTCCTTCTCTTCTGAGCATGTAAGAGGGTCTTGGTTGTGGGACATAGACTGTGAAACCTTGTGTGACCAGATATCCTTGGGTGTTTAACCATATGGATATTCTGAAGGAGGCAATCACCGAGCCTTGTTCCTGGTGTGGGTGGTGATTCCAGTCATGGCGTGCGACGTAGAGGTTCGACCAGAGAGGTTAGCTACCCCCGAGGTCCTTTGGACCATTTGAGACCGTGAAATGGGATGGAGAGGTTCCCTACCGCCTTGCCCTAACCCCAAATTCGGGAGTGGGTGCACGACGTCTCCCATGTGACTCACCCGAGAAGAGGTGTGTGTGATCCTATGCAGGTCATCGGAAACGGAAGAGCTCATGTGAATAGATAAAATCCTTGGGTCTGTGTGCGGTGACGCTGGACTATGAAAGAGTTGTTCTGGGTACAGGAGAGCCAAGTGCAGGCATAGTACCCTAAGTTGTTCCCTGGTTTTTCGTTTAGGGGATGAAAAGATTGAAGGAGGGAATGATGTAAGAACCCGGTTTTTTCTATAAAAGGCTTTGTAATATTCTTGATATTATTCCAGAGCAGTGCCTTCAGATGGCGTGCTATTTCGAGCCCTGCTATGGCCGGAATTATGTTTTCAGTGCGTTCACACTGGGAACACCAAATAAATTGGATAACTCCTAAACCGTGCTTCAGATCAGAAATCTGAGTGTACGAATGGGCCCGAAATGGGGTGTTTACCCTAGGAATGACATAAATAATGTTGGTGTGGGACGTTTGGACCCCTTTCCCGCTACCAGAACGTTAAACGGATTAATTAATTAATTAATTAATTTGTTTAATGGTTAAACTCTAGTATCTCTTAAACGGTGGCTCGGATTGGGAAACTGAGGGTACTATTGATTCCAAAATGTGTTTTTTACCCTACTAAGTGTTTCAGTTTCGCTGGCACGAGCCTTCTATGGAAAATGCCACCAGGGGCATTTTCGTATTTTGGCGGCCTCGGGCGATAAGTTTAATAAATTTTGGATGGGGCCTCGGATTAAAATTCTGAGACAACAGTTGTTCTAGGGAGGTGGTTTTTACCCTAGGGGAAGCTTAACCTGGACCCCGTCGAGAGTTTCGGATGCGAGTTAAAATTAAGGATTAAATTAATTAAATTTTTATTAATTTAATTCTCTATTTAAACAAACCCTCCCCCTTCCCTTCTCATTTGCAACCCCTAGCGGAAGGAACACACCATGGCAGCTCAATCTATTCTCCTCCTCCTCCCTAGGTGGTTGCGGATTCGGCCGGTGGATCATCGCGAAGCGAGGAGCTAAGCCCCACCATGTTGGATCTTGTCTCCTTGTTTTTAATTCCCACACATGTTTGATTCACTTTTATGTCTTTGAAACTCTGTCTAAATCCCTAGAATATACCATATCTGAATAATTAGTATCCTGAGATTTCCAATGCAATATACGGTTT
Organism: Viscum album; assembly: GCA_963277665.1. Classification (NCBI taxonomy): domain Eukaryota; kingdom Viridiplantae; phylum Streptophyta; class Magnoliopsida; order Santalales; family Viscaceae; genus Viscum; species Viscum album. The sequence goes on from OY728152.1 coordinate 1,235,392,499, forward strand.
CAACATCCGAGTTTGGGGTTTTCTACAATCGATCTCCGAATTTGTGAAGTTTTTGAGTGTTTTCGGTGGGTTTTGGGGTGTTCTGGCGAGGTAGCGCGGTGGTCCGACCTGCGGGTGCGGCAACGCGGCAGGGATCCCGATGGAGGTGGCCGACATGGGTGTAGGCAGTTGGAAGACTTCTCGGAAGTCGTGGGTGTCCGGGCGAGCGTGGCGCGAGGGTGAGCAGGGGAGGCTGGCAGACGCCCTGGCGGTCGAGCGAGAAGTCGAGGGGTCGTCGGCACCGGGCGCCAGCGGAGGCGGTGGCGTCTGCGTGCGGGGGCGCCGGCGAGGCGCAGTCCAGGGCCGATCGGATTTTCAGGTTGGTGCTCTCAAGGGAAGACCGGGGTTTACGGACCCAGCTAGCCGACAAGGACCCCCACGCTGCGGGTCCTGTTGGGAGGCGAAGACCGGCCATTCGGCCGATCTAGTTTTTTTTAAAAAAAATAAATGGTTTATAATAATAATAATATTGTTATTATTATTATGAATAATGATTTATACTTCACAAATCATCCACTGGGCGTCCGTTTTGGGCACCGTCTGTGGAAACGCATCCCTTAAATCGAGACGGATTTTTTGAGATTGTTTCAGGAGTTTTCAGTTCCTGAAATGAGGGGTTCAGGGGTGCAACACAATGTTAAGTGGATGAGCGTCTTTCTCGGGGGTTCTTGTTTTGGACGGAACTGACACATATGATGTCTGAACTGAGCACTGTTAGTGGCATTGCGACCCTGGCATTGATCCGGAGTTTTCCAGTGTGGTTTCGGGCATTGAAACCATTGTTGTGGTGTGGGCCCCACGACCTGTCTTTTGAGCTGCGAGCGGCATTCTGTAACTTTTTAATAGGACATCTGTTTGGGGGATGTGATCAGTCAATTAGAGGTTTTCTTCCCAGGGTGTTTCATTGGCGCAATCTGCCTGCTTTAATTCCGCACGATAGTGTGGGCCCCGCGAGGGCCGTTTTGGGAGTTGGTGGTGATTTCCAACTTCATCACTGGGTGTCTGTTTTGGATAAGTGAATATTCCATGTTATGTAATTTTTATATAGGATCGCAACGGTGTGATCTGTTCGTTGTGCTTTGGGACCAGGATACGGTTCCCACGTAGCATCGCTCGTGTGCGGTGCGCCGGAATGCATCTTTTATCCGTATATCCATTCTGCTCAAGTGAGTAGTCCTTTTGACCTGTTTTCCCAAGGGGATCGCAATGGTGAGATGGGGCCGACTGTTTTCGGGGCCGAGGCTTAGGATCACGGGACGTCGTTTGGGCATAAAGTGGTGTTGGCGACTTTTCTGTCGGATATCCGTTGGAGTCAAGTAAGTAGTCGATATCGCATGTTTTCCACGAGTATTACAATGGGGTAATCTATTCAGGCGTGCGGAGCCTCTGACACGATCTTATTAAATGTGGAAATATGAATGGTGTACTAGTGGTGGTTCTTCTTGCGGTGTTTGTAGGAAACCCTTGGCATGTGATCGCGGTCACTCTTGGGAGAGTGATGTTGGTGTTTAAAGAGATGTGGTTGGTCATGCCTCATCCATTGAGGTGGCAAGTTGGAGTTGTTATGTTTATGCCTTTGCGTTGACGATGGGTGTCATGTGAACGTTAGCCTTTTGGCTGGAGACGTGGTATACTCTAGGAGTATGCGGGAACGCTGGGAGGAACATGTGGATGTTGGTACCTGAGAATGTTGGAGCGCTTGGTTGGGGTTGACTTGGGGTCGCACGTCATGTGGGACCCATGTGTGTGTCGTGTTCTATTTTACGTACTTTTGACCTCTCTCGATGTAGAGGGTTCCTCGGTTGTCGACTATTGATTAGCAGGGTTGAGTCTTCCCCTGGTTCTATTCTTGTTTGTTGACCAGCATGGTTGAGTCTTCCCCTGGTTCTATTCTCATTTGTTGACCAGCAGAATTGAGTTTTCCCTTGGTTCCATTCTCATTTGTTTACCGACAGGGTTGAGTTTCCCCCTGGTCTTGTTCATGATGTTTTCAACTAGCAGGGTTGAGTGGGTTTCCCCCTCGTCCTGTTCACGATGGTTTTGACCAGCAGGGTTGAGTGGTTTTCCCCTGGTTTTTTTCTTCAAGGTTTGGCCGACAGAGTTGCTTCGTGTTCCCTGGTAGAGTTCTTGTGCATTCGGTGTGACCAACACATTACGCGGGCACCAATCCTCTACCCAGGAGGTTGTTTCTAGCAGGGCTGGCCAGGAGGTTGTACAATACAGCAGGGATGGCCAATGCGGTACCATCTAGTAGGGATGGCCAGTGAGGTACCATCCAGCAGGGATGTCCAGTGGGTTACCATCTAGTAGGGATGATCAGTGGGTTACCATCCAGCAGGGATGGCCAGTACAATGGTGTTCACAGAGCAGTACCATCCAGCAGGGATGGCCAGAGTGGTTCTGGGTTTACCTCCAGTGGGGCTGGGAAGTGGTCCCCGATGCCGGGTTTACCTCTAGCTGGGCTGGGAAGTGGTCCCCGATGACGGTTCTGAGCCTCCCTCTAGTAGAATACCCTTTTACAAGACTAGGCATTGGGACTCGTCAATGACTTTAGCCAGGTCTCCCTCCAGTGGATTACCCTTTTACGGGACTGGGCAGTGTGGCACCTATCGACTCTTGCCAGGTCTCCCTCCAGTGAGAACCCGTCGACTTCCAGGGATTTCCCTCCAACGGGGCTGGGCAGGGGGTCGCCTGTCGACTTTGAGGAGACCTCTCGACTGCGGGGCAGTGACGATGTGTGGTTTAACATTCCCCCAGAACTCTCAAGTACGAGGGGCACTTTCCCCACCGAGATGCATCATTGCGACGTGACCTAAAAGTGTGCGGGTAGGTTAGTGCCACCCAAAGTGGATAGTTTCAAGGTGCGGTGATTTGAGCCCCTTGACTTGCAGATCGGGGCAGACGTGCGGGATGCTGGGCATTGATGGTGTTTACTTCTGAGACTGTTGTCAAATAATTTTCTTGGGCTAAGCTATGCAACTTATATCCCCTTACAATATTGTTTGGATTTCTTGACAGAGAATATATATATGTATATACATTTTTCTAGTACCCACTCCTTGGGTTTTGGTTACTCTTCTTCCAGGAGAGGCAAAGACGTGTGAGGTATGCCATGTTCTTTCCGTGTCTAGATTCTCATGGTTGGATGAGTCTACTCTCCTGATATAGGTAGTAAAGACTCGATGGTAAGTTCATCTTCTCACTATTTCCAGCTCCTTGTGTCTGGATGAGTCTACCTCCTTTATCTTGTTGGGATGAGCTGGACATTCTATTGTTACTCAACTGCACTCATTATTGTACTCCGTACTACACTCTCAGTTGTACTCCTTTACATTCCCCTTTTCAATCTACTTCTCAACATTCGGTACCTCCTTTGTTTCTCCCTTGATCCTTCTGGGTATCCTTATGAGTATTTTTATACTCACCCATGCTTGGGCTTCGCCCACACTTGATGTGCCCTTGCAGATGATGGAAAGGTTGGTTGATACTTCAGTAGAGTTTAGGAGTTCGGGAGCTTGGACCGTGTGTGGTGGTTGGAGTCGAGTTCTAGGTGGGGGACCCTTCAAACTATTTTTCTTTTTTTTACCTATTGTCGGGTTGTGGCACTTTTCTGGTTGGGTGCGTGTTTTTCCCTTTTTCCTTTTCATTTTACCTTCAGCTTAAACTTTGTACTATTTAGAGGTCGATGCACACCTGTGGTTTATTTATAGTAGTCGGTACATTGCTTTTCTTTTTACTCTGCACTTTTTCATTGAGTGTGATGAGTGAGTGTGTATAGGTACTCAGGAAAAGGCCTCCCCGAGTTGTTTAGCCTTCGGCACTTGTCGCCAGCCCTTGGCCTATGGAGGCGGGCATGGGGTAGTTGCGGCTCGAGCTCGGGTAGGGTATGGTCATGACACTCTACATTTTAGAGTCTCTTGTAAGTATCAAAAATAGAATTCATTATAGTGGTCAAGCTAAGATAAAATATGATCATCTACATTAGCATGGTTTGAAAGAGACTGATGAGATGAGTCTATGGAACACTTGATTGTCACCCGCCATGCTTCTTTGACATCTACTCCAGGATGGAGAGTCTTAACTAAGTCCATAAAATCCTCAACCCTCTTTCGTGGGGTTTCCATGGAAGACGAAAATGTTGAAAGATCATACATTTGACGAGTTATGATTACCTCATATCACCGTATCTACATAGTCCTAGAATCCATCTGAGCCTAAAATTTGGATGTAAATTAAATACATTGATCGAATTCTGACCACATATCTCTTATTTTCTGGGAAATATGAGCCTAAACTACAAGATCATGAAAATCCATTTTACTCGTGGACAGATATCATAGGGCTTGGATGATTTTCTGCATAATTTCAAATAGAGATCGTTAGTAGAAACCGCCTACCCAAGTCATGAAATAACTAGTTAAGTAAATCCCCTTGGTCACAAAATATTTCCAAGGGGGTCTTACAGATCAAGTCATGAATATATGACCAAATCGTCTTATGTTGTGCCTTGTCCTCTACAACCAATGATGTAGGATTGATAGGAGGAAGACAAACCAGTTGAACACATGTGAAAATAGGAGAAGAATCCCCATATACCCTAATCCCAATAGATTTATAATCTGTAGCTTTTGATGGAGGATTAACTTATTCAATATAGTCTGTTTTCCATTCAAATAGTCATAAATTTAATGAGGTAACTTTGTTGATGTCTCGCCTAGATATTTAATCAATTCCATCGTTACCTCTAATAATGGGGTCAGAGAGACAAAAGGCTTGTCCATATGATGAACCAAATATTTTTTCACAGCACCCAGATAAGCATCTTCCCAAGCCTGAGATAATCTTGGGTAAGGAAAGAGAATGGAGAATCAATGGGTGGAAGCATGATCTCGGGAACAACATCTCCATGCATTATTATATTCCCAAATTGGTGGTCGAACCCAAGATGTATCTCACAACAAATGTTGTCCAAAGGAAGAGGGGTGACCCTTTGAATAAAATCAAATTGATAATCTAATTGATAAGGTGCATAAGGTTCTAAGATAACAAGCTCATTCACTATAGCTATAAGAACCCCATCCCAGAGAAAGAACATATGTGACCTCTCATAAAGGGAACCATTGGCATTATAAATAATAAGTCCAACTAGTGCGTAGAAATAAGTAAAACCGAATTTTTTGGAATGGATCAGTGAAACTTTAACCACAACAAGGCTTAGTGAAATTTCCCATACCCAGATATATTCAAAAGTTTGGGGTGGGATAAATAATTAGGGATTCATGTGGTGTTTTAATATTCCTAATAATTAATGTTCTCCATTATCCAACTAAATAGAAACCAGAGAGGACCTATGATATTGTATGGGGTGATACCTTATTAAATATGGCCTAAGAGTTGGTAAAGTCATTCAATGAATGGTACTTACAAATGGAGATGTCATCCTCCTGCAAGTCAAATGATCATCTCTAATTTACTAAATCGGATCCCTAAGAAGACTTCCCTAGCCAAGACAATACACCCATTAAAAACATGGATATACAGCCTAATAACATATGGTCTGGATAGATCTCTGAATTCACTCAGTAGCCCAATGTGGTATAATCCCCAACATCCAAGATAGCCTAATATGAGCCATTTCCATTTAATACATGATGATAAGGGAACCAATGAGGATATATAACTATTTTTTTGTCTCCACTACAGAAAACAAATACTGATCCAATCTTGAAAGAAATGATATAACATCATCACCTCCTTCTTCAATTAATTTTTTAAAATAATAAGCTTCTCCCTCACCAAAATTGGATTCTTCAGCAGATCATCCCATACTTATACAAAAGGAAGGAATTCATCATATATCTCTCCAAGAGGTGGGATAACACCCATTTGGTAGATATTCCATAAGCTGATACCCACTTCACAATGGGATATATGGAATGTTATGGTGTTAGGGCACCAACAGCTGATCATATCTTGAAGAAGGTTAGGCTAGTGGTAAATGATGAACTAGTAAATCCATACATATTTATAAATATGAAATCATAATAAATAATCAAAAAATTTATATGTATTTTCCCTAACCCAAAAAGACTATGCCCATTCATCATATAAACTACCATCAGGACAAATATCCCATTTTGAACCCTTCCAGCAGCAGGATTCTTCATTGAGGAAGAAAATATACTCAAATAGCTCTGACCAATGGGTTGATATTCAAGATCACACCCATCTATACCTAAGGGGTTTTTTAAATATATAATATAATTTTTATGAACAAGATGAAATCATTCGACTACCCTTGGAATTTTTGTTTCGACATGGTCTGGTTAATTTGGCACCCAATGAGGCAAAAGATTAGATGATAGAGGACGACACCTAGAGATAAAAAATATCAGTTGAGAGTAAACTATTAAGACTCTCATTATTAATATATGCATAATATCAAGGATCACTGTTGTGATTCCTAGTATTCATGATCCTTTGATTGGCCACAGTTGGGGAAGATCGATGGTATCCAGAATCCATCTGAACATGAGTAAGTGGAACATGTCAGAAAAATGAATAAATAGTCATGGAAAATGGAAAATAAATAATAAACTGGCATCATATTTTTCATCTCAATAATCAAAAATGGATTCTAATACCAGATAAAGGGTTTGAAAGTTTCCTGGCCTCTAAAGGACTCACTGGTCATGTTACCCTCGTAGGGCATCAAACAATTGCATGACCACATTGTAGACTTGTGATCGTCTAACCTGAGCATGGTCACTTGTATTGCATGGTGATCAATCGATCATATAATAGAAATTGGTGATCCCACTAAACCCTCAAGATAATCCCAGTACCTGATGGTCTATGTTTAAAAAATTATCGGATTATGGTTTATGTTTGGACTAGTCAGATTCTTGAGTAAAAGTGGTGTTGCGGAAAAGTTGTAGTGAAATGAGGTCTCGTGATTAGTTATTACCAACAAGACTCACGGTCTGGACTCATAGAAAGTTACTGCAATTGGGGCAGTAAATTGAGGCAAAGAGAGAGTGATATGAAATGAGTGGCCAGTAAAATGAATAGTCCATCATATCCCTATAAATAGGTATTTTTTCAGAATACCAAGCATCCCCCGATAGACCAAACATCACCCAAGACCCTCATTCATGACATCTACAAAGACTTAGGAAGATATTTACATTCCACAAAACGGATCCCTTATCCCCATATATGTCACACTTGCATGAGAGAATTTTTTGATGATCTTCAATTGAGTATAGTCAAAAAAAAAAAATTGGAATACCTAAATATGGATTTAATTTTCCCTAAAAAAGTAAATGAAGAACAAGATGGAAAAGACCATCAGGTCATGTGACCCTTCAGGGGACTTGTGATTCCATGACCATCAAAAGTTCTTGTGTATATTCCACACACAGTTCATAACCTAAAGTGGACCCCACATATCCCCTTTTGAAAAGTCTTCATGCTCTTGAAAATTCTCTCTGGACAACCAGTGATCTCATTGCGGCAGCCGACTGTCCTCCTTGGGTTGTGCATTTTTCTATCAGAAGACACCTAAAAAAACAATCCAATAATCCTTTGAAAATAAAGAGGAAAATTTCAAAAGATTGGTGGCCTCTAGAAATTGTAAACATCCTGAGACTCATCACTAAAGGGGAGAATGATTGTCCTGGACAATATTTGATCAAAATAAAATTACCCATGAGAATTTTTAATATAAAATAATGGAAATAAAAGGGGAGGAGGTATGAGCCTCTCGCGTCCTCCAAACAACATGCAATTCACCCCTGGCAGCCCAAAAGAGACCGAAAGACCCTGGTGACATACCTGCCTCATCTTGTGAAAGCCCTTGGGATTTTCAACCTCATCACATGAAAATCATCAGGTATATTCAGTAAACCATACATTTTCCATTTTGATCCCTAAGGAAAAGCGAACGGTTTTTTACAAAAAATGCTCGCACAACTCCATAGTACCCCTATTGTTCACGTAACAAATCATCAAAAAATAAATTAATTTCCTTTGATATTACTTTTTTTATCTTAAATGACACAAAAAACAATGTAAAATAAAATAATGGAAACAAAATATGGAGGATTTGAAAGCCTCTTGTAGTTATAAAACTATTGTGATGCACTAAAGAATATAATGACAAAGTCCCACAAGACTCCTAGGAATTTCACCCAGATTTCACAGAGACCCAGGGACAATCCACCCTTGCATCACAAAATGCCCCATGAAAGGCATCAAGAAACATGTTAAGGCCTCTCAATAAGAACATTGATCACATTATGGACTCTATAAATGTAAATATGATAATATAGTTTTCCTTGGGAATATCATCTTGACTAAATAAGTCCCCATTAATTTTCAGTAATCCAATAATGGAGGCGTTGACAAGAGGTAATCACAATCGCCAAAAATCAGGTTATTCCCTCAGGGCGATCCATGGAAATGGATCATAAAAACGCATGGTGCAAGACACCTTTGTCGATTCCAGCCTTAATTTGATCCAGATATAGCATGAAAATCAGAGAAAAAGAAGGGTAGATATGCCTATAAATTCCCCACCCCATCATGAAAAACAAACCAAAACGCTCAGGAAAAAGGTTGGATTTTTTGCATCAAGCTTCATCAGCACACCTAAGTACCCGAGTGGATATCTCAGAATGGCTGATATGTCAACTAGAAAGTCTTCTTTTAGGTAATATACATGCAAATAGCCAGAGTGATCTTGCGCTTTTCATAAATAAATTTGTGTGGTCATTAATAGATCGTATGATGGTCATCTACAAAGATGTGTGCGGATTTTATCACCCATATTCCATATCATGTGAGACTCAAAATAAACTGATCCTGAATAAATTTAATTCATTTACAATATAAGGGCTTGAAAAGGGACTAAAGTATAAAGTCCTAAAAAACGTGTTCACTGACCCTCATAAGCTTCATGTCAACCATCCAAGATGCGTGATAACACTAGGACATGTCTCCAATATCTCGTGATTCTCCTTCAGTATGCCACAAAGGTCATTCTAAGTCTTCTAGACATGTTAGAGCAAGTAACATGGTCTCCCTGGGAACACTACAAAGGCTCATGAAGTCCTATAAGCTTGTTTCTCGAGCCTTGTGATTTCCATCAGATATATCTCCTAACTCATATAATGGCATCAACTCATGTCAAAAAATCCTTGTGGTCGTATCTGGGAATGTCAATTAAAACTCTCATGTTACCCTCTAGGCAAGTCTGTTGAGGCTCCCGATTCCCTATAGACATGTTGGTCAAGTCTCACGATGCCCTCCAGGAGTGTCAGAAAAGACATGTGACACCTTCTGATACATATTGTATTGACTCTCTCAATACCCTCCATATGATTCAGCAAAATCTTGCGAATGACACCAGGTAAAGTCAGTTGGATCATGTGACACCCTATGTACATGCTATCCAGGTCATATGATGTCTTCTTCGACCAACCATCTAGATCTTGTGATATCCTATAGACAAGTCCACATTGATCATGATACAACCATCATACATGCCACCTGAGTTATGTGAAGTATTTTAGAAATACCTACCAGATCATTTAGTTTTCTTAAAAAATTCCAGGTAGGTACTCCATTACATCTTTGGATAAGTGGAAAATTAGCACATTCCATACCAGCAAGTAGTCTAGAAAAATAGGGAACCCATAGAGTGTAAGCCCCGAACAATGACATAACATGATAAGTCCCAAAATCCATAGAAACCTCAAAGTTTAATCCCCAACCAAAGCAACTACGGTGACTCTGATTCATTCTATATTTAGGATATGTAGGCCAAATCATTAAGGATTATTCTCCATAGGGTTGTCCCAATACGTATGTCCCTCACTCTACAAATTATGACATTGATCGATTTCCATCCCTTGTTTCTCACACCGTGAAAAGATCATGTGAGCTTTTGGAGTTCCAATAATCATGTCATTGACATCATTAGTTTCCACTATCTAGGGGAACATATGTACTTAATCCCCAAAAAGTGTAATGACACACTCACCTCAACACAAGGCCATCTAGATTGGGTATGATCCTAAGGATGTGATTGAACTATGAGAACTATGATTCCTACAATAACCAGGATATGTAGGATCCCTTCCAAATTCCCAATCTTAAATAAACATCCATTTATATTTAAGCCATTTGGAAATTCCTTTTTTGACCATTGGGACCCAATCATTCCCATGAGTTGATTACTCTACCTCATCCATCAGTAGAAATAGAAATAAAACTGAAGTATGATGACTATGATTCCTACCAAACCATTATGTGTAGGATTTTTATGTAAGGACTAATCTCTATAATTAGTATTATCTGGATGGTCCTAAAACATAAGTCCCAAACTATGAGGGATGAAAAAATTGCCATTTTCCATCCATTTTTTCACACTAACCATAGCTCATGTGGGCTTAGGGAATTGTGATAATCCTGTTATCTACCCCATACGTCTGTACAATGATAAGGTAAACCACAGTATATAATCCCCAATAACCGAACTATGAAAAATCTAATTATCTACATAATAAGGGAATGTAGGATGTCCCTCAAGGACTCATGCTTTCACACATGGTGTCCTGGAGAACCTATATAAGTCTTATTCATATGATGTTAAACTGCTTGGTTCCAATGAATTACATGGGTTTTTATTCCTTCGATAACTTGGAAATGTTGGATACCTCATAACAGGTCAATCCCCTCCTCATAATGTTAACTGTATCCTTGTGTGGTAGCACTTTCTATAGCACTTTGTTTTATGACTTCAGTACATAAGTAATAGACCATTATGGGAAAATGATGGAGAACCTCATAAACAAATGATAGAGTTGGTGTCCTAGAACCAACTATTTTTTACTTTGATTAAAGGAATATTTGATGTATTAAATATTAAATTAAATATATTATTACATATTGATTATTGTTTTTCCTGAAAATAATGTAATAATTTCCTAGAGTATTTTTTTCATTGATATAGTCAAAGTACTTCTCTGCTTGGATGAGAACCATAATGCACGATGATATTATACCTAATGTAGTTCTATAGTATGATACCGTACAATGATGGGACACATTGTATATAGACCACTATGTGCAAGTACTCATAATACAAAGAGACTTCTTATCATGAAGCTCGCACTTAGTAATCTTTATGATGGGAGATTATGAGAACAGACCCTCTAGTAGGAATTTCACATGTTTTGGTTTCATCGAATATTCCTATTTGTGAGTGTGTGTAATGGTACATAGACATTAATTTTATAAATAATGAATTTCACACCTCGTACATTTATATTTTTAGATGAAAACCATCATAACATATGTTTAAGGGAATTAGGGTTCATTGGGTTCATCAAGAATGATATGTTATTGATTGATATTTCTAATACATATTTGTCCCTTACATATTTATAAAATTTGATATCTCATCACTATGATTTAAACAGAGTTGTGTCCTTATATTCCATGGCCTTGGTGTAATGATGAGTTTATTTAAGATAGTCAAAGAATACTGTATTGATCACATTGGTTGATGACACCACCACACAACCTGCTAGATGAGATATTGTAAAAATGGGATTATATTACATAGTGAGTGTTCATTTGTGGTTTTCGTCATTGCAACATTATGTTGTTTCTCTCTGGTACCATAACCTTTTAATAGATAATAATATGTGATATTAGGCAATCTTGCCTAATACCTATGAAAAACAATCCTAGAGGATACCACACTAGGTTTTTTTGTTGGTATTTATTAAAATATATTTTAATTTAATTAATTGAATATATATTATTCTCAATACTGAGGAATAATTGTATTCAAGTTATTATTATCGCATAAATTGAATAAATATTTATTCACTTGATTGTGAATAAAATATATATATTTAATTTATTGAAGATTTAATAAATATTTATTTAGTATTTTTTTGAATAAAATATTCATTTGGGTGTTCAATAAATGAAAGAGTAGTTCAAATGAACCAAGAGTGGGTTTAGTGATAAAATAATTATTTATGATTTGGTAAATATTATTTATCCATTTTGGGAATGTTGGCACATGGAAAAATAATTATTTTATTATTATTATGTGGCATGGGATTCCATTAATGGTTATAATTATATTAAATGGCTATTATGAAATTATATTTTTTTGACCAAAATACCATCTCTATAAATAAATGGTTGTGTCTATTGTGTAATGTATTCGAAACAAAATACATGTATGAGAATAGAGAATTATTGTTCGCATTGAATTTTCTCTCAAAAACTCTTATGTCCCTCTTAAGAATGAGAAACTCAGGAGGTAATTTCTTCATGACCGAAGGACAAGTGATCAAGAAAGAACAATACAAGGCATTTTATTCATCGCACTTGCACCTGGAGAATGTGTGGACTTTCTTGGATACCATTGGAGCACCTGTGGATCACCACTAGATGGATTATAACCCTGGATCATCACAAGGTCAATGAGGCAATTCGGAAGGGCCTTTTTGGATTATCAACTGTCATTAAAGAAGAAATTACCCAATCCCATGTATTTATTTCTTTATATATTAAATAAATTAATTATAAATTCGAAATGAAAAATTCTCTCTCTTGGTTTTGGGAAATGGTTATTAAAAGAAATTTTAATATATCACACTCCATGGGAACTCTTTTGTTATGCCTAAAATCAATAAGTCATATATGAGGGGTAACATTTGAAATTAGAATTATTTATTTGATTATTGATCTATGTGAAATCATGGTAAGATTTTCCCGTCACGTTATTCATTCTTTAATTATATTTTAATTAACATGTTATAGACATATTAATCAATTTCATTAAGTGTTTCATTTTCTTTTAGATTTATGAAAAAATGAATAATTACTGAAGATTCCATTAGGTAGTTCCAAATCATTGGTTGTTAATGCTAGGTTACAAAGAATGAGGCTAAAGCACACACTATATACGTGTTTCCATTGTATCTAGATGCACCGAGAAATTAAAAACATGTGGTGATTTTATTGTACACCATGTGTTGACTGAGCCAAAATGGCATGTAGAAAGAAGATATATGGTGTGTAGCTAGCATGTACACACCATGTAGTCTAGCAAGGTTAACACACCAAAGCCCTAGGCATGTGACTTTTATATATAGAAATGAGGTACATGTCATGTAGTTGGATATATATGTCTTGTATTCTCCCATTAATGGAAAAAATTAAAATAACATTAAATTTAAAATTTTGTTGCATTAAAGCCTTATTTTACTGATTGGTATACTATTATGTGTTTGAAAATTTAATAATGGGTTTAAATAATTTTAAATGCTCAATTAATTTACTGTAATAAATATGACATGTGTGGTTCTGCCGTTTATTTTTAATGAATTTAGAATTTATGGGTATCTCCAATTATGTTCAAATGATCATTAATATGAAAGAGAATTAATTAATTAATACAATTTTTTCATCTTAATTTTAAAAATCGAATAAAGAAACGAATTTTAGCACTTTACTTTTTCGATATTCGTTGCATGTGCGACCAATCATGAGATTGACCATGCCATATCTATGTGTTGGAATTTATTTAATTTAATTTATAACATGGATTTGAAATTATAAAATATTAAACTAAAATATGGCTTGTGTGCCATCCCTCCATTGATTATTTTTTAGGACCTTCATGTCCAAGGATATTCATTTAATTCCCTTTAAAGTATCCTTTCGCTCCCCTCGCAAACAAGTGAGTAATAACTATTTATAATTAATGGAACACCCTAAGGCATGTCGATACTATTCAAGACGGAAAAATATTGATTTTGAATTAGTGATACATTGGTGGACATTTAAAATGTTGTTTCTCAGTCCAAGACCAGCATAAGAAGTTATTTCCACTGGGCCATAGGTTAATTCAATTTCCAATAGTTAAATCAACCATCAAATAAGATCATGATTGGGTCATTTAATTGTTTATTTATTTTCCATCTAATGCATTACAATTTTATTTATTGAGGCAAGCCCGTGATCAAAAAAAAACGAATGAAATAATTTCCAAATATGTAATTTAAATAAAATTGATCTTTTTTAAATGTTGTATCCAATCATGGTTAATTAATTAAGTAAACATCCACATAAATTTTAAAAAGAAATGTAAATGATAAAACAATATAAAAATTTATGCATAATAAAATAAAAAACATCAATATAATATTAAGTCGGACTAAGCCTTCCATTACTTGATTAGGGAAAAACCACAATAGAACTATGTGTTTAGAAAATCCATATTTAGGAAATTAATTTTATAAGGGGATTTATTATGAAGGTATTGGGTTTACATAACCATTTTATATCTAGAGGAGTATCTATTTATAGAATTTGTGTAATTTTTAATCATGTTTTGGGAAAATCCAAGTTAGAATTTCTTGATTGGGGAGTCCAGTCGACGGATCAAGGAGCTGTAAGACCATAGTTGGAAAAGAATTTCCTACTAAAATATCATCAAAATACCTTGATCAACCCTTTTTGGGGTTATGCAATGTTTAATATGGATCATTTCCACTAGAATTTTATAGCAACTATAAATTCCATGTTCAATGATGAGGCCATTTGGGACTTGATAAAATATTGGGTGATTTAATAATATCAATTAATTTTTTATTTATCAAAAAATTGTAATAATGATAATAAATAATAATATTCTCTTGTAATTTTTAAATAAAATGACAATATATTCATCCATACTATCTATATGATCAATATTGGATAAATAAAATCATGTCACTATTAGTAACTTCTAGGACTGGTTTAGACACCTTTGGGAATTTCTATGCCATGAACGGAAATTTTACATTATAAAATCCTCAAATCCTGGTATGCCTACTCAAGAGGTAAGTGATGAAGAGTTCCTAGTATATGAAAAACATATGAATGTTATGGTCAACATTCAATTTTTTATGCTTTCATCTATTTCTAGTAAACTCATGAAGCTCAACGAAAACATGGATGTGTATAACATGATTGAGTACCTCCATGGTCTCTACAAGGAGAGAGATAGACAGAAATAGTTTGGCATTTTCAAGGATCTCTTACAGAGTATTCTTAGAGGGGGTTTTTCAAATGGGCCTCTTGTAGCCATGCTCATTGGATACATTAAGTGCCTAGATTTTCTAGGGTTTAAAATCCCTGAATAATTGGGATCCAGTCTTACTATGGCATCACTCCCTCTAATATTCTCTACTATTGTTGTGAATTTTAATATAAACAATATTAAGAAGCATCTTACTAATATTCTTTTCTTCCTTCACCAAGTAGATAAATATATGATGTTTGAAGAGGCATATTTCCATATAGTAAACAAATAGAAAGGGAAACCAAAGAGATTTAAGCCCTAAGCTTCTTCACACCATTCCAAGAATAATAATATCAAAGTAGAAGTAAGGGAACATGATGTTTTCTATTTTTTGTGGAAAAAAGGTCCACTATAAGAAAAAATTCACCTATATAAAGAAGCATGGGGATGCTTTAGGTGTGTTTTTTATTTAGTGAAATTTATCTATTTATATAAATTGGTTATTAGATACAACTTTTAGTTCCCACATATGTATTCAAAAACCCGAACAATGTAGATTCTAAAAATTTAACAATGGCATGGTAGATCAATGAGAATCCAACAGAGCTAATCTTTATACTATAGCTATTGGGGACTACCACCTCACATTTTTGAACAAAATTATATTGGTTTTAAAGGTTTTTTATTATGTTCCTTCAGTTAAAAAAACATTATTTTTATATCTAGACAATATACATATGGATTCATTTTCAAATTTAGAAACAAATATTTCTAATTTTATAAAGATAAAATTTTATATTTTATGGAAATTTTATATAATGGTCTTTATGTATTGGATTACATGAAATAATTAATGACAATCGATAAAAATGTTACTTCATATGAGTCATACCACACCAAACATTGGCATCATCACCTAGGTCATGTAAATGAAAAATGAATGAAAAAATTACATAAAGATGGATATTTAGATTCTTTCAAACTAAAACCACTTGGTGTATGTCACACATTTTTACAAGGAAATATAACCAAATACTCATCTTTACATGACTCGGTGGAATTGTGTAAGAAAAATGAGGAACCACACCTTGTTGGACATGGTGAGGTCAATGATGAGTCATGTGAGTCTTCTATTATCCTTTTTGGGATATGCGTTACAAACAGTGGAACACATACTAAACCAAGTACCATGTAAATCGATAAATGGTATTCCATATGAATTTTGGAGTGGAAGAAAACCCATGATATAGAATTTACATGTTTGTGAAAGTGAATCATTTTTCTAGGCCTCTTCAAGTAACAAACATGCACCCAAAGGAGGAATGTATACCTTTATATGATACACTAAATAAACCAGAAAAAAGGGTTATAGCGGAAATAAATTCCATATTAATTGAGAGGTATCAAATATCCAAAAAATTATAGTGTGAGAGAGATATAATTTGATAATGTCGGGGCTCAAGGATCACAGGAGTTGGTACAAGATCATATTTCACAAATCCATGTGGAAGATTAAAATATTACAGATATACAAGTACAATATAAAAATAAAAGAGAGGTTAGATAACCAAAATGGTATGTTTTCTAGTTACTATGGATGGTGACCCATTATTAGTTGATAATAATGATCCTCAAACCAACAATGAAGTTGTAAGCGGCCCAAATGTTGAGAACTGGCATGAAGTAATGAATTATAAAATGGATTCCATATACAAAAATAAATTATGTATTTTGGTAGATCATCTTGTGTATATAAATGTAACGTCCCAATTCCAGAAGCCACCCAGAGTTTCCCCATACCGGGATGGTGACATGGCCTCAAGTGAATTTCTCCAAATTCTAGAGGTTGCTAACTAGTAGTGAGGGCCTTGGGTGGGATAGTGTGGAAACTATTCCCTCATTGACAGTGTACACAGTGGAAGAAAAAAAAGCAATATCAGAAGTAGTAACCATCCATACTAGAGTAAATAGTGGAATACTGAAATTAAAAGAAACTCGAGAACATATATAAATGATACAAGATATATATGTCTATGAAAACAGCTAAACAAGTCACAATGATGGAATACAAACAGTACTAAACCAAAGTAAAAAAAAATCAACTCCTCAGCATCGCAAGCCTAATCTAGGTCTCTTGCTCTCCAGCTCCACGACAAGTCAAGAACCAGATGTAGAAGGGTGCTTGACCTTATCTATACCTGCAACAATATAATCTGTTTGGGCTCAAAAGCATGACCCAAAAAGGTGTAAGACTAAATCCCAGTATGAAACCAACCAAAGATGTGTGCCTAACAGTCAGTGAATATATGGAAGGTAAAGTATAGAATGCAGTAAACAATCCACAGTTTTAACATCAAGCAACTGCTAATTAAACAGCTAAACACAAATAGGTAACCCTTTAGGAAGTACTCACGACCATACCCTTTTTTCCTACCAAACAAGTACAAGAAACCGTATGGGTAGTGCACTCGGCATAATCCCTCTGTTTCAGAATATAAAGAATCTCTGAGGAAGCACTCACAGTCAATTCCCCTTATAGTCTAAGGTAGTCAAGAACTTTCTGAGGAAGCTCGCATGGTCAATTCCTCTTATAGCCCCAAGGTCAACGACTCTCTAAGGAAGATCACTCTGTCAATTCCCCTTATAGCCTAGGAAATTAATAGACTTTATAAGGAAGCACTCATCGTCAATTCCACTTATAGTCTAAACAGTTTAGGAATAAAATCAAAGTCTCTTTCAGGAAGCTCACTTGATCAATTCCCCTTATAGTCTAAAGAATACATGGACTTTCTAAGGAATCTCATACGGTCAATTCCCCTTATAGTCTATTACACCAGGTTCTCACAACCCTGAGTATGTCAACGAGAATAGGAGTGTAATATGACCAATATAAACATACAGAACAACTTGGCTAATAGTCTACAAAAAAGAAATCATGTCAGAATACAAACTCTCCATCCTACAGAAATAGGCATGGAAAACAGGCTAGGAAGCGAAACTGGCTAAATAAAACCAAATGGTCGTAAACATAACATGAAAGTGAAATAAATCCAAATTATAGCAATCAATCCTATTCATATCCAAATAACCTCTACACAAGCATACAAGCATGAAAGACTATCAACAGGGGTAAAACGGTAAACACACAATACCATGTTCAAGGGTATTGGTGGGATCTGCACATAATACTCAATGAAATTTAATAGAAAGGCACAAACCACCTATCTTGGCATTGTGATATCTGCTTGAAATCATACGGCTTTAACCTTTTCTCTAAATCTAGATTATGCATCCAACATCGCGAGGACATCAATCATCTCTTTTTATCTTGTGATACTGCTATGGACCTTTGGAATTATATTTTTGACCTTTTTGATTGCAGATGGCTTTTAGATGCATTTATTCTCTCTCAGCTGAAAAGATTGTTGGAACTCCCAAGATATCCTCAAATCAAGAATCTTTTTCTAACGGCTGTTGCAGAGCTTATGCATATTATATGGTATGGTAGAAATGATTCTATTTTCAACAATAATTCCTTTAATATTTATGGAGGTAAAATGCGGATTCTACTGGCTATGAGGGAAGCGGATACGATCCAAAAGGATTGTTGTGACAATTCTTTCATAGTTTTTGAAATCCTCCACTGGATTGGTGTCAAAGGTATTTTCCTTAAACCTCATTACACTATTGAAGTCTTCTGGCAGGCACCCCCTCCTGGTTGGATTAAATTAAATGTGGACGGAGCTTCAAAGGGAAACCCTGGTCTTGCTGGATGCGGGGGAATTTTTAGAGATCATCAAGACCGGATCCTCGGATGTTTCCTTGGAAGCTACGGAATTTCTTCTGCGCTAGAGGCCGAGATTCTTGCTATCATTCATGTTGTATCCTTTGCAAAGTGCTTCAACTGGAAGAATATCTAGATCGAGAGCGACTCCACTACCATTGTGCAAGCCATCTGGAAGGGTGATGTACATTTGGCATGGCCTCTCACCCCCAGATGGATGGATTTCCTCTCTACGCTCAGTGACCTCAATTTTATTTCCATGCATACCTATCGGGAGGCTAATATGGTCTCTGATGGGCTTTCCAACATGGGTGTGTCTCATGAGATCACTTGGATGAATGAACTCCCGCCAGAGTTTATTCCTGCTTCCATTAAAGTTTCTAGAAAATTTCCCTCTTTCTGTCTGTTGTAACTCATTTTTGAATTTCTCTTTTGAATAAAATTCCTGGTTCTGGTCTTTTGACCAGAGCCCACCTTCAAAAAAGAAAATATAAAATGTTCAACCCTTGATAACACTCGAAGGAGGAGAAATCAAGGGATGGTGCTCTAGGATAAGAGAGAACACACTAATGTGATTCCAATGAAATCGTTGGTGTTTTATTTGGATGACAGATGCTCGACCGATGGCTCGTTAATGATCCACGACTGCTCGGAACTCTTGGACGAACTAAGTTGAGAATTAGATGGTTCTGTCTGTCAGACGCGACCCAGGTGCGTTTAATGAAAAAGAACAAAATATACGGCATGTACTTTTGAATTACATGGCATGTACTCTCTGTTTCCATACTCCACTTTTGGAAGCCTCCAGATCATCCCACAGGACCATGTGTGTGGATAATACACAGCTAGCACACGACCTCCCGTGGTAAGGAAGTACACGGCATGTACTCATAAAGTACACGACATGTACTTAGAAAATTTATAGAATTTCCCTTTTCTTTAAAAAATGACCAAAAAAGGAAAAACATACCTGAAAAGAATATCTGAGTAGTTAAAAACATCCCACCTTAAAGAAACTTTTCCCTGAATTTCACAAGTGTGGCATAGAAGAATAAACCTCAAACAGCTCCGGCCAGTGTGATCGCACGTCTGCCTCCATCCCCCAAGTCTCATCTTGTACTCACCTTTGCTACCAAAGCACCTGTACCAGAGGAACATACTGGCCATGGAGAACCTTCGCACTGTGATCGATGATCCGAATAAGATAATCTTCAAAGGATTCTTCCACTTCCAATTCAACCTCCTCGTGTTGGAAGACATGAGATGGGTCTGAGAAGTAATGTCGAAGCTGAGAAATGTAGAAGACGTCGTGCATAGATCGGTACCTATGAGGTAACTGCAACCGATATGCCACATGCCCAACTCTCTCCAACACCTCAAACGGCCTGACGTACCTTGGAGAAAGCTTATCCTATCTCCTAATACTCTTGTGTCAAAACCTCGGTGTGACACGCAGGAAAACCTCATCCCCGACCACAAACTCCAGAGGTCATCTCCAATGATCAGCGTAAGACTTCTTTCGAGACTTCATAGTATCCATCCTCTCCCAAATCAACTCTATCTACATTGTGGTCTCCTGAAAAAGATGAGGTCCCAGAAAATCTGCCTCTCCTACCTCAAGCCAACATAATGGTGAACGGCATGGCCTACCATACAAATCCTTATAAGGTTCCATCTGAATAGTTTCTTGAAAACTATTGTTGTAGGAAAACTCAAAAAGAGGTATAAGCTTCTCCCAAAAACCTCAAAAATACATAATGCATGCTCAGAGAATATCCTCAAGTACCTGAATCATACGCTCAGACTGGTCATCTGTCTAGGGGTGGTAATCTGTACTCAAAAGTACATGTGTACCCAAATCCCTCTGAAGCCCATGCTATATCTAAGAAGTAAAACACACATCCCTCTCTGAAACAATAGAGTGTGGAACTCCATGCAGACATACAATCTCTCAGATATACAACCATCCAAACTCACCAACACTGAATGTCTCCTTGATCGGTATGAATTGAGAAAACTTCGTGATTCTGTCAATGACAACCCAAATTCAATCATTCCCACGAGGGAACCTTGGGAACCCGGTCACGAAGTCTATCGCACATCATTACACTTCCACTCGAGAATGGGTAACTTCTGTAAAAGACAGGTTGGTCACTGATGCTCAGCCTTTACCTGCTGACAAGTGGAACACACCATGACAAAACCAGCAATGTCACTTTTTATACCTGGCCACTAGTATTGATGGTGTAGATCACGATACATCTTGGTGATGCCAAGATGAACTCCTGAAACTGAGGAGATAAAATCCCACATTAGCTTCTCACGTATGTCTACTGGCACCAATACGCACCCATAGAAATGCAAGATCTCATCCTCTCCTATGGTCCATCTAGGAATAGGTTCATCTCCTATAACATTTTCCCATAGTACTATGCCTTCAGAATCTGATAGCTACCTCATTCGAACTCGATCAAGAAGAGTAGATGTAACAACTACAGAAGATAGAAAAGTCTACCAATGTCTTTCGTGCACCTCCAAATGCATCACCGAGAACATACCCATAATCTTTCACTCATTGTTGGCCTCTTGAACTACCAATATCTGAGTCCTCCTTCTCAACGCATTAGCCACCATGTTACCCTTCCCAGGCATACATGCAAGCTCAAAGTCAAAGGACTATAGGTACTCAACCCACCTTGGCTTTCTGAAATTTTGATCACACTGAGTGAAGATGTACTTGAGACTTTTGTGGTCGGTGAAAACCAAAAAATGTTCTCCAAGATGATAATGTCTCTAACAGCGTAGGGTAAGAACAACAACTGCCCACTCCAGATTGTGTGTCAGGTAATTCCTCTCATGTGGCCTCAACTCCCGGGACCTGTACACAATGACTCCATCTCTATTCATAAGAACTACTCCCCACCCGATACATGACCCATCATAGTAAAATGTTTAGCTCTTTCCCGGATCTCGGAAGACTAGTATCGGTGCTGAAGTCAACCTCCCTTTCAGCTCTGGAAAGGCTGTCTCAAAAGAATCTGACCATGAGAACTTCACACCATTCATAGTTAGACATGTCAGTGGTGCTAATAACTATGAAAAGTCCTGTATAAAATGTATGTAGTATCGAGCCAACCCAAGAAGACTCCACAACTCAAAGACATTCTTCGGCTGGTCTCAGGAAACTATAGCTCTCACTTTCTCTAGGACTATTGATACTTTTTCATCTAAGATAATATGTCCCAGGAAGTGAATATGATCCATCCAAAAGTTGGACTTTGAGAGCATAGAATATCACTGATGCTCCCCCAGTGTACTCGAAACGATCTCAAGATGGGTAGCATGGTCGTGTCGAGTGTGAGAGTACACCAGGATATCTCCCACAAAAATAACCATGAAGGAATCCAAATACGGATGTAACACTTGGTTCATCAGTTCCATGAAAACTGCAGGTGCGTTCATGAGACTGAACGACATAAATATATACTCATATAGAACATACGTACAATGGAAGGCTATAAAAGGTATATCAGATGGTCTAACACACAACTGATGATAACCAACCCTCAAGTAAATCTTCAAGAACCCCTGGCCTCCTCGAACTTGATCAAAGAGATCATCAATCCTCTACAAGGGATATTGGTTCTTGACCGTCAATTGGTTTAGCTTCTGATAATCCACGTAAAGCCTAAGGGTACCATCTGCCTTATTTTGCAAATAGGATAGGAGAACCGCAAGGAGATGTGTTGGTTCAGATGAAACCCTTTGATTTCAACTCCTTCAACTGCTTCTTGAGCTCCTGCAACTCTGGTGTTTCCATCTTATAAGGAGGAATGGACACCGGTGCTGCTCCTGGAACAAGTTCAATAGAAAATTATACCTAACTCTCCAGAGGAAAACCTAAAAATTCCTCTGGAAAGACATATCTGAAACGATCCACCACTGGAGGAAATTATAACTGTAAAGTCCCCTAGTTATCTATGCATAGACTAGAAATCTGGGCTGTAACTCCTCCCAACCCATGATTCTATCGACCCACTCTGCTCGCCTGAACATCCCATTCGCCCTTAAGAAGAAAATATTCACCTTTGGGTGATGTGAAACTCACCCTACGGTGATAACAATCGATGACTGTCTTGAATGGAACTAACTCTTCCATCCAAAGAATGACATCATAACCTGTCATCTATAAGATATAGAGGTCCCATAGAAAGTTACATCCACTAACCTATATTGGGGACTCCTTTCACTGACGCACACCAGCTGTTGTAGTCCCCAAAGGTGTGTCTAGAATCAAGATATCGGTAGAGGAAAATATGCAGAGACCAAGTCTTTCCACGACAGAAATAGATATAAATCTTTGGGAAGCCCCTGTATCGATAAGAGATGAAGACAAAACTGAGGAATCTATGATCGTACCATGAACTGTGGAGGGTTTGGTATCCTGATCCTAATGGGTCTGCTCCACTATAAACGTTTCGCCTATGTCGTGGCCCTGTGACCTTGCCTGACCACTCTGAGATAATCCACCCTATTGTTTCTGAATAACTAGTGACTGACTACCATGGCCACGACCTCCATTTTGGCTTGAATGGTCGGAAGAACTCCAGTTCCCAGACTGGTGAGAAACTAGCGGTGCTGCTCCTGAACGTGGGGTCATAGAAGAACCCCTGTCACCAGCTGCTGGTGAGAAGTACTGATGAAAGTGCTAAAGATGGACCATCATGCCACAATATTGGCACTATACTGGGTCTCTCAAGAAATGTTTCCTCGTATGCATGCTTCTACCACACTGGTATAACACCACCTGGATACCAGAAGATGCATACCGCCATCTTTGATCTCCTCATGCAGCCTCCTTATGGTGCTTCCTGCTATCAGCTGGAAAAGAACAAACTTTGGATGCTGAACCGCCCTAGATCACAGCTCCAGAATCCCTCATATTACACTATATGATCAGGATATGGTTGACGATAGAGGATATCAAAGTCAATCTTAAGATGTTCACCTGGGATCAGATGTCGTGACTCAGACCATCCTGAAACGTTGGTGCAAGGAACAACTAATCACCTCCATAAACAGGCATGAAATGATGAAGCTATATGAAATTGGAGGAATACTCCATAACAGAAATATTAACCTACTCTATACTCATGAACTCTCAGGATCGATCTTCCCTCAAGGTCTCTAGATATAATTAATCATAGAAGTTGCATCGAAACTCATCCCAAGTTATATTCTACTGTTGTCCCTCCTGTGAGATCACATCCCACCACCTCTTGGCAGAGTCTCGGAGCATGTAGGTAGAAAGCTTCACCATATTCTCTGGAGGTATCTCTCGATGCTCTAAATTAATTAGTGTGGCTTCTATCCAGGACATTGCAGCCTCAGGTCCTCCATCCCCTGAGAAAGTAGGAGGATGCTTCTACTGGAAGACCCACATCAAATCATCCATCGACGGGGCTAGAGGAGGCTCTCCCTAAAAGGTATGTATCATCCTCATAAATCCCTCCCTGAACTGTGCATCCGTACCTATGTCAGGTAAAACTTCTGGTGCCAAGGCCGGAACAACTGGAGGATCTACAGGTAATTCCTGATCAGCCATGTTCGGTGTCTGATCACCGTCTGGAAACTCACACACAACCGAAGGACGTCTCGGTGGAATGACTTTATAAGGTCAAGCACACAGCTTAGATCAATTTTATCAAGGACTGAAAACTAGGAGTGGAAGATGGTAACATGAGAAAGAAATCATTCAAATTTTGAAAAACATGACTACACGGAATGTACATTTCCTACACAGCGTGTTATGTTAATACATTTACATGGGTTTGTACTCATACCTAAACTATTCTTGTAACACCACAAACACATGGCGTGTTGTCTTAACACACAGCGTGTACTTGAATCATCTTCCACTGCATGAGTCCTTCTACACGTTTAATCTATACATCTCTCCTAAAACAATATTAGATGGCGTGTTCACGGTAGACACAGTGTGTACTTGACAAGCTTCACCTGACCCGTGTTGATAGTGACACAGTCTGATACACAACTCACAATACACAGCGTGTTCTGGATGGACATAGAGTTTACATGAAAGGGTAACATCAACCCGTGTTGTTCGTGACCTAGTGGGGTACCTAGGTCCGACTACACGACGTGTTCAATACTGACACATCATGTATGTATTAAGGTTTTATCCGTCTGTGTTGTTAGTTACACTGGAGGAAATAGGGTCAACACTACATGGCGTGTTAGACTGGTACACGGCATGTTCCCACAATACTGTCCCTCATCCCGTCTCTTTGCCCACATGGCCTATGACATGGTTAGAGAATACATGTTGTATACATAAAGTACATGGTGTGTACTTAAGAAAGTAGTTTATTCCTGAATAGAAGAACTCATGCCATGTACATAACATTAAACGTCATGTATTCTGGGTTTTTTCGGACATTAAGCCTCAGAAACTACATCAAAATCCAGAAAACACTGAAATGAACAAAGAGAGTGCCAAATTCCGATCTGTGAGGGGCCATACTCCCCGTGAATCAATGTTTGGCATCTGATACATATTATAACAAGAAAAACAAGGTAATGATCCAACAATTTCTGGTCCATGAGGGCCCATAACACCTCACCATCAAAATTTTGGTGTTCATTCAAACAAAACCTTACATAAACAATACCCTATCAAACAGTAGGGATTTTTATCGATCCATCTATCACAAGAGCATACATAATTTAAAAATATCTATCACAACAACACGAAATCGCTAATGCATCCTAAATTTCATGGCAATAATGCATGACATGTGATTTCTAACAAGTTCTTATATGATGAATGGGATGGAATACCCTAATCTCATCGGGTCGCGACAGAAATAGAACCTCAATAACATCAACCATAACAGCGCAAAACATGTGAATCACTCAAGGTGAAATCAAATCAATTGTAATAATTGCAAAACCAGAAAAAATTCAATTAAACGTAGTAGATTGGATTTTCCCTATACATGATTTAGCTACCACTGGGCATAGCTTATTACCAAGTACCAATTCCATCCAATCCCTAGATATAGGCTCAAAAAATTAAGTCAAGAAGAAAATAATTCCTCTGATACCAATTTTTAATGTTCTGGTTCCGGAAGCCACACATGGGTGCCCCATACCCAGTTGGTCACATGGCCTCAAGCGTATTTCCCTAAACGCAAGAGGCTGCTGAATAGCAGTAAGGGCCTTGGGTGTGATATTGGGGAAACTATGCCCTCATTGGAAGATTAAACAGCGGAAGAAAAAAAATAAATAGCAGAAACATTTATACTAGATTAGAAAATGAAAGACTGAATGTAAAAGCAACTGGAGCACATATATAAATGATGCATGATACATATGTCTAGGAAAATAGCCAAAAAAGTCACAATGATTAATCACAAATAGTAATAAACCAAATTATAAAAAAAATAAACAACTCCTCAGCATCACAAGCCTTGGCTTGGTCCCATGCTCTCCAAATCCACTACAAGTCAAGAACCTGATGTAGAAGGGCGATTTCCCTTATCTACACCTGCAACAATATAATTTGTTTGCGCCCAAAAGCATGACCCAAATAGGGTGTGAGACTAAATACCAATAGGCATAAACCCAATGATCTGTGCCTAATATTATGTGAATATTAGGCAGGTAAAGTTCATAATGCAGGAAATAATCCACAGTTTCAACATCAAGAAATGGATAATCAAACAGCTAAACACAAACAAGTAACCCCCTGGGAAGTACTCATGACCATCCCGTCTGGTCCTACTAAAAAAGTACAAGTAACTCTCTCAGTAGTGCACTGGGCATAGCCCCTTTGGTTCAGTATATAAAGACTCTCTTGGGAAGAACTCACAGTTAATTCCCCTTATAGTCAAAGGTAGTCAGGAACTCTCTGAGGAACCTCACACGGTCAATTCCTCTTATATCCCCAAGGTCAAGGACTCTCTGACAAAGCTCACTCGGTCAATTCCCCTTGTAGCCCAGGTCGTTTATAGACTCTTTGAGGAAGCACTCACCATAAATATAGCTTATAGTCTAAACCGTTCAGGTATAAAATCAAACACTTTTTGAGGAAGCTCGCTCGGTTAATTCCCCTTATAGTCTAAAGCAGACAAGGACTCTATGAGGAAGCTCACTCGGTCAATTCCCCTTTTAGTCTAATATACTAGGTTCTAACGGCCCTGTGTAGGTCAATGAGCATTGAAGTGTAATATGGACAAAGTAAACCTATAGAACTACTTGGATAACAGCCTACAGAAAATCATGTATGTTAGAATACAAACTCTCCATCCTATAACATCAGGCCTGGAAAACAAGCTATGCAGCCAAACTGGCTAAACATGACCAAATGGTCGTAAACAAAACATGAAATGGAAAAACATCCAATGTATAGAAATCAACCCTATTCATATCCAAATATCATCTAAACAATCATACAAGCATGTAAGGAAATCAACATGGGTAAAACGGTAAACACGCAATACCCCGTTCAAGGGTATTGGTGGAATATACAAATAATACTCGAAGACTTTGAAAAGAAAGTCACAAACCAACTACCTAGGCATTAGGAATTCAATATACTTGACCCTTGAGGCTTTAATCTCCTTAGAGTGTCATAGATCTATGAAAACGTATAAAACGTCAACCCACGATAACCCACGAAAGAGAAGAAATCAAGGGATGGTGCACTAGGATAAGAGAGAACTCACCGATGTGATTCCAATGAAACTGTTGGTGTTTGATTTGGAGGATGGATGCTCGGTCTGGGGCATGTAAATGATTCACGGCTTCTCGATGCTCTCATATGAAATAGGTTGTGAAGGAGAAGGTTTTGTCCATCAAATGTGACCCCAGTGTGTTTAATGAAAATAAAAAATTAAATGGCACATAATTTTGAAGTACATGGAATATTCTCACCATTTCTGTACAACGATATAGGAAGCCTCCAGGTCAAACCACATGGCTATGTGTGTGGATACTACTCAGCTAGCCCACGGCCTCCTATGGTAAAGAAGTACATGGCGTGTACTCATAAAGTACATAGTGTGTACTTAGAAAATTTCCAGAATTTCTTTTTTCCTCCAAAACAACCAGAAAAAAAATCATACCTAAAAATAAGATCTAAGTCCTTACAATAAATATTGTTGGTTGAAAATTGGCATTCAATAAGAAGCTCGACATGGAAGGAAAATTCAGTACCTATAAGGAATGATTGGTTACAAAATGGTTTAAATAGTGTAATGTAATTGACTAAAATGGAACATTTCTACCATTTCCAATGATAAAATTCATCTGAATTATAATTTCAATTATTTATTACCATGAATATGAGATTTGGAAAATTGATTTTGAAACATCCTTCCTTAACATGAACCTTTAAGAATATGTTTAAATGAAACGACTTTAAGGGTTTGTGACTCCAAAGGATGATAATAATATAGGAAAGTTGAAAAGGACCATTTATAGATTAAATAAGGCATCCAATTCATGGATTATTCAATTTTATGAAGCCATAAAAGAATTTGATTTTATAAAGAATGAATTTGAACCTTGTATATAAATTTTTTTTACAGAGAGTGTTTTCATTTTCTTAAAAATATATTTTGATGAAATATTACTTATTGTAAATGAAATACAAGTCTTACACTCTGTTAAGGAATGGTTGAGTAAATTATTTTCTATGAAAAAAATTTGGGAGGCATCATATATTCTTGGGATCAAGATACATCATGATAGATCCAAGAGGTTTCTTGGACTATTTAAAATTATATACATTGATAGGATATATACGAAATTTCGTATGGAATAATACAATTGGGTATTTTTTCTAGCATCACATGTAATTAATCTTTCTAAGAAAATGTTTCCTTGAACCAATGTGTAATGAAATATAATGACAAGGATTCCATTTTCAATAGAAATTGGGTATATCAGGTATACTATGATATGAATTAGGCATGATGTCACATACACATTAAGTCTGGTAGGTATATATCAAGATTATCTTGGTGACCATCATTGGATGGTAGTCAAGACTATACATAAGTATTTGAGGAATACTAATCATATGTTATTGGATTATGGAGGAGATAAGGAACTACTCATTAGAGTATAGGAAGATGTAGGTTTACAAATATATCATGATGGCATGAAGTCAGAAAAGGGATATATCTTCACTTTGAACTGAATTGATGTGAGCTGGAAGAGATCAAAGCAGGCTGTGGTCACAAATTATACAATAGATCTCGTGTATATTATGGATTTTGAGGCTACTAATGAAGCAGTTTTGATGTGAAATTTCTTCCAAGATAATGATGTGTTACCTAGTATAAAAAGTCACATCACACTCTATTGTGATAATATTGTACTGATGGATCTCATAAAAGAGCTAAGGTCACATCAGCAGATAAAGAACATACTTTGAAAGTATCATCTCCTGAGGAATTTTCTTAGAGAGTTATGGTTGTAGTCAGGAAAATTTACAAGGAAGGAAACTTGGAGGACACCTTCACTAAATCCTTAACAAAGTAGAAACATGGTTATCATACATGGTATAGAGGACTGAAAGTCATAAAAAATTGGTTCTAGTCCAAGTGGGAGTTTGTTAGAGTTGGTATCCTAGAACCAACTATTTTTACTTTGATTAAATAAATATTTTATGTATTAAATATTAATTTAAACATCTTATTACATATTGTTCATTGTTCTTTATGAATTTAATGTTATAAGGTCCTAGAGTTTTTTTCACATTGATAATTTCATAGTAATTCCCCACAATGATAAGAACCTTGAAGTGATATGAAAATATACTTAATACAATTCTATGGTTTGATAACATAAAATGATAAGAAACATAGTATAGATACCTTTAGGTGTAAGTACTTTTATTATAACGAGCCTTCTTCTCATGAAGTTCACTCTTGGTAATCTTTATGATTTGAGATAATGATAACAGACCCATGATTAATAATTCTGTATGTTTTTTGTGTCATCAAGTATTCCAATATGTGAGTGTGTGTAGTATTCTTTAAACATTATGATTATCATTTATAATTTCTGATGAAATCCAAAATTCCATATATTTTCAGGATGTAGGGTACATTGGGTTCATCACAAATGACATGTTATTGATAGCTAATTCAATTAAGGATTTGTCCCATCTATATTTATTGAAGTTGATATCTCAGTCCTATAATTGAAATAGAACTATGACCCTAAATTCCATGTCCATGGTGTGATGATATGTATATTTCAGATAGTGAAATAATGATTTATCAAGCACATAGGTTGATGAAACCATCATGAAACCTGCTCGATGAGATATTGTGACAATGAAATTATATTACACTTTGAGTTTTCTTATGTTGTTTTAATCATTGTGACTTTAATTTTATTCTCTTTGGTTCCTTGACACATTTTAGTATAGTAGTCTTCAACTTTAAGCAAGACAACCTAATGCCAGTGAGAAAGAATCCTATACTGTAACAAACTGTGTGTTTCTATTGGTATCAATTAAATTATATTTGAATTTAATTAATGAAATGAACATTCTTCTCAAGAACGAGGAATAATTTAATTCAGGATATATTGATTTCATAAATTAAATAAATATTTATTCACCAGATTGTGAATAAAATATATTTATTTATTTTATTGAATATATAATAAATATTTATTTACTTGTTTGTGAATAAAATATTTGTTTAAGAGAATAAAATATTTATTTGGGTGTCTAATAAATGAAAGAGGATTTCGAATGATCTAAGAACTGGTTCGGTGATAAAATAATTATTTCCAAGCCATTAAATATTATTTGTCTATTTTATGAAACATGGCACACCACAAAATAATATTATTACTATTATTATTATGTGGAATGTGATTTCATTAATGGTTATAATTATATTTAGTGGATTCCACGCAATTAAATTTTGTAAATGAAAGTGAATCTCTATAAATACACTGTTATATTTATAGTGTAAAGAATTCGAAACTAATTCCATGTCTAGGAATAGAAAATTGATGCACACAATCAATTATCTCATTATCTCCTCCTCTATCCCTATAAATAATGAGAAACCCAATGTATAATTTCTTCAAAAATTAAGAACAATTGATAAAGATCAAAATATGAAATACATTTTATTCACCGTGATAGCACCCAGATAATTAGTGGTGTATCTCAAAGACCATAAGAGAACATATAGATCACCGCTAGATGCATTCTACCCTTGGATCCTCACAACTACAATGAAGGTAATATAGAAGGTCCTATTAAGATGATCAAAATTCATCAATGAAGAATTTTCTTAAGCCCATCTATTTATTTATTTTTATGATAAAAAAATTAATTATTAATTTGATGTGCAAGATGACAGATCATGGTTTAGGGAAATGATTATTAAAATAAATTTTAATATATCTCCCTACAACGCAATGATTCTGTTGAACATAAAACCAAAGTCATATAGATGGATTCACTAAATATCCCCCAGTCTTTTTCATTTATAATGAAATTAACCAATGGTCATTTTTTAGGGTAACTTGTCATGTATCGAGATAAGGAAGAGATTCAAGAACATATATTCATCTTATAAAACAGTCATATATTAGGAAATAATTCCCCCCAAAATGGTGTGATGATCCCGACCTCTCAAACGCTCCACTAATGTGAGTTCTAAATCATTTTTGGGCATGAAACCTCAATGGACCGCTTTCCTTTCAGAAGCATGACTATACACATTTTTGGATGTGGGGACCGTTGGGATGTTCTAGGGAATACAAAAAAAATGGCCAACCTCATGCGAGAAATTGAGTAAGGTTATAAAACCTCCATAATAAAACTATAAACATAAATCCCATTCAAGTATTTTCTCCTAAAAATATACTTATATACTTAATTCATGTGATGTGGTGACAAAACATTAATCACATCACTTCGTGGAGGTGGTAGTCCACAAATATACATGAATGACATTATCATTTTTCAGTGAATGAAATGGTAAGAAACTATGTTTTAAATTATATTTACTGAATGATAAATAAGTTAATAATATCATATATATGTATTTATATTAAATACATCATTATAACTATCTATGATAGGTAGTGATGGAATTTGAATTACATCAGTCCGTAAGATGATAGTTCATCATACACACGAATAAAGAATTCCCTTCCCATTTAATAGAGATTATATATGGATATAGGTAATGAAATTAATATAATAACATATAATTATATTGTATATAATTATTTTATTTTATCATATTGTTTTGAGAATATTAGAAGTAAGTTAAAGATAAAATAAAATCAAAATTTATGGGAAATAACTATACCACTTCTATAGACAACCTCCTTTCTTTTACACCATAAGCCCTATAAGGTTGGCATTCTGCCAAAAAAAATACCATTTTAATATGGGGAGTCATTTTCCAAAGTAATTTGGCCAGGACATGGCCTAAAAATGGTTCCTAACTTGTGAAGAAATGAGAATATGATGTTCCCTTTTATAAGAGATAAGAGGGGAAATTTTATAATTTCTTAAATTATTAAATTAATATATATTAATTTTTATATATAAATAGATGAAAATAAAAAACGATAAAATATAATATTATTATGAGTCAAAATAATATCATAAAATAAAGTTATCGTAATTTTGAAAAACATTTTACCTTTATCTATTTGTTTTAACCCATTGTTAAACCTTTTCACACTTATCACAACAACATGCTTGTGATAGTCTGGGAATGCAGACAAGGGAAGTTGGATGGAGTGACTGTCTTGGGTCCCATAGATCCAGACACCCTCAGTGGTATCCAGGCTGGATCT
Source organism: Viscum album (assembly GCA_963277665.1). Classification (NCBI taxonomy): domain Eukaryota; kingdom Viridiplantae; phylum Streptophyta; class Magnoliopsida; order Santalales; family Viscaceae; genus Viscum; species Viscum album. The sequence goes on from OY728152.1 coordinate 1,235,425,294, forward strand.
GGAGGGGGGAAATCTGGTTTGTAGAAAAAGTCAAGTAAGAAGGAGTTCCCAGGTAAGCTTGGGGCACTTAATGTTAGCACACCGTTAAGGGTGGGGAACCGTTTTGAGGGCTTGGAAGTTCACGAACCTCCGTTGTCTCAGGAAAATCATTTTGATATTCTGGAAATGCAAGAAGAGGAGCATGTGGGTAATGACTCAGGGGATGATGATCAGAACCATCCCTCCTGGGACAGTCTGGATGGTGCTTATGGGAATGACCCCCATAGCCGAAGAAAGAAAAAAGGGATGAGAGGTAAAAGTGACGCAGGGAAATGCATTGTTGTCCATGGGAAAAATCCCAAAGGACACAAAAACTATTCTCATATACCAAATCCAATGGAAACAAGGTTAGCCAAGAAAGAGGGAAGTTAGGTGAAAAAAGGCTCAATGGACAGGGCAAGTGTCATCTCAAGCCGAGACAAAGGTGTAATGGAGGAAGGGGTTAGAGAGTGTCTGAAACTCATTATTCACTCCAAGGAATAAATTACTAGGAAAGAACTTAGACCCATTGCCTCTAATGAAGATATTTTAATAATTTATGAAAGATGGGTGAAGGTTGAGTTTAGTGATGAGCAAGGAGATTGGATTGACATGCAAGATCGAATCATTGCTCGGGGCTTCAACCAAGGTAAAATCACCATGGAAGAATTCATTCAGACAATGGAAAGAATGATATCTCACCTCGAAGTCCTTATCAGGGAGGATCCAGACACTCAGGTTAGTACCATGCACTGGGAATTATATAGAGTGTCTGACTTGAATCATCTTAGTCTCGTGTTTAATAATTTTTTGAGCTCCTTCAGCACACAGTGATATATGTTTTGTGAAAAATGGTTTCCCACTTGTCCTTAAAGTGGCTTTTTAATAAAAATTTATATTTGGATAGAGGGTAATGATAGTTACTATAAATTGAAAAATATACCACAAATAGATCATTTTTGATATTTTATACCATATCATAATCACATTACTGAAGATAATATTTTTGGAATTTCTTAAAATTTAATAAAATATTATTTTCATAAAATATTAATAATGTCTATTATTCATTTACTTTGTCTTTTATAACAATAATACAACCAAGGGATTTGAATATAATAAATTATAATATCCTTATAATTTTTTTTATCTAAAAAATTATCATATTAATCCATTAAAATTAAATTAAAATTACTATTTTTAATATCACTTATTTTATATTTCCATTAATTGAATAATTATTGCGTCTGTGTTATGTGATATTTTAAGGTAATTATTTCATCACTAAAAATTAAAAATAAATTACCATGATGAAGATAAATCATTTATATTTCCAGGTAATATTATTAACTAAAATTATTTTCTAGATAATCCCAATTTAAAAATATTATAGTTATTAAAAAGTAGAGTGTGATATTTTTTACTTTTTTTCAATAAAATATTGTGAAGTTTATCTTCTCATTCAATTGAGAAAAAAGGTCATATATTCAAAATTTGGATGATTATAGAATAGATATATTCATACAATAAAATTGAGTTAATTTTTATGGTCATTATTTAATCCATTTCATTCTATTTTTTAAATTAATTACATGATTTACCATTTACTGTGGTCAAAACAATTACTGAGGTTACAATTCATATAAAAAAAATAAAAGATACCTATTTACTGAATTTGAAACCACCAATTGAAAATATGTAATCCATTTTTCAAAATTCAGAACACATTATTAGAAAATTTTTATTTAAAATTAAACTAGAAAATGCATTAAAAATTAGTTTTTTCATAAAAATTCTCTTTTAAGTATAAGATATTTTTATTCTAAATTAAAGTATAAAATTTATTTTAAAACAGATAATAGTATTATTTTAAATAATAACTAAATACATACCTTTTAAAAATAATCAAAAATATAATTTTACTTTATAAATACTTTAAAATAATATAAATATCTTATTAAAAACTACTATATTTCACTATTCATTAAATAATCAAACTTTTCAGGACACTCTCAAAAAATAATACTAGGATAATATTTACATGATGATTTAAAAAATGAATTTAATTTAATCAAATAAATTTTCTAAATGTTCCATATATTAATTATAATATTTTCTCGCAAATAATAAAAATAATTTGTGAAGAAATCGTCATTTTTCTGAATAAAATGACTTTACTAGAAATTATGAGTTTATTTATTAAACAATAATCGATATATATATATATATATATATTTTATACATATTCCATAATTTTTTTATTACTGCTCATTCCCACTAATTCAACATCTAGGTTATAATGGTCATATTCAAATATGAATATTTTATAGCTCATTTATGTTTTGTGTTTCATATCTTGTATTCTATCTAACATAGTATTTCTATAAAAATATAGGAAATAACATTATACCCCCCCACCAATAAATTTCATTCTCACAATTTTTAGATTGGTTTGATAAGAAATGTTTTACAATTTTAAAATGGCGTTGTTGATATCACACTTCATAAAAAGGGTTAACAAAAATTCCACTTAAAAAGGGAAATTGAGGTATGAAGGTCATTTGGGAAAGCACATGACTCAGTTTCAAAATAGGAGAACACCATTGGGAAGTGAAATTATTCACATGGAATAGAAAATTAATTCCAAATTATTAATATAGAGTGATAGATAACATGGTTATGATAAATTTAACTATCACAAAACCCTATATCTATGGTGGGGTAAAAGACTATTGATTTCTCGGTATGAAAAGTAAATGGATAAAATTATTGTTTTATGATACTATTTATAGATTTGAGGAATTCCTATACAATATAGACAAATAAAAAATAGAAATATAGTTTCATTACAAGTATAATTTCAACTATTAATCAATTTCCACCACAATATCATATTTTCCTCTAAACAATAACTATTAAAGATGATTTTTTTATTCTTGATTCACTAAAATTGAATTCTAAAGGATCACATAATCCATAAAAGGATAAAAAGATATTCCTCTAGTATTTATACCTTAATAAAAACTATAATGGATAGAAAATGATATGATAATTACCAAAATGAATTATCCTTCATATTATGTAATAAAACATAAATATACATATCCTCAAAAATAACTCCCAAAGTATGACATTTATCATTTGAAAAATAACTGACATTAAAAATATTCAAAATCTTCTTTACTAATATTGAGACAAAAGAATAAAAATTATTTGACCAAATATTCTTTCGATGTATATTTAGAATTTGTCTCCCTGTAAAATTAGTCGCTCATAAAGTTATATAACCAAAAGGTATATTCCCTAATCATTTAATATAAAATAATTTGATAGAGATTGCCATAAATAACATTAATCACCATAAATCCACATTAAGATCATAAATTCTTCTAAGATGTAATTCAGAATTTACTCCTCAAATGTTACATAATTTTAAACCCAAGGGTTATATTTAACTTAAAAAAATAAAACATCTCCAAAAATCTCATTATTCAGCTCATGAATCCATCACTTAAAACCTAAAAAAGTATGTATAAGAATATAATCATGTGATCAACAAAAAACATAGAAACCCATGGTTGTATCCATAAATATTAATGTAACTTCAAATGAGAACATCATAATCTATAAAGTCATCTAAAAAATACACTAACACTAATTATAGGTACTAGGACTTAAAGATTTAATTTTTAGTGTATTTATGATAGAATTAACTTTCATTCATAATTGATGATCATTTGGGATTATAGTTTTAGATAATTAGGTCATAGACCATAAATTAAAAGGTGTACACTTCTACCATGTATCTAATTTAATCATAATATAAAATTTTAAAATAAAACATGTTTTCTTTTCATGAAAAATCATCATTACTTTAAAAATGACATCTTATTTTACCTTAAACATCATTAAACCCTAATAAAAATGTTAACACATGTGATGAGTACAAAAATCTCATCATTAAACCTAACAAAGAAACAAATATATCAGTCCAATGAAAAACATAAAAACTCATAAAATACTTACCTTTATTACTTCATTCTTTGAACTTATAGAAAATCATTTCGACATTAAAACACACACTTTTTAATAAAAGGAAACCTTTAAAACCCATATTAATGATAGATAAAATAATTTTTGGATGCATGGACTTCATTTTCAAATTACACTTACACATGGAGTAACTATAACGGTTACACATGTTATAATCATGACAACTATAATTAGAGTATCCATAACAGTTTCACTTGGAAAAACTGTAATGGTTATAAATGGAATAAAAAATATAGTATATTCCCATAATAAATTAGGATAAACCTAATCGGTTAACTCTATCCCATATTTGGAAAAACCATCACATTATATATCTGTAATCATTTAGGAGAAACCTAATAGGTTAACTCCTTCCCTTTACTCAATTCATTAGAGAGCTATAATGATATCACCCAACCTTAGTATATAGTCTAACCAACAAAAATCATAAAAAATTCCCAATAACCCAAACATAAATAAATTATATAGTGCTCAAATTTTATTATAAAACTCTTAGAAACATCCATTATTCCTTTCATAAGTTGATTACCTAATGGAGACCAAATGGGTTCCATGAAAATCTCTTTGAAACAATAATAATCAATCACAATAAAAATTTAGGATGGTTTCATTAAAAATATCCCTATTTTATCATTATTAACATCTAGGGATATTAATGTTGATGAATGGAAACCCCAATAAAATATCATTAAAATTATTCTTGAGGAAATAGCATTTTCCCTTTGGAAATAAATTTTAAAAAATTAAAAATTACTACAATATTATGAAAGAAGTTTTATTTTTAACCAAAAATGAAAACATATATAGTAATATTTCTGTAAAATAATGTTCATAATTCTGTGTGTAATCAGTTTATGTTGTAATCCATAAAAATAAATATTTCTTTAAACATTTGGAAAGGGTTTCTAAAGATACCCATATGGAAAACATTAAGATATTTAATTATTAATACCTTTTAAAATATTTTCAAAGATCATGTGAAATGTATTTATTACATAAGTAATTTTTATTAGAGAATATTTTTTAAAATAGTTTTAAAACATGGATAATGTCGATAAATATTCACAATATAAAAGAGGATACCATGTCAGTATCACTTTAAAAAAATATATTGGTTATTCTTTATTCAATAAAGGGAAAATTGAAAAAAAACATGTAAACTGCATTGATGAACATATGAGAATAAAAGATACGTGGTTCAAGCAAATTAGGTCATATGATTTTCTCTAAATTATATTTAAACAAAAATAATATTGAAATGAAAAGATATGGTATCAAAAATACCTTTCCACTTTGATAACTCTTCAATGACAATCCCCATGAAAGAATAAATTAAATTTAAACATTAAATATCATGAAAACAAGGTTGTTAATGATATATTATATAAAATGGTTAGTATATACACCTTATAAAATAATATATCTAAATATCGTAAACATACATCCCATGAAAATGGAATTTGAGATGAATAACCCTTTTAAAGATCATATCATAGAATTGAAAACTAATAAATGAATACATTATGTATAAAGAATGTAAATACAGATAATAAAAGTGTAAATATATAATAAAACAATTTATTGATGAATTTACACATAATCATGTAATAACAAAGTCAATTAAGAATATTTATAACCCAATTAAAGGAAATTGAGTTATAAATCCTATTACCACTTGGTAACATTCAAGTAATATACCCTTGGATGAATTGATTCAAATTGAAATATAAAATTAAATTAATCATTATTTATTCATGATATAACATGTAAATGGGGTAGTATATATACCACATAAAATAAACTTGGTGCATAAAAATAAAATATTCCTTAAAGCAAGAAAGTTGAGATGAAACCCCATACCTTAAGTCTGACTCATCACATACATTCTTTATCTTCCTGAATAATAAACTTATGATAATTATTTAATTTACTAGGAAACTTTTTAAACTTTATTATTCATTTTATTTCACTTATTACTATGTTATAATCTATTACTTAATCATTTATGTTCACATCTAATGTTTTTATGAAATTCTTTTCATAAGTCTACAATGACATCGGTAGGTCGAAAATAGTCAAAAGGATAATTATAAAATCATTTATAGAATATTAATTATGAAATAATTATTATTTTTAAATTAAACATATACATTTAAACCCATCAATTAAATTTTTTTATGATAAATGAACTATGTTACAATCATGGAGATGGTAGGTTGTGCGTACGCATGTGTAACATTTTTGTTTTTCAATGATCATTATAGAAAAAATGTATGTATGATTTCATCCTTAAATACTTTTAATTATATAATTAATATGATATTATTTATTTAAATATACATATATATGTAATCCATGTGATTTTGGGATGAAAAACAAATCACATTACTTTGCTGAGGTGGTAGTCCAAATGTACGCACGAATGCCGTAATTATTTTTTTGTGGATGAAAAAGTAATAAAATAGTAATTATATTATCTTTAAATAATGATAAATATTTCATTAAAATCACACACACATATATATATATATATATATTTATATATATATAATCCTTCATTATAATTTGCTGTGAGAGGTGGGGATGGAAAATGAATTACATCGGTCCGTGAGGTGGTTGTCCATCGGTACACAAGAATGATGACTTACATTCCCATTTGATGGAGAGTAGAGATGAATATAGGTTATTAAATCAATATAATAAAACATAATTATATTATATATAATTAAATAATAATATCATAAAGGTTATAGAATATTTTAGGGTCATGGAAGAACATATAAAATGAAAACACTCGGTTAACAACCATATATCTTCCCCAGATAACCTCCCATTACTTACTCTTTAAGACCTCCAATGTTGGTATTATTCCAAAAATAGTAGTTGTATAATATGTATAGGGATATTAGGATGTTATTGGTAGGTATTTTCTTATCCAAATGGCTCTTTAGGTGTGAATAAATGATAAGAGGTTCCCTTTTATAAGAGTATGAAGGGGCACTTTTTTGGAATTTATTAAAATTTTAAATTAATATAAATTAATTATGATGTAAAATGGATAAAAATTGATAATATTAAATTATAAGATTATTATGAGTCCAATTAATCTCATATAATAAAATTATTAATAGTTTTAATATCATTTTCCTTTATCTTTTGCTTTTAACCATTTGTTAACCCTTTTCCATAGTTATCGCGACAACAAGGATTTTTTAATCATTCAGGGTCATTCTAGTTAAATTGCATATAATAAAGGATCTTAAATGGATCGTGGGTGATATGTTTTACCATAACCTAGTCATACATCCAAATATAGAATATTTAAAACAAATATATCAGTTAATTAAATATTATTTTCATAAAATTTCATTAATGTTAATTTTAAAACTATTTATTTACTTTGAATTTTATAACATGAATACAAACAAGGAATTATAATATAATTAATTCCTATATCCATGAAAATTTGTATTTTTATAAATAATTTTTTATCACATTAATTATTTAAAATTATATTACTTTTAATATTTTTAATCTCATTTATTTTATTTTCCATTAATTGAATAATTATTAAGAGAACATTTTTTGAGAATTTAACATAATGAATTATTAACTAAAAAATCAAAATAAATTACCATGATGAATCTAAATCATTTAAATTTCTAAAAACTATTTATAAAAAAACATATCTTTTAGGTATCTCCAAGTTAAAAATATAATAATTATTTAAAACAAGATTGTGACATTCTTGACTTGTCCTTACATAAAATATTATAAAGGTTATAACCACATTAAAATGGAAAAAAGGCCATATATTAAACCATTTGATGATTATAGAGGAGATATATTTATAAAAATAAAATTTATTCATGTGTTAGGATCATTATTTATTTCTTATCGTTTTATTTTTAACCATAATTACCTAATTTACCCATTGTCATGGGAAAAAAAATTACTAAGGTTACTATTCCTATGGAACAAAAATAAAAGGGTTATATTTTAAAATTTTGGACCAATTAATTTGAAATATGTTATATATTTATTAAAAATAAAAACATTGAAGTTTCATAATTTAATTAAAAACTGAACAAGTAAAACACAATGAATGTAGTTCTTTAAAACAATACCCTTTTTAGTATAAAATGTTTTTATTCTAAATTCAAGTATAATATTATTTTCCAAAACCAAAATTGGAATTTTTTTAATCTATAATTAACTAATAAAATTTAAAAACTAATCCAAAATTGATTTTTACTTCATAAATATATTAAAAGATAATGGAGTTTTCAAAAAAATTGGTATTTTTTACTATTCATTACAAAATCATACTTTTCCGACAATTATCAAAAATTCAACTTAAGATAATATTAACTTGATGATATTCAAAATTAATTTCATATTATCAAATACATTTTGCGAAACTAATTATAAAATATGATCATGGAAAGCAATAAAATTCATTTTTGAAGAAAATATATTTTTGATGAATAAAATGACTTTTCGAAAGATAGAGTGTTTATTTCCTAAGATATAATAATTAAATTTATATTGAGTTTTAACTTTATAAATAATTCATAATTTTCCTAATCATATTCTTACCTACCAATTCAATTGATAGGTTATAATGATCATATTTAAATGAATATATTTCTGGGGTTTTAAGTTCGGTGTTTCATATCATATATGCCATTGAATATAGTTATTATTTTAATATCATAGAATATTACATCCCCCAACACATTAATAAATTCCATCCACCAAATTTCAACTCCTTCTTGATAATCAAAAGATTAATATTTGAAAGTTCCTTTATTTATATCCCATATTATAAAAAGGGTTAATAAACTTCCTCTTAAATAAGAGAAAGGGAAGTATTAATGTCATCTGAAATAACTCATAACTATGCTTCAAAATAGGATAACATCAGTGGGAAGAAAAATTATGGATATTTAAGAGAAAAACATAACCCAATGATTAATAGAGAGTGATATAAAACATATTTACGAGAATTATTACCATCAGAAAACTATAAATCTATGATGGGTTAAAAGATTATTGATTTAATTGGAAAAAAATTGAATGGGTAAAATTTTTTCATAATAATGTTCTTGGAGTTGAGGAATTATTTTTCCATCAGGAATAAGAACATAATGAAATATACTTAGTTTCCAAGTATAATTTCATCCTCAAACCAATTTACACCATATTCTCAAATTTTTCTCCAAACTATGAGTATTCAAGATGAATTAAATGTTATTTTCAAGAATACCTAAAATCAAGAGATCCTATAATTCAGAAAATGATTATAAGATATTTATATTTTCTTTGTACATTAAGAAAAACAATAATGGTTATAACAAGATAAGATATTTACCATAATGAATAAGCTGTCATACGATGTAATACAATATTAATATTCAAGGACTCAATAATAACACCCAAATTTCAACAAAATCATTTGAAAAATTACTATCCTTAAAATTATTAAAAATATCTTGGCCTAGGACTGAAACCCAAAGAAAAGAAGTATTTCATCACATATTCTTCCAAGATAAATTTAACATTTATCTCTAAATGGAATTAGTCACTCATTATGTTATATAACTAGAAAGGTATATTCCATAATCATATAACCACTAAAATATGACAATCATTTCCATAAATAACTAGAATTACTGTAAAGATACATTAATATCATATATGATTCCAAATTATAATCCAACCTAGAATCCTTGAATAATACATCATGTTAAACATAAGGTCTTCATATACCTCAACCAAATAAAATGTCTCCCAAAATATCATTGGTCACCTTAAAATAACATCACATAAAACCTCAAAACAGATGTATAATTATATGAACATATTAGAAACCTAAAACCTTAAAACCAAGTATGGTATCCATAATATTGAAAATAACATCACATAATAATATCATAATCCTGAAAGTTATCTAATCCTGCATTGACTCCAATTATAAGGACCCATCCTTAAATGTTAATTTATCTAGTGTCTTTAACCTATAATTCACATTATTTCATTCCTAAAGATATTTTAGGTTTAATTCTCTAGATAAATGGACCATAACCCATAAATTACAAGGTAGAAACTTCTAATTAGTATCCATTTTTATAGTAATATAAAACATTTAAAACAAAACATGTCTTCTTGTCATGAAAATTTTTGATGACATTAAACTTAACTTATCTTTTCTCTTCCTCAACCATAAAATCTATGAAAAACTTTTTAAAATGTGGGATGATCATAAAAAGTTGTGTATGCAACATAAAAAATAATGATATTTTTCAGTCGAGTGAAAAACATGATAATCCATCAAATTCTTAAGTATATCACAATATTCTTTTATATTATGAAATAAATCATTTCCACATGAATAACATGCACTATTTTCCCAAAAGAAACCTTTTAAACCCATAAAAATCATATATAGAACATATTAGAAAAATGGGTATCATTTTTATATAATTCCTACATATAGAGTAACCCTTGCGGTTACACATGGAATAACCATCATGGTTAAACATAGAGTAACCATCACAGTTATACATGAAATAATCATTATTAATATACTTGGAATTAACACATCTATATGTTCCCATAATCTCTAAAGATAAATATAATCGGTTAAACCCATCTTGTATATAAAATAACCATCATGGTATATTCCCACAATCTCTTAGGATAGGAATATTTGGGTAACACTATCCCTTTACCAAATGCATCAAAGAGCTGTAAAGGGCTCAATTAAACTTGGTTTTTAATGGCAGTACACATCATCATAAAAAATTATCAATAAATATAAAATAAATAAGGTACATAGATCATTCATTTAATTACAAAACACTTAGAAATATCCATTAATCCAATCATAACTTGATTAACTTATGGAAAAGAAATGTTTCTATAATAATCTCTTTGAAATAATCATAATACATTGAGGGAAATATTTAATAAGGCATCATTACAAAATATCACAAGTGGAGCATAATAAACATCAAGGATTATTTATGTTGATGATTTTAAATACCATTAAAAAGATAAATAAAATAATTCTTAAGGAAAATAAACTTTTCACTTTGAAAATAACTTCTACAAAAAAGATCATAAACTATTATGAAAATAATTTTATTTAAAAAAACCTTGGAAATTTATAAAGGAAGGTTCAAAGAAAATAATGGTCATGATGGTAGTTAAAGTCCATTATTATTATAAATTTTGTAAATAAAAAATATTTTCAAACATTTATATAGGGTGTTTAAAGTGACCCGTTTGGAAAACGTTAAGAAATATCCATTTTAAAACCATCTATGAGAAGGATTGCAAATATGTGGAATATATTTAGGAAACCATTTATATTTTTCAAATAAATATTTTTGAAAACTTTTTCTAAAAAATGGATATGGAAGATAAATATTCCCTATATATATTATGACTCAAGATTGATATCACATATAAACATTTTGTTTGATTTTTATTTGTTCAATAAGGGAGTAAATTCTAATCAAACATGTAAAAATCATTCAAAAATTGAGGGGAATAAAAGATATTTAGTTCAATAAAATAATATTTTTAAGACATTGTAGAGTTTTTTAGGTATTACATATTTTAATTTTGGTTTATCCTTATTAAAATAGTTTTCTATGCTGTTTTCCAATAAAAATAGTGTCCTAGGCCATACAAGTGGTGGCACATATTTGGAACACAAATAGTAATAATGTTTCACCATACCCTTACAAAATATGAATCCCAAATAGTGGGTCTATTATGCTCACATGACTAGGCATATGGTCATGCAGCAGCACCAGTACCCCATGTGGCCTCCCGTCCCCTTTGGACCGATGTGGCCCATGTTTGGCGCATGGTTTTGATGACCATTCCTCTAAACTATCTGGTGTTCCAGATCTTTTAATAATTTCAAATTTCAAATTTTCCCCTCTTTATTTTTAACCCAATAACTCCTCTCTTTATCCCCATTCATTCTCTATAATCCTAAGCATCACTCCCTTCTTTATCCTCTCCCTTTAGATTCAACCCTTGGGCAGTTTGGATCTTAAATCATAAAAATTCCTCTAATTGTCTCTTATTCACTTCCCTTGACCCCTTATTACTTTTCCCTTTTGTTTACTCTTCTTCAAAATTATTTTTTACCTATAGTGATTTTAGTTTTAAATTTTTGTCTTTATTACTAGTTTGGGTGGTGCAGTCTTGCTCTTGTAGTATCATCTATCACTCTAGATTGTGGTACCCACCTAGTTAGTGGAGGGTTTGAAAGAATATTTAGGTGTTTCTATGTTTTTTTATTATTTATGATTTAAATATACTTTCCATTTTTATTAAATATTTTACAGAAATGGGTTTTTAGTGAAAATTAGTGATTTCAAAGGCATTGGTGCATGCAAGGTTTGTGAAATGGCTTGTTGTCTACTAATGAGATGGTTTTTGATGGAAGGGTATTAGTGTGGTTTAGAAATGGAACTAAGAACTTGTGAAACCATGTAATCTAGTTGGGAATTCATAGAAATAGTAGACATGGATAGATGGAATTGGGTGATCCGTTCATACCAATAAGTTAATAATGCAATAATAAATACACATGAAGATGTTGTTGATGTTTTCAGTACTACTAAAAATTTGGTGATGTACACTTTATTAAATTATGGATGAGTTGAGATATGGTTGGGATTGATCAATGGGAGTATTATGATCCTAGAACTCACATTTCTATGATTATTAGAGGTTTTCCAAGGGTATTTATGTTGTGTTTCCCTTCTTTTATTCACTTGAGCCCTTTTTATGTCACTTCCAAAAGTAATTATTATCATTTAAAAAAAATCATTAAAATTAGAATTCTTATTTATATTATAATGGTTACTTCGAGAACACCATGAGGTATCCTACTATAAATGTGAGCTCATACCCTACATATACCCAATGGGTATTTTTATATCCTATTTTTATGATATAGGTTAAATAAAGGCTTACTATAGAAGTGGAAGTAGATTATCTTAATAGTGGATTCTTATTTTGGTAGGTGTTGGTGGTGATGATGTGGTGGAAATTATCCCATTATTCCACAAGGAGGATAGTGCTATTTTTGTTATACATTTCCAATTTTTGGAACTTTTGATTTTTGGTAAAAATGTAACTGAAACCTTAACATGTATATGTATCTTTTGTATGACATTGTATAGATGTTAGGTTTGATATTTTTTGTACATGTTGAACTGTTTTGGGTGTTCCTATGGGTATTTTTTAGTCTATAAAAGGTATATAAATTGATATATGTGGGATAAATCATTCTCAATATAGTTTTTCAATGCCATAATGCTAGTTTCTACCCTGTGGTGATTAGTAATTCCCTTCAGGAAATGACATGGACCGGGTCGGGTGTCTGGTTTGATGGTTTCCTAAACTGGTTCAGGATAATATTGTATCATAAATGGTTTCTATCCATCTTGGTTCTTGGTGTTTGGGAAATTTGGGATAGATATAATCTAGGGTTATTGAAACTTAATGTACTGGTGTGAGACGGATGTCTATCCAGCCCACATGATGAAAAACATTAGGTTAACATGGAATGTCAGGAATTTATTTTTACTACTAAATCAAGTGTAACACAAAAGTTACAAACTATCTATAGACACCAATTATGGTTGGAATAGTTTGAGGGGTAGTTTTGGTCATTATGATTCCATAATGACCAACATTGGTGTTAAATTAATTTGTCCAATGGATCAATGTGGGAGGTGTATTTATGGTTTCTCTATTTATTTTTGAGTAATTATGCCTCCCTAGAGATCTCTTGTACATACATAGGAGGAGGATGGAGATATTTTTACCTCACTAGTTGATGAAATGTTAATTGAGTTGGTTCTTGAGGATATTCAAGAGTTGGATTAGGGAGTGGAATTTAGTCCTATTCAGGATAAGTGTGTTGAATTAGGTATGATAAGAGATCAAGATCAAGAGTTTATCAAGTTTCAATACCCTTCCTTTAGATTAAGAACAAACCCCTAGGAAGTAAAAGACTGGGTGGAGAAGATTGAGAGGATCTTTGGGTTGTTGAGGACTCATAAATCTTTTCAATTCAAGTGTGAAACAGTTTTTTAACGCCCCCATTGTAGGTGTGGGATTCAATGGTTCAAGTAGGGAAACATTAGAATATGGTATGGAAAGATTTCAAGGCCATATTCATTGAGAAATATTACCGAGAGACATTCTCCTTGGCTATGATCTGTGAATTTATAAATGTATATCAGGGTGAGCATTTAGTGTTTGAATATGCCAATTGTTTTTCATAGCTGGTGTGATTCACCACTAAAGTAGATTCCAATGAAAATATGAAATAGAATCCTTTTTAAATGCGGATGTCGTCTGAAATTTTGTTTAATTTGAAGACCAATTTTAAGTTTGTTTACTAATATTTTATGATGGAGTTTAACAAATATGGTATGCCAGGATTGTCTAGGATTATTTTGGAACCAATCTAGAGTGGGATACATCATTTGAGAAAATAAAGAATCATAAGAAAGATGAAAAAATGGTGGAACTATCTCTTGATATCGAATCCAACCAGTTCTGTTATCTATTTAAGTTGGTGTAATTTTTACTTATAATTAGTGTGGGAGATATGGAAAGGTTAAATTTTCATGCTTTACGTCAACTATGTTTTCTCATCCATGTGGAAACATATACCAATTGTAATGGTTTTTTAGAAGTTCTCTTCCATCTCAAAGAAATGTGGGATCTATAGTTCCTAAAGGAATTGTAGATCCTTCATACAACTCAAGGGTCAAGAGTTAGTATTCTAGTAGACATGGTGGTAAGGATATATATTATTTTGGCCAAAGTAAACATAAGATAAATACTTAGATCTGTAATCAAACATAGGTACAGTCATTAGTGATGTACTTGAAAGCTATTGATCAGGAACCAATGGTGTCAGATGCAAGCCCAATGACGGTTCAAGGTATTTTTCTTATTT
This sequence comes from Viscum album, assembly GCA_963277665.1. Lineage (NCBI taxonomy): Eukaryota > Viridiplantae > Streptophyta > Magnoliopsida > Santalales > Viscaceae > Viscum > Viscum album. The sequence continues at coordinate 1,235,440,370 of OY728152.1, forward strand.
TATCATCATTGATAATTTTTTTAGTTAAATATACTTATAAATAATTTTTTTCTCATCTTATGGATCTATTGAAACTCCCAAATGAGATTATTTAATATTCCATGTTGTTGGTTATTCATATTGACAGAAGGAAAGATAAAGGTTTTATATTTCCTTCTTATGTTGTATCATTGGCATAATTTGGATAAAATGGTATTTCCATGCCCTATATATGGACCTATATGATTTTATTATAGGTATGGATTGGGTGAAATATTTCATGGCCTTTATCAATTGATATCATCAGTGGACTAATTTTACATCCCCTGATGGGATCACTTGAGTTTTTCTGTTAGAACGAGATCTATGGTCAAGTTGATCGGGAACTGTAATTCCAGAGTTAAGTAGGATTATTAGATAGGTGGCTTACCTTTTGTTAGAGAATGATGTGATGGGCTCATAGATAGGGTTTCCTTATATAGTAAATGAGTTTTCTGATGTGTTTCTATAGGATATTTTATGTTTACCTCCAGAATGAGATGTGTTTTTCACCTTTCAATTATCACTGAAGACACAATTGATATCTATTACCCCATATTTTGTGAAACCTGCTGAGTTAAGGAGGTTAAATATGTTGTTGTACAATCTATAATCCAAATGGAACATTCAGCATTGTGTCTAACATTATACCACTCTGATTCTTTTTTTTTTCTAAAAAGGCCAAGGGATCAATCATCATGTGTATCGATTATCAAAAGTTTAAAAGGGTCACCAGCAAGAATAAATACCCCTTGAAACTTATTTTGGATCTCATAGAAAATATTAAAGGAAAAAGGTGGATCAAAAAAATAAACCTCCAATCATATTATAACCAAGTTATGTTAATATAGGTAGATGTTCCTAATACAAATATTCTATGTTTGTATGACCACATTGAGTATTTGGTAATACCTTTTAGATTAAAAAATTATCATGTGGTATTTATGGATATTATGAACTAAGTGTTCCATAGTGACTTCTACTTATTTTTTGTGGTGTAAATTAATGAAATTTTTACCTATTTAATATTGAAAAATGATAGTGGGTAGTATTTGAGAGTTGTTCTGGGAATGATTCTCGATCATTTCCTCTTTTAAATGTTTTCTATGTGCATTTCATAGATCCTAGAAGTTAGTTTTTTTTTCATGAGATCTCTTATTCTAGATTTAAAGATGACCTAAAAAGGATAGGGTAGTAAATTCATGGGAGGATCCAAGAAATGTTTTTAAGATCAATAGTTTCCATTTCATGGACATGTATTATAGGAAGTTTATTAGGTATTTCTCTCAAATTTCCAAACCAATGAAATTTCTCACCTAGAAAGGGTTTAAGTTCTTGTGGATCCCAGTGTTTCATGAGTCTTTCAAATACCTTGTTCAGTGGTTTACCACCATCCCTATCCAAATCGTAGCTGATGTTTGACAGGTTTATGTGGATTATTGTGATTCTTCAAGTACATTTTTGGGTTATGTGATTATACAGGGTGACCATGTGGTGGGGTATGGTTCTCACCAACTCTGACCACATGAAACAAATTACCCAAACCATGAACATGATCTTGTGGAGATGATGTATTACTTAAAAATATTGTACCACTATCTCTTTAGTGAGAAGACGATCGACATTTTGGACCATAAAATATTGAACTGCATCTTTTCCAAGAATGATCTAAACTTGGGGAAGCAAGGATTGATTTAGTTCCATTAGGTGTTCAACATTGATATAATTTATCCCCCCCAGTAAATGAAATATGGTTATATATTATTTGAGTTTAATTTTTAAAAATTAGGTTTAAAAGGATTCTAATTATGAGTTAGCTCTAAAAGGAAATTTTTCTCAGATGCACATGAAGATAAGGAACATCAAGGAGTTATGTTTCTGACTAACATTTATTTGGAACCTTCTCTTTTAGTAATGATTTATTAATATTAGTCAAAGTATGAGTTTTTACAGCATTTTAACCATATTCTAAATGTAGTGGATTATACCATTATTTGATAATTATCCTTTGAGTTTTTTCTTTTATTCAAGGTACATTATTTCATGTTGTCTTCTTTGAGTAAAAAAGTAATATAGTCCCCTCATCAGTCATAGTGGATTTTCCTCCATTGTGATAATAAGATGTTTTATGATGTGCGCCACTGATTTTTGTTGATGGATTTGAGACAAGACATAGCTGACATTGTATAGTGATGTTATACATGTCAATAAGTTGAAACGAGACATAAAAAACCCTCATGTATTCTTAAACCACTTCCTATTTCTTGTTGGAAGTGGGATGAGGTGACAATGGATTTTTTTCATTGGGTTTCCCCATACACCTAGAGGAAGGAGTTAAATTGGGTATTCATTTAAATTCTAACCAAGAATTATCACCTCATCTATATCAATGATTCTACTAAATTAGAACAGTTGGGAAGATTGTATATTCAATAGATTTTTAGGCTTCATGGTGTGTAATTTGTTCTTATTTATAACAAGAACCCATATTTTACCTCTCAGTTCTAGAAAGGTCCCTTAGAAGTAATAGGGTCATAGGTGACGATTAGTATGACTTACTATCCTAAAACATGTGGCCTAACAGAGTAAGAAAACCAAACTCTAGATCACATTCTTTTTCCTACATCTTGGACATCAGATGTTTGGGGATACCCATATTGGAATTGTTGAATTTTCCTATAATAATGGTTCCAATACATAATTTTAATGGATCCTTTTGAAAAATTTTATGATAGACCATGTTTGTCTCCTCTATGATGGACTGAGGTATGTGATACTTCTTTGATGGGATCGAGCACCGTGTAAAAGACGTCAGGTAAGGTTATTTTTATCTATAAGTGATCGTTGCTGGCATAGAGTCGATATAAGTAACATTTTGATCTGTGGAACTAGGATTTATAGTTCTCAGTGCATGACTAGGTTTTTCTAATGATAGAACCTCTATTTATTCATCATTATCTTAAAAATAAAGGGAATATGACAACAAGTTATGTAGCACCATTTGAGATTATAGAGAGAATCGGTGTGGTGGTATACCATTTGGTGTTTCCTTATTAATTGTAGCCGATTCATAAAATTTTCCTCCTATCATATCTAAACAAGTATAATCTAAATCTATCTCATGTTCTAAACAGGAATAGCTTGATTTGGAACTTGATTTTTTAATCACCGAGAAATCAATTCAGAATCAAGATTCCCAAGTAAATGTTATTTGGGGATATTATATTTCATTAGTTCAGGTACTATAGAAATATAAGAATGATGACCATGAGATGTGGGAGTGTAATTCTTGGGTTGAGTATCAATGAAATCATTTATTCTTTGATTATACTACAGATTGAATTTATGGGGATGGAATTCTTTCAAGTTGAGGGTAATTATCACACATGTGGTGTATTTTTTAGGTATTCCTTCATTTATTTTGGGTCTATTATTTTTTCACTAGTTTTTCTAGGCATTTTACAAGTAAATTGTGGTTTTGAAGTTTGGTTGTGGTTGGTGGATAGTTATTATAAATTGTGTGATGTACCTATGAAAACTATACAACCTATAAAGTGGGTATTTTAAGGTCTCACAACTAAGTGTGTGACTGTGTGCTATCCCCAATAGCTAATGTGGCCTCACCTCCCCTTTGGATAGAGGTATTTCATAGTTGGCGCATGGTCTGGAGGATCTTGCATCCAACCCATGTGGCCTATTATATATTTTTAAAATGTGAAATTATAACTTTTTTCCTTTCTTATTTTAACTATATTACCCCTCCTATTTACCCCATTCATTCCCTATATCCCTTGTCACATATCTCTTCCTTCTCTACTCCCTTGGCCTAAAATCCATGGGTGCGTTTAAGCTTGGATATTCAAGATTCATCCAAGTAAGTTTCTCTTCTTCTCTTCCATTAACATATACTTTCTTTTCCCTTGTGTTTCATTATCTACAGTGGTTGTGTTGACCTAGAGTTAGTTATGTTTGAAATGTTTGTATTGTGTTAGGATGTTGGTGGTTTGTTCGTCTTCCATAGGATATTATCTTGATTTGGATTGTAGATCACAACCATTTGGTGATAGTTTATAAAGGAAATGTATGTGGTTACATTTTTTCATATTATTTAATGGCATAAATATCATCTTCTTATTTTTCAAAATGCTTTTATTTAATGGTTTGAGTGTTCAAATGGGTGACTTCAAAGGTGTGGGTGTGTGTAAGGTTTTAGAAATTGATTTTTGGATTATGATGAGATTGTTATTGATGGAAAGGGTATTTTTGTGGTTTAGAAATGAAACTAAGTTATTGGTAACCATATCTATATAGGAGAGTTGGATATGGAATAGAGAGTAGAGATAGATGGAAGGGTGTTACCTAGCCTTCTTAGAAGTATAACACTACAATAGTAACTACACATGATGATGGTGTTAATGTGTTGAGTGCCACTATTAATTTTGAAATTTCCTCTCTATTGGCATGCTAATGATGGGAGATATGGTTGGTTCTGATCACTAAGAGCATCAAGATCCTTGCACCCATGTTTCATTGATACTTAAGGGGTTTTCCCATGGTGATTATATTGTCTTTCCCTACAATGATTTTCATATTCACTATTTTTATCTATTCAATAAATAAATATTTTATTTTAAAAAAACTTTTTTTTCTTTAAAACCATAATTTTTTTGTTGTGTCAATGCATGGAACACCATGTGGGATTCTTATAGGAAAGGGAGCTCACACCCTAAATATACCCAATGGGTAATTGTATATCCTTTTTTTCTAATACATGTAAAAAAATATAATTATATAAGTTTTAGAGTATTCTTTAGATAATGTTGTCTTCATTTAGAGGGTTTTAATGGTGAGGACATGGTGGGCATCGACCTGTCATTCTATAAAGAGTTTTTTTTCTTTGTTGGTCATTTCCATTTTTATCCATTTTTATTTTGGGTAAAATTTAAAATGGAACCATGACATGTACATTATTATTTACTATATAATTATATTAATATAAAGTGTAATGTTTTTTATACATGTTTAATAGTTTCTTGTGTTTGTTGCGGTATGTTATAGTTTTTAGTGGGTATAATGATTTATGTATGTGGGAAAATTTATTCCCAAATTAGTTAATTATACCCGGGAACTAGTTGTTAGACTATGGTGATCATGAATGCCATTTGGCACATGAATTAGGTTGGTTGGGTTTTAGGTTGGATGGAATACCAAAATAATTCATGAAAATTACAATATGATATCAGTTAAAGGAACTGTGAACATAAACAATCTAAAAGAAAAATATATTGTGACATAAATCATTTTCCACTTTGGTATCTCTTCAATCGTATGACATATGAATGAATTCATTATATTGAAACCTTAAATATATTTAATATAAGGAAATTTATGATATATTATGTCAAATGGGTAGTATATACCCCTTATAAAATATGATAGGTGCATATCATAAACATAAATCCTAATAAAAGGGATTTTGAGGTGAATAACCCTAACAAATATCATATCATTATATTTAAAATTAATCAAAGAAGAGGTTTTTTTTATCAAATTTAAATCCAAATAATACAAGTGTAAATACATTATAACATGATTTATATATAAATTCACAGATAATTAAGTAATAAAAAAGTGAAATAAAATTTTTTATAACCAAATGAATGGAAATTGAGTTAAGAATCATTTACCACTTGGAAACTTTCATGTAAAATCCCCATGGATGAATTAATTAAAATTGAAACATAAAATACCATGAAGTATAAAGGATTCCATATATAAAATGTAGATTTGATAGTATATAAGCCATATAAAAAATAGGGTGCAAAAAAATAAAATATGCATCAATCAAAGGAAATTGACTGGAAATCCCTTACCTCGAGTCTAACTCATCACATATGTTCTTTATCTTCCTGAATAATAAACTTATATTGATTCTTTATTTTCTTGATAATATTTTTAAATTTAATTATTCTTTTTTTTTCAATTACTACATTTTTATAAACAATTACATAATCATTTATGTCCACGTTGGATGTTTTGATGATATTCATTTAATATGTCCAAAATAACTTTAGAAATTTAACTATGGTAAAAGAGGTCATTATTCCATCATATACAGAATAATAATCCTGAAATAATTATTATTTTACTATATAAATAATATTTTTAAATCCATCCATGAATTATAGTTATGAAAAATGAACTATGTTACATGCATGGATATAGTAGGTCATATGTATGCATGCTTAGTGTTTCCATTTTTCAATGATCATTAGGGAAATAAGGTAAGTATTATTTTATTATTTTAGAATTTTCATTATATCATAAATATAATATTATTTCTTTAAATATAATTATATATATAATCCATGTGATGAGGTGATCAAAACAGAATCACATCGCTTCATGGAGGTGGTAGTCCATACGTAGGCACGAATAATGTTATAATTTATAAGTGAATGAAATGTTAAAAAAATATGATTCATATTATCTTTTCAGGATGATAAATATGTCATGCGTATCATATATATATATATAATCCATCATTATAAACATCCGTGAGTGGTGGTGATGGAAAAAAATTACATCAGTCCGTGAGGTGGTAGTCATCTATACACACAAACGATAAATTTATTTCCCATTTGATAATGTTTAGATATGGATATATTTTATTATATTAATATAATAAAATAAAATTACATTATAGGTAGTGATTTTTTTATATCATCATGGTTTTAAAGGATTTTTAGGTGGTGGAATGTCATGTCTCAGTCTTCCTAATGTTATAAACCAAGTCATCTAACATCATGGGTCTCCTGTAATACCTAGGTTTCCTCCCCAGTACACCATAAGATATTACTCACTAGGGTCACATATCAAGATAATTACTATCCTTTGACCCTGTTGGTCTCTTATAATACCTTTTTTTCATTCCCAACACACTATAGCCTATTACTCACTGGGGTTTCTTATCAGGCTAATGAATATCCACCAAACCCATGGGTCTCCTATAATACCTTAGTTTCCTTTCCAGTACACCAAAGGCTATTACTCACTGGGGTTACTTATGAGACTAATGAATGTCCCCATATTCCAACACATGTTCTTTTACTGTGTTTTATCCTCACTCACACACACCTTGAGAAACATCCCAGTAGGTCACCCATCTTGATCACTAATCCAGGTGAAGCATGCTTAAATGTAGAGTTCTAATCAACTGGGCCCCAAAAAATAATGGTGAAGGTTATTAACATGGTTAGTAAAATTTAGAATTTTAATTCTCACTTTTAATTTGGTGTTACAATCTCCACCTCTTTAGAGACCAATTACCTCGTTGTGGACACCAATCCACAAACCCAGGCAGTGCCTCTAAACTTCTGACTAGGTATTGGATATGATATCATTTTTCTTGACTCTGACTTCCTGAGGCCATGAACCTAGTCATCTGACCCCATGGGTCTCCAATAATACCTTGGATTCATTCCCAGTACAACATAATAAATTACTCCCTGGGTTTGCTCATCAGATTAATGACTTTCCCCAATGGAAAAAAAATTTCATTTAGTGTATTTTTTATCACTCATAATCGCCCAAAAAAACATCCCAGAAGGTCACCAACATGATCATTACTCATGGTCAAAAAAACATAACAATGTAGTTTTAATCAGGTAGGCCCCTAAAAATAAATGTTCACGTTATTAACCTTGGTAGTAATATTTATCCTTTTTATTATCCCTTTTCAAGGTGTGTTACACTGTCCACGTCTTTAAAGAAAAATTCCATTTTTGTGGACGACAAGCCTAATAGCCTGGCAGTGCCACTATACTTTTAGATAGGTATTGTCTCTAATACTATTTATCATAGCACAACCTTCCCCAGGCCATGAACTTAGTCATCATACCCCATGGGGATCCTTTAATACCTAGGTTTCCTTCCTAACACACCACAAGCTATTAATCACTGGGGTATCTTATTAGAAAAATCATTTTACCCACAATCTAGCACATTTAATTTTAGTTTGTTTTTTCCTAACTTATATACACGCTAAAAAACTTCCCATAAGGTCACCCATCCAAGTCACTACTCTAGGTCAAGCTTGAAAAACTATGAAGTTCTAATCAGGTAGACTCCCAAAAATAAAGGTGCACTTTCTTGTCATGTGTAGTAACATTTAGCCTTTTAAGTCTCACTTTTCCAAGGTTGTTATGTGGAATAATAAATAAAATTAAAAGGCTTAGTTGATAACTATACCACTTCTTCGAACAACCTCCTTTTCAATACACTTTAATCCCTCTAAGATTCATATTATTCCCAAAATAAGACCTCTAGAAATTGGAAAGAGATGTTACGTAGGTATTTGGTCAGGGATTGGATGAACTGAAGAAACTATTGAAATTTTAAAACTAATCCAAAATAAAATTTTAATTTATAAATACATTAAAATAAAATTTCATTTCCAATTAAAATTATAATGATTTCACAATTAATTACAAAGTCAAACTTTTTAGAAAATTATCAAAAATTCAACATAAGATAATATTAAAATTATGATATTAAAAATGAAGTCAGTTTTATCAAGTAAATTTTCTAAAATTTCAATAAATTAATTGTAACATTTTCTCACAAAAATTAATAAATATCTTTTTTCCAAAAAATATATTTTTAAGGAATAAAATGAATTTACTAAAAATTGAGTGTTTATTTGATGATCACTAATCAATAAATTTATATTCAGTAGAAAATTTATACATATTTCATAATTAATTTAATCTTATTCACACCATCCAATACCACAGATAGGTTATAATAGGCATATTTAAATAATAATATTTTAGAGTTCAATTAAATTCTGTGTTGAATATCTTGTAGGCTATTAAACATAGTATTTCTTTTAAAATATAAAGATATTAAAATTATATAGAAGTTAAATATTTAGGTATGAATATTAATAACACCATTATAAAATATATGTATAAAGGTTTTATGTAATCCAAATTAATTGATTAATTCAAAACAAATAAGTAATCAATTTTTAGTAATGTGATTTTATTCTAAAAAAATACGGTTTCTTAAAAAAATTATTTTTTGAGTGAATATTATAATATATTTATTCCAATTTTTAAATTATAATTTGATAAAAATGAGTTCATTTCTAAGATTATAATATAAAAATTATCTGAGAGTGATATTTTGGTATTTTTTTAGAAATACTAATTTTTTTTTGAAAAGTAAAAAAATAATTCTTTTTATTGAAAACTATCTTTTTGTTTCAATAATTAAAAAAGTACATTTTTATTTTATAATGGATTCTATATAAAATTGGTATATCTATATTATGAATAATCTAACAAATTTCATTGGAATCAGTTTTATACTTGATTTTTTTTATAGAAATGTATAAACTAAGGAAGGTATTTTTTCTAGAAATCCACTTTCCATCTTATTTTGGGAGTTTCATTTTTATTTACATTCTACCACTTATGTGAATTGAATTTGATAAATTGATTCCATATTTAGAATAAGAATAATTAATATTCAGAAAATTGGTCTCATTTATTTTTTTCATTATGAATAGAAATTATGGTAAATAGTTATAACCACTATAAAGGGTAAATTGGGTAAATTAAGGTTAAAACTTATGTGAAGAGACTCTAAAATCTACCTAAAAGTTTTATTTTACATATTTTTTGAGTCTGTTTCATCCCTAATAATCTAAATTGTTAATTTCTGTCCACTTAGATTCTTTTTTATTTGATACTGACCTATATAATTTTTTAAGTGATCTAAAATAAAAAATTCCTCTCTCTTGATTTTGAATTTCTATAATATGTTCATATAGGGATAAAAATAAATTTTGAATGAATATTAATTTTTTTAATAATAATGAAATTAATTTCAATTTGGTAACTTATTTATAATTTTTTCTAATTATATAATTACCTTAAACACTAATACAATGTTTACACTATTCTTATATAATAAGAAGAAAAATCAAGATAAATAATTTTAAAAACATTAAAAGTAAGGTATTTTGAATTAATTATGGATTTAGAAAATTTTATAGCTAAAAATAATTTATTATTGAGTTTAATATTTATTATATTCTAATTCCAATTTTAACTTGATGAATTTAATTTTATATTAAATGAATATTTACAAAAAATGACATTAGTGATATTTTATAATAAACAATATTTTCTTAAATGATCAAAAATTCATTAAAATATTATATTCATACAATTAAATGTGATATTTTCAAATATGTCATAATTTTAATTTTCATGAGAAATAAATTCCATATAAGAAAGTATATAAATATTTAATACTGAAAAAGTTATTTCCATAGTTATAGTTAAAACATGTTTATTAGGGGTTAAACTCAAGTGATAAGGGTTAAAATGACCTAAATTTTTTTAAAATATTATTGGATGGATTTATTTAGTCCCTTATAACCTCAATATTTAAATTAAATAATTTATGAAACACTTTTTCTGGAAAATGGCTTTAAAATATTTAAATATTTTCATTAATACCAAGTGTGTCCTCTCCCTCGCCTATAAAAAGACACCTTGCTCTTCTCTTCTCCACCCTTCAATAGATATTTGGTTCAGAAAATACCAACCCAAATATATTTCTAGAATATATTAACACTTTTTAGATGAATTATTTTTTGCATAATACCAACCTTATAGATATTAAGGTGTAATGAAAAATATGTTGTACGAACACATGGTATAGATTTTAACTTAATTTTATATTTTTATTTATTCATCTACCTCTTTAAAAAATATTATAAAAAATGTGTTATAATAACATCAATATATACCATATAATGAAATTTTATTATTTTTATTTTTTTAACATTAATCCATTTTCTTTTTCATCTAATGGTAAACAAAACCATTGTTCATGTGTACGATGGACTAACACCTCATGAACTGATGTAATTTTTCTTCCATCGCATCCTCTCACGACTAGTTATGATGATGTATTTAATGTATATATATGATAATAATTTAAAAAATTATCATTGTATAAATATAATATATAATATATTTTCTTACAATTCTATCCATTGAAAAAATAATAACGTCTTCCATCCATATGTGTGAATTACTACCACCGTGAAGCAATATAGTTTGTTTCTCATCATTGCTTCACATGGATGGTATAAATAATTGTATTTAAATAAATAATATTTTTTTCTGATATAATAATCATTATGGAATATTTAAATGATAATTAACTTTTTCCCTCATGTTTGTTGAAAATGGAAATGTTTCTCATGTGTACGTATGACCTACCATCTTCATGATTGTAACACAATTCATTTTCCATAACCACCTTACATGATTGGTTTTAAAAGTATAATTAATCCATAAAAATTATTGTTAATTTGGTATTATTATTATTTAGATGATGAAATATAACCCAGTCTAACCACATACAACATACTAAATTCATTTCATATTAATGAACCAAACAACCCCAAAACACTAGACGTGGAGTTAAATAATTAAGTAATTAAATGTGTCTATGAAATAAGTTAAATAAATAGTTTAAGGATAAATTATTAAACTTTGAAAATTTTCTAATTAAATTAATAATTGAATAAATTTTACTATACAAGAGATAAATAACTTGAGTGAAAAGTTGGACTCATGGTAGGGGACACTTTATAATAATTCATCATTTTAAATTTTTTAAATATTTATCTTCTAAATATTTTTCTTCCATGTCCATATTATTAAGAAATAAATTTAATGAATATATATATATAAATTGAAATAAATGTATTTTAAATGGATGTTTATGCGCCTTTTATTTTCTTAAAAATGTTTTTAAACAGAATCATTTTATATATTTTATATAAAACATTTTGGCATTCTATATAAAAGTAAAAAATGAATGTTCTATTTTAACATATAAAAATCAGATGGATTTAATAAATATAATAATAATTATTTTATGATTGGATTATTTATAAGATTCTATGTTTTATTCAAATAAAAACCGAACTTCACTTTGTTCTTGGTATTTTAATTTTGAAAATTGGATTTGAAAGGAAATGGATAAATCAATTTCTTAAATTTTTTCATATGGGTCCAACATATATTTTTATATTTATGATGATGTGAATATAATATATCATGTGTTATGATTATGGTATGGTTCTTGTAAATTATTTATGATTATGGGTGAGCCTGATATAGCTTATGATTATATGTGAGAGTAATATATATCTCCAATACATTGGGTAAATAAATATAGAAAACTTTTTATAGTTTTCCACGAAGTGATTTTTGGAATTTATCAAGAAGGTTATTAAATTTATAATTATGATTGTAATTGTGAAATTAAAATTATTTCCCATGTTTCCTGTATGACATTTATATTCTTGATAATGAGTTTTCATGGAAATATTTGTATTTCACAAGGTATGTTGATGATCTATTTTTTTAGGGAATGATAATGCCCTATTTGGTAAAAATGTATAATTTTAAGAAAATCATTTCAAGGGTTATCACATTTTTTAATAATACATCATGATTATGATTTATCCTTTATCCATTCTTATAATGTTATTTATGAAATGCATTGGGAAGTAATGTTGATTTTATGTGTAAGTAAATTATATGATCTCAGAGTATATTATTTTAAATGAAAAAAATCTCATGTATGACCACATTATTTTAAAATAGACTAATGGTTTTCCTTTATTTTTATATAATTATGTAACTGATCTTCTGTTTTGTAATCTCACATTTTCAAATAATTTTCATAGTTCTTATGGGTTTTTAGAAGATATAATAAAGTGTGGGTTCCATATAGAAACCCAGATCTTTATTACACATTAATTAATGATTTGTTACATAATATTGGAGTTAATAAAACCCAAAATATCAATAAGTATAGTGTATTTAGGAATCAGGTACATTACATAACAACATAAAAGAGAAAAAATTCATCTTTACTAAAAATATTTTAAATGTGCTCACACTTAGAACTACTTGGGATAACCTGGGGACATACATAAAAAAGGGGTGAGATATAAATCCCAGTAATGGAATAAACATGTCATAACATGAAGATAATTATACATGTTATAAAATAGGAATATCAACATGGGATAAAAGGAACATGAATAATAAGGCATGATATAGCATGCTAATCATAACATGGGAAATGTGGCAACAACTTAAAACACTGAATCATAATCATAGGTCATGAGTGACTACTAATACATAATGATAGAAAAAGTCCCATAAGGAAATAAATTTCACTACTTGTCATAACATGATGTCTCGTGAGGCAAATCATTACCCAATGCATTGGGACACTGAATAATTTTAGGCACACCCATCACTTTCATTTCATTCTCATTATTAAGTGTCCCATATAGATTATATAACATGGATTAATTAATAATCATATTTTATTCCATGTTTAAATATTTTTTAATATATTCATGTAATTCCCATGTCAAATAATTTTATGTGTATAATGGTGAAAACACTTGATAGGAATTGGGAAAGGTACCCACTACACAATTATTTTGAAATGGAAAATCATGGTAAAATTTTGAAACCATAAAGTCATCACTTAAAAAGTCATTAAATGGGTTTATGAGAGCTAAAGGGTTATATCATCATTTGGAAATAAAATTGGAAGTAATAGGGACCTGTAAATACATTTTCCAACACTAGAAAGGGGTTTCTCATAATTTTTGAGGATCCCTTACTTGAGTGTCTAACTCCAAAAGCTTGATATGAGCTTCTTGAGAGCTTAATTGAATTTTCGGTGGACTCTAGATAGGTTAGGGAAGAGTGAGGACGAGCTATATGGATTATTTATGAAGATAAATGGGAGACTCAACGAGTTTATATAGGAAGTCATTGCGTAATTAATTCTTATTTATCAAACTTAGGTTTTGGAATCAATATAATAAAATAACTGATACCACCAAACTTGCCAAGGTTTCTGCCAAATAGGTGTGGTTTTAATTATTTTATAATATCAAGGGATGATCTTAATAAAATAATACACATGTTTATGTTTAATTGAGACGTAGTATTAAATAAATGATTCAAAAAACATTAAAATATATCAATGGTTTTTGGGGATTCATAAAGGAATTAAAAAATTAATTATATAGACATAAAATCATATTATTTTAATGGTAAAAAATATTTTTGGTATGGATACAATTTATAGTATTTATTGTTTCACTTTGGGTTCATGGTAATGTCATAAAACACAAAGTATATCTATATGTTATTTAATTTTTACCCAAAAATTCAACGTCCTCATAAAATTATGACCATTTCATTATTTGATGATTTCAAATTTTTTATTCCAAAAATAATAATCATTTTATATAAATAATTTTCTAAATATGTGAATTTTCACATTTAAATTTTACATTTTACTTTATAAAAATTATATGATCATTTATATTTAATAAAAATTATTTAATAATAATGTTTTATGAAAATATTCTTTATTTAAAAAATACAATAATTCAGAAAACTAAAATCCTTTAAAAACATTCAATATTAACCAAATAAACTATTTTTTATTGTATCAAAATAAAAAACATATATAATGTAAAAATAATATGATGAAGAAATATTCATTATTCTATAAAAAATAATTTACATACTCATATCACTAGGGTATCGATAAATATCCCTTAATACATAAGCAAACACCCCAAGAGTAAGGTACACGATGGTGATATTTTCATGGGGTGGTTTGGCGAACACAGTATGGGCCCTGATATCAATGAGATTGAAATTCTTTTATAAATGGTTTCGCTCATGCTTAATGTTTTGGATATAATTTTTAGGTTGGTCAAGGGAAAATACCATATATTCTATCTCCCTTAGAATCATTAATAAATGGGCTTCATAAGGTATGATCCTACTACTTCAGGCGATCACTTCCTTTGTCTATATCAATTAGATTTGTTAAAATACTATTTTTATAATAATAATTTAATCATTGTTTAAAGACTATATTATAAACTGAAATGATTATTAAGAGTCATTTAAATCCAATATAATATAAAAAAACAAATAATTTCATGTTTTCTCTACAATAATAATACATAATAAGAAATTTTAATTAAAAAAGGGGGATTTTATTTATAATAGTTCAGGTTATTAAAATATTCACCCATTTAGAAATTACTTCCTAGTAATTTTCATTTCTCGCTATAAAAAGGATTAGGGTAACTATTTTTAATCACCTCCTCTAGTACCCACAACATTTATTAAAACTTTTGGTTTCTCCACAACACTTTCACCAGCTTCATTGTATTATTTTGTAGAAATTTCTCTCTATGATCTATGATCTTCACCGGTTTCTCCCCATATGAGATGTCATCATCAAACTCTTAAATATATTAATTGATTACATGTGAGGGTTCTAGTATTTACATTCTCAATAGGTATGCATGGAATACTTCTTGTATATGAGATAGGTTTGGTGGGAGTGTAAGTAAATAGGTCACTGCTATGATGTGATCAAGAATCTAAATGGGGTCGATGTATCTCGGAATAATATTTTATTTCTTACAAAATCACATCACATTATTGTATGGAGATATGGAGAGGAATATCATGTATCCCACATCAAACTCTCGGTCATGTCAATGATTTTCATCATAACTCTTCTATCGACTCTGAGAAGCCTTGATGTGATGTCGAATGGTTTGAACCTTTTCCATCATTTCCTCAACCATTTTAGGACCAAGAAGTTTTTGTTCCCTAGATTCATACCAACATGTAGGTGTTTAGTACCTCTTCCCATAAATGGCTTCATAGGGTTCCATTTGGATTCATGAGTGGAAATTTTTATTGTAAGAGAACTCAACCAATGGAAGGTGTCGATCACATCCTCCTTTGAAGTCAATAATGAATTCTCTCAACATGTAATCAAGGGTCTATATAGTTTTATTAGAATGTCTATAATTCTGAGGGTGATAGTTCATGCTAAATTTCAACTTAGTTTTTAGAGCATTTTAGAGACTCTTCAATAACATAGACGTAAATCTAGGATCTCGATCAGATACAATCAATAATGGTACTCCATGAATCCTTACCACTTATTTGATGTAAATACATGCAAGTTGATCAAGTGATAAATTAAATCTAATGGTATTGATGTGTGAAGAATTTATAAAAAAATCCACCACAACTTAGATAGAATTAATTCCTCAAGATGTCATCGTATGTCCAGTTAAAAATTCAATATTGATGTTTTCCTATTTCTATGTCTGTATGGGTAATGGTCGCATCATCCATTTATATGTTTTCCTTTCTAGATTCACATTCTGACATACAATAAATCTTTATATATATTATATGATCAACTTATTTATATTATCCTATGAATAGTTTTCTAAAAAATCTCAATATAACTTTTTTCTTTGTAGGTGGAAAGAGATGGTTGATATATTTGAAGCATCAGTATCTCCTTTAACTCAGGATTTGTTGGTACACATAGTCTTAACCCAAATCTTACAAATCATTCTTACTTAACAATGAACTATAAGGATTTAAATTTACTTATAGATACAGTTTTCTTCTAAATATCCACATAAACTCTTTTATCATCCTTTAAGATCTCTTTAAGTGTTGGTTGAGAATCCATTTATGAATGGACTAATTATGTTCCTTGTATTATGATTCCCATATATATCCTTAAAAAACATAATAATATTGAATACCTCTTAATTCTCATTGACAATAAAATTGTGGGATCATTTATATATATAGAATCTTACACTTTATTCACTTTCCTAGGATGGAAGTTAATTGATTTGGCATAGTCCTTGACCAACTCAAACTATCTTAGTTGGTTCATATTCAGATCTTTCCTTGTGAATATATTTTTGAGGATTTTATTTTCTATATATATTTCACACTTCTTCCCAAAGAGATAAATTACCCATATTTTCAAAGTGAATATCACTATATATAACTATAGATCATGCATTGAGTTGTTATATTCCTGAACATTCAACTGCCTTGAAGCATAGGCTTTGAAATTGTCATTCTACAACAATACACAACACAATCACTTCTTCGAATAACCACTGAATACCATGAAAATATCTCCACTTGTGGGTAGTCCAATCATAAGTGCATAGATAAGGATCATATTAAGCTCCATGAAGCTATCTTTACATTCATCATTCTAAGAAAACTTTACTCCCTTATGAGTTATCTTATTTAGACGGTTTGAAAATCATGATAAATTTATCACAAATCTATTACAGTACCCAACTAATCCAAGGAACCTATTGACGTATTCCATGGATGTTTGCATTCACCATCCTTAAATCAATTCTATTTTTTAAGGGTTAATAGATATCCCAATTATTATTATTTTTTTCCCCACAAATGAGACTTCCTTCAACCAAAACTCACATTTTTTATACTTTTCATAAAGACTCTCTTTTTTTAATGTCTTTAGCAAATTGCCCAGATGCTCCACATACATCTCCTTGGATTTGGAGAATGTTAGAATATCATCTATAAAGAATACAAATTTTTTTTGAGGTAATATCTAAATACTCTATTCATAAAGTCCATATTTCTTAATAATCAGTGAATCTTAATGAAATTAATATGAACTCATATTTCTCGTACCTTTTATGAAAATTTTTCTTAGGGATATCCTCCTTATTAATCCTAACATGGAAATATCCTGACCGCAGATCAAATTTGGAGAAGTATTATGATCCACAAAGCTGATCAAAAAATTCATCAATTCTTGGAAGAGGATAATTTTTCATTATCGTGATCTTATTGAGTTCTTGAGTAATGGTAATGAAATAGGTATAATCTCGATTGATAATTTATCCTCTCGGTGACTAGGAAAAAAACATGAAAATTACTCAGGAAACACATCAGTGTATTCCCTCATAATTGGCCTGTCTTATAATATGGTTCTTTCCTTAGACTAAATAATTTGATCTAGAAATGATTTCTCATAGGGAAATAATATCCATGCTTGGGATTTTGGTGGTAAATAATATTTATCCTCCTCTTTCCACATGTATAGAATCGGGTGTCAATTCGCAATATGAAGAGTGATTTTCTACTCATGGAAATTTATGTTAGCTCTATATAGGGAATGCTAATCCATTCTTATAATTGAATAAAATTACACTAAAGGGAGTATTATAAGGTTCACTAAGAATTTAATCCCATAAATTTTGATCGGGGAGGAGTTATATACTTGGGATGAAATAATTTCTCAATTTTTATTCTCATAGAAAACACTACTTCCATGCTTTATGTTGGTGTTTGAATAGTTCTACTAAACTTTCAGGATTTGAAGGTATGTGTAGAACCAGAATAAAAAAGTATGTTCAATATTCTTGATTGAATAACAAGTGTAACTATCATCACTTCATTATTGGGATCCACCTCAGTGGTTGTAATGGAAAAAACATTCCCTTGATGCTTTGGAGGTTGTTGGTTGTCTTTGAAAACCTGTGGCTTAGGGAATTGATTTGAAAATTGTCTTGGTTTCTTTTAGTTGAAGCAATTAAAAATGCACTAATGGTTGACTATAGAATTCCTTCCATCCATCTCATTATTGGGTTTCCCATTTTAGAAATTGTTATCTAGGTTTCCTTCCATCCCATACCTAATTCATTTAATCATCCCCCATAAGAAATTTATAGGGTTTTTATTTCCTCACCTTTGGTAGGTGTGATGTTAGAATTTCTTGGAACCATTATATTTATCCATTAGATCTAGATAATTAAACCCCTCTTTCTACTTCTTATCCCCACGATATCGTTGATATTTTCTGATCTCTATTTTGACTTTGAGGTCACATTATAAAATTTCTTCATAGTTATCAAAGTCGTAGATCTCCATGTATTTACATATACTGGGTGTTATCCCACTAATGAATTATTAAACATTTCATTATAGGGTAACAAAAAAGCCCAAAGTGTATCATAAAAGTCTTGTGATTTTATCCTCATATGCCGTTATATATTAATTGTATTTTTTTTTTGAGGGAAAGTAAATCACATTTATAATTTATATCAGAGGGTGTGAGAAAAATATTTATCAAAAAAAATTTTCTATAATTCCTTACACCCCATCACTTCAATCTCTTTATTAGGATTAATATTCTCGATAAATTCCCACCAATGATCACATTCGGCCTCAATATGATTAATATATAGTAAAACCATCTCTTTTTTAGAACATTTAAAGATGGAGAATATCATCACAATAGAGTTTATCCATTTTTCAGCTATTAAGGGGTCGAATGATCAATTGAATATGAGTGTAAATTGTTGCAAAAAACTTTAAATCACTACTTTTTTCTATTAGGGGGTTTGAAAACTCTTCCTTCCTTAGGGTTCTATTCAAAACCCGAGTCATATAATAGATTATCATCATGAAGTTTTGGATTCCAACCCTCATTGGGATGGGAATCTCATTGGGGTCATCACCACATTTCCCATCACATTTATTTTTTACCTAATTACCCCTATTTTTATCCATTTGATAGAATAAATAAAACAATTGGGATGTTTATTTTTCATCTATTAAAAATATAAATGGAAATCCATTGACATTAAATAGATAACTTATAAATTACATCTATTTTCTTAACATATGAATTTCTAGGATTCAATCTATGTTATACATGATCAATTTCATAACATATACACTTATGGTAATTTTTTGTGTTTTAATAATGGTTCATAATGATATTATTAATTTAAAAAATTATATACCCTGATAGTGTCAAACTAGGTTTGTAGTAAGGCACATTGTCATGTATAAGGTTGCATCGAATTAGGACCGACACACCTTTTCTGAGTTGTTACACCAAGGTACATCTTTTCCAAAACTATATTAAATTTTATAATCTATAAATAGATTTATTTTCTTGATAAACCACTAAATCTATACTTACAGTTTTTAGGGATGTTTTCTTATACACATTTTTATCCCTAAGGCTTTCTCTATAGTTTTATGAACCTAATTCCCAAAATAACTCAACTTCACTTTGAATGTTATTTAGGAATAATTTTATTATTTTGGGGATAAAAATAGTATATTAAGGATAAAATTTATGGTTAATATGATTATTGATTTTGATGAATAAATATTGTGTTAAATTTTTGAAGAATCTATAATCTTATTGTAGATTTATGGCGAATAAGATTATATATGGACAATATTATTATATTTAGGAGAATATATGACTCATTAATATAAATGTTTTAGAATATAACTATAGAAGTAACAAAATATGTTTGGAGGTAATGTTTTTGTAAGAATATACAATCAAATATTTCTAATATTTGGGTTCAGAATTTTATTTTGTCATATTTTTTAATGTTTTATGGTTAGTTATTTATCAAATTTTTTTAGTTGACCTTTATGTGTTGTTATTGGGGTTTTAGAGATTAATATAATATTTCATCATATGAATTTTTATTCAAATTAACTTGTTTTAACAATTTTTTTTTGGAAAATTTCTATTTATAAGAAGAAAAATGTTTCTTTATTTTTCGATCTTATGATCCACTAAAAGTTAATATTAGTTCTCCAGGATCAAAAAATTCATCATAGTTATTTATCTTTTAGAATATAAGATAAATCAATGTTGTAAATGTTATCAAAAAAATAAAATATGAATTTTTGGAAAGAAATAAAGTAAATATTATCATAATATCTATTATTTTTGTAAAATAATTTATTGGGAAAAAAGGAAGATAAATCATTTAAGGATTATCTGAAAAGTATCACTCAACTATTATTGAAATTTTTCTGTAACTCATCCACTAATAAGAGCCTCATTATGGTCAATATTTAGTGTATTAAATATTTAGGAAAAAATATGTTTCCAAGAATGAAATTGTATATCATAGTTCTTATCAAAAGGAAATACAACGGATATTTCTCTCCATTTATTAATATATATCATACACTTTTTTTAAGAGGGGTAATGTAACACCAAGATATTTTAGATCATATCAATTTAAATTAATTATTTTTTTGAAAATGTGTATACAAAAAAAATAACCAAAGAACATCCTTATTATTTAAATATGATCATCATAAATAAGACATTAGATTAGTATACATGAATAAGAGTAACTAAATTATGAAATATATTTAGAACTTTTTTCCCAAAAACAAATTTATGATAAATTTCAAAGAAATATGTACTCAATTTTGAATAATAATAATCAAATAATATACAGTTAAGAACATATATTGTTTAAAAGGTGTTTTTCCTTATAAATGTTGGTTTTCATTATATTTTATATATTTAATTTAAAAATAAAGTTATTTTATTCAGAGAATTAAGTTTTTTTAAATATTATTTCATATGATTTAAAACCAAAAAAAATGATATTTTATAAATTAGTTATCAATTTATTATAAATGAATATAAAATCATTTGATAGTAAAAAATTGATACTTTTTTGGAAAACGATTTCTATGTGTGAAACATATTTTTATCAAAATAAATAAAATAAATCATTATTAATTAATGATTTTGATGAAATTTATTGAATATATATTCATTTGAATAAATTAAAAATCATATAGTATTTGTTACCAGGCATTGAATGGGAATAAATTCATTTTATGCTTTGAAAATAAGTTTTTTGTAAAAATGATTTTTTTATTTATTTTGTATGCATATATTAAAATTAATTTTTAAAACATTTTAATAAATAATTTTATACAATAAAATTATTTTTTGGATTTATCATATTAAATTTATTTTAGGTTTAGTTTGTTGGTTTGTCTAAAGAGATTGATTTTGGGGTGAATAGATAAAAATACTGATTTTTAACAAAACTGTCATTTATTTTCAAGTATTTAAAAAGAACCATTCTATTATGGATTGATTTAAAAGTAAAATTAGATCCATTTTAATAAAAAATATAAATAATTCTATAGTAATCATAATTATTCTTGATTTTGGTATAAATTCATTTTTAGACATAAAACACATTTCACTAGAAATTTTATTTTCATTACGTTCTCCAGGATTATATTAAACATTATTTTTAAAATTTATATAGATTGAATAATAAAATTTTTATTTCCTCTTTAGAATCTTGATTTTCATGATTATTAATATTTTTAATTTATTTTTTGGTAATAATTAATTGTAACCATGGAAAATTATTATCACCTTAGTAAAGGGTAAAATGGGTTAATTAGAGTTAAAACATTGTGATGAGGTTACAAAATGTCCTTATAAATCTTATTTGATAACATTATTTCAACTGTTATCACACTACCTTTGAAATTTGATTGATTTAGTGCCACTCAACCTAGAGTAATGTCATATCTACACCTAATTTAGGTATACCTATGACTTTGTCAAATGACCTATCGAATACATAAGACATAACATATGAGCATAGATCCCATCCAGGGGTGAGTGTAACATACCTAGTAGGACACACTGAAATCCCCAAACATAATGCATCAAGGGAGTAAGAATTAATATCTTCAACATGATGTAATGTCAATAAAAAATATTATAAAATATTAATAATAACCTAGATATACTCAAGAGATACACCATGTTTCAAGGTAAAGTCACAATCATACTACCATCCTAGGATTATACGAAAGGATTTGAGGTAATGATTTCCTAAGATAACTCACTCCTCATTTGTGATAACAATGATGGTGATAATTTGATAGGTTGTGATTGTCATACATATCCATAAAAAAACCATTGTAATTAAAAAGATACTGATACAAATATAGGGTATCTCACCTAGGGTATGTCGGGGATACCTAGCCCTACCCAAAGAACCCCACTAGGATGGGGATCTCACACCCTGTAAGTCAGTAACCGTATTCTAGACCCAACTTAGGGAGGAATGATATATGATCACACTCTAAGCCACATAAAGGGATACCTAACTCTATCCAAGATAGACCCATATTGGGGATCACTCATACTTTAGATATTAAGGGATGCCTTGTATACCATTATATGGATGGACTAAGAGAATGAACCCTATAGATATTCATTGAGACCGAAGAGAATGGGGTCTCAACCATTCTGAAAAGAATGACATGGTGTTTGTATTTAATAAATGACATGTATTTTCCACCTCATGTATGCACATTTCCTATGTCCCATGATTAGGTACTTTGGCCTGTGACTGTGTTCATTGATTTTTCTTGTGTTCTATAGTTGTTCCCGAGTAACCTTTTCATGTTCGAGTACTATGGTCATGTATGCTCCGATGTACAATGTTTGTGCCTCTGTAACTTGTAATTTTTATTCCCATGTACTTAAGGGGTACATGTTGATCCACCATCATCAGGTCACACAGTGTGTGGGAGGACCATACAGTGTTTGATATTTATCTATATATGAAAACTCTAACATCTATAAAAGGGGGAAAATAAGATGTATGTTTTTCTAAGTAATTCCCATTATGTCATGATTTTATAGAAACTATAATGTGTTCCATGAATCTCTCCTACACTCCCACCCCCTATGGATCAACTACCAATCTCACCTATATAAATTGGTTCTATGGTGGACCATTCCTAAATAAGTTCTAGTAGTCAGATACTAGGCACCGTTCCACTCATGAATCACATATGGTCACACTATAATACTACAACACCAACTATGGATAAAAAATCTAAATTATTTTTATTATCCATTTCAGATCTCCGGTTACTCCAACTTATACATTTATCATGATTCTGATCCTAAATCTCAACGTATAGAAATGATATGTTTCACCAAAGGTCAATTTCTCAATGATTGGCTTCTAGGTATTGTTAAAGAAATGTTCAAACAGAAACATCGATAATGAATGCATGAGGAATGAGGGGAGAAAATTATAAAGTAAAATAGTGGGGAAAAAATTTCCATTTTTATAGATTTTGGAAATCAATTAATGGATAATGAATTTAATGTAATTAATAATAAAATATCATCAAAAACATTATCTGTTCCTAATTCTAGGAAGATAAATCAATATCTGGAAATCAATTATCATCCTGAGAATCAATTTTTAGAAAGATTGATTCACATTCTACAAGGGATAATCATAAGAAGGATTAAACCAACACAAAACAAATTCATACAAAAAAATTTGATTAATCACTGATGAAGAAATGTTTTACATTGTTGTTGTTAGTGAGATACATGAACTCCTTTTTTGAAGATGAACTCTTGGGCA
Organism: Viscum album; assembly: GCA_963277665.1. NCBI lineage: Eukaryota > Viridiplantae > Streptophyta > Magnoliopsida > Santalales > Viscaceae > Viscum > Viscum album. Next base: position 1,235,464,620 of record OY728152.1, read on the forward strand.
TAATGATCTCCAAAAAATGATCTCATTTCTCATCAAGGATCTCTTCCAATGGATCCCATAAAATATAAAGGTTTATAAGGATAACCCTAGAGTTTTTTCATAACCAATATTATATATATGTGTGTATTAAGTTTGGTGATTTAGAACATATATATATATATATATATATATATATATCTCTACCACTAACTACTCTTAAAGTAAACACTGGACTTTCAGAAATGTTATGCCTCTCCAAGGGTAAAACCTACATTTTGGATTTAATGGTGGTCTCATATTTCAAATCTAAGAATCCATTCAATATTTCTTCCATTATTTCAACAAAACTCTTCATGTGTGATATAATATATTTACTATTTTTATTATATCGACATAGAGGCTCCCTATGCCCCGAAATCCTGTATTGACTCAGCACCAAGCATAGAAAATATTCTTTCAAATATTCCAAAGTTTTAAAAGTAAATAAATATACTCATTAAATTCTATAATTCTCATATATTTTCATCAAAAAGAAAAATAAATATACATACTCAAAAAAGATGAGGAAAATGGGCTCGCATCTAGTTTTCCCTCTCCAAGGTGCTGCCCTAAATACTATTGATCCTTAATTAGACACATATCAAGTGAGTTTCTCACCCATGATCTATATTTTCATGTCCTTCCTTGATCTATAATAAGTAATATATATATTTCTTCATCAGGAGCTCATCCTAGCCAATAACTTGAAAAGGGTCGCACATGCCTCCACAATAGTGACACATGGAAGACATCATGTAACCAATATATCTGTAGTGGTAGGTATATGTGGTATGAAACCTCACTAACCTTATGAAATATCTATAAAGTTACAATGAATCTTAAAGATAACTTGATGTCTTAATTAAATATATGCAATCCTTATCTTGGTGAGGCCTTTAAGAATACATAGTATCCTTAATTAAACTCCAAAAGCTGTTATCACTAGTATGAATAAGAATTAAGATGGATCTGAGTAGTACACATCCACTCCTAGATTATGAAGAACTGACTTAGGATACCCTTAAAAACTTGTAACGAACTAGATCCTCCACATAACCAAAAGGTATTCATGATTCCCACTGGCATATGATAAGAACTTCACCATTAATAATAAATAGAGAGAATTATTTTACCCAACCTGAAGTAGATGAAGACATATATATATATATATATACATAAAAGAAAGAAACAACACAAGAATAACCATATGAAACATAATCCATGACTGAAAGAAGATATAATAAGTGATAAAACACAAAATAGTTTTAAAAAACAATGTTTAAGTCTAACATAAAAGGAAAACTAAATCAATGACGACCACTCCGTGTGATAATGTGGGAAATGTACCATTGTCTCACCAGTAGTTACTCATACCCAGCTAACATAAAAACCCCCCTCCTCACAAAAATTCTTTACCTTATCTTGAATCAAAATAAATAACCAGGTCTACACACCACCAGAGGGGTGTGTACGGTGTGAGAAAAATAGGACCCGTAAAATCCCACCTAGGTGTTCCATATCAATTCTCTATAAAAAAATACAAATATAATAATTTAAAAGAAAAAATGTCAAGAAAAATGATAAATATGTTTACAATAAAAGTAATTTTAAATAGTTATCTTCTCCATAGTTCCAAAAAAAGCTGAGAATAGTAGTTTCAAATCATAATTTTCATAAAAAGTTATCATACTCAAAGTTGTTTTATCAAATTCAGAAGAGTAAAAAGATAAATCACAATGTTTATCAATCCAATGATAAAAATATTTCAGTCAAGAATACTATACATACCACAATAAATGACTATTTCTCACTCAAGAACCTAGAATAACATTTATATGGATTATATGAACGCCCATGAGTGAACCCCCCCCCCCCAATGATTTCAACAACGTGTCCCTAAAACAATAGGATTAAGGGCCATAGTAACTCGCCATGAGTGAACCCCCTAATAGTAAAATGCAAGATTCCCTGAAGATACACCTTCCACCAATGTACACAAGAATTTTTATGTGTTACATTTCCCAAACAATATTCAAATATCTTTTCAAGTTTAAATTCAAAAAAAACATTCCTTTCTTCAATCCTTCTTGAAAACCAACTTCACAGCCCATTTTACAATGGTTTCAAAACACCATTTTCCTTTACTTAAAACTAATGGAAAAAAAATATTTTATATAAAATCCATTTCAGTTAATAATCAACCATAAAAATTTATTTATAATTAAATTTATTAAATAAAAGTAATAAAAGTTAATTCAAAAAAGGATATAGACAGAATCATCAACCTTAACTTAGGTTAAACACTATCCCCAATAGGATCCACCAACATAGAAAGGGAATAAAAGACAATGATAGAGGCCCTCTAAATTATTCCCACATATTAGAATCAAAATAAATAACAAACAAGACCAATGGAGAGGTTATATCACACATACATCGATAAACACACTTTTCACCCTACAACCAACATTAGGGTCAACCTCTGGAAGAAGAAATCATGAAACATCATTGTAGGATAAAAAAACATCACCACAAGGTCAATAATTAGAGAAACATAGTGTAAAACTATTTAAATGACCAAAAGAAATGAAGAAGCTCAAAGGTCTCTTACCTAGAGAGAAGTGACACAACCACCACAGAGATCAAGCACCGAACGAAGTGATCCAGAAGGATTAGAGACACCCAAAATCACTAAAAGTGATTAGGTCTCAAGGTATTCAATAATAAGAGAAAATTAATATGGATTCAGACTTGAAATGTATAAAACCTAATGAGAATAAAGGGTTAACATCGTAAACTAATGATTATAGTGTAGAATCCACATGAAACATGTATGCTGAAAAACAAATCGCCTTGGGTTATAAATCCCGACATAAATATTTATTATGTAAAAATGGGTTTAAGGAATAAATATAATTATGTCACAGACTATTTTAATGAAATGATCCCCAGGACCCCTTTAATCAATAAACTTCAAATTTACACTCTAAATGTTCCTTATAGGCAGCAACCATCCAAGGTTCTAAAAAACTCAAAAATGACTCATGAATCCCTCCAAACCTGGAAAAAAACACTTAAAAATAAAAATTGTGTACCTTAAAATATAGGATGTTAAAATATCTCAAAAATAATATGTTCCATACCCATGAAGTCGTGAAGAGGAAAGGTGCTCTGGAAAGATGTGAGGCAACTACTCCCTCATAGACGATTCACGCTCCAAAGTCTCATGATAATATTATCTTTATCACTAAAACACTCATACCAATGGGATAAACTTCTCATACATGACATTCACATAAGAATAAATGATCTCCACTAGTTCATCAAGAACTAAAACATCAATATCTAAATCAATATATTCCTCACTAAGAATATGAGAGGGGTCAAAATGATACTTATTGAGGTAAGATATGTGGAAAATATCATGAGTTCATGTCAACTAAGTCACAACACTGACTGACAAAAAACCAACCCAAGCTTCTCAATAACCTCAAATGGACCAATATATCTCAAAACCAAATTTCATTGTTTCTGAAGCTGATGGATGCCCAATCAAGGAGAAACATTCAAGAAAACAATGTCACCAATGAAAACACTAAAGTAAGGTACTGATGATCCACATAAAATTTCTATTGAATCTATGATATAATTAGACCCTAACGTATATACCAAATCCTATAAATATCTCCTGAAAGAGGCTCAATCCAACTAGAGAGGCTTCTCCCACATCTAACCAACAAAGAGATAACCTAAAATAGTGACCATACAAAGCCTTAAATGGATCCATTCTAATCGATGATTTGTAGTTGTTATTATATTCAAAATCAATCAATCCAAGATGCATATCATACTATCAACCAAAATCCAATACATAGGCCCAGAGAATATCCTCCCAGATCTGAATATAATATTACATCTTTCCATCTATCCCTTGATGGTATGGTTTACTCAACCTAACCTGAGTCCATATAGCCTCTAAGAGACACTTCCTAAATCGGAAAGTAAACTCGACATCCCTATCCAAAAAAATAGTACATGGAACACCATATAACCTCAAAAACTCCTTCACATACAACATTCCAAAATCTTAAACCTTATTTTTTTCATTTATGGTAATAAAATGAGTTGAATTTTTTAACCTATCAAACACCACATAGATATAATTCTTCCCTTAGGAATTTTTTTGTAACACAATAATGAAATCCATAAACTCCAATTGCAATTTCCAAATAGCCATTGGAAGAGGTTGAAGAAAACCGAAGGGTTTCAAGTTCTATTCCATTATCTTTTGGAAGGTAGAATTGTAGGACACATAATCTATAATTTCATGCTTCATACCCTACCTTCAAAAATGTCATATCATGTTATAATACCATTTTATAGTGCCCATATAAATGACACATAAAGTACTATGACACCTATAAAACATTGAGATCATCGCATGTACTATGATGAAAAATTGATCCCCAAAGTATAAAATTCAATCAGAATGTATATAACAACTCTAGGTAATATCCCCACCATAAATGGTATCATTGATTCCACTAAACTCAACATCTAGTTGTTGGACTTATAGAATAGATTCAATGAGAGATAATAATAAATAAACACTAATCAGAAACACACCTGGATCATCCTCCTAAGAATCTAGATGAAACTTATTAAAGAGTACCATTATGTTCCACTCTTCTATTTATTCCATGATAGCCTATGATGGAACTTCAGGGCTAAAAGGATCTGCAAATACATTCCTCTTCCCTAAGGAGTAGGTGATGTTTATGAAGAATTTTATGTCTGAGATTTTTGTATTTCTGAGAAAATATATATCACATTATCTTATGGTTATAAAAGGCTATGAATCTATCATTAAAAATAAAATTTCTCCAAAACATAAGAGAATGTATAACTACGAAAAGTTCCAAATCATGAGTAGTGTAATTTATATCTTGCATCCGAAGATGAAAAGGTTCATAAGATGCAAAATCATTCACTAAAATAACCATGAAACCCAAATAATCCTAATTAGAATCACATTACACCACATACCATTTACCAGGATTAGGAAATATCAAAATAGGTGTCAACATTAGAATTCATTTCAACTCATTAAAATAAGTCTATCACTTTTCATCCCATATAAATGTTTTCCCCTTTACAAGTAATAGAAGTCAATAGAGATTCCAACATCATGAAATAATTAATTAAAAACCAATAGTTTCCAAAAAGACTACAAATCTATGATATTTTATGAAATATTATTTTAAAATAAATCTAATTTCTTCGATATCCTATATTGCATGCAACACAGATTTTTAAAAAACTGCAATATACAATTAATATTATTATTTAAATATGACTATTTTGTACTAGCCATTAAATTGGTGGGTATGAATAGGGATAACTTAATTATGAATATTATATGGTTTATAGTTGAATAAAATAAATTTATTTGTTTTCAATTGATTGGAAATATATATAATAACCTTTTAAAAGTAAAATAATTGTTTTGTAAAAAATGTTTTTTATGCAAACGAAGTGTTTTTATCTAAATAAATTAAATTGGTCACTATTAGTGAGTTATATTAATGAAACTAATGTATTATATATTCATCATAATTTTTTTAATTCTACTAATTTGTCTTAATAATTATATAATAATAAAATCAGTTTTATGTTTATGAAATATATTTTTTTCTAAAAATTAGTTTCACTGCGTTATGCACACTTATTTTAAAACTAATTTTTAACATTTTTAGAAAATTTATTTTATAAAATTAATTTAATTTTTTAAATAAACATCCCAAAATTATCTTAGAGTTAATTTTTTAAAACATTCATAAAAGCTTAATTTTTCAATAAATAGTGAAAATACTGATTTTTATTGAAAACTACCATTCCATTTAAGGAACTTATAAAGTTATATTTTGTTTTAAAATGGTTTTAAATTTAAAATTAGTTTAAATAAATTATTATTAATCCAATTTAGTTAGTTTTGATCAATTATATGTTCAATTTTTAATATAAATACTTTTTATACTTATGATAACTTTTTCTTTGGAAAACCACTTTTTCTTCGCGTTTGTGGGTATAATTTTAAATTAAATATGCCACTTATGTGAATTTAGTAGGTAAAAATTTATTATATATTTGGAATTATAAAAATTAATATTATATAATAATTTCAAATTAAAATTTTGATCATAATTAATAGTAAAAACAATAAAAATAAATTACTACAATTAATGTTATAATAGGTTTACAAGGGGTTAAACCAACCGATAAGGGAATGTTTTCTAATAAAACATGAATAAATCATATTTTATGGAAATATATTAACATTATCATATCCTAAATTAAAATATATAGTCATCTTTAAGAATATTAATTAGAAATGACTTTATAATTTTTGGATTTTTTTGGAAATTTCTAAATAGTTTGCAAGTGGGTTCTTTTCCCCACTTTTAAAAGGAAATATCTTCCCCTATACTATAAACACTAAAATATACTTTTTTATTGTAAGATACCTAAAATAATACATTCAATAATTTCCTCCCCGTATAATATAGGAATTATTTTAATTATGAAACCATCCTAAGAAGGCTTTTAGTATACACCTAAGGAGGTTCTCCAAAGAAAAAATATAGTTCTTAATCATGTGTTTTTGTTTTATTTATTCTTACACATCCTTAATATATTATTCAATTATTATGATATATTAACATAATTATAACCAATATACTATGATTTTATTATATTAATTCCATAACTTACATCCATATCCTCTTCGATCAAAAAGGAAACGAAACTGTCAATCGTGTGTATGGTAGACTACAGTCTCACAAACCAATGTAATTAATTTTCCATCACATCCTCTCAAGGATAGATATAATGATGAATAAAAAATATTTTTAATATATTTATGAAATAAATATAATTATTTAATTATAATATCAAATATAAATTCTTAAATTCCAATCCATTGGAAAACGATAACCTCACTCGTGCGTACGTGTGGACTACTAGCATTATGAAGCGATGTTATATGTTTATCATTTTATTTTGAAATGTATAGTAAAGTGGATAGATTTAGTAAATATATTTTATATATATGACCTAAAAATTATTCTTGAAATATGATATATTATTTACCTTTATTTAATTCCATCCATTAAGAAATTGGAATCAACATTCATACGTATGTACGGCCAACCATCTCCATGAATAGTGTAATTCATTTTTTTAACTCTAACATTTTTATATTACTATAATATTAATAAAATAAATATTTATATATATGTGATATTTATATAATGATAAAAAATTATATTGTGGAACCATTATGTAACACCCCGAGATTTTATGAAAAATATTATTTTAATTTCATTAATGTCTTGTGTTGTATTCTACATCAAGATTACCTTGCTCTAAACGCAACACCATATTAGCTTGCAGTATACGCAACACTATTCTTGGATCGTGTTACACACAATTTTGATAATAGTTATTCTACGCAACATTGAGTATATATATATATATATTCAATGTATAAATGAAATATGGTTGGATTCTATTTTACGAAACAACGAAGGATTCTTTCACAACATGCAACCCTGACATGGCTTGCATTACACGCAATCACGACCTTCCTCGATAGCATGTGTTGTACGCAATACTGAGTTTCACTAAACAACGATATGCTATTAAAATATTATTAAAACTAGCCGTTATGAATAGTAATAACCACTTTTTGAAATTTTATAAATTTTATTTTTCAAAATGGACTTCATTTTTGGATTCGGAATATCAAAATTAGCCTAGGGTGAAATTTTGGTATTTTCCTGAAAACTTTCAATTTTTGATGAATAGTGAAACCACTAAGTGGTAGTTAAAAAACTGAATTTTTCATAAAACTTAATTTTACCGCTTCTGTGAGTGGAATTTCAAAAATCCGAGAGACACGGTTGATGTCAGTAAGTAAAATGTTGTTCAATGAGATAAAAATAATTTTTTGGTGAATAGTAACTTTTTACTTTTTTTTACCACGGTAAAAAGTAAATAGGGTAATTAAGGGTAAAGATGATATTATTATTACCCTAACACATGTCCTAATTCTATTGGATAAGTGTAATTCAACCAAAAACAAACTTAGGAATAAAATATGACCATTTAGGCCCACTTGGATTAGATTAGGACATTTATTATTAATTTATTTAAAGAAGGGTTAAAATAGTTAAAATCAAAGTTTAATAAGTAAATAATTATTAATATGGGGTTATACATAAGATAAATTCGACTATAAATATTCATTAGAAATCAAAAAAGATTTCCTACATAATGGTATTTTATTTGTAATTTTTAGACATTAAATAATTTAATTTATTTATGACACAATGATGATGCAGTGATTATCTTATTAATGAAATATTGACATAATTGATGTTATAAACACCAAAATAAATTTAATTTGAGACTTTTTATGAATACAACTAATTTTCTAGGTTAATATTACATGTTAGTATTGATTTAATTAACTTGGTTCGAACTAATAATTCTGTTATGATTTTCAAAAAAATCAATTACTAAATAGTGTCAAAATTGACATAAAATAGTTTTTAAAACAAATATTATATTGGTAATTGTTATTTTATTCCTAAAAATCTAAGTTTTGGCCAAATGACTTAGATAAGGTTATATATATTAATAATAAAAAACTTGGGGTTCGTTTGGCTGCTTATATTAAGTTTATTAACCTTATAGTATAAGAACACAAGAAGACATGGTAAAAGTAAAATTATTTAACTTAATGTTAAATCTAAATGATAAGGTTAAAATAGGAACCTAAACTTTTCTAAATTCTATTGGATGAGAGTGTTTCGACCCATCCCCACCTTAGCTTCTAAATATATCAATTTCGAGCTATTTAATACTGAACATGACTTTATAATAAAATAATAGTTTTAGTTATTCCAAAGGTGCCCCTCTCCTCCCTTATAAAAGGACACCTCCTCCCCCTCATCCTCACCCCACTTTGAGCCTTCAAGCTCGGCCAACCCCTGCCACATTCTCCTCTCCACTTCCCTAGAGACATCCTAGAGGTTCTGGTCTTCTTCAAAGACCAATTTTAGTTCCCTAAAAGATGGTCTCAAAGAAGCACTTCAAAGAACAGGTAATGTCCGTTACCGATTCTTTCATCTTTATTTCTTCTTCCACTTATTATTCTTTAGTTGTTTCATTATGAAGTAATAACATCAGTATCACTCATATAATGATATGTTATTATAAGTATTAAACAACCCTATTTCACCATCTATCCATCCTATGGAAAAAGAAATCACCGCACGTGCGTACGTACGGAATACCGTCTCCACACCGTGGTGTAATCTATTTTCCACCACCACCTTACTTGGATGGGTATAATGGTGTAAATAATGACTATATATGACTATTATAAAGTGATACTAATTCTGAAATAGTATAAATATACTCCAATACAATTCCACGATCATAGGAACGATATCATCACTCGTGTGTACGTACGGAATACCGTCTCCACGATGTGATGCGACTCGTTCTACATGATCTTCATTTCATAATGATTATATAAATGAATTTAATGAATGAATATGATATATATTACACTAATACCATTCTTTAAATGAGGTATCTATAACTTAAAGAAAATAATAATAATTTATTCGACAAAACACGCATCAGAACAAAAAGTTATAAACACCCGAATAACAAGTAGCAATGAAATATTATTACTAAGAAGCTAAGAATATGACCATGTATGATATCATAAAAATAAGTATGATTCTGGAATAAGTCAATAATATTATTTAAATCATTATACAGGAGGTTCTGACACTTACAAAGCAAGTCGGACCTAAGGTAAGGGAAATATCACAATCTCATTTTTATCCGAGATTGTTTATACTTTGGCATTTACTGGGGTGTATTTAATCATCTACATCCATGTTTCCTCAATATGTAATATTAATACCCTTATACAATATATTATATCCAATTTTACCCTTCGGTTAGTTTTTAGTAAATGATATGAAAGGAATCTTTGGTCATTTTTCATACGAGGTACTTTTTTTTGACTTTTCCGACAAAAGTACGAGAAGAATGTTTTTTTTAACTTATATGGCACAAACAGATTTTTACGGTTTTATAAAGCCTTATTTTCATGAAGATTCCTCCAAAAGATTTCATGACTATTTTCAATAAAATCTCTTTCTTCTAAAAATTGCATGACGTTTTGTGAAAAGAAATTGATTTTGAAGAAGAAAGGTTATTTTCCTCAAGAATTCATTTCAAGTGCTTTATCAAAATTATTTTCCATATAAGATAACATAGGGTTCTGTTTCTATCCCTATTATTACATTGATTTGGTTATGTTGTGATGGAACTATTTTTATGAATTATTTTACCGTATACTAATTGTTTTATGACGTCACGATGTTTAAGATTCCCATTTTTATTACATGGGTTATGCAATGATGTATGATTTATGATTTTGTGGCACACATAAGAATGGTATCATTATGATATGGGTGGGACCTATATCTCCCTCCAATGCATTGGGTAATGATGTTATATCTCATGAGATAGACATGGCTGGAATGGTAGGTTATACCAGTTCAGTGAAACAGGACTGAAACGAGGGTGACTCGGTTCAGAAAGGGACTTTTTTCCACTAAGATAGTCTTGGAAATGAGTCTTGACTAACAAGAAATGATTCTCTATGATTATGTGTGTATGCCACAAAGTTTCATGTTTTAAGTTATGATTATTGTGATTACATTTCACTGCCATGATTTATCCCATGTTATGAAATTATGATCTCTTTTGTAGGTTAAGATTTCTAAAAGTTATTTTCTTATGTATATGATGTGATTGATATTTCTTTTGTTTACCCTTACTGAGCATCTGAGCTCACCCTTTTGTATGTTTTATTTCCCCAGGTCAGGAAGAGGTTTATTAAGTAGGATATTCCAAAAAGGGACTCTAGATATGATGAAATAAGTGGGAGGCAAAGGTGATGCTTTATGAACCAGCTATTTATGATTCCCAGTTTCTAAAGACACTATACCTATACGGTCCTTTCATGGTTTTGTTATATGTTGTAATAAGTATGCTTCAATTTTGAAGTATTAACAATTTATGTCAAGTATGGGTTGTTACAGTTGGTATCAGAGGAAAAGTTTAGTCAACCTTTGGAAACTAGGATGCGAAAACGTTATTGAGATCCCTAGAGATATTTCTAAGGTATGTCTAGGGATGTCCCTAAGGATAAGAATACATATAGGATATAGTCCTAGAACTATGGTAACGATATTAGATTGAACCAAAGATGTTAGATATTGAAGTTACTCCCCCTTTATTATGATTTTTGCCTCTCACACTATTCTTTTTGGTTTTTAGAAAATGGATGGAAACAAGATGATTCACGAAAATGGAGGATATGATGGACAATGGAATGATATTTTTCATGAGAAACCAAATGAAATGGGATTTGGAAGTCCAAACATCATTATTATGCTGAATCATCAATCTCATAATATGATCAATAAAGTAAAATTTGGTAAGTTTCCTGACTCGACTAATAAGAGAAAGATGGAGTTTCATGATGATCATAGAGGAAAGAAAGTTCAATTTCCCCTATGTAAATCATGTGGGAAGAGGTATCAAGGGGAATGTTTCAAAGGAACTGGAAGATGATTTGGGTGTGGAAAAGAAGAAAACAAAGCCAGAAAGTGAAAAGGAAAAGGTTCTGTTAACACCAGGGATGAGGATAATGGTATTGCTACGACATCAACAATGGTTAAATGTTTTAAATGTGGAATGTATGGGCATTATGCAAACCAATTCCCTAAGGGAAAGTCCCATGAAGAGAATCAGTATGGTCGTATGGGTAGTATTTATGTTGATGATGATGATGAGACTACAAATGATATTTGAGATGAAAGAATTGTTGAAGCTTGGTCAATGGTTTATGAATTTAGTGGAATGATTACATGTTTATCCTGTGTAATGTTGTATAAGTAATCCCATGGTACTATGGAATAAAGAGACATCTAAGGATTGTTACACTGTTTCCTTTCCTTGAGTTTTGAAAGTGTATGATTAATGTTACCAGTATCCATGAAAGGTCATTCAGATTTTTTTGGAATGTAGATGATATGCACATAATGAAGGGATAAGGAGAAAATTAAATGTTTGATAGTATTCCTGAGCTCATAACTAATATAAGGAGAAGGTTATATCATGGTTTGAGTATATAGAATTTTTATATTTTGGTAAGTGGAAAGAGTTAACTTTTGACAGCATTCATGTTTTCACTAAGGTTTAATGGGTATTCATTTTTCAAGAGAATACATCATTAAGGTATTCACATGATTGGAATGTGACCAACAAGATATATGGAGGATAAATGATGGTATTCACATGCCTGGTTGACGACATTTCAAGTTATCCTTTTCTTTATACTATGAGCTTGGACCGAACTATTTTAGATAAGCCTAAATATTGGAATGGATTATTTTAACCATAATTTAGTATTGTTTAAGGATAGAATTTTTTTCGATATTATTTATGTGATGTTATAGTAATTTAGTTTTAGAAAAAGGAAAACCTGCAGGATGGGCGACAGCCCATCGCGTTGGACAAGGCTGTAGGAATCGAACCCACAACCGAAGTGCGACTGGCCTTTATCGCCTACCACTGGCCTACAGGAAGTCCCTATTTAGTAGAAACTAGTTTTATTATATTAAGCAGTATGATATATGAAGTATAAGTCCATTTTTGGAACTATATATGATTGATCTCACTATAGATGGACATATGAATTTTTTGATAACTTTTCTAACCTTTTGTTTGAGCCAGATGGAATGACCCGTCATTCTATCACATGATCTACTAACACTTCACGAATAACAAATTCAACTTCACTTATTTAAGAGATGAAGTGTAAATTGTTCAAGGCACGAAAAATAGTGAGATTGTACCAAAATAAAGTAAGTATTTCTTCTAATTCAAATTTTTCAACTTTAGGGAAATGATCTTGAAAACCAAAAATGGTTTCCTAGTGCTCTTATATCTGATGAATTAGATGGTACCTTAGATCATCACAAATTTATGGCTTTGGGATTGCTGGCTCTTCCATAGCCATGTTCTCTACCACTCTCCATCAGAACATGATGGTTAGATTTCTCTTCCATATCCATATTTTCGACTATGTGGAAACCCAGTGATTAGTTTATTTGGGTAACCGTTACGTTTCATAGTTTTGTTTTTAAATATTGATTTTGGTATTCCTTTTTACGATGTGGGTTTCTATTAAAGAAATTTTCAAGTAGCAAACCATTTATAACCCCAACGAATTTCGAGGGAAAAATTCATTTTAAGGGGGGTAGAATGTAACACCCCGAGATTTTACGAAAAATATTCTTTTAATTTCATTAATGTCTTGTGTTGTATTATACATCAAGATTACCTTTCTCTATACGCAACACTGTATTAGCTTGCAGTATACGCAACACTATTCTTGGATCGTGTTACACACAATTTTGATAATAGTTATTCTACGCAACATTGAGTATATATATATATATTCAATGTATAAATGAAATATGGTTGGATTCTGTTTTACGAAACAACGAAGGATTCTTTCACAACACGCAACCCTGACTTGGCTTGCATTACACGCAATCACAACCTTCCTCGATAGCGTGTGTTGTACGCAATACCGAGTTTCACTAAACAATGATATGCTATTAAAATATTATTAAAACTAGCCGCTATGAATAGTAATAACCACTTTTTGAAATTTTATAAATTTTATTTTTCAAAATGGACTTCATTTTTGGATTCGGAATATCGAAATTAGCCTAGGGTGAAATTTTGGTATTTTTCTGAAAACTTTCAATTTTTGATGAATAGTGAAACCACTAAGTGGTAGTTAAAAAACTGAATTTTTCATAAAACTTAAATTCACCGCTTCTGTGAGGGGAATTTCAAAAATCCGAGAGACACGGTTGATGTCAATAAGTAAAATGTGGTTCAATGAGATGAAAATAATTTTTTGGTGAATAGTAACTTTTTACTTTTTTTTACCACGGTAAAAATTAAATAGGGTAATTAAGGGTAAAGATGACATTATTATTACCCTAACACATGTACTAATTCTATTGGATAAGTGTAATTCGACCATAAACAAACTTAGGAATAAAATATGACCATTTAGGCCCACTTGGATTAGATTAGGACATTTATTATTAATTTATTTAAAGAAGGGTTAAAATAGTTAAAATCAAAGTTTAATAAGTAAATAATTTTTAATATGGGGTTATAAATAAGATAAATTCGACTATAAATATTCATTAGAAAGCCAAAATTATTTCCTACATAATCGTATTTTATTTGTAATTTTTAGACATTAAATAATTTAATTTATTTATTACACAATGATGATGCAGTAATTATCTTATTAATGAAATATTGACATAATTTATGTTATAATTCCAAAATAAATGTAATTTGAGACTTTTTATGAATCCTACTAATTTTGTAGGTTAATATGACATGTTAGTATTGATTTAATTAACTTTGTTAGAACTAATAATTCTGTTATGATTTTCACAAAAATCAATTACTAAATAGTGTCAAAATTGACGTAAAATAGTTTTTAAAACAAATATTATATTGGTAATTGTTATTTTATTCCTAAAATCTATGGTTCGGCCAAATGACTTAGATACGGTTATATATATTAATAATAAACAACTTTGGGTTCGTTTGGATTCTTATAGTAAGTTTATTAAACTTATAGTATAAGAACACAAGAAGACATGGTAAAAGTAAAATTATTTAACTTAATGTTAAATCTAAATGATATGGTTAAAATAGGAACCTAAACTTGTCTAAATTCTATTGCATGAGAGTATTTCTACCCATCCCCACCTTAGATTCGAAATATGTCAATTTGGATCTATTTAAAACCGAACTTGACTTTATAATAAAATAATAGTTTTAGTTATTCCAAAGGTGCCACTCTCCTCCCTTATAAAAGGACACCTCCTCCCCCTATTCCTCACACCACTTTGAGCCATCAAGCTCGGCCAAACCCTGCCATTTTCTCCTATCCACTTTCCTAGAGACATCCTAGAGGTTCTGGTCTTCTTCAAAGACCAATTTTAGTGCCCTAAAAGAAGGTCTCAAAGAAGCACTTCAAAGAAGAGGTAATGTCCGTTACCGATTCTTTCATCTTTATTTCTTCTTCCACTTCTTCTTCTTTAGTTGTTTCATTATGAAGTAATAACATCAGTATCACTAATATACTGATATGTTATTATAAGTATGAAACAACCCTATTTCACCATGTATCCATCCTACGGAAAAAGAAATCACCGCACGTGCGTACGTACGGAATACCGTCTCCACGCCGTGGTGTAATCTATTTCCCACCACCACCTTACTTGGATGGGTATAATGGTGTAAATAATGACTATATATGACTATTATAAAGTGATATTGATTCTGAAATAGTATACATATACTCCAATAAAATTCCCCGATCATAGGAATGATATCATCACTCGTGCGTACGTACGGAATACTGTCTCCACGATGTGATGCGACTCGTTCTACATGATCTTCATTTCATAATGATTATATAAATGAAATTAATGAATGAATATGATATATATTAAACTAATACCATTCTGTAAATGAGGTATCTATAACCTAAAGAAAATAATAAGAATTTATTCGACAAAACACGCATAAGAACAAAAAGTTCTAAACACCCGAATAACAAGTAGAAATGAAATATTGTTACTAAGATGCTAAGAATATGACCATATATGATATAATAAAAATAAGTATGATTCTAGAATAAGTAAATAACATTATTTAAATCATTATACAGGATGTTCGGACACTTACAAAGCAAGTCAGACCTAAGGTAAGGGAAATATCACAATCTCATTTTTATCCGAGATTGTTTATACTTTGGCATTTACTTTGGTGTATTTAATCATCTACATCAATGTTTCCTAAATATGTAATATTAATACCCTTATAAAATAGTTTATATCCAATTTTACCCTTCGGTGAGTTTTTAGTAAAAGATATGAAAGGAATCTTTTGTCGTTTTTCATACGAGGTACTTTTTTTGACTTTTCCAACAAAAGTACGAGAAGAATGTTTTTTTAACTTATACAGCACGAACGGATTTTTACGGTTTTATAAAGCCTTATTTTCATGAAGCTTCCTCCAAAAGATTTCATGACTATTTTCAATAAAATCTCTTTCTTTTAAAAATTGCATGACGTTTTGTGAAAAGAAATTGATTTTGAAGAAGAAAGGTTATCTTCCTCAAGAATTCATTTCAAGTGTTTTATCAAAATTATTTTCCATATAAGATAACATAGGGTTCTGTTTATATCCCTATTATTACATTGATTTGGTTATGTTGTGATGGAACTATTTTTATTAATTCTTTTACCATATATGAATTTTTTTATGATGTCATGATGTTTAAGATTCCCATTTTTATTACATGGGTTATGCAATGATGTATGATTTATGATTTTGTGGCACACATAATAATGGTATCATTATGAGATGGGTGGGACCTATATCTCCCTCCAATGCATTGGGTAAAGATTTTATATCTCATGAGATAGACATGGCAGGAATGGTAGGTTATACCGGTTCAGTGAAACAGGACTGAAACGAGGGTGACTCGGTTTAGAAAGGGACTTTGTCCACTAAGATAGTCTTGGCAATGAGCCTTGACTAACAAGAAATGATTCTCTATGATTATGTGTGTATGCCACGAAGATTCATGTTTTAAGTTAAGATTATTGTGATAACATTTCACTTCCATGATTTATCCCATGTTATGAAATTATCATCTCTTTTGCAGGTTAAGATTTCCAAAAGTTATGTGCTTATGTATATAATGTGATTGATATTTATTTTGTTTACCCTTAATGAGCATTTGAGCTCACCCTTTTGTATGTTTTATTTCCCTAGGTCAGGAATAAGGTTATTAAGTAAGATATTCCAAAAAGGGACTCTAGATATGATGAAATAAGTGGGAGGCAAAGTTGATGCTTTATGAACCAGCTGTTTATGTTTCCCAGTTTCTAAAGACACTATACCTATACGGTCCTTTCGTGGTTTTGTTTTATGTTATAATAAGTATGCTTCAATTTTGAAGTATTAACAATGTATATAAATTATGGGTCGTTATACATTATCAATGTTAAAAGACTGAAATACAAATTCCAAACATTCATGAAAAAATGAAGCAATTGTTACCCAAAACGTGATTTAAACTATAAATTATTAATAAATGGGTAATAAATTTTCATAATTAAATATTAAATGATATATATATATATATCAGTATGGTTATATAATTAATTTATAATAAAGCTATATTTATTATACAATGGTTCAAATTTTGATGAAATAATATGAGACTTAAGGTAAGGGATTACTATTTTCTCTTTTATTTTGAGGAGACATGTTTTATATTCACCACTCGTTTCTTTTTTATGGGGTATATAATTCCAATATTAAATGTTATATCATGAATATTATGATTTTAATGATATTTAAAGTTCCATTTTATTTTATTATTTTTAGGTTCTTACTATTCTAATGTTTCCAAATTGGTAAGTTATTTTATTCTCTCTTTTATTTCTAAAGGACACATGCCATATACACCACTTGTTTCTTTTGTGAGGTGTGTATACATCCCATGAATATATTTTATGATTATTTTCATGAAAATTATAGGATTTAATTATTCATAAAATATTATATATTTCATGGGTCTTACAATTCAAATGTTACCAAAGTGGTAAGGGTATGATGTTACAATATCATTGTTTATAACGATTGTTTTTATTATGATTTTGATAATTAAAAATTATGATATATATCACAAGAATATAATTAAATTAATTCTGAAATTTTTTTATCTAAATTAAATATTTCCTTTCATTTTAATCTACTTACATTCTCATGAGTTTAAAATAAAGTTTAAAAGAAAATTAATTGTATTTTTGTCTTTGGTCGAAAATCATTTTCTTCCAAATTCAAGTTTTATAAAAATGTTTTCAGGAATGTTTTAATATTATTATTTAAATCTATTTTTTCCATTATTATCCTTTTTTTAACTGAATACTATTATTGTTTTCTAAACTTCACACTTTGTAATTTTATCACAAAAATGTGAATGGAATCTTTGTTTTAACATGCACGACATGAATGGTATTTCCTACCGTCATGACCACTCAATGATTTAATGATTCTGTTACAAGTTTACCATATTATTTTCAAATAAAATGGTGTCATTAATATTTTTGAGAGTTTTTTTTAAAATAAGTGATTTCAATTTGTAAAGTTTATTTTATTAGGAATGTTCCGAATAATATTTAAAATTCTTTTTCTATCTAAGATGACATACTTTAATGTCACTTAATATTAATAGGGGATATGTTACAATGATATGATCCTCAATATTTATCTATATGATTTAGTTTTATTTTAAAATGATATTTATGAAACTTGTTTCTTTTCCATGGTATATTATATGATTAAATGATAAAATGTTTTTAAAACACATTTTTTCATAGGTTATGCTATGATGAAATGTTTATGAGACCCATTTCTTTTCCTCAGTTTTTTATATGATGAATGATTTATAATATTGTGTCACACATATGTATGATTTTCTTTCTGTGATGGGTAGGACCTATATCTCCCTATGATATATTGGCTAAATTTAGATAACTCATGTGTAAATATTTTATGGATGAACCTTATTTAATGTTCACAATGTTATGAGTGGACCGAGTTTCATGTCCATAAGGTTATGAGTGGTCCTGGTTTCATGTCCATAATGTTATGTGTGGACCTATTTTCATGTATATAATGTTTTTGGTGGACCTGGTTTCATGTTACTGAGGTTATGTGTGGACTTGGTTTCATGTCCATTAGTTTATGTGAGGTCCTGACTATATGTCCTTAAAATAATTAGTGATCCTGTTTCTATTTATACATGTTCTCAATGTTAAAATATTATGTTTTTCTATGTTTCTATGTATATTTTATGTTCTCATAGATTGTATTCTTTGATTTTTTTTATAATTCATGTCTTATGAACAACCATGATATACACCATCACTCAATATTTTGTTCTTTGTTATGTATGGAATGGTTCTTAATTGTTAAGATCATATTATCAAACAATTATTCACATGTTTTACCTATGTGATAATTGATATCTCCCTTTTTTACCCTTACTAAGAATTTGAGCTCAAAATTTATTATATTTCCTTTCCCTGGTTTATTAAGAAAGGTTTTAATTAGGGTATGTATAAAAAGAGTAATATATAAGAAGATATTTATTGTATATATTGAATATCGCTCAATAAATAAGAATATTGAGTATATATTCTACAAAGACACTAAACCTTTACAATCCTTAGGCATATATTTGTGTGATGTGTTGAATATTTATCTAAAAATATTTAATATTTATGTATGAAAACTTTGGGACACTATAGTTTCTATAAAATGCATGTTTAATTAACCTTTAGAACTTAGATGAGAAAAATTAGTGAGGATCATAGGGATAAGTCTAAAGATAATTCAAAGAATCTAAAAATGTATTGGAATTTTGGTGAAAGATAGAGTGAGTAGTTTCTAAGTAATTATATCCTTATCTGGATACTACAATTGGATGTGGCTATAGAATATTTGTACTTAGGGGTTATAACTCTAAAAAGGGTACATGAGTCTTTGACTCGATAGTTAACCGGTGCATGATAATGGGACTTGTTTAACACTTATTTTGACTCTACCAAGGGAGATGTTTTGGAAATTATAAAACTATTTACTAACAATCATGACTGGTTAGAATAGATGATCACCATGAATGAACAAATTTAAACCTAATTCTTCATAGATTGAGAAGAAGGTGAAATGATTTATACATCATATTAATGATTTTTCAAGATTATTTGGTTTCCCATTAGGAATATTTTTTCTCAGACTATGTTTTTAGGATTTATTCAATACTTATAACCTTAAGGAATCATATGAAAATGAATTTAATGGTCATTGCAATGTCCATACTTGTGAGAAACCAAATGGATTATAAGAGAGGATGAAATATTTTTTTACTATTCTCTCTCAACTCTCTCAAGTTATAAGTGGTAACATGGGTCATGTTTAACTTATAAATTTACTAAGGAGGAAAATTCCATTGAATCTCTTATGCAACAACATACACCCTCCATATATGGGACTTTTGATCCAATAGTTTCTAATCAATTGATAATGTGATGGAAAAGAAAGTTTCTATTACGTAGTTTTTGGGATATAAAAAGGTCATCCTAACCGTTAATTATTTGAAATAAAAGCATATAAATAGTTTAATATTAATATGAATATAATTAAAGAGGATTAAATTGATTCCATGGAATGATATGAGTTTAATGGAATATTTTTAATTAATTACTTCCATTGTATTCTATGTAAAAAAAATGAAAAGGAAATCCTTAAGTTTAATAAGAAGGATGGTGAATCTATTGGAGGCATGAGGAAAATTTTACATTACATGAAAGGTATGATTTAGGTATAGTCAGAATCCTAGAAATAAAAATTGATGGATTATTTAGTGTTCTGATACCATTTCCTCAAAAATAATTAGCCATAAGGTAATTTGTAAGATATGAAGAAATAATTCAATGTATAGTAAAAGTGGAAATGAAAGCTGAAAACCCTTAAGTTTCTGTTGATAAGAAAATAAAGATATAATTTCTTGGATGCTTCAGTGGTGTATCAAATTGTGAGAAAAAAATAACATCCTATTTTTGAAAAGTGTGATAAGGATCACTTAGGTGAATCCCTAAAATGAATAAGAATTGTTTTTCAAGTGTAGGAAGCTTAGGAATCACGTAAAAAAATTGGAAGTGATATAAAGAGGCCATTCATTGTAATTAATATAGAGAGAGCTCAAAAAAATACACAACTAACACATTAGTGTTATAGATGCTATTATTTTGGAAAACATGTGAATTACATCCCTAATCCAAGGGCTAATGACAATAATAATACACAACAACCTCTAAGGAAAACGGACAGAGGGAAAGTTTATACAATCAGAACAGCTGAATTGAATCATGGTAATTAGGGAATGATTATACTCTAGTCCATTGTTGGGAATTCCAAATTGAATTATGTATGATGGAGCCCAATGAAAATATTATTTTTCATCCTTTAATGAAATTAGATATGATTCTAAGACTTTATTAAATCTCTCTACATAGATTCTAGAATAATGAAATAACATTTAATATTTTGAATCAACTTATGATCATATATTTGTGCGAGGATAATACTTATCTTCCAATTGAATTGTTTTTTGTATAATATATAATCTTATTTAAGGGATAATGGTCAAATTACCTTTGGAAATCATATTTGATTTTATTTTGGTAAATGATAAGGGTATTTACATTTTGGTATGATCCTTTATGAGAAATTTAAATTATTTTTTGATAATTACTATGTTGATCAAAGAATTCTGTGAGATAAAATAATTAAAATCATTGGGATTAAATTTTGGTAAGATATATTTTAGAGGAACCTTATGGTCAACAATTTCTGTAATGGGATAAGTTGAACTTTAGGTGTTATTATTGATGTTTAATAACATAATGCTTTTTAATTCTCCATATTAAAGAACTTGTGTTTACCATTTTGGTTTTTCTAAATATATATAAATTGTATGAATAGATTTCCCTCCGTTTATATATCGTAAGAAACATTAAATGTTAATTTTAATGCTCCAGGCATGAAAAAATCCATCTTGAATATTCATTTCATGGAGTATGAGATGAAGTTGAAATTGAATGAAGCACAACTATAGGATGATATTATTCTTATGAAATGCAATGAAATAAAGGAATTATATATTCTCATGAAAATTAATCAAAATTAGGAAAATAATCTATAAATGAAAATTTTAAACATTTACCTTCATTTCTAATGAATGGATTTTATTTTCAACTATCACATATTTATGGCTTTGTGGTCGTTTACTTTCTCTTAACCATGTACTCTATCACTATCTATTCATATTTTTGAATTATTTTTATCTTCCATGCCCATATTTTCACTTCCCACTACTTTTCACATATTTGGAAACCTATTTATGTGTTATCATATATAACCTTCGTAATTTATTTTCCATTTTTCAAGAGGAAATTTTATTAACCCTTTCTATGTAGTCGATTTCCCATAAAAGATTTTTCAAATGTAAGACCCACTAAACACAAGTTAAAATTGTGTGGAAGAAATTTATTAAAAGGGATAATACACTCTAATATTTTATGAAATATTTTTTTCAAATAAATTTAATTTCATCAATACCTTGTGTTACACACAACACTGACTTTCGTGTTCTGTAATATTCTAGTAATATAATTTTAAAAAAAAATTATATCATTGACATTAAATTGTAGAGTATGAATAGAAATAACTAAATTATGAAAATTATTTGGTTTACACATTAATAAAATAAATTCATTTTTTATTAATTGATTATTAATAAAAACCAAAATCATTTCAAATTAAAAGAATTTTTTTTGAAAATATATTTTAATGTGTACAAAGGGTTTTTATGTAAATAAGTTAAATTAGTAAATATTTAAGAATTATTTTAATTAAATTTATATTTTACATAATCAATATAATGTTTTTAATTAAAATATTATTTTTTCTAAGTGAGGGATAAGAATAAATCAAGTTTTATTTTAAAAAAATGTATTTTTTCTAAAAAACAGTTTCATCGTGTTCTGCACACTTATTTTACTAGTTTTCTTGTAATTTTATAAAATTTATTTCAAAAAAATAATTTAAACTTTATTGGTAAAATTTTAAAAATAATAATTGGGTTATTTTATGATAATTTTATGAAATGATTAATTTTTCAATGAATAGTGAAAATATAAATTTTTATTGAAATTTGTTTTGTGTTTAAGGAATTTATAAAGATAAATTTTGTTATAATATGGTTTTAAAAGGGTAATTAGTTAAATTATTTTGTTATTGATCAAATTTTCCGAATTCTAATCAGTAATATGATTATTTTTTATATAAAAACGTTTTATACTTATGAAAATGTTTTCATTGGGAAACCACTTTTTCGCCACAACTATATATCTAATATTAAATTAAATTATGTTACATCAATGTATTTAATTTGTAAAAATGGATTCAATATTTTTAATTATAAAATTTAATATTATATATTAATTTACACTAAATTTTATTTCATAATGAATCATAAAAATAGTAAAAATTAATTATTATTGTTTGGATTAAAATAGGTTTGTGTGCTGTTAAACCCAAAGATAAGGGTATGTTTGAAAAGAAAATTATATAAATCATATTGGATGGAAATATTTAAAACATATAATATAGAAAAAAATTGATCTACTTTCATTTGGAAGAATTTTCCTAGAGAATTAATTTATCATTTTTTTCTTTTGGGAAATTTCTAAGTAGTTTCCAAGTGGGTTCCTTTTTTCACTTATAAAAGGTCATATCCTATCCTCTCATATCCACAATAAAAGATAATGTTTTTTTAATACCTTCCCAAATAAATTATTTAATTCCCTACCCATGTCATAGGGTCCTTATTTTGATTAGGAAACCCTCTTAATAAGGCTTTCAGTAAAACCCTATAGAGGTTCTTTGAAAAAGAGGTATCGTTCTATATCATGAATTTTCATTTTATTTATTCTTCCACCACCTTCAAATGTTATTAGATTATTATTGCATAAAAATCATTATCTATCATTTTATTATAAGTTATTATATTAATTTCATAACCTACATCCATATCATCTTCCATAAAATGGGAAACTAAATCATCTGTTGTGTGAACGGTGGACTACCCCCTCGTGAATCAATGTAATTAATTTACCATAACAATCTCTCATTGGTGTATATAATGATGTATATAGAATATTTATATGATATTAAATAAATAATTATAATTCTATAATTTTAATTTCACATCTACCAACTTAACATCCAATCTGCTGTAAAATGATAATGTTTCACATGTGCATGTGGGAACTACAACCTCCACAAAGAGATGTGATACGTTTTTCATTTTATTTTTAAATGGATGGTAATATGGATTGAGTTAGTGAATATATGTGATGTATATGAAATAAAAATTATTCTTTAAATTTGATATATTATTTACCTTTTTTCATTCTATTCATCAAGAAAATGGTAATAGTGTTCATGTGTACATAGGACCTACTGTCTCTATGAAAAGTATAATTAATTTTTTATCTCTAAATTTTATGGATTACACTAAATACATATATAATTAATATATTTATATCATGGATAAAAATTTGGAGATGATGTAATAATGATAAAATTAAATGGACTTAAATATCAAACCAAAACATCAACTATATCAACTAAAGATGGGTGATATCTTCATATGTGTCACCCATACATGCTTCCACATCATCCAAAAAATTAATTCCTCAGTCCAAAATTGAGAACCCTCTCATGATAACCCGTGAACTCCCCATATCTTTAAATCTTCCCACTTGTGTTTTCCCTCAACACCTCCTCGGGTTTTCTCCATCACATTCTTCTACCTCTCCCACCTTGAGAACCCTCTCCTCCACCGAGTCATCCGCAAACAGTTTCTCTTCCTCCAGGTCCTCCTCCTCCACCTGCTCAGATGCCACCTGCTCTGCCTCCACCTGATCCACCTCTGCCTCAACCTATTCCTCTTCCTAATTCACATACATTCTCACTGTATTCTCTGTATTCTTTGCCTCTACCTCAGGATCCTCTAACTCCCACTGTATCTGTCTTCAGTTATATTGCCTCTTCCTCCCATTATCTACTCCAAATAATTTCGCCAAGCATCCCTATTTTCAAAAAAAAAAATCAATACATCCCTTTAGAGCACCTTTGTAACATGATTTTTATCTTCTGTATCTATGGTAACCCTACATTTACACTTTCGTAACCTTTAAAACCAAAAAACCACCTCAGGATCGCAATTTCCGCTCCCTATAGCTACAGTAACCCCAGAATTTTTATAACCATGCACCATGTCTTATAGTTTTTCATGTAACTATGTTCATAGCTTTCACAATCCCATTCACTATCACTGAAACCTATTTTTTCATTGAAAATCAATTTTCTAGCACCTTTAAATAAATATAATATGAGTCAAAAGTGTCCCTAAGTGCAGATTTTTTCAGCTCTGACCACATCCTATATATGGTATTTTCTCCTCTATATCTTCTCCAAATAATTTTTGTATGATTTATAGTTTTTTATTTCAATATATTCATATTAATATAACAGGATTTAATACAATACATCACTTCAAAAAATTTTGGTTCTCATAATTTTCTATAAAATTTTCAATTCTCTCCAAGATATTATTTTTTCTAGTTACAGATGGATTTTTTAAACATCAATACAATAAATATCCTATTGTGATTCACCAATTACTACATGTACCTATTTCTCTCAATTAATATTTCATTATCTTTTTTTCCATTTTTGATTTTGATTTCCTCCAAGACATCAAATCGTGCTCCATTTTAGGTATTATAAACTGATTTGATTCAATACACATTTTTTCCTATTTCAATCATGGAGATTTATAATAGTTTTCATTTATGTTTTTATAAATTTATTCGATTACATGCATAATGGGATCACTGATATTGTATTCATTATGTCAAACATGCATATTTCATCTACTCGGATATATATATATGTAATCTTGATTGACTGTTATTTTTATTGAAATATATTAATTAAAAAGTATTTATTTTTTTCTCAGTTTCTTCTTTTCTATAACTATAACATACTGTTCATTTATTCATTGCAATTGGATATAAATTGAATTTATTTGCATATTTATCATAAAAAAGTGTTTTAATATTGATTATATATATGTTTTTTCATATTGATGTTTTTTTTAAAATGATTCCATACTTAATTGTTTGCGAATTTCTTTTACATAATTGTTTTCATATTACATATTACATATTTCTTAAACTTAATTATTTTCATACTACTTATAAATAAGTGTTTTATTCTACATAATTTTTTAAATATTTCTTATACATAAGTTTCAGTAGATTTTATATTACATATTGTTTATATATTTCATATTAGAAGATTTCATAATCAGTTAGTGTTATTATAACATAAATTATTATTTTGTACGTATCATAACTTTTTTCATATAGCCGTAGAAATATTATTCTATATTTTGTTTCAATATACAATAATTACTATTTTCTCTAAAATAATTTTTCTTCAATTCATTTTTTAAAGAAAAAAACACTGAATAGGTATTCATATTACCATTATCATTGTTTTCTTCTACAAATACAAACAATAATACTTATGATGTATAAAATTTCATTTATAATTTATAATTCAAAATTTTTCTTCGGGTTTGGAAGTCTTATTCATATTATTACATGGTTAGTTTTTTTAAAATATTTTCATTTTATAGACTGTATGCTTCCAATATGTTCGATGAGTCGGTTTTTCTATTTGGGAATTTTTTTCTTTTCTTTTATTTAGTATCATTACTCATATGATGTCTTTTTGTAACATTATATCATAACCCTAGAATGAAGCTAAAATTCAGACCCCATACCTGTTTGTATAATGATTGCTTGGTCTATCACCTCATGACTGTGGAAGTCAAAGCACATATTATGTTTCTAATAAGGACACGTCCCTCTCTTCTCTTGTTGTGGAGATTCTTCCTCCCAATTTATTTTTTCTCAAAACTTTAATCTTGTTTTTAACAATTTAGTTCCTTTTAAAATATATCATAAACATTTAACCTACCATTTTTTAATTTCCATGTCACTTAATTGATACTTGATATTCCATGTGCTTATTTCTAAGAACCACTAGATGCATTAATGATTGAATATGTTTTTTTATTTAAAAAACATCATAATTCATTATAACTAACTTGAAAAACATTTTTTTACCAAATTATATTTCATGTGTTTTCACATATTTATATTAATTAGAAAACTAGTTTTATAGTAGTTAGTATTTTGAGCATAAATTAGAAAAAAATCAATTTCTTATAGGATTTGTTTCCACATTAACATCTAAATTCACATATATTTTAACACTTGTAATTTTTTTAAATGCATAGGGGTCAACCTTGAATTTTTTTTGTAGTGGATGTAAACTTGGGTAGTCTCAATGTGTTCATGGTACCTTGGTTAAGAATATTTATATGAATCATGTTTTTATTTTTACCAAACATAAATATTGTTTTCCCTATTATAATTTTATATTTTTATCATCTATTGATGGGGCTCTAAAATTTTCTTGAATAAATATATGAAATAGATATTAATACCTATCATTCCTTTCATATATGTTGAATATGGAATTATCTACAGTCAAGGGTGGGGGATACAAGAATTCCATCTGTACCAAAAAAATGACACATCAAAGTATAAAAGATATAACTATTATCTAAATATTTACTACATGGTAGTTGTATTCCCACATTCACGTACAATTTTTGTAGGGTTTTTTGGTTGCTTATTAGGTAGAATTAGAATTCATCTTAAATTAAATTTCCTATTTGACATTGAAATAATAAAATAACTTTTTATCTTTTTTTATAATTGACTTTCATTGTACGTGGTTCATTCTCTAGATAAAAATAATTTGATTGTTTTGTTCCATTTGAGGCATACAATCTAAATGTATAATTCAATGTTTAAAATATATAATGAAATTTTGAATATGGAACATTAGGTTCTATATTTCATAATTTATTTCTTGATTCATTTTTATTTATTTTCTTATGGATGAAAAACATTTTATCTAATACATATTTTGTGTATTTATAGGGAAGATTCAGTGTTACTGATATTATAGGGTTCACTAGTTCTGAAATGATATCTTCAAATCTAGATGGTAAAAACACCACAAAATATTTCTTACCTGAGAAATTAATCCTTGTTACCTTTAATGGAATTTCTTTTCTTATCATTTATGCCAAAAATGCACTGATTTTTTTAGTACTTTTGAAATATTATGAAAATACATTTGATCTTTCCAATGCCCTGAAGCATGATGTTTGTGATGGGCAACTGAGATTTGGAGGGAAAAAAAGTATCTGAGTTAATGACTTTCATACATGTTGATTTGTTTTTATTTTTTGTTTTTTATGGAAATATAACTCTATGTTCATGGAAATGCTTTATGCTCATGTATGAATAGATCTTTGAATTTTATTGGTGTCATTACTGAATGGCGTTATATACAGATGTGTTTTAGGTATGGGATTCTAGGTTTCTTTTCTTACATGAAGGTATGTTTCATAAATTTGAATATATTATGAACCATTTGACTATGAAAATTGTCGTTTGGTTTCTATTTTAATGGAATATGTTTAATTGAACATTGTATTTTCACAATTAGTTTTTTATTTATTTGTGTAGGATCATCCACGCACAAGGAAAAGTTAAAAAACAAAACTAAAAAATGACTGAATTTTTCTGTTGGGATTGGAAGCTAATACTACAATTTGATTCTTTCATTTATTTTTATATTTTTTCTGAATAAATATTCATAGAAATAAGGTTATTAGTCTATGAATTTTACATAATGGTTATTTGAATATGTTTACCCTTTTTGTAAAGGTTCCTCTCGCATGGAATCTGCATAACATATGTTCTATGTACTCCATTTTGGTTCTATACAAGTTTTTTTTCTGGAGTCATATCTATTAACTCTATTATCTATGAAAAATATTGTGTACTAGCTGATATATTCTATTAGTTACTTTTAAAATTTTTGTGTTTTATGTGCTCCATATAATGTTTGAGGCTTTAATTTCATTTGTCAACTTATTTCACATGGTTATCAACAATAGTAAACCCCACAAATACATTAAATTATATCACTATTTGTTAACAAAAATGAATATATCAATACACTATTAATGAAAAAATTTATTCTAAACCATTCCTTAAATGTAATATTTTAGTATAGTAGATTTGTGGAAAGGGGTGGGGGAAATAGTGAACATTCATTTAGTAATATGATCACTCAATGTTCAATTTTTCAGAACATTACTAAGGAAAATGGCAGGAAAATCCACCTTTCAACTTTATTAGCTACCACCATATTCATGCACTTCATATCTTATGCTTGCACACACTAGCATCGACTATGCATGAATGATAAAATCCAAATAAATTAACTCCATAATTATTACTATAGGTAGATTGATTACCTAAATTATAACATGTTTCATCCTCATAACATTTATTCATATTATAATATATTTTTTGTGCTCGTTTACATGTAGATGAATCCTAGCATGGATATTTAGTTTTAGGAGTTCATGTGTCTCCTCCTTTTTTAGGTAAAAATTTATATGGGAGAGAAAACATAGAGGTTGGGATAAAAATATTGGATATGTGTTAGTAATGATAGAAAAATAGAGTATAACCAAAGGAACAACACCAAATATGGATTCAATACAAAACATTCATTCAATCACATTTATTCTTATTACTAATGTGTTAGTCCAAATTTCAATTCTCATATTTAAATTTTGACTACTATTTATTCAAAATTTTAAAATAATTGTATAGATATTATTGAATGAATAGAACATGTACATAAGACTTCAATAAATATCAAATTACCCAAATAAGTTGTTATTTTCATATTTCAATAGTATATATTCAAATTTTTAAACATTATATTTCAATTTTTTTCAATTTTAATGTACAGAAATTCGTGATAGTGCTGCATGATCTTGAAGATAAAGATTCAGTACAGAGGTATACATCATCGAAAAACAGAGAAGATATGACATGTTTTGGAGTAGTGGATAATTTTTTTCCTCGGTTATTGGTTTCTTCTACTTTTAATAAATATCACTTGTGATTCGGGTTTTTCAAAACTGCATTATGTATTCTGTTTGAGTAGTGGATAATGTATTTAATTTGACCAGTGGATTTTTTTAATACCATTGAAACATTTATTTTATTTTAGCATTGAATCATGTATTTTAAATTAGTAGTGGGTCATTTTTTATACAATTGGATCATATCACCGTGAAAACTCATTGGCGAGTACTAGTACATGAAAAAATTAATCATTTATTTCCCAAAATGTGATTTTAACAAGGAACTGTTAATATAGAGGTAATAAAAGGTCATATGTAAATCATATATGGTATGATATATATAATTATGGATTTTTAGTATATGTATAGTAAAACTATATTTATTATACATGAGGTTCTAATGTGTATGAAGGAAGTCTAGACTTAAGGAAAGGTATTTTGATTCTCTCTTTTATTTCTGGGAAAGGTATACCATATTCAACATTTATTTCATTAGTGTGGCATATATACTATCCATTTGACATGTTATAACATGAATAGCCTTATATTAATCATATATAAAGATTCATATTTTTATTCTTTAATGAAGATACAATTCAAATGTTTCCAATGTGGTAAGTGATTTTTGTCTCACTTTTATTTTTTACAGGGAACATGCCCTATGCACCTCTTGTTTCCTTTTTTGGGGTGTACATACCACACGTGAATTTATTTTATGATTAGTTTCTTGAAAATTATGGGATATAAATATTCACATAGAGTTCTCTATTTCATGGGGTTTATGATTCTATGTAAACCACTATCCTTCTTGGAAAAGAGCATTGGGGATGCTCATAGAGAAACACTGGGGTAAATAAAACCTTTCTCTATCAGGTCATACTGCTAAATATTGATATCTTTCATCTCTATCGAGTTCATGCGAGATGAGGGTATCAAGATTAGATTTATACTCATCACTGGATCAATTGGAAAATTTATATCCCACTCTAGATTAAAACTAGATAAGTCATATAGTAAGAAAATAAGAAATATTAAACAACCACAGGAAGTTCAACAAGATAAGAAACCATATTTTCATAAAATGAAATAGTATATAAAAAACTCCAAATCTATGGGTGGGGAGGTCCTCATGACCAGACCATAGATCCCACTCTCCCTAAAACACCTAAGAGATCCCATCAATAATACGGAATGTTACATTTCAATGATGATAATAAATCTTAGCATGACAAGATGCAATAAAATATATCCTGATGATTAATTCAAATAGATATATATCAAGAACAAGGAAATATTATACTAACTCAACATCAATTATCGGTAAAGAACATGATGATGATTGTAACCTCTTCTCTTTTCTCTTTCCAAGAGGTGTCACTAACTATATCCAAAAAAGGATCTCTATTGAAAATTTTCACATTTCAATATAATTGGAATATATAAATGATTGGTAGAAACTTATATGAAATAAATTATGTGTAATAGATGATGTAGAAAAAATGGTACCTCTCACTGCCGATGGGCCTGCATCAACCTCCACTAAAAACTCATCCACTTTTTAAAGTTGATTCTCTCCAGAGGCCTATGGATAAATCTCTATGGAATTTGAAGCTTCTAGATGCATCATAGTGGCCTTTGGATCCTCTAATCCTTGACCATAATGAGGCATAAACATAGCATGACATAATCGTTGTAGATGGTCATAGTGACCACAATCGTCGAACATATCTTTAAGAGTGGAATAATAATTTTTGGTGTGTTAAAACATTCCTCATTAATAGAAACTAAAAGTCCCAATACTAGATTTAACTAATGGTATATTGGAGGCCCATTATTGGGAACCGCCTCCATCACTCATGTGATGCTCCTGTCACTTCCTATTCTTTAATGTACGTAACTGAAGCTTCCACTAAGTATAATAGAATAGGAAAAAGACAATATTGCATACCATGTTCGTCTTCTCCATCATATCCTTATCTAATATCTCTACATAGATAGAAAGATTCAACATAAATACCTATGATAAAATATCTGGTTGCAAACAATGTATATACTTATGAGACTTTTTTATCATTATTCAATAACTCGGGAGAAAAAAATAGCTCTTCAAACCAATTGGTGTACTATAACACTAAATTCTCTTTCTTCTATAAATATAAGAACTTAAAAGACGTTTCATCAATAGATAATCTCCTAAGAACTATTGATATTATATGGTTATGAAACCCTTCCGGTCTAAGCTGACATTTCTATCCACGTGTACCATAAAATCCCACCATCACATGTTGAGATCCTTAATCATAAACACTACACACTTTACCCTAATGGTCTTAGGTGTATTTATGAAGTCGCGGATATGATCACACTTGTCTCTCTTTTCCTCTTTCTCTTGATTTTTATTCATACCCTTAAAGGATAGATGATTCTCATGTAAGAACTCTATAGATCGGTCAATTTCTTCCCAAGCTCCGGTTTGTTCCTCGACAACGTCATTCTGGAATTGTGGTACTTTTTAGTCTAAGTCACAAATTTATCACACGATGGACTCTATAAGATTCTAATCCAAAGGTGGATTCCTCTGAGGGGCATCCAATTTACCTTTATATATAACATATAGGAAATATCTCATAGGTATATCACCTTTCACAAAAAATAAAAGAAACAGTTAGACCATATGATAATATCAACCAATAATCTTTTAGAAAAAACTAATATTAAGTCCAAGATCTCAAAAAAGGATACCCACATCCTAATATCCAATGATAACTTGAGTCTCATAATAGAAATATCTGGTGAGGAACACAGCATATCCTATATCCCATGTCTCGAAATTCCATTATCTACCCTACTAGATTTCCCAAGATAAAAAATCCTGAGGAAAAACAACCTATGATACCAAATTGTAACAAACGAATGTGGGATAACATTAAAAACTGGTACCTGACCCAATCCTCCACATAATCAATGGTTATTCATGATCCCCATAGGTTGGCGACTAACACTCTAGTATCAATAAAAATATGAAGGAATGATTTCTCCCAACCTAAAGTAGATATATAGAAATATATATACATAATAAAAAAGAAACAGTATAAGAATGACCAAAAGAAATATACGTCATAACTGAAATAAGATAGAATCATTGATACAAATCAAAGCAGTCAAAACAAACCCAAAGTACAATTCAAATAGTAAATATAAACTAAAACAAAGGAAACTAAACTATATCATTATGTAAAAAACTGTCCACCATTTCACCACCAATTACCCATACCAAATTGAAATAATAACTCACCACTTAATTATGACACCTTTACTTTCCCTTAATCAAAATACATAACCATGTATACACACAACTGTTGGGGTTTTAATTCTGTGACCTAAATCGGCCCATTAGTATCTCACCAATGTTTTCAACATAAATTCTCTATTTAAAAAAAAATATGATTATTTTAATGAAAACATGGCATGATAAAATATAAATAAGTTTATAATTAAAAAACATGGAATATAGTTCGATTTTTTCATAATTCCAAAAATATCTATGAAAAATATATTCAAATATTAATTTCTATAAAAATTTATCAAAGTCAAATAAGGTATATCAAATGAAAAATAACACAAAGATGAAGAAAAAATGGTAAAAAAGCTGAGGATTAAAAGATATTAGGCTATTGGACTACTCATACCACAATCAATGACTAGTGTGCACTCAATTCCCTAGAACAACCATCCTAGGGAGTATGGGAACATCACATGAGTGTACCTCCCAAGGATGTCAATATCAAGTCCCTAGAACAAAAATCCTATAGAAGAAGAGGAACAACCCATGAGTGATCCCCTATCAGTAAAATGGATGATGGACCTAAGATACATCTTTCACCTAAGTACTCAAGGCTACCCATGTGTTTTATTTCACAAAAAAATTCAAAATTTCTTTTCAAAATATATTTCAAATAACCTTTTTTATCAAATCTTGATTGAAAGCCATATTAATAACCCATTTCACAATTCTTTGAAAATACCATTTTCCTTTTACCAAAATCAAGGGAAACCCAATATTTTATAGAAAATTCATTTATACATAGAAATAAATCATGCTAATATATTTATGAATCAATTTGTAAAATAAGATAAATAATGGTTCATTCAAAAAGATCTTGAGACAGAATCAACAAAAAACTCAGATATAACACTAAAAAATAGAATACGCCGACACTAGATGGAAATACAAGGCAATGAAGGAGTCCCCAACAATGATTCTCATATCACGTAATAAAAATTCCTAAACAATGAGAGTTATTGGAGTAGTTAGATAACACATACCTAAATAAAAACACCCACTACTCCATAACCAATTTAAGGGTCGACCTGAAGAAGAATATTACATAAAGCATCTATATAGGTTCAAAAAAAATTCATAAAAAGGACAATTAATCCAAATACACCATGAAATTATATCTTTGTGACCAGTGGTAATGAAAAGGTATAAAGGATTCTTAATCAGAGAGAAGTGACACATCCACCATATGGATCATGTTTTGAAAGAAGTAATCCAAAAGAAATGGGGACGCCTAAAATCACTTAGATGAGATTATGGTTCATGGAAAGGAAAAAAAAGTGGGAATGAATTATGACCCAATATTGTATAGAATTAAAACTAATGGTCATGAAGTGTTTACATCATAAATGACGAATTTATAGAATAAAATCCCCATGAAAATTGTATAATTAAAAAACCTTCGCCTTTGGTTAAAAATAACGGTCAATATATTTATGATGTATAATAGGGTTTATTTCATAAATAGGCTTACACCAAAAACTATTTTCATGGCCTGATCCCAGTGAACCATTTACACTATACAATACACATATACACCATAAATGTTCCCTTTAGGATACATCTAGCCCAGGTTCTATTGAAAACTCCAAAAAAATCCCCATTACCTTTGAACCTAATAACAAACTCTTAAACCTTGAACGAAAGTAACTTAAAATATAGGATGATACATGTATGATTTATACCTTCTCTATTTTCACTCACACCAACTTTGGACTTGTGAATATTGACTCCCATGGATTAGTCTGGTATAAGGGTGACCTAAAAGGTCTCTCATACAATGCCTCAAATTGTTCTTTAATTATGGTAGAGTGATAGATGTTTTTATATGAAAACTCCACCAATGGTAGGTGATCCTCCTAACCTTGGATAAATTCTGACATGAAATCCTAACACATGACATCTAGAAAATGAATGGTTTTCTCATTCTAACCTATTATATTAGAGTAAAACATCCTGATCAACCACAAAAGAGTACCAAAGGCATCTTGAAATCCTCTATATAATCCTCATGTGAATCATTCATCATTTTCCAAAACAATCATCAAGAGAACTCGGTGGATTTAGACTATCTACTATATGTAGAGTCATGCCAAACACTCTATTGAACTCTTCTATCAGATGGATAGGAAAGGGTCCAACTTGGAGAATCAGTCTTTGATCACCTAGATATAATCTTTTCCTATGTTAGATCATGGAAGACCGATAATGAATTACATAGAGACACCATCCCACTTCTACTTGGAACTTCAAGGGGTTGAACTAAACCTTCTTGAACCTGGTTCTTAGCTTTCACCTACTAACAAGTGAGGCATCAAGAGACAAATTCAATTACACGCCTATTTTTCCTTATCCACTAGAACTTATTTTATAGGTCAATGTACATATTTTCCACACTCTAATGTACCACAATGTGGGTTTTATGAAAAACCCTTGGAACCTCCTCTCATAGTGCCACTTGTACCGTTTTATATCCTTGAAAAAGGATTTTGTTCTCCCCTCCTTCATAAAATCCATTGGACCATGTCTAATGGATATTTAAACATTAATGGGGTCATAGTTTATATCTCCAAGATGTGACTCCCAAACATGATGAGTATGTGGAGGTGAAATAACCATTTATTACAGGTATGGGGAACCATCATTTTCCACTAGGTAAAAATGCAATAAGACGACATCCTTTTATGCCTTTATCAACCACTATGAATAATATCTCCTACAGATAGAATCTTCCACCATCATTTTCACATAGAGTTCTCTATTTCATGGGGTTTACGATTCTAATTAAACCACTATCCTTCTTGGAAAAGAGAATTGGGGATGCTCATAGAGAAACACTGGGGTGAATAAAACCTTTCTCTATCAGGTCATACTACTAATTATTGATATCTTTCATCTCTATCGAGTTCATGCGATATGAGGGTATCAAGATTAGATTTATACTCATCACTGGATCAATTGTAAAATTTATATCCCACTCTAGATTAAAACTAGACAAGTCATATAGTAAGAAAAGAAGAAACATTAAACAACCACAGGAAGTTCAACAAGATAAGAAACCATATTTTCATAAAATGAAATAGTATATAAAAAACTCCAAATCTATGGGTGGGGAGGTCCTCATGACCAGACCATAGATCCCACTCTCCCTAAAACACCTAAGAGATCCCATCAGAAATACGGAATGTGACATTTCAATGATGATAATAAATCTTAGCATGACAAGATACAATAAAATATATACTGATGATTAATTAAAATAGATATATATCAAGAACATGGAAATATTATACTAACTCAACATCAATTATCGGTAAAGAACATGATGATGATTGTAACCTCTTCTCTTTTCTCTTTCCAAGAGGTATCACTAACTATATCCAAAAAAGGATCTCTATTGAAAAATTTCACATTTCAATATAATTGGAATATATAAATGATTGGTAGAAACTTATATGAAATAAAGTATGTGTAATAGATGATGTAGCAAAAATGGTACCTCTCACTACCGATGGGCCTGCATCAACCACCACTAAAAACTCATCCACTTTTTAAAGTTAATTCTCTCCTGAGGTCTATGGGTAAATCCCTATGGAATTTGAAGCTTCTAGATGCATCATAGTGGCCTTTGGATCCAATGATCCTTGAATATAATGAGGCATAAACATAGCATGACATAATCATTGTAGATGGTCATAGTGACCACAATCATCGAACATATCTGTAAGAGTGGAATAATAATTTTTGGTGTGTTAAAACATTCCCCATTAATAGAAACTAAAAGTCACAATACTAGAGTTAACTAATGGTATAGTGGAGGCCCATTATTGGGAACCGCCTCCACCACTCATGTGATTCTCCTGTCACTTCCAATTATTTATTGTACACAACTGGAGCTTCCACTGAGTATAATAGAAGAGGAAAAAGACAATATTGCATACCATGTTCATCCTCTCCATCATATCCTTATCTACTATCTCTATATAGCTAGAAAGATTCAACATAAATACTTATGATAAAATATCTGGTTACAAACAATGTATATACTTCTAAGATTTTTTATCATTATTCAATAACTAGGGAGAAAAAAAAATAGCTCTTCAAACCAATTGGTGTACTGTAACACTAAATTATCTTTCTTCTAAAAATATAAGAACTTAAAAGACGTTTCATCAATAGATAATCTCATAAGAACTATTGATATAATATGATTATGAAACCCTTCCAGTCTAAGATTACATTCCTATCCACATGTACCATAAAATCCCACCATCACATGTTGAGATCCTTAATCTTAAACACTACACACTTTACCCTAATGGTTTAGGTGTGTTTAGGAAGTTGAGGATATGATCACACTTGTCTCTCTTGTCCTCTTTCTCTTGATGTTTATTCAAACCCTTAAAGAATGGATGATTCTCATGTAAGAACTCTATAGATCGGTCAATTTCTTTTCAAGCTCCGGTTTGTTCCTTGACAACGTCATTCTGGAATTGTGGTACTTTTTAGTCTAAGTCAAAAATTTAGCACACGATAGACTCTATAAGATACTAATCCAAAGGTGGATTCCTCTGAGGGGAATCCAATTTACCTTTATATATATCATATAGGAAATATCTCATAGGTATATCACCTTACACAAAAAATAGAAGAAACGGTTAGACCATATGATAATATCAACCAATAATCCATTAGAAAAAACTAATATTAAGTCCAAGATCTCAATAAAGGATACCCACATCCTAATATCCAATGATAACTTGAGTCTCATAATAGAAAGATCTGGTCAAGAACTCAGCATATCCTATATCCCATGTCTCGAAATTCCATTCTCTATCCTACTAGATTTCCCAAGATAAAAAATCCTGAGGAAAAACAACCTATGATATGAAATTGTAACAAACCAATGTGGGAAAACCTTAAAAACTGGTACCTGACCCAATCCTCTACATAATCAAAGGTTATTCATGATCCCCATAGGTTGGTGACTAGCACTCTATTATCAATAAAAATAAGAAGGAATGATTTCTCCCAACCTAAAGTAGATGTAGTGAAATATATATACATAATAAAAAATAAACAGTGTAAGAATGACCAGAAGAAATATATGTCATAACTGAAAGAAGACAGAATCATTGATACAAATCAAAGCAGTCAAAACAAACCCAAAGTACAATTCAAATTGTAAATAAAAACTAAAACAAAGGAAACCAAACTATATCATTATTTAAAAAACTGCCCACCATTTCACCACCAATTACCCATACCCAATTGAAATAATAACTCACCACTTAATTGTGACACCTTTCCTTTCCCTTAATCAAAAGACATAACCATGTCTACACACAACTACTGGGGTTTTAATTGTGTGACCTAAATAGGCCCATTAGTATCTCACCAATGTTTTCTACATAAATTCTCTATTTAAAAAACAAAATATGATTATTTTAATGAAAACATGGCAGGATAAAATATAAATAAGTTTATAAAAAAACATGGAAAATAGTTCGATTCTTTCATAATTCCAAAAATATCTAAGAAAAATATATTCAAATATTAATTTCCATAAAAATTTATCAAATTCAAATAAGGTATATCAAATGAAAAATAACACAAAGATGACGAAAGATGATAAAAAGCTGAGGATTAAAAAATATTAGGCTATTGGAATACTCATACCACAATCAAGGACTAGTGTGCACTCAATTACCTAGAACAACCGGCCGAGGGAGTATAGGAACATCACATGAGTGTACCTCCCAAGGATGTCAATATCATGTCCCTAGAACAAAAATCCTATAGAAGAAGAGGAACAACCCATGAGTGATCCCCTATCAATAAAATGGATGATGGCCCTAAGATACATCTTTCACCTAAGTACTCAAGGCTACCCATGTGTTTTATTTCACAAAAAATTTCAAGATTTCTTTTCAAAATATATTTCAAATAACCTTTTTTATCAAATCTACTTTGAAAACCATATTAAGAACCCATTTCACAATGCTTTGAAAATACCATTTTCCTTTTACCAAAATCAAGGGAAACCCCATATTTTATAGAAAATCCATTTATATATAGAAATAAATCATGCTAATATATTTATGAATAAGTTTGTAAAGTAAGATAAATAATGGTTCATTCAAAAAGTTCTTGAGACAGAATCAACAAAAAACTCCGATCTAACACTAAAAAAACAGAATACGTCGACACTAGAAGGAAATACAAGGCAATGAAAGAGTCCCCAAAAATGATTCTCATATCACGTAATAAAAATTCCAAAACAATGACAGTTATTGGAGTATTTAGATAACACATACCCAAATAAAAAAACCCACTACTCCATAACCAATTTGAGGGTCGACCAGAAGTATAATATTACATAAAGAATCTATATAGGTTAAAAATAATTCATAAAATGGAAAATTAATCCAAATACTCCATGAAATTATATATTTGTGACTAGTGGTAATGAAAAGGTATAAAGGATTCTTAATCAGAGAGAAGTGACACATCCACCATAAGGATCATGTTTTGAATGAAGTAATCCAAAAGAAATGGGGACACCTAAAATCTCTTAGATGTGATTATGGTTCAAGGAAAGGAAAAAAAGTGGGTACGAATTATGACCAAATATTGTATAGAATTAAAACTAATGGTCATGAAGTGTTTACATCATAATTGAAGAATTTATAGCATAAAATCCCCAAGAAAATTATATAATTAAAAAACCATTTCCTTAGTTTAAAAATAACGGTCAATATATTTATGATGTAAAATAGGGTTTATTTCATAAATAGGATTACACCAAAAACTATATTCATGGCCTGATCCCAGTGAACCATTTACACTATACAATACACATATACACCATAAATGTTCCCTTCAGGATACATCTAGCCTAGGATCTATTAAAAACTCCAAAAAAATCCCAATTACCTTTGAACCAAAAAACAAACTCTTAAATATTGAACGAAAGTAACTTAAAATATAGGATGATACATGTATGATTTATACCTTCTCTATTTTCACTCACACCAACTTTGGACTTGTGAATATTGACTCCCATTGATTAGTCTGGTATAGGGGTGACCTAAAAGGTCTCTCATACAATTCCAAAAATGGTTATTTAATTATGGTAGAGTGATAGATGTTGTTATATGAAAACTCCACCAATGGTATGTGATCCTCCTAACCTTGGATAAATTATGACATGAAATACTAACACATGTCATCTAGAAAATGACTGGTTTTCTCATTATAACCTATTATATTAGAGTAAAACTTCCTGATCAACCACAAAATAGTACCAAAGGCATCTTGAAATCCTCTATATAATCCTCATGTGAATCATTCATCATTTTCCAAAAAAATCATCAAGAGAACTCGGTGGATTTAGACTATCTACTATATGTAGAGTCATGCCAAACACTCTATTGAACTCTTCTATCAGATGGATAGGAAATGGTACAACATGGAGAATCAGTCTTTGATCACCTAGATATAATATTTTCCTATGTTAGATCATGGAAGACTGATAATGAATTACATAGAGACACCATCCCACTTCCACTTGGAACTTCAAGGGGTTGAACTAAACCTTATCGAACCTTGTTATTAGCTTTCACCTACTAACAAGTGAGGCATCAAGAGACAAATTCAATTACACACCTATTTGTCCTTATCCACAAGAACTTATTTTATAGGTCAATGTACATATTTTCCACACTCTAATGTTCCACAATGTGGGTTTTATTAAAAACCCTTGGAACCTCCTCTAATAGTGCCACTTGTACCGTTTTATATCCTTGAAAAAGGATGTTGTTCTCCCCAACTTCATAAAATCCATTGGACTATGTCTAATGGATATTTCAACATTCATGGGGTCATAGTTTATATCTCCTAGATGTGACTCCCAATCATGATGAGTATGTGGAGGTGAAATAACCATTTATTACAGGTATGGGGCACCATCATTTTCCACTAGGGAAAAATGCAATAAGATGAAATCCTTTTATGCCTTTATCAACCACTATGAATAATATCTCCTACAGATAGAATCTTCCACCACATTTCTCTTCAAAAGAATATAAACTACCTCAAATTCATAATCATGGAAGAACACTAGCCACCTCTGCTTCCTCAAGTTAAGATATTTCATTGAAAATATATACTTGAAACTTTTGTGGTCTAAATAGATGACAAACTGATCATTCATTTTCTTGTGTCTCCACATCCTTAAGGAGAATAATTTTTTATAATCTTTAGATTGTGGGTCATATAGTTATTATAATGGGGACTTAGCTTCTAGGACCCAAAGTAATTCACCACCGAGCTCAGAATTATAATGCAGCCAGGCTCGGTTTTAAAGGTCTCACAAAACACCAACTAATAAATAACCACCTATAGCAGTATTAATGTGTATATTATCATTAACCACTACCAAAAATCCCAAAAATTCTAATAGAACCTCTACATAAAAATTAAAGGATACCCTGTTTAGGAAAAATTGATCAATGGTGATGATATCCTATAGAAATAAAGAATGAATTTTTGGTAGTAGCATGTTAACATAAGGAAGCTCCACACCTCTGACACACTCTTGGGTGTCTCTCAAGATAACACTACTAAAACCATTGATAAATAAAATAATACTCCTTATTTTGGGATCACATGTCCCAATAAGTGAACTTATCTAAAACAAAACTAATACTTTGAGAGATTCCAATAATGCTTATTTTATATAAGTATGTTCCGGACCATCCTCAAACGTCTCACATTCCCCTCCTCTAACTCTGAATACACTAGGATTTCATTGATGAACAGAAACATTAAATATTATAATAAAAGATAAAATATCTAGTTCATAATTACTAGGAACAATTATTGGGATTTCATCACACAAATGGGAATCACTAAATACTCATAGTGTCTATAGAAACATTATAATGTCATCATCAGTATATCCTTATCTCAAACTCAGAGTGAGTGATAACCCAATCTAATTTCAAACATCAAGAACCACATTTACCATTACAAATAGTAAAAGTGGTTTTTATTTGATGGAAATGTATATTTATTCTTCAAGTTCACCTAATTCAACGGACGATAATACACACCTAAACTAACGATCATGTCTACAATATTTGTGAACAACACTAGGGTTTCCCAGGGAGACACACTGGGAATAAAAAATCCCTTTCTTTACAAATCCTCTAATACCACCGTTAGATATCTAATATCTATGGGAGCCATTTGAAATGATTTTTCAGAAATTGAGGTAGTCCCAAGATGAATGTCTATGCATAATTCAAAATCTCAAGGGGGAGGTAAGTTCAGAACATCCTAAATAATGATTTACTCACACATCACCACAACTATTGGAATATTTAATCTTATAAAATATACTAATACAAGGTTAACACTAGGAAAATAATGATTAATCATTTTTATCCTTATATATATAACCTTATCCATCTCTGTCTAATATTACTTCTCACTAACAAAGGAAAACCTCATCCCATTAATGTTGACACAATGAATCCTTTTTATAAAATAGTCATTCTTTGTGTGAACATTAGAGATACATTTCATACATAAAATGACATTTTAAGGCATCCCCAAAGCTATGAAAATATCCCATAATAAGATATCTCTTGCAAGGATTATGTTACACTATTGGAAGAAGTGTTTGATCATTGAATCACCTCCAATCAGATTCTCTAAACAAAAATATCTTCACAAAGGATCCATTGGAATATCTAGATCATGAACAAGGGATGACTTAAAAAATAGTGGCTTTCAACTAGGTCGATAAATATTATGTCTAATTTAGAGAATATAAATACTGAAAATCAAATCATCCATGGAACCTTTGGGTAATAAGCCACCATATCATGTAGCTTCCCTTTTCTCCAACCACCAGCTCCCTGACCCAGGCCTGTATAATCTGGGGGTGATGGTGGAAGTAGATCAAATCATTGAACTCATTTTCCTTCTTTTCATATCCTATTCCACATAAGACACCCTACATACTTCATTATTGAACCACTTCCACTTCCAAGGTTATCCATTGACCATTGCTCTATTTCTAGCATATATGTTTAGAAGATCTTGTATGAGACCCCCATCATAGGAGAAACATCACCTCTACCTCACCTAACTAAAACTACCATAAGAGATATAGAATGTAAACCCACTCTCTAGATAATGAGTCCAAAAATGCTAATAATTTATGGACCATGATCCTACTATTATCTACTAGATTCCAAAGACTCAGTACTATAGTTCCCAGTACTAGCTCCAACTATTGGTGTCTACTCAGCTAGGAATATCTCCACTACCAAGGCTCACTCTAGCACACCAACATAATTAATAATGAAAAGTGATATAAAAACAACATTTATTTCTCAAAAAAAGTCCACATTTGTAGGTTTATTCCGGAAATAATGCTTCACAAACCATATCTAAGAGTATCAAGAGTGGTTAGTTAACTTGACGTATACTTTTCAACTATAAAGCTTCCCTACGAGAGCACTGGAATATCTTGGATGCGCACTACTCACAATTTAGACGGGTATAATTCCTCTCTAAAGAGACACTTAAACTCTATCTAAGAAAGATCTTCCTTTTTAGGTGTATGTTTCACCAGACTCTTTCATCTCCATGCTGATCCATGGAGATGTCTTGTCAAGAGAACCACTATATAATCTATAGGGGTCCTGAAAATGTTGAAAATGCTCCCCACTACCTCAATTTATTCCTTTTCTCCATATGTATCTAACATGAACCAATCCTTGATGGTTATATATTTATATAACTTGTGGAGTGTTATTTTAATTCACACGTCCACTTTGGATACTTCTAGTGTAGCCTTCTGCTAAACAAGTAGAGGAATGTCTAGAAAACAACCTAGAGGTACCACCTCATGTACTTGACCCGTAACTAAATTCTCATCACTAGGAGGACCATAATCAAAATCCAAATGTGTAATCCTAAATAGATTCTATCATGGATGAATCCTAGAAAAATTCAATACAAGTCCTAATCAAATAGTATATCTCAGAAGCTAACTTAATAGAGACATGGAAACCAAAACTAATTCTTATATGATTCATGTACCAATGTTTTTCAA
Organism: Viscum album; assembly: GCA_963277665.1. NCBI lineage: Eukaryota > Viridiplantae > Streptophyta > Magnoliopsida > Santalales > Viscaceae > Viscum > Viscum album. The sequence continues at coordinate 1,235,509,119 of OY728152.1, forward strand.
GAAACCAATGCCTTCATGTAAAGAGTTAATAAAAAATTTATCTAACTCCTTATAAATGGATACATTAGCCTCCATTCCAACTCTGGGTTCCCTAGCCTGAGAGCCAAACAATGAGACACTTTAAAACTATTTACCTTATTCCCAAACCAAACCTCACAGCTATACAATCTCTGATCTATGATCCAAAGGTGTCCTCTTCTAATAACATTATGTATTGACTTGACCTTTGGGGGTCCACCTGGAAACAAAACAATTGATCATGGCACCCTATTCTCACCTCCATTAGGCCAAGGGCTAGTTACCAACACAAATTTTTCATAACACACACATGGTACGACTTAGGATAAGTTACATATACACAAGCACACATCTCCACTCACTCATAAAATATTAAAATGTATGATATAAAGAATACCAAAATTCATGAAGACAACCAAATTCCTCATAAAATTATGATACAAGTATGAGAAAGAATAAAGGGTCAAACAAAATCCCACCAAAATAGTAAAACATTCAAAACTCCTAGTAAGGTAGGACGTCTATCAAAGAAAACTCTAAGAACGAAATATGGTTTGTCTAGCTCAACTATTCTCTATCTTCTCAAATTCCACATAGAAATCCATCATATGGCCTTTCATATACAAAATACATGACATGTATGGTCAGATCCCATGCAGGCGTTACTATAAACTACCAAATAAGGCACCTCAAAAAAACCAATCCTAAAGCATCAAGAGAGTGATAAGTCAGCTCATCAAAATGAATGTATGTTAATAAAAAATATAATAAATATAAATAATAAACAAGATAAACTTAATATAGATACCAAGAATTAATATGAGGTCACAACCATATATCCCCCACAGATTTTTCTCAAGGCTTCAAGATAACACTCATCTGGGAGAACTCACTCCTTGGGTATGATAAAACTGAAGGTGGTCATCTAATATTTCATTCTCATCAGGCCTTACTACAAATAATAACTCACTAGAACTCAATATATATTGATACATAGATAGGGGATCTCACCCAGGGCCTATGAGGGATACCTAACCCTACATAGTGTTAACCACTAAGATAAGGATCCCACACCATGTAAGTCGGTAATGGGATTCAAGACCCAACCCAGGGAGGAATGATAGGGGATTACACAATAGTCCACATGTAGGGATACATAAATATATAAAATATTAACCTATAGATGGTTTCATTCATTTTATACTCAAGAACATATGTTGCATATACCCCTATAACGCTTCAAGATTTTATGAAATATTTTTATCAAATATATTTATTCATTTATGTATTTTTTATTTCAAATAATATCAATTTCATCCTATGGTACAAGAAATACTATGTGTAAATATTGGGAAATTCCATGAATTGTTTTTAATTATATGGGAATTTTTTAAGACTGCGAAATCTGACGGTGCACGATTCCGAGGCCTAGAGTGCCCGAAATGATCCATCGAAGTATTGTTAAGCATTAATTAGCATGAATAAGCAGGTTTCCGGAAAAAGTGGAATAAATAATAAATTGTTACTCAGATCATAAATATGAGGGCATCGTAGCACTTATGATGGCGGGTTTACCCTACACGCGACTTAATTTTAGTCAGCACGGGCCTCCTATGAGAAAATACAAAAATGGTATAACCGTAAATAAAATAATTAAATAAATTATATTATTTTTGAAATGATTATAACTCACAAATGGTACCTCAGATTATAAATTTTAGACTGCCACTAAACTCGTGAGGGTATGCTTTATTTAATTAAATACTAACTTTGGGTGGCGCTGGCCACCAATGAATGTTTTTTTTGGCTGTAAATAAAATAATTAAGGGAAATTATTTTATTGTAAATCCATAACTATTAAATGGTAACTCAGATTGAAAATCTGAGAGTACCATTGGGTTCATTGGGGTGTGTTTCACTTGGGCAGAGCCTAACCTTGACTGGCACAGGTCGAGGGTGACAGTTAATAATATTATGAAATTTTTTTTAGGTGTGTTCAATAAAAATGCAAGCAGCATTTTGTAACTTTTGAACAGGTGCTAGAAATTGAAATCTAAGGACACCATTGAACTTTCAGCGCTGGTATTTTCTTAAAGAAACTTTCACCTTGACCTCATTTGGTCGAGGGTGAACGTTAGTTTTCATGTTTTTTGTGGAAATAAAAAAAATGAAGAACAACTTCTTATTTTATTTTTAACCTCCCAATTGAATGCTTGGAGGTGGGGACTTCCAGAGCTAGAAAACTCCCATTTGTGAATTCATAATGGTGGGGATAACCTGAACCCCTCTTTAATATGGGGAGGTCTCTAGGGAAACCTCCCATTTAATTGTGAAAAGGTAAATTAAATGGCTTGTGCTTAAAATACAAAGTAACAGCGTCGTTGGAATTTAGGAAGGTTTCTATTAAATGAACCTTCATAAATTCCATGATCATTACATACCCTCCCCCTCTCATATTTATATGGAGCTTGAGGGAGGATTTGGAATGGCTTCACCAAGCGATGAAGCTCTGGTAATGTGTAGTGATGCCTAACACTTAGAAGATGAAGTCGACCCAGCAGAAGGTGACAGACGAAATCGAACCACCAACGGACAACGTGCGAGAGGTGTCCTTGGGAGCAAGTCGTGGTAACTAAGAACATGGTGCACTGGAAATTGTGGACAATTCTCTGACATTCAAGGTATGGGGTTATTTCATTTGAGTGTTTGTGATTTCCTCTTCTCTATTCTTGAATTTATACGGAGGACATGTGTCAACAGACTAACGGGCTGTCCCGCGATTCTTCCATCTTTACGGGAGGTTGTTGCGGGGTTTCTTATAGGGTTTGTTGTTTTGAATACCCCTACCTGTTCTTGATGTTTTTTTATTCAAGAACTATCTAGATGCTTTATACCACCCTAACACGGAGGGTGCGGGCCAAACGAACATGGCCCGACCTCTCCGCAAATTCCTTGTGATTTTTGGTGTGTTCTTCACGATGGAGGAGGACAACGACTGGTGCCTGTGATTGGAACACATGGGATTTGGGAGTGGCAGCTAGCAGTATGGCCGGCCATGATGATTGAAGATACCACGGTCGGCCTTGACGGCGGTGGCGGTGCGACCGAGCTACCAGAGAAGGCTCGCGGCCCGTCGGCCGTGGCGGAGCAAAGGCGATGGCTGGGGTGATGGGGAGGTGGAAAAATGCATCCACACCACTGGGCGAGAAAGAGCCACAGCCCAAGGCCGCATCATTGATGGAAGGGCGGCTAGCAGAACCAGCTGCCGATGGAGGCACGACACGCGACCGCGCTGCACAGAGGGGGGATGGTCGTCCGGCCATCCGCAACACCGCGGGCCACCATTGTGGGCTTCCACTACAGGCCCCCTTTACAGGACGCCATAGTAGGCCACCCCAACGGGGCACCACAGTGGGCTGCCATAATGGGCCACCATATCGGGCCTCTACCGTGGGCTACCCCATGGGCCACCACCATGGGCCGCACTACGAGCAGCCTCCATGGGCCCCCACCTTGGGCCCCCTTCAAGGGCTGCCACCATGGGCTGTTTGCGTGGGCCACCTCCACGGGGCACCTGCGCGGGCCGCCACCATGGGCCCCCTACGCGGGCTGCCACCACGGGTCGACACCACAGGCTGCCTTCGCGGGCCGCCACTATGGGACACCTGCGTGGGCTGCCTGCGCGGGCCGCCACCGTCGGCCACCTGCGCGGGTCGCCACCGCAGGCCGCCTACACCGGCAGCCACCGCGAGCCGCCACCTCAGGACACCACCACGGGCCGCCACCTCAGGCCGCCACCGCGAGCCTCCACCTTGGGCCTCCACCGCGGGCCCCCACCTCGGGCCGCCACCGCGGGCCCCCACCTCGGGCCACCACTGCGAGCCACCTTCGCAGGCCACGCCGGTGGGCTGGGCGTGATTCTACGGGATGGTTTGACCCGAACCGGGTCGGGTCGGCCCTAGCCTGGTTGGGGCGGGTCAGTCCGACCAGGCCAGACTGGACCCGGACCAACTTCAACCATTTTCGCTCTTTTCGTTGTACCTTGAGATACAGGCATTTTTTTGACGAACTGTTAGCAGCGCCGGAATCCTTGGAGCGATACAGACCTTTTCGTATACCCCACTTGAGTTTTGGATGAATTTGGGGTACGACTGGGTTGGATCGAACAAAAATCAAACCGGGACCTTGGGACAAAAAGGTCAATAACTCACAGATCTAACGTCTAATTGATGCACCGTCTATTGCTTTGGAACCCCTTTTACATGGCGGTCCATTGGGATACTTATCCATGGGACATCATGGCGGTTGGAGTATCGACCTGTGGATTGAGGAGTGGATCCTCCCGGAATCAAGTGAGCTTAGTGTGCGAACCCTATAGCCAGATGTAACATGAGAAAGTGATCCTTCGTGGGTCTGTGCTAAAGGATACCACATGGATCCTCTCTAGGAATCCATGTGGTACGACTCATGGATCATGTGTGGGTATAATGATGTACTTGGATCCTGTGTGGGTCTACTATACTAGGATTCTTTGTGGGTTTGACGATGTACTAGGATCATGTGTGGTTCTACTATACTAGGATCCTAAGTGGGGCTGATGGTGTACTAGAATCCTATGTTGGTCTGCTGTACTAGGATCTTGTGTGGGTATGATGATGAAATAGGATCATGTGTAGGTCTGATGATGTACTCAGATCCTGTGTGGGTCTGTAGTACTCGGATCCTTTGTGGGTCTGATGATGTATTAGAATCTTTTGTGGGGATGATGATTTAGGATCCTATGTGGGTCTACCTATTAATAGAGTGAGAATATTAAGTAGTTGCATCTAATCATCTCTATTATTGTACCTATGTTATTCCTGCTGTGAGCTAAGTCTTTACCTTTGTGGTTTTCTTCTGTGTGGCGTACCTCTATGGTACATACCTTTTGGGTGTTACCTTTTGAGTATTCTTCTGTGTGGCGTACCTGTTTGGTACATACCATCGTGGTGATACATTTGTGGTATTAGTCATTGTGGTGTTACCTTTGTGGTAATTACCTTTTTGGTGTTACCTTCGTGGTATTCCTTCTTTTGTGGAATAGTTGAGCCATGGGATATGGATTTGGTCCTTGTGTTTCCTCATGAATTTGATGGGTACACTTGATAGGTTAGGTATATGTATGTGCATATACCTAAGTAAGACTAATAGTTGTTTTCCTGACTTTTGGTTTATCCTTTGTGGATTTTCAGAGACCTTTGAGGGGTCTCAAGGTCCCTACTGAGTATCATTATACTCACCCCTACACGGGCTATGCCCACACCTTGTTGTGTTCGGTGTAGATGATAGACAACGCTAACTGAGGACGAGAGTATCAGGACTGGAGGTAGCTCGGAGGTGGACCTTAGATGAGGCGTACTGTAAAGAAAACCATTCGAGAGCTATACCTACCCTTCAAGTGGGATCCTTGGAGGGTGTTCACGGGAGCTGTTTCAGTTTACTTGTACTTTCCAGTTTTCTTGTACTTTCCAGTTGGGCTTGTATTCTGGACCCTTTTACTTACTTTCAGCACACTTTGTGCAATAAATTTTACTTGTGTTCATATCCTATTGTGTTCTTGGTTGAGTGTGTTTACAGGATATAAAGTCAATGCCTTCTTTGTTTTAGGGAATATGCCTTCTGGTGCAAGTCGCCAGCCCCTGGCCTATGGAAGGTGGGCATGAGGTAGTCACGGCACGGGCCCCAGGGGATGGGTTGTGAAAGATTTGTATCATAGGAGTTCATTCAAATGTACAACATTGTAATCTGATCTTTTTAATGGAAATATTGTTAAGTGTAGTGAGTGTGGTTATCTGTTTAGTGAATCTAGTGTTGGTGCGGTGGCTGACATATCCATACACCAAGACCCTGACTTCTGATTTCTAACTTAGTGCATGAAAACACTGATTGCGTGTGTGTTTTGAAAAGTTTTCTTTGTGAACTCTTTCAGTCAGATCACCAGGTATAACTAACTGATTGTGGAACACCTATTCCTTATCAGGATGCGGCTACGTAGATAGCTAGATAAGATTCGCTAGAGAGTATATGATGACGGCCCACCGAGCAACGATGCTCCGGGGAAGGTCCCTCTTACTATGTTGGAACCTTCGGGTGGTGTACCTACAGAACCACCACCCATTGGGAATCAGATACCCGCAGCCGCACTGGAGGATGGTGCACGCCAACTGAGGATGTTTCATGAGGTCCATCAATATAGGCCTCCGAGGTTTCGAGGCGAGATAGTTTCTTACACAGCTGAGGGCTGGCTGGAGGCGGTTTCTAGAGTTTTACTCCTAGTTCAGAAACCAGTAGAGAAGACGGTGATATTAGACACTATCCGTTTTTAGTTAGTTACCATGAGAATAGTCTACATAGTAATGAGGCTTAGGTACATGGACCATTACACAAGATAGTACCTTTGGGTATTGTGTCCGCTATATCATGGCCCGTTGGTCAGTAGTTACAACCGTCTATACCGGTGGAGGACACATATAGGCTTAGTGCCTTACGCATAATTTAGCATCAGATACACATCATGTTATGAGGTGAGCCCAACTCACAAGTGGCAGAGGACTGGCTTGAGGAGGTGGTTGAGAGCTCTCTAGATCTTATACAGCTCGGCAAGACGACATGTTGGTAGTTTATTATTCATTGGGGTGTACCGATCATTTATGGTACTCAATGAATACGATACGATCTATGATTCAAGGATCAGAATTTAGAGCGTAGTATGTTTAAGGACATCTGAGCTCGCACTATTCCTCTTTGCATTCCTATGTATGTTGGGGTGCTAGAGAGTACCTTTGTGGTTGAATGTTCTTTAGCTGAGCAGATACAGGCAGTGATTGAGAGTAGTGGGAAGACATGAAAATGGCACCAGTCTCAGAGACTTGAGCATGTAAAAAATGTTTAGGGAAGAAGAAGTTTTAGGGATAGATGAATTTGTAGGGCTGAAGATGTGGAAGTAGAGCTAGGGCAGCACCATGAGGTGGTGTACATTTTGACATATTGCAATCACCCCCTTGTGTTCCCCACCAGGCTTAGAGAGCTCGAGGGAAGGGGAAGGGAGTAGCTGCATGCGGTCAAGGAGTGTGGCCCAAGGACTTCAGGAATTATTATAGGTACGGTCTATGTCTACTACTTGATGTCGTATCAATAGACATAGGTATCAATCATTCCTTCCTTCCATGAATCTTGTCCATGACCAATAGTATCCGGTTAAATCATTCACTTGACCCTCTCTTCCGGAGATAGCTTTGGGACGAGACTCAATAATCACACTTACGCTGATGGTGTGATCTAACCCTTGAGTCAAGAGTTCAAGTTGGATCCTCTTGGTGGAAGCGTCGAGACCTTACGATGTTAGTTTGGATATGGACTGGTCATCCATAGTTCATACTCAGATTGATTGTATTAGGAAAAATGGTTGTGTTTTCTCTACAATGTTGGAATAGGGTTTTCCTTCATCGGCGAAAAGGAATCCCAGACAACACAGGAAGGAATCAGGTGTAGGATGGTGCAGCAGATCACTCATGAGTCGGCCAGACTTACCCTTGTGGCAGCATGAGTTTTGAGTTTTCAGTTCCAAACAGGTGTGGCAGATCATGGGGACATCTTTTCAAAACATGTTTCCAGGATTACCTTCCCAAAGGTAGAGGTACATCTTCTTTGTCTAGGTACTACCGGATATTTGTACCTGACTTTCCTAGTGTATCAGTACCCTTTTTAGCTTTGATGAAAAAGGAGGAGCCTTTTGTGGATAGAGAAGTGTCAACAGAGCTTTCATGAGTTGTGACAGATACATGAAAGTATAACTACACTACCAATGACCTGGATTTAGTAGTATTGGTCTTTGCGCTGATGGTTTGGTGACATTACTTGATGGGAAAACGTTTTACAGTCTACTATGACCACAAGAGTCTCAGGTATATCTTCTCTCAGTAGGACCTGAACCTGAGACAATGACATTTTCTTGAGTTCCTCTATGACTATGGCTTCAGGATATTCTGTAATCCTAGAAAGTGGAACATTATAGAAGATGCACCCAGTTGGAGATATGGTATATAGATGCTAGGTGAGGTGACGGAGGAGCTGGCTGCTTTATGGATATCCTTTGTGGACTGAGATAGAGCAGTTTTTCATTAGTCTCTCATAGTCACTCCCCAACTTCTTCAGCGAGTCAGGGAGGCACAACATGGGGATGCTAACTGCAAGGCTCAATGTGTTCATATATCCTTAGGGTTGGCACATGATGGATTCTATAAAGGTGGGGATCACGAAGACCTCTTCAACGGACGTACCATGGTACCATGACTTTCAGTGTCAGTACTAGTAGCAAAAGATGAAGAAAGAAGTGGATGATTCTATATCACGATGCCTCACTTGTTATCAAGTGAAAACTGCTTAGAGCCAGTAGAAGTCTTATGCTGATAGGAGAAGGAGACCTCTGGATTTCAAGGATGGTGACCACGTCTTTCTATGGGTCTCACTTCGACGAGGTTTTCCGAGATTTGGTCGGGGCGACAAGTGATCTCCAAGGTTCATTGGACCCTTCCAGGTCCTCGGCAGAGTTGGAGACATGGCTTACCACCTAGAACATCCCCCTTATTTGCAATGGGTGCACAGAGTCTTCCATGTATTCCAGTTGAGGAGATATGTACAGGACCCATCTCACGTCATCGACCACGGTGAGCTGGACATTGAGAATGTGGTGACATTTTCAGATGTTCCAGTGGAGATTGAGGATCGACAGGAGAGAGTCCATCATGGGCGATCGATATCTTGGGTGTGTGTGTGTTGGTAGCACAAAAACCTCCCGGAGAGCACATTGGAGTGGGAGGATTATATTTGTGCTCAGTACCCCCACTTTTTTTCCAAGTTTTTGTAATGTGGCTTTCAGGGATGCAAAGCCCTGAGGTGGGGAAATGTTAAAGACCCAGAAATTCCATGTAATTTTTTTAATTATATGGACATTTTTCAAAACTGTGAAATCTAACAGCGCAAAATTCTGAGGCCCAGAGTGCCTGGAATGATCCATCGAAGTTTTGTTAAGATTTAATTAGTGTGCATAAGCATCTTTCCTAAAAAAGTGGAATAACTCTTAAACCGTTACTCGGATCAGAAATCTGAGGGCACTATTGCACTCACGATGGTGGGTTTACGCTAGGAAAAACTTATGTTTAGTCGGTGTGGGCCTCTTGTGAGAAAACACAAAAACGGCCTAACCGTAAATAAAATAATTAAATAAATTATTTTATTTTTCAAATGATTATAACTCACCAAATATAGCTCGGATTGAAAATCCGAGACCACCACTGAACTCTTGAGGGCATTCTTTATTTAATAAGATTCTAACTTTGGCCGGCGCGGGCCACTAGTGAATGATATTCTTTGGTAGTAAATTAAATTATTAAATAAAAATTATTTTATTGTAAAATCCATAACTTTTAAAAGGTAACTCATATTGAAAATATGAGAGTACCATTAGGTTCGTTGGGGCCTGTTCCACTTGGGCATAGCCTAACCTCGACCGACGTGGGTCGAGGGTGACTGTTAATAATTTTTCAAACTTTTTTTTCGGGTACGTTCAGTAAAAGCACAAGAGGCATTTTGTAACTTTTGAACTGGTGCTCAAAATTGAAATCTGAGGACACCATTGAACTCAGAACACCGGTATTCACTTAGGGAGACTTTCACCTCAAAAGTAGTTGGTTGAGGATGAAAGTTTGTTCTCCTGTTTTTTGTGGAAATAAAAAAATGAAGAACAACTTTTTATTTTATTTTTAACCTCCCAATTGAATTCTTGGAGGTGGGGACCGCCCGATCTAGAAAACCCTCATTTTTGAATTCGTGGTTTTGTGGACGACCTGAACACCTCTTTAATATAGGGAAATCCCTTGGTAATCCTCCCATTTAATTGTGAAAATGTAAATTAAATGGGTTGACATTCAAATAAAAAGTAACCACATTATTGGAATTAGGAATGTTCCTATTAAATAAACCTTCTTAAAATCCATGATCGTTACATAACCTCTCCCTCTCTTATTTATATGGAGCTTAGGGGGAATATTTTCCATGACTTCACCATGAGACGAAGCTCTCACAAAGTGTCATGACGCCCGACACTTAGAAGACGAAGCCGACCAAGCGGTAGGTGACAGAAGACATCGAACCACCAATGGGAAACGTGCGAGTGGCGTCTTTGGGAGCTGGTCACAGGAACTAAGAACACGGTCCATTGGAAAGCGTAGACGATTCTCCGAAGTTCAAGGTAGGGGGTTATTTCTTTTCAGCATTTTTTATTTCTTCTTCCCTCTTCTTTAATTTATATGAAGGACAAAGGTCAACCGACTAATGGGTTGCCCCACGATTCTTCTATCTTTACAGGATGTTGTTGCAAGGTTTCTTCTAGGTTTTGTTGTTTTGAATACCCCCTACCTATTCTTGATGTTCTTCATGATTAAATAATTATTGAGGTTCTTGCTACCACCCTAACGCGGAGGGTGCAGGACAATCAAACAAGGCCTGACATCCCAGAAATTTTCTTGTGGTTTTTGGTGTGTTCTCCGCGATGGAGGAGGATGGAGACCAGTGCTGGAGATTGGAACCGGTGGGATTTGAGAGTGGTGGTCGGCACCACAAATGGTCGTGACTACGGAAACAACGTGAATGCACCACTGGAGAAGGGCCGCAACCCATTGGTCGTGGCGGAGAAAGTGTGGCGGTAGAGCAGAGGCCAGCCGCATGATGTGGAGGCGGTGGCTCGCGTCCACACCACTCAGCAATCAAGAGCTATAGAACGAGGCCACGAAAACCATGGAAGGGCTGCCGGCTAATCCGACCGCTGGTGGAAGTGAACAGGGGCTGTCCGTGGAGGGGTGATGGTCATCCGGCCGGCTGCGGCACCGCAGGCCACTCGCCGTGGGCCACCACCACGGACTGCCCCCGTGGGCCACCCCCATAGGCCAAGTTGACCAGAACCGGGTCGGGGTGGGTCAATCCAACCGTGTCGGACCGAACCCAGACCAACTTCAACCATTTTCACTCATTCAGCCATATCTTCATCTACGAGCATCTGTTTGACGAACCGTCAGTGGCGTCAGAAACCTTGGTGAGAGATAGACCATTTGGTTTTCCAAACTTGTGTTTTTGATGATGTTGGGGCCAGGATGGATCTAACACGAATCCAACCAGGCCCTCGAAACTAAATGGGCAATAACTCACAGACCTAACATCTGATTGACGCATCATATTTTGTTTTGGGACCCCTTTTACGTAGAGGTCCTTTGATATAATACTTCGTGGGACTTCATAGAAATTTTAGTATCGACATGTGTCTTGAGGAGCATATTTTCCAAGTATTAATAGAGCAAATTGCAGGAACCTTGTTGCTAGCTGTATCATATGAATGGGATCCTTCGTGGGTCTGTGCTCGAGGATCCTACTTGGATCCGCTCTAGGAATCCATGTGGGAATACTCTAGGATGCTGTGTGGGTCATCTGTACTAACATCATGTGTGGGTCTGATTATGTAGTATGATCCTGTGTGGGTCTGTTGTACTAGGATCCTTTGTGGGTCTCATGATGTACTTGGATTCTGTGTGGGCCTGTTGTACTAGGATCTTGTGTGGGTCTCATGATGTACTAGGATCCTGTGTGGGTCTGCTGTACTAGATCTTATGGGGGTCTGATGATATACTATTATCCTGTGTGGGTCTGCTATACTAGGATCCTATGTCGGTCTGATGATATACTAGGATCTTGTGTGGGTATGATGATTTAGGATCTTATGAGGGTCTGCCTCTTAACAGAGTAAGATGATTCAGTAGTTACATCTAATCATCTCTACTACTATACCAAAGTTATACCTAGTATGAGATAAGTCTTTACCTTTTTGGTATTCTTTTGTGTGGCATGACAATGTGGTACTTACATTCGGGGTGGTACCTTTGTGGTATTTTTTTGTGTAGAGTACCTGTGTCATAATTAAATTCGTGGTGATACCTTTGTGGTATTCTTCTGTGTGGTGTTACCTTTATGGTACTTACCTTTGTGGTTTTACTTTCATGGTATTCCATCACTTGTGGAACTATTGATCCTTGGGCTATGGATTTGGGCCTTTTGTATCCTAATGAATGAGATGGGTATAATTGATAACTTAGGTATATGTATGGCCATATACCTAAGTAAGGATGATAGTTGTTTTCATGATTTTTGTTTTATCCTTTGTAGATTATGAGAGACCTTGGAGGGGTCTTGGGGTCCCTATTGAGTATCATTATACTCAACCTTGCATGAGATACTTCTGATCCTTGTTGTCTTTAGTGTAGATGAGGGGCAGTTCTGACTGAAGATGAGAGTACCAGGACTAGAGGTAGCTCGGACATGGACCTTAGATAAGGAGTACCACGGAGATGACTGTTCTAGAGCTGTACCTACCCTTCAGGTAGGATCCTTGGAAAGTGTTCACATGAGTTGTTTCAGTATACCTGTAATTTATAGTTTTCTTGTCCTTTCTAGTCTGGATTGTATTTTGGCCCCTTTTACTTCTTTCATCACTCTTTTTGATATATAGTTTACTTGTTTTCATATATTTTTGTGTGATTGGTTGAGTGTGTTTATAGGATCTAATGGTAATGCAATCTGAGTTTTAGGGGATACGTCTTTCGGTGCTAGTCGCCAGCCCCTGGCATATGGAAGGTGGTCATTGGGTAGTCACAACACGGTCCCTAGGGGACGGGTCATGACACTATGTTTATATTTCAATACATGTAATATCGAGACTATCTTTTGTTACATGAAACATAACGTTATCTTGTGTTATAGACAAATAAACCACAAAAAAACAATTAATATTGCTATTTAAAAAAGGCATATAATAGATATACATTAAATTTAAGAGATAATTATGAATAACTATATTTTAAATATTATGTATATTTTTTAAAACTAAAGTCAAGATATTGATGAAAAAGTACTTGTTTTTTCAATAAAGTCTTTATATGTTTTGAAAATACTATTTTCTCAAAAAAAATTCTAAATATTTCTTTTTGTGAAAAATAATTAAATTAATTTTTTACACTTTTATAAAATTAATTCTATAAATTAAAATTAGTTTTCTAAATCAGAATATCAAAATTACCTTGGGTGAATTTTTGAGCTTTTTTTTAAAAGTTTATTTTTGGATGAATGTTGAAAATACTAAATTTTAATTAAAAACTAACTTTTCATTTAAATTATTTATAAATTAAAATTATTTTTTAATTTTTTTTAAAGTAAAATTAGTTCATTTATAAATCCATTTCTACAATATAGGTAATTGGAATAAAATTCATATTTAATTCTTATATAAAAAATTTGTAAATTTTTTAACATTTTCTCTTTAACACCCCACTTTCTCATCACATCTACGAGATTAATTTTAAATTAAAATTTTCCAATTATATGAGTGGAATTTCAAAAAATTAATTCCATATTTTTAATTATAATAATTTATATTATATAATATGTTCAACATAATTTTTTACAAACATTAATTGTAAAAACTATAAAAATTATTTGATGTTGTTAAGGTAAAAATGGGTTTACCAAGGGTTAAAGAAAAAAGACAAGGGTAAAAAATGACCCAAAACTTGTATAAACCCCATTTTCAAGAACTATAACTAACTTATACCTTATATTATAAAAAATAATCCTTTTTTGAGACTTATTTCTTGAGAAAAATTTGGGTACACGTTTTTATTTTTAAAAATATTACAACTGTGTCACTCATCTCACATATAAATGGCCACCCCTTCTCCTTTCCTATTCACAACCTAAAACCATTTTATTAGAAAAAATTACAAAATAACATTAAAAATTAAATCCTATAATATTATAATCCTTATTTTGGAAATAAATCCAACCTAGGAAGGCTTTTGGTGAAAACCTAATGAGGATACCCGAAGAAGAGGTCATGTTCATCTACGAGTGTTTTTTTTGATTAATTTATTCCTCCACCTCATTAAATTTCACTTATACCCTAATGATATAATAAAATTAGTATATTACATATACTGAGATTTTCTTTAGATTATATAATTACCTGAAACCATCTGCACTTCCATCAAATGGGTTATGAAATCATCGTTCGTGTGTACAGCAGACTACTAACTCATGAACCGATGTCATTCATTTTTCCATTACCACCTATCATGATTATAAATAATGATGGATTTATTATTTATATATTTTATTTAATATATTTTAATTCTTATTTAATTATTATATCACACATGAATTCATGATTTCCATTTTTTGGGAATATAATAATGTCACTCATGTGTACTGTAAACTACCGCCTCACAAAGCGATGTGATTCGTTCATGCTTTACATGGAAGGTAATAAGGATGGGTTTAATGAAAATATGTGATATATGTTAAATAAAAATTATTATTTAATTATTATTTTTATTTTTATTTTTATTTTTTTCTATACATCGAAAAAATGGAAACATCATTCATGCGTACATATGTCGTACAGTCTCCATAAACGGTGTATTTCATTTTAAATATATACCTTTTATAAATTACTATAAATATGTATATAATGAATATATATTATATTTATATCATGTATATAATTATATATATTATTTAATCCTGAGAAAATTAATAGGATCAAAAATAATCAATCAAAACATACATGAAAAACAAAGTAGTTATTGCCCAAAACATGAATATAACATGGAATTTTTAATAAACAGGTAATAAAATTTCATAATTAAATAATATATGGTATTATATATATATATATATATATATATATATATATATATATATTTATGGTCATTTTATAGAATTATAATATACTTATATTTATTATACATGATTTTTTAATGTGCATGACTGAAGTTGAGACTAAAGGTAAGAGATTTCTAGTATCTCTTTTATTTCTTAAAGACATATCAAAATTCACTACTCATTTATTTTTCATGGTGTATATATACTTAACCATTGAAATTTTATATCATAAATATGCTTATTTGAATTATATTTAAATATTCATTTTATGTTATTCTTTATTGGTTCTTACGATTCATAATATTACTAAAGCAGTATGGGGTTTTTGTCTCACTTTTTACTTTCATGTGACACATGCCATATTCACTGCATATTTATTTTATATGCTGTATATACTACCCATGAAGTTTTATT
The DNA here is from genome assembly GCA_963277665.1 of Viscum album. Classification (NCBI taxonomy): domain Eukaryota; kingdom Viridiplantae; phylum Streptophyta; class Magnoliopsida; order Santalales; family Viscaceae; genus Viscum; species Viscum album. The sequence continues at coordinate 1,235,524,350 of OY728152.1, forward strand.
ATGATTATTAACCTGGAAAATATTTTTTTTACAAATCCATTTGATTATATCTATTTTATGTGGTTTATGGTTCAAATGTTAACAAATTGGTAAGGTATTTTTGTCCATATTTTCATCATTGAGACATATGTTATGTTATGAACCTATCTTATTTTCTGAGGTGTATATACGTTCCATTTTAAATATAATATCCATAATTTATTTATCCAAATTTTATTTTAAGTTTAACTTAAGGATTTTACTTAATGGTAATTATGTTTCAAAGTTACCAGGTGGTAAGAGGTTTATTTTAAAATATCATTGTTTATTGGGATTATTTATGATTATACTTCAAATGATGAAATATCATGATATATATCAATAAACTCAAATATTTTATTCTACTATTGTTATTCCATTAGAATAAAAGTTTTACCTTCATTTCACTCTCATTATGTACTCATTATTTTAAAATAATTTTTTAAGAAAAATCATCTTTTCCGTCAAAAACTTATTTTAATTTCAAAACAATGTTTCATAAAAATTTTATAAAAAAGTTTTAACATTATAAAAAATATTTTTTAAAGAAAAGTTTTCCCATTATTGAATTTTCCCAAAATATTTTGAAAGTAATATTCATACCGTTTTCTAAAAAAATATCACTCTAGATTTTACCAGAAATGTGAAAGGAATATTGGTTTTAACATGTATGGCATGAACCAGATTTCCCACTATCATAGACATTGTTTTATTTCAAAATGCATTTATAATATTATTTTTTATTTTCAAATAAAATTATTTTGAAAATAATGTTGGTTTTATATTTTATTTTCAAACTGGAATGGATATTTTCCTTAATAAATTTTTCAAATGATTTTAATGTTTCCACAATAAGCTTTCATGAAAAGGATTTGAAAAAAGTTTTATGAATTTTTTGTTTTAGTAAATTATTTTCAAAGAGATGTAATCTTCCTCAATAAAAGTTCCAAGTGATGTATCATTCAAAACCATTATCTATCTAATATGACATCCCTTGATATAACATATGGTTTACTGGGTACATGAACCAAGTTTACCATTTTAATTATTTCTATGAATTTTTTATAACAAAAGTTGATCATGAAAGTTTTTTTTCATCCATGGGTTATACCATGAAAAAATTCCAATGAATCGCGTTTCTTTTATATGGGTTAAGCTATGATGAAATGATGAAGTGATTATAAGTCTTGTCTCTTTTCCATATGTTATGATATGATGAAATGTTTATGAAACCCTTTTAATTTCATGGGTTATGATATGATTAATTTTTTATGATCTTTTGGAACACATATATATGATTTTCATTATGTGAATAATTGGACCTATATCAACATCTAATTAATTGGGTAATGATAAATTTTCAATGAGCATAGATGGTATATGGGTGGTTAGGGTAATAATGAAAAGGAGAATAAATGGGTGGTTCACCCAAGCCCAAAAGGAGGGTACATAGGTTGTTAGACAAAGCCTGAAATATAGAGTACATGGGTTTTTATCCCAGGCCCAAAGTAGGTACACAGGTGGTTATACCAAGCCTAACATATCATGAATGTCTTTGTGGCTCAACTTGACATAAGATTTTCTATGATTATGTATATTCCACAATAATATTTTTTATGCTAGTGTTATTCTCTAATGGATCATTTTCATTTATTCCCTTATGATTCAGGTCTTATGAACTGCTAATCATTATTCCAAGACTCATGATTTTGATCTTTAATATGAAGTGTATGATTTTAAAATGTTATTCTCATGTTCTTGTACCCATATATTCATCTTATGTTTACGTATCTCCATTTATTACACTTATTGAGCATCTAATATCACCCTTTATTATGTTTATTTTCCATATATTATGAATAAAGGTTTCAGAAGGGAATGTTTTTTAAGATTACTATTGGGGAAAATATTTGTGGGTGACATTGAAGATCTTTCAAAAAATTAAGAATATTGTGTTCCAATGTTCCAAAGTCACTAAACTATTATGGTTCTCAAGCATGTGTTTGTGTAATGTATTGAATATTAGTCTAAAAATACGTAATATCCTTGTATGTAAAGCCTAGGACACTATAGTTCGTATCACAGGAAAGGATTAGTTAACATTTCAAAACTAGGATGATAAAACATTAGTGAAATACCGTGAAATATTTATAAAGATATGTCTAGGGATGTCTCTAAGGATAAGTATAATAAATATTCAATGTTTAAGAAGATGTCTTGGAATTTTGGTAAAGAATAGAGCCAGGTGGTTTCTATGAAATTACATCTCAATATAGATACTACAAGTGGATGTGGCTCTAGAACAGAGGTACCTAGGAGTAATAACGTTTAAAAATATTAATTTACCAGACTTGATCATCACACAGTGCATGACAATAGGACTTGATCCACCCCTAGTTTAACACACCCATGGGATATTATTTGTAAATTAACAAACTCTTTATAAATCATCATGACAGATTTAAATATATGATGATTATGAATATCCGTGGAAAAAAATAAGGATTCATAGATTAAAAATAATGTATCTTAATTAAGACATCCTATAATTTATTTTTAATTATTATTTGTTCTCCCACTATGAATATTGTTACTGAAACTATGATTTCTGGTTTTAATCAATGGTTGGAACTAGAAGGAATCATGTTAATAGTGAAAATAATCGAAAAATTGGTGACTAAAAGAAACCAAAATTTATAATGAATGTAGATATATACATTTTGATTTAATATAATTAGCTATGATGATATATGAAAAACAATGTCTACTTCAGTGAGATTCTTAAAGTATCAAATATGAGGATGGTTGAAATTTATGAGAGTTTATGTGGTAATGAACACATAGTAAATAAGATTCAACATCATACATGTGATGAAGGTTTGAAGAAGGACCTATAATAATATCTCAAATAGAGGGGAATATGGTTTTTATGTGGAAAATAAGGTTGTATAGTGGAAAATTATTTAGGAGTTCAGTATCTTTTGTGTGGGGAATAGGGTAATTGTCCAACTCAATGCCCTGACACAAGAATTAACTTCTAAGCCAAGGAATGAATTATTCCATTAAAATAGAAACACTGATCTATTTATGTATTGGTATTCAAGGATTATATTGTAAAATTATTTTCCAAATGGTATTTGGGTTGTAATAATCATGAAACATCTAATTATTATATTATTTTGGAAGCATATATATATATATCCATATAATATTAACTTAATATTTATGGAGACCATCACGGTTTTATGTGTTTAATGTTGAATATAAGTCACTAACACCCCTTTTTATATTTTAAGAGATGAGATTTTATCAACATTAAGGATATTATAAAATACAATAATGAAAATAAAACCCTTTGGTTTTTTATATTTGTATGTTAAAAAGTAATTTTATGAATAATTCCTTTTCAGTTTGTGGACATATTATTAATGGTATTGGTAAAATTTAGGGTTTATCTTATCAGTGAAGTTGATATAATTATGGGAAATAGTATATCACCTTACGAAGTCAGCACACCTAATTTTTATTAGAGAAGATTTATCTTTGGTTCTTATTTCCAGAGTATATATTAAAGAAGTAGTAAGTTTTAATGAAGTTTCATATTCAACTATATTTTATCAGACTCTAGAGTTTACCAATATGTTTTGGAAAAGAAATCATAAATATCTAGATTTAGAGAATAGTTTCATCATTGTGTATCATCCTCAGATAGATGGTTGGTTTTTTAGAATAATTTCGATCGAAAATGAAGTGATAAGATCTTATTATATTGATTTTAAAGGTTGTTGGGGAAACACCAATATGAATTTGTGTTTTTTTGTGACAATAGATTTTACTCAAGAATTTAGAAGATTTATTATGAATCCCCTTATGGAAAAAAGTGTTACTCTATAATGTATAGGAATGAAGTAACAGAAAGAAAGATATTGGGACCTAAGAAAACTGATGAGATGGAAGAGAAGTTTAAAGCCATTCAGCAACATGTAAGAATGACACAAAGTTTATAGAAATATTATTCTAATAATTTTTTATGTTTTCTATAATTTGAAGTTAGAAATAAGGCATTTCTATGAATTTCACTATGTAAGAAATAAGGGGAAACTAATTCCTAAGTATATTGTCCCCATTAAAATACTTTATCAAATTAAGAGAGTGGATTATTATTTGGTGATTTCACTAAACATCTCTTAGATTCATGATGTGTTCCATGTATCACTCATAAGGAAGTAAATATCTGATCAATCACATGTAATAAACTCAGATTTATGCCATTGGAGAAAGATATTTCTTATGAGGAACAATCAGTATGGATTCGTGATCAAATAGGTAAATTTATATGAAACAAAACCACTCATCTGGTTTGTGTTTTTTGGAAAATTCACTAGCTCAAGGAAAATACATGGGAACTTGAGGATGTAAAGATCAATGTTATCCACAATTTATTTCATCAAAGGGACATATTTTGAGGGATAAATTCATTTTAAGGGTGGTAGAAAGTAACACCCTGATATTTTGTGAAATATTTGTTTTCAAATAAATTAAATATTTTTCATATTTTTTATTACATAAAATATAGAGTTTATATTTAATTATATAAAACACTAATATTGGCTTTAATTATACTTTAAATTTGTTTTATCTTGAATTATAGGCAACACCAAGTGTATCTTGTGTTACACACAACACCGAGTTTCAACGAACTGCGACAAACAATTAATTTTATTATTAAAAAATATCAATATTACAGAGCTGTTAAATTGGTGGAATAAATCATAATTACTAAATTTTAAATATTATTTATAATGTTTTTATATAATTAAAACATATTTATAAAAAAATACTTTATTTCTCAATAAATTCTTTATATATTTTTAAAATACAACTTTCTAAAAAACTATTCTATTTAATTTTTTTGTGAAAAATCATAAAATTAATTTCTAAGAACTATTTAAAATGAATTTGATAAAATAAAATTAATTTTTGAAATCATTATATCAGAATTATCTTTCGGGATATTTTGTAATATTTTTCTGAAACCTTTTACTTTTTCATAAAAAGTAAAAAATACTGAATTTTAATCAAAAATTGCCATTATTTTAAGTTATTTATAATGTTTAATCATATTTTAAATTGGTTTTAAAGTAAAAAAAAATTCAATTATACATTGATTAATCGAATATATGTCACTTTAATCAATTTCATATTGAATTTTGATATAAACATGTTGTAAACTTTTCGATGTTCTCTCTTTAAAACCGGCTTTCAAATCATGTCTGTGGGATTAATTTTAAACTAAAATTATCAAATTTTTAGAGTGAAATTTAGAAAAATTGATTCCATATTTGGAATAATTTTAATTTATATTATTAAAACTAATTTTTTACCAAGATGAATTGTTAAAACATTAAAAATTATTTACTAGGATTAATGTAAAAATGATTTTATCGGGGGATAAACAAAAATGATAAGGGTCAAAAATGACCCATAAAAATTATAAAACCCTTTGGATGGATATATTTAAACCTTATAAATTATATTATATATAATAATACATTTTTTATACTTTTCCCAAGAAAATTATTTGGGTAATCCTTTTTATTTTCCAATAATTATATGTGTGCCACTCACCTCACATATAAAAGGTCATCCCTTCTCTTATCCTCTTGACACATTAAAACCATTTTAATTCCTCAAATCTCAAAAAAATAATATATTACATCATATAATTCCATAATCCTTATTTTTTACATAAATCCATCATGTGATGGATTTTGGTGAAAACCTGAGGATACATGTAGAAGAGGTAATGTTCATCAATGAGTATTTTTGTTTTATTTATTCCTCCAAGTAATTCAATTATTAATATACCTTGATGATATAATAAAATAATTATCATCCTTATAATTATATTTTGTTATGTTAAGATTGTGACCTATGACCATCTCCACTTCCATCAAATGGTTTATAGAATCATCATTAGTATGTATGGCGAACTAGAGCCTCATGAACCGATGTCATTTGGTTTTCTATTACCACCTATCATGGTTGAACATAATGATGGATTTATTATTTATATAATATATTTATGATGTTTTTATGATTATTATATTATTATATCACACAATCATTCATTATTTCCATTTTTGGGAATATGATAATGTCAATTGTGTGTTTGGTTGGCTATCACCACAGAAAGCAATTTGATTTGTTTACACTTTACATTATAGGTAATAAGGATGGTTTTAGTGAACATATGTGTATATGTGAAATAAAAAATAATTTTTTAACGGTAATATATCATTTACCTTTCTTTTCATTAATACATTGAGAAAATGGAAACATCATTTGTGAGTATGTATGTCCTACCGTCTCTATGAACAATATATTTCATTTTCTATCTCTATATTTTATAAATTAATATAAATACATATATAATAATATATATGATATTTAAATCAGGATTTATATTATAAATATAATGTAAACATGTTCCAAATAATAGGACAAAAAAACCAATCAAAACATGCCTGAAAAACATAGCAGTTGTTGCCTAAAACGTGATTTTAACAAGGAATTAGTAATAAATGGGTAATAAAAGGGAATAATTAAGTCATATATGGTATTATATATATATATTTATTTTTCTAAAATATATGAACAATAAAATTATATTTATCATAAAATGGTTTCAAGTGTGTATAAAGGAAGTTGGGACTTAAGGTAAGGGATTGTTAGTCTCTCTTTTATTTCTGGGAAACATATGAAAATTCACCTCTCTTTTTCTGGTATATATATAATAACCCTTTTAAATTTTATATCTAAAATATCCTTATTTTATTTATATTTAGAGTTTTATTTTTATTCTATTCTTTATTGGGTCTTATGATTCAAAATATTACTAAAGCAGTAAGGGATTTTGGCCCCACTTTTTACATCAATGAGACACATTCCATATTCACCACTTATTTCATTTATGTGGTGTATATACTTACAATTATGGTATTATATGATTCTTATCTTGAAAACTATTGGATTTTACATATTACATTTATTATCACTCTTTTATGGGGTTTACAGTTCAAAAGTTAACAAATTGATAAGAGATTTTTGTCTCAATATCTTTCTTTGATACATATGTTATGTTATACAGATATATTTCTTTATAAGGTGTATATACATCCCCTTTGACATATAATAACATTAATTTATTTATCCTACTGATATTTTAAGTTTCACTTCATGATGTTTTTTATGGGGTGTGCGATTCAATATCACCAAAGTGGTCGGAGTTTTATATTATAATCTCATCATCTATCAAGATTCTTTAATATTATGCTTCTAATGATGAAATATTATGATATATCTCACAATAATCTCTTAAATTTTGTTATAATATATTTTTTTCATTATAATATATGTTTCTCTTCATTTTTCTTTCTTTTTGTACTTAGGAGTGAAAAAGTAATTTTGTTATGAAAAATCTTATTTTTCGTCCAAAACCTTGTTTCTTCCAAGACCATGATTCCTAAAAAAATTAAAAAATAATTTAACATTATTTGAATGATTTATTAATAAAAAAAATTCCCATTTTTGAGATTTTAAAAGATATTTTCTACGGAATATTTATTTTATTTTCCAAACAATTTTCATTTGGATTTTACTATAAATGTGAAAGGAATATTTGTTTCAAATTTTATAGCATGAATATAATTTCCCCCCATCATGGAAATAATTATATTTAAATATTAATTTATATGATTCAATTTTGTATTAAAATAAAATATTTTCAAAATTATTTTTTATTTAAAAAGTGTTTTTTAAATCAGAAATGATATTTTTTATCAAGAAGTGTTTTAATTTTTTTTTTAACATTTCCTTTATAATTTTTCATGTAAATTATTTTCAAAATGTTTTACGAATTTTTAATTTAAAAAATTTATTTTTAAATAAATTTTACCTTCTTAAATAAATATTTCAACTAATCTATGTTTCAAAATCATTCACCATATAATATAACAATAATTAATGTTGTTTTTGCATTACTGGGGAGATAAACCAATGATACATTTCGTATTATTTATTTTAATGGTTTATGATAAAAAGATATTTTTGAAACAGTTTTCTCTTCCACAGGTTATACCATCAAAAAAATAGTATGAAACCTGCGTCATTTATATGGGTTATAATATGATGAAATGATGAAATGATTTAAGACCTGTCTCTTTTCCACAGGTTATATTACGATGAAATGTTTATGAAATGCATTTTATTTCATGTGTTATGATATGATTAATGTTTTTTTATCTTGTTTCACACATATGTATGATTTTAATTATGTGATAGGTGGGACCTATATATGCCTCTAATGTATATTTTAATGATAAATGTTTTATGATCTCAATGGGTACATGAGTGGTTATCCCAATCCTAAAAAAGAGGATACAATGGTGGTTATACCATGTTAAAAAAAGGGTGCATGGGCAGTTATCCTAAACCTAAAAAAGTAGGGTAATGGGTGGTTAGCCCAAGCCCGATGCTGGTACATGGATCGTTATCCCAAGACTAACATGTTAAGAATGTATTGTTGGGTGTCCTTCACATAATATATTCTATGATTATGTATAATCCACAATACAATTTCTTATTCCAATGTTATGATATCATGCTTAATATTCCTTGATTAACTTATGATTCATTTCTTATAAACATCTAATATTTATCCCATGACTCAAGATTAAGATCACTGATATGTAGGGTATGGTTTTAAGAAGCTATCTTCATGTTCTAATACCATTATTTTCATTTTATGTTTAAGTATCTCTATTTTTTACCATTATTAAGTATTTTATCTCATTATTTCTTACTTTTACTTTTCCTAGGTTTTGAATAAAAGTTTAAGTAAGGTAAATTTATGAATACTACTAAAGAGGAAGATATTTTTGGGAGTCATTGAAGATCTTTCACTAAAATAATTATATTGTTTTCCATGTATCGAAATGAATTAAACTATTATGTCCCTTTAGCATGTTTTTGTATAATGTATTGAATATCCATCTAAAAAGATGTAATATAGATGTATAAAAATCATAGGTCACTATAACCCTCATAAGGATGGACTAAGGGAATGCACCCTATTGGTACTCATCTATACAGAAGAGAATAGGGGCGTCAACCTATCATGGGAGAAGTACAGAGAATATATATATATATCATACTTGGTGTGCCTTGGACACCCCAGGTATACCCATGTTTTTTCCCCTGACCATGTACATTGGCTTGTTCCTATGTACCGTGTTCATACTAATGTACTATGGTTGTTCCTCGGTGACTAGGCCATGTCAGGGTAATTGGTCATGTATGTGATCATGTACACTATTTTTTCCATGTACCTAGTGATGTTTATGCCTGTGTACCCCTGGGGTATATGCTGATCCACCAGTATCAGGTCACATGGTGTGTTGGAGGGCCACACATCATGATATATATATCTCTATGTGGAAACCCTAGCCAATGTAGAAGGGTAACTACATGAAATATGTTATTAAAAAGTATACCATGTGTATATTATTATTTTCTAGAAACTCACATTCATTCAATTCATATTTCCTATTCTACCACCCCTTGTGGATCCATCACCAATATCTCCCTTAGAACATGGATCTATGGTGCATTGTTCCTAAATCAACACTAATTATAAGATTCCAACCACCCTTCCTCTTGAAAACTGCCTCTCATCGCATCATGGCACTAAAACACCAATTTTGGATGAGCCCTTTCAATCAATTATATGATATGTGATTAATCAAATATCACAACACATCATGTATTAAACATTTTTTTTATCCCAAATTTGAACACACATAAATGATCTATAGTACCAAAGTTTGATTATGAAATGATAATTTTTCAGGTATTATCAAACTACTGGTTAAATGGAAACAGAGATAATGAATTCATAAAGAATTAGTGGGAAAGTTATGATAAAAAAGAGTGAGGAATAGATGTTGTGCACTTTTTGGGTTATCCCCAATCCATTGATGGAGAATGCGTCAAATTCAAGAATAATCAAGGATCATCAAAAACATTACCCATTCCTAATTTTAGAAAAAAATCAATATGAATAAATCAACAATTGATCCATGATTCAATTTTTAAAATGATTAATTTACATTAAAAATAGTATAATCCTAATAATGATTAAACCAACACAAACAAAACTCCTACCATAATACTGTATCAATCTATAATGATGAATTGTTCTATATTATTGTCATTGGGGATAACCAAAAAACCTTTATTGAAGACAAAATCCTCGGTACCGTGATCACTAGACCAATATCCCTTTATTCGTCAATGGTATCCTCCAATAACTCCTTTCAAAACCCTAGGGTAATATGGATAACCCTAGGCTTTTTATAAGAGGTATTATATAGAGTAGTATTAAGACTAATCATTTAATAAATAATATATTTATTTATTTATTAATCCACCCAAGACCACTCTTAAACCTAACTCCTAATTCTCATAATGGTTATTTAATTCCTAGAGTAAAAACCACATTCCAAATTTAATTTTGTTCTTGGATTTATCATCAAAGACTTCATTCTATAGTTATTCCATTGTTTTATGAAAATTTTACACATTTGAGGTAATATATTTATGATTTCTATTATATCAACACCAAGGCTCACTAATCCTTATAATCCCACACTAACTCAATACCTAACATTTAAATTAATATTTAAAATATTACAATGTTTTACACGGATAAAATTTATTTTTTATAATTAATTCATTTGTAATATTTAAATGATAAGAATAATTACAAGAGTGTCACTCCCCTTTCATATTAAAGGGTGCTACCTCTTATAACTTATTCACAAACATGGATCACTCCATCTCATATAATACCTACCCAAATACCTTCTCAAATCCTATCCCACATCCTATAGGTTCTAGTCCTTCTAAAAAATTCCTAGATGTATTAATGTGTAATCCAAAGGAGGTTTTCCAAAGAATATGTATAACTCTTCCATGTTTATTTATTCTTTTTAATCATTAAAAAATATCATAAATATGATTATAAAATAACATTAGTATATCCAATATACTTAAATGTTTTTATTTTTATCATACAACTCTATTTCAAATCATCCTTTATGCTATGGGAAATTAAAACATCACTTATGCGTACTTGTGGACTACCACCTTCACAAAGAAATGAGTTTTGGTTTTTCATCACCACCTTATATGTCTAGTTATTATGATTGAATTAAAGAATATATATTATATTGATGACATATTTATGATTCGTGAGAGATAATATTTTACTTACCTTCTTACTATTCCATCTGTTGAAAATGATAATTCCCCTCATGCATGTGTGGGGACTACCACATTAATGAAGCAATGTGACTCATTTTTCACTTTTTCCTTTCATGTATTGTTATAAAATTATATTAAATATAAAAAAAAATTATAATTATTTTATTATTATTATTTTTTAAATGATGGGATAATGACTTCTTTTTCCATGATCAATATATTGAATTCATTCTAGGATTATGAATAAAACATCCTCAAAATGACTGACATGAACTTAATTAATTTAGTAACAATATAAGATATAGTAATAGATGAAATAAAAGGTATTATGATAAGAGAATAAACCGGAAAATTATCATGATAAATTATAAAATTAATAATGTTTTAAAATTTATGAAATTAAATGACGTATGTGGAAAGACAAGAGACAAGGTAAGTGGGTTTTCTTTAAAATGTCGTTTAAAATTCTTTAGAACTCTTTTCCCTCTAAGTCCATGTTCTTAAAATTATTTTATAGTTGTTTTATCTATAAATAAATTTTATAAAGGTATTTTATACTATATTTTATTTTATTTCTTAATTATTAAAATGAATATTTTTAAGCCTTTTCCATACATGTCACATATAACACTTTTTACTGAAGCGAAAACTATTTTTTTATTTTTACCACATCACTAAATTTTCCCACCATCATATCCATTATTAATTATTAATATTTCTCTAAAATTATATATGGTTTTTAAATAATATATTATTTCTATTTTTCTATGAATTTTTTGTTTTTATTTTTTTAAAAGAAATATATATTTATATCCTTTTAATGAGATAAAAGAAGGGGGTTTTTCTTATCAAATCTAATTCCAAATTTTATGGTTTTTTATAGAAAAGAAATTTTTTCTATGTTTATCTCATTATATGGTTCCTATAAATTTTATATTATTATATTTTATCCTAATATAGCTTTGATAATGGGTAATCTGGTTATAGATCTCTAATGCATTGTGTAATGATGATAGAGTTAATGATAAATAAATTACTCCTAAGAGATATATTATAATTAACCATTATGGTAATTCCTTTATAAAGGATATTTTAAGGGTGATTGTATGGATAATATACCAAGATACCCACATGGTTTTATAATTCATTACATCTATCATGATAGAAATATTTTCATTTCATAAGGAAAGTGAATGAACATATGATTAAAATAATTTTAATGATTTATAAATGTGAATGGATTATTTTATTGAGTTTATATGTTTTCCCAAGTAACATCCATTATTATTATTTTTCATTTATGATTTCTTAAAATTATTTTATTAAAACATTGTTCTTGGAATTTGATTCCATGAGTATGTAAAGATTATTTGGAGCTCAAGGTTTATTATATAAAAATAAAAAATCATTAATGGTTTTTCATGAATTTATAAAAGGATTATTATGTTTCCTTTATTTTTATTTCCCTTAATAATATATTTTTATCATAACATATTTTAAAATGTTTTTAACAAGGATTAAGGTTGTGTATGACTAATATAAAGTTCAATGGTTGTACATCTATAATGAAGAAAAATTATCATTAATGAAACAAGAATGTAAACATAAGAACCTATTTTATGGGAAAAAAGATACTTGTATGAAAATATCCTCAATGTTATACAATTTTTTTATAAATTCTCTAAAACTATAACCATAAAAGCTCAAATAAATGTTATAAGTTTCTAACCTTATTATAAAATAAGTAATTATGGGTTGATTATGAAATGAGGCATTATATTTTTTCTCTTAAAATAAAATACATTATCATTTATTCATAATGTAATAAACATTACTCACTCAAATATCCCCTCAAAATATTAACCTAACTCAATCCCCTTTCCAAAGTTAGTCCTGAAAGATATAATAAATAATGTGAAATGAAATATTGTTCCTCTAGATTTTTGATATTTTCATTTTCATTGTAATTTTTTTTATTTTATCTTTTTTTAAATAATGGGAATATAGATGAATACATATAATATAATATTAATCATTATATTTTCTTTTTAATAATTTCATGAGTTATATAAATGGTTATTATAAAGTATTTAATTCCCATTACCCATTTTTTTTCTTTTTTTTTCAAAATTAAACAAATGTATTTATAATGTAATACATTACTATTGGAAGTTCCTGCAAAAGATAAATCCACCCCAAATTCCCATAAATGTAACTCATCTACTAAATAACACCTGAAGTAACCCAATTCTTTGACACTATTTTTGAATAATAATTATTCAACAAGCACTAGAGTGTGAATTGGTTGGGAAAATTGTCTTGTAATATAAATAACATATAATAGATTTCGAGGAAACTAAGGGATTTTAAGTGATAATGTAAGGGTATGTATTAATTTTGGTAAAAATAAGAGTATGTGATAAATAATAATTGTAATAACACTAGCACGTCATTTTTTTAAAATACTTGATGAAGGATAAAAGTAAGTTATAAATAGAAAAAAAACCTGAGTTTACTCATTAATTTAGGGTACTTAGAAGATAATTATAATAAAAATTAGATTACTTATTTAGAAGGTTAAAAATAATTTTATAAAATTCTTAATAAGACATGGGTTTCAGAAATCAATTAGACACCAAATAATGTTTTGAAAATAAGAAATCTAGAAAAATATTTCATATCAACATTTATTTGAAACCATTTATTGAAAAACCACGAAATATTTCCCAGAATGGAATAAAGTATGAAAAATAATTATTTATATTCATTTTAGTTCAAGTTTTACTATAAAAGTATAAAAAATAAATAAATTAAAAAAAATTCCAAAAAAACTAAAACATAAAAATTTGGGTGATACTACACCACACTTATTTGTTACTAACATTGTTAATTTTTATGAAATATTAGAGCAGTAGGGTGGTAGAACTAAATGGGAAGGAGATAAAACATAGGAGATATTTTTAATGTCCACATTTTATAATATATTATTTTATACCCTCTAAAACCTATAAAATAAAACACACACAACATGAAAATTTTATGAAAATAAAATATAAATGAAAGAGAATATGGTAGGGGATATTGGGTCATCCCCAAAGTACTTTTTTGTTTATACTACCTAAATTTAGGAAATTCTAATGGATAACCAAAATTTTGAGTTTTATAGGGATTAAGTGATATGAAAAACCACATGTGACTTTTCCTGATGTCTCTAATGGAACACTAAGAGTGGATACCCCCAAATGAAAATAAAAGTTTCATATTAGAGGTAATATTCACAATATAATTATATCATAGTATATGATATAATAATTTCATATTATATGACATTCATGAGTCCAAGTTTTATTATATGTTTTGGAGTGAAATATCATAAGTTTAATTATAAGATATACATCACCATTACCTTTATCATGTCATATTTTATTAGTAATGAGACATCCCATCATTAAGAGTCAATTTTCACAAGTAAATTCACTTTTTTTGTCATTAATATTCCTATTTCATGATATAAAATTCACGAGAGGGTTAATAATGTATTCATGTGATGAATAACTATTTGAAAATGTGGTAAAATATAGTTTCAAACAATTTTCATAATTCATACATTCCATAACATTTGATTTAATGCATGGATGACTCAAGAGTGTCTAGATAGGATATAAAATGATATAATCACTTTTATATTGGATCATCCAAGATTACCCATTAATTTTTTGAATCTCACATCACCTTTAAGATCTCATTATTCTTCATCCTTTAGGAAAAAATATGCTAAAGAATTTGTTATTGTTTATCATTATCGTGTGATAAACATCAGATCTAAAAAAATAATCCCACAATACAAATAACATGATGTTTAGTGCCTTTGAGTAGTAGACACATATGAAAAATTCTCTAAAAAATTTGTAAACATTCCAATAAAATTACACCATAATAGACTCCCTTATAAAATTCTCGTAATTTATTATCAATTTCATAACCTAGGGAATGGAAACATAATAAATGTGTGTGCTTCAATGCTCAATAATGGAAAAGTTATCATCGAGTAATTTGGTTTGTATCATAATCATAAGATAAAACATGATAATGGGATTAATTTATTACAAAAATAACATATAAAAATGGTAGTTTTTTTGTGATTCAGTATAGAATAAATTTTAAGATAAAACATATACCACAGAAAAAGAGTATGTAACTATGAGATAATAAAATGATCCATGGGGAATAATCATAGGAATATAGCCTAGAAATGTAATATTACCTTGGGATATAAAATAATAATGATATTTGGAATAAAATAAGAAAAGGATATCATAAACTTTTAAACATATCCAAGAAGTTATATGCATTATTTTTTTATAATATCCAATAATTCACACCTTATAGTTTTTTATTATATCCAAGAAGGATCATGTTACATTATCACATGAATTATAAAACATTAACCAATTCTTAAGAGGGTGATAATGAATTCCACCCATCAATCACCAATACATATGAGTTCTATAAGATATCAATCATTTCAAAATATCCTGAAAACCCATGGGAATAAAATAGGTTTTGTTAATCAAAGCATAAAGAACCCAAGGAAAAACAAATAGGTCTCATAACATTTCTAAATTGTATCTCCAAAATTGATCTTAATAAAATACAAATGATACCCAAAACTAAATCACCCCAAAAGAGTATTACAAAGAAAATTTAGTCAATGATTCTTGAAAAATAATTTTTAGGTAAATAAGTCCTTTTAATATAAAGAGTAAAATGATAGCAAAACCATAAAAGAGTTTCTAGAAAATAGTTTCAATATTCTCTTAAATTAATAAGTTTACATCAAATTTAAAATAAATTTTTGAAAAGTAAAACTGAAACATTTTGAAACAAAACCCTTTGAAACGATTCATCAATAATATATCCATGAAATTATATGATGGTTTCAAACAGAATTTGGAATGTTAGATAAAATAATTGATTATTAAAGGGTGGGAAACCTTTTTAATATATTGAAATGATTTTTTTATAAAATGGCAACATAAAAATAGTAAAAATATCTTTTTCAAAATAGGATAAATAAAATATGAGGGTCACTTAATATAACTCATTTTTTTGTTTCCATATATAAAGTAGAACTTTGGTTGGAAATACAAATATAGATAAGGAGGGAAAATCATCATTAAAGTGGGTAGGAATTATTCTCAGCAATGATTTACATTTGACAATAAAATTCATCAAGTAAAATATATGAATTAAAAATTTAACTTCATATAGAGAGAGTATGAATTATAGTATCATCATATAATAGAATAAATTTATCTTATAAAAACAATGTAAAAAAGGAATCATTATAACTCAAGAAAAGAATATCAGTTTTGAAAAATCCTTACCTTAGTTCGTGATTCATTATGTGTGTGTGCATAATATCCTGGATAATAAAATTATGTTTTTAAATAAATTCCAAATTACATTATTTATCTATATTTAATTTTATATGGTCCATTAATTATCATTTATTATTTATTTTTAATAAAATTTCTTCTTAATTTAATTTCTTGGGGTTCTTTGGTAAATTTCTCTGTATGCATTTCATCTTATTGACCATGGTCAAAGGTGTTATAAAATAACTTCATGTTATCTACACTTTTATATGTGTATATACTTTATTATTAAATTATAAAAAAATATATATAGTTCTATAGGCTTCCAAAATACAGTGAAATGAACAAGGGTGAATTGATATGTTCACTTAATGCGATTGAATTTACTATAACCATTTATTATTAATATGAATGATATATTTTCAAATATTATCATTAAATAAAATTATTAGTGTAACAAAAATAATTTTTATACATTATATATATTTTTAAAATTTTCAATGTTAGTAGGTAATGTGAAAACGAGAAACATCATTTCTTTATAAAGGTACTCCGTACATACAAAAAGAGTTCTCTCATTTTTCATATAAAAGGTGAGTGGTATAAAAATAAAATAATTATCATTTAAAAATATTAATAATTTTATAATTATTATATTTTTCATTAAATGACTACTTGTTACCTTATATATAAAGAGTTTATGAAAAATTGAACTCATCGTTCATGGAGGTGATAGTGTGAAAAACGCATGATGGTGTTTTAGTTTTTTTAATGGTTTTATAGGGAGGTAAAAAATTTATATCATATTTATATAATAAATTTAATTATATTAATAATACTAATTTTATCATAATTTTATGGGTATAAAAGGTTTTATAGGGTATAAGTGAAAAGAAACAAATAGAACTCTATTGACATCCTAACCATTTCCCTTTGGATTTTCTCCCTTGGGAAAAGCCTTAAGGTTCATTTTATTGGTCTTTTGGAAATAAAAAATCTTAAATTACATGATTATAGGGTTTAGGAGAGACCATGATACATTTAATATAGAGAAAATTCTTTGGAATGGGTTTTGAAATGTGGTGGAAGTGATCTACTATTATATGTGGAGGAAAACCATATTTTTGTAATTACCACTTATATATCAATGATTCAATGACACTATTCAAGGTTTAATGGATCCAAAAGTGGGAAATAATATATTTATTTGTTATATAATTTCAATAAATCATTTATCACTCATTTTTACAAATTATTTAAACATTTTTTATGTCATTTAGCTTTAGTTTTGTATATTCCACCATCGCTGTTTTTTTACCTAAGTAAATATATTTTAAATAAGTAATATATTTTTTCAAAAAATATAAAATAATATTTTTTAAAAAATATTTTATTTTATTTGAATAAATTTAACATCTATTTAATTAAATTAAATTTCTAAATAATATAAAATTTAAATTTAAATTATAACATTTAATATATTGAAAATATATTTTTTATAAAAATGTTTCTTTTATAATTATGTGTTCTAAATATTTTTTATCATTGATTTCCAATTTAATTAGTGTTAATGTATTTAAATATAGGTTAAAATTTTAAATTAGATTTATTTTTTATAATATATTAATTTATTTTTTGATAAAAAAATGTACAGTGTTAATAAGATAATTCTTTAAAAATAACATCTTTACCATTGTAACAGTAATTAACTTTAATCCTAGTAATTTTTTTTTAAAGTGGTATTTTTTATATAATTTGGAACTACTAATTCAGAAATTTAAATTCAATTTTACCAAATAAAAATGTTAAGAGTGATAGAAAGGTAATATTTCATATTAGTGCACTTAGTTTATAAAAAACAATTTTTCAAAAAAAGTGTCTTTTAAAGCAGGAAATAAACAATGGTTTATTATACCTTTTACATAATTTTTATAAGGTTTTTAGTTATTTTTTATAATAACTAATTTTATGGTTATAAAATAATTATCACTTTTAATATTTTATTTTATTATTATATCAATAGTTATTATTTTGGTTTGGTGTTTCCTACATGAGAAGCTACTCAATATGATTTAAGGAAAAGTATTAAATAAAATCACAAGTCATAAAATTATAACCCCCTTAAAAGTAATTTTATCCTAGAAATTTTATTACTAGGAATATATAATATGAGGGTACTTTTATCTCATTTCATCACCAGGTTCCCACATAGCTTATTTGAACTTATGATTCCTCCACAGAACCTTGACCAAATGATTGGTCATGTTCCATGATACTTTCTCTCTTTGATCAAGAATTTCCACTGTTTTTTCCTCATATGAGAGAACATGTTATAGTTATAATACTTCTAATTTTAATACATATGAATGTTCTGGTATGTACTTCCTCAAAATCATTACATGAAACACATCATGTACTTGTGTGAGATATAGAAAGCATTCTAATCGATAAGATACAACCCAGACACAATAAATAATCATAAAGTGGCCAAAATACCTAGGGCTTAGGTTCCCTTTATTTCCAAATCTCAGGAACCACTTACAATGAAATTTCTAGAGGAACACCTTATCACTAAAATCAAAGTCGATATCTCATCAACGATTATCCACATAATACTTTAGTAAAAAATCACTTTTATATGTCACTGAACGGGATGAGTATTCTCTATAATTTCTTAGATATGGGCATGTCCTATCAGCTTCCTCTCTCAAACATTATTCTATAATGTTGGTATCCTATATCTCTTCCCAAATATAGCCTCACATGGTTCTATATGAATGCTATAATGGAAATATTTGTCATATGAGAACTCTGCCAGGGGAAGGTTTTGATCCCTAAATTCCTGTCAGTTCATTAAATAATATCTCAACATATCATTAATACTTTTAATGGTTCTTTTATAATTAACATCAATTTTTGGATGATATATAGTGTTGAAACTCATATTTTTACCCAAAAGCTCACTAGACACTTTTCCAAAACCTCAAAGTAAACATTGGATCTCTATCAGATACAATAAAGAGTGGAACTTTATATATACTTACCACCTCCCTTATATATATCATGGAAAGTTTCTCAAGTAAAATTTTTTATTTAATGGTAATTAATTTTTCTAAATTTATATGGTGAACGAATAAAACCCAAACAACCTTATGGCCTTTAGATATCCCATAGCACCCTATAACAAAATCCATTGCAGTTTTTTCCCTTTTCCATATTGGAATCGGTAAAGGTTTCATCATCCCATTATACTTCTATCATCTATCCATAACTTTTTTGAATACTAATCATTGAGATATATATTCTAAAATCTCCATCTTCATGTAATACCACCAAAAATATTTAAAAATTTTTATACATATTCATTATTCATAGATGAACTGAGAAACATGATCTATGAGAATCATAAAAAACATTCCTCTTTAGTTTTTAATATTATGGTATATGTAACTTGGTTAAAAACCATATTATTCCATCTTTATCAAATTTCATCTTTGAAATACTCACTGTCACTTTCCATTGATCCAAATCATCCTCCTATGCTTCATTGATATTTATACAAATGGATGGTTAAAAATTTATTTTGGAAAGATTGGATTTATCACCTTCCCTTATGAATCTGTGATTTATCCTTTTAAAATCAATTATTATTGGGTATTTTTTATTTTAATTATGTATATGGTAACATGATCTTTTCTACTTAGATCATCAGCCACCTTATTTTTCTTCCTTGGGTGATAATTTATTGATAATTCATTGTATTTTAACAATTATATCCATATCATTTGGATCATATTAAAATCCTTATATTTGAATGTATATTTAAAGCTCTTTTTCTCAGTATATATATCACACATTTCACCATATAGAAAATTCCACAAAATATTTAATGCATAGATCACTACATACAACTTAAAATCATGCATCAGCTAATTTTTATCATGATTCTTGATTTATTATGAGGCATAATTAATTACCTTATCATTCTATATGAGGATACATACCAATAATTTTAATAAACAATCACTATATATTGAAAACCCTTCCCCTCTACTGGGTAATGTAAGTACAGGTGTTGTGGGAAAGAACATATTTAGTTACATAAAACTTTCTCTGCATTCTTCTATCAAAAGGAACATTACTCCCTTCCATTTTAACATGGTTAGGGGATTTTATATCCATTATAAATTTATAAAAAAGGGTCTATAGTAACTATCTGACCTAAAGAATCTATGTATCTTGGTTATTGTGGTTAGTCTGGGTTATTTCTCAATAGTATTGTCTTTGAAGTATCTGTAGATATTCCATCACTTATGATTACATGACCCAAGAACGAAACATTCAATAGACATAATTCAAACTTTCTAACATTGTAATATAGTTTCTCATTTTTTTAATTTATTCAACAAAATAAAAAATAATATTAATTAACTTCATTTAACTTTTAATATATAAGAATATCATTTATAATTATAACCAAAATTTGATCGAGGTAGTTTTTAAAGACTCTATCCATTATATAAATAAAGATGGTGGAATAATTTGTAAGACAACATGGAATCACAATAAATTCATCATTTTCATACCTCATAAGGAAGACTATATTGCAAATATCCTCCCTCATAACCTTCAATTAAAGGAATCCATATTGAATTTCAATCATTGAGAAGTGTTGATCTCCTAGGAGTTGATCAAATTGGTCATTGATACAGGACAGGGGATATTTTTTAATCATTATTATTTTGTTAATATCATGATAATTGATGAAAATTTTCATATATATACTTCTTTTTGACAAAGAGGACTAGTGAACACCATCGAGAAGAAATAGTGTATAAAAAACCCTTATCTAAATTCCCTTACATCTTCTTAATTAATTCCTCTAACTCAATGGGTGACATTATATTGTGACTCTTTGAGATAGCCATAGATCTATGTATTAGTTAAATAATAAACTAAACCTCATTCTATATGAGAGGACTAGGATGTTCATCTTGAAATACATAAGTATTTTTTTATACCATAAGAATTTCACCAATGTGGACTTCCTCCATGATCAAACGAGCTATAAATCCCTCTTTTTGGGGTATCATTACTCATATTACTTAATTTTCATCCAAAGGGATTTCATGATTATCCTTACATTGATATTTTACAACATGATGATTTCGAATATGAAATGATATTTATTTATCTCGATAATTGATATGGTATTTATATAAGGAAAACTAATTTATTTCTAATATTATATTTTATTCAACCACGTGAAAAAGAACTAGATTCACATGAAGTATTGTCTAATAAACTTTTAAAGGGTAATATTTATATATCTTATATGTGATCATTGTTCCACTAAGTGTCTTCATAGATAGTTCAATATCCAATCTTGATGTGGTGAATTAATATTTTTAGAAAACTTTCATGATATGAAGGAATGAAAAAACAATAATTAAATAAGGTATTCACATCTCTATAGTGGATAAAGAGTATATCTTACATCACTCCATTATTATGATCCACCTTAGTGGTAGTGATAGGATATACTCTTATTTTATCCCTTGGTTATGAGTTTTTTTAGCAAAATTCTTTTTGTTAGCTCTAGGGTAAGAGAATTGATTTTCATATTGAATAAAATCCTTGAATTTTAAGCATTAAATTGTATTTTTTTCATTAGTTAGGGCATTATTTTCCTCAATTACATTGATCTTATTCTTTATCCCCTGGTAAAAACAATAACATTAGGGATAATCTTCTCGCACTTGGAACACTTATTCTTTGGTTATAGTTACCTTGGTGATTCCTCCCACTTTATTATATATCAGTAGTTAAACTTTATTTACCCGAGGTGACTTATCATTAGATCTTCAATGATTCTCTAATTTACTTTTTCTCTCTCTAAAATAATGAGTCTCTTGTTTCTATATTGACTTACATTGCACATTAAAAAATCTCTTTTTTTCATCCCAGGTCTCTTATAGAAAATTTATTTCAGAGACATGGCTTTAATAAAATAAGGAAATGATTGATTTTACCTTGAGTAATACAGATAAATCCAGTGTCATATCTTCTATGGCTTTTGAGGTTTTCTTCTTATGATCTAGTGGATCCATCCTTTATTTTTCAACTCAAAAAATTATCTATCTATCTTCATGTGAATAAAATACTTAGAAAAAAACATTTTCTTGAACTCATCCTATTCTATAGATTCTACATAATTACTTTCCACTGTATTATTAATGATATTTCCCCATTGTACAACCTCACCATCCAAATGTTACTTTTTCAATATTACCTTCTCAGATTCTAAGTGATGGAAAATTTATAATATCTTTTCTATCATATTGATCTATTTCTCAGTTATTAGTGAATTAAAAGATTTGTTAATAGAGGTTGGACATTGTCATATGAAATATTATTTTGAAATATGATTTCTACTTGATGAATTTAGGAGCTCAATAGGGTTTTAATTGTTATTCATTTCTTTAGAGAGTTGGCTAAGAATATCTATAATAATTTATACTCCTACTCACATACTATTTGGTTTTTTCTTACTATAATCATCACATTTCCCATTAAAAACATTTTTATCTAGGTTTTTACTTACTCCATCAACATCTTAAATAAAGAAAAGTTAATTATTAGAATTCTTAATCTAAAAAGTATACCTTTTAATATAAATGGAATAAATCATAAATAATATAAATTTATATCTTTCAATCTAGTATATTTGTTTCCTCTCACCTATTAGGTCCTTTAACTATACCATAAATATGTACTCTAATCATTTTAATGATTCTTATATATTAAATGAATTCCCAAATCATATCCTCTATCATTTTCTACCCAGGTGTGTAGTTTTAAGACCACTCATCTTGAATCAATGTGAATATTAATTTGATACACAACAAAAAAAATTAGGATGATTAACCCTAGGTTCATTTTTACTATAGTTGCATCCACTTTCCAATGTCCAGATAAGGACTTAATTTCTCAGAAACCACAAAATCTCTAATTTACGAAAAATTAAGTATGTTATAATATATATAGACATATCCCTTATACTTACCCCAAGATTTTTCATCAAATATATCTCATCCTAATCCCCAAAAAACTAAAATAATCCGAAAAATAACAAAACCATGGCTGGATACCAACTATAATAACCCAAGATAGACACACATTTATTTTCCATCATTTAAATGTGATAAATATTAAATCTCAAAAAATAGTCTCCCAATCCCAATAATGAATGTTTTAGTGTCTTTGAGGAATAGATACATATGAAACTTATTCTAAAATATAGGTCAACATTCCTCCATAATTGATCAACACTATACTCCATTATATATTTGTCAAAAGTTATAATAATATTAATAACCTATAGAATGGAAACATAATAATTAGGTAAGTCCGAATTCCCAATAATTAAAAAATTATAACCAATTCTTAAATGGTAGATCACAAGCATAAGATAAAACATTAGAATGGGGAGAAATATCTGATTAAAATAACACAGATCCATGATAGTTTTCCATGTGTCATGATAGAATATAATGCTACAGCAAACATATACCATGGAAATTTAGTGTGGATTAAAGAGATAATAAACATGAGACATGGGGAATAATCTTTGGAATTTATAATGTAAATACAATATTCCCTTGAAATATATCATAACAATGATCTTCAGAACAGGAAAAATAATAGGGTATTATTATATTATGAGAATATAAAATAATTTTCATTCTTTAGTTTGTGATTATATCCAAGAAGTATCGTCATTTATTTTGTAAGAATAACCAAGAAGGCTCACACTACATTATCTAATGACATATAAAACATTAACAATTTCATTGGATGGTGATATAGAACACAAACCATCAATAATACCTACAAAAGTATACCATAATACATCTATAATTTCAACATATTATGAAAACATTTGGGAGTAAAATGGTTTACATTGATTAAATCATAAATAACCCTTGGATATAAAAATTGGTTTCAGAAAATTTTTGAATCGTATCACAAATATTGACCTTAAGAAGAAAATTATTGATACCCAAAATTCAATTACCCCAAAAGAGTATTTAATAAGAACATTTATTGGGTGATTCATGAAAAATAATTTCCAAGGAAATAAATACATTTAATAAAAATAGTAAAATAGTATAAAAACTACAAATGAGCTTCTGTAAAACTTTTTTAATATTTTATTAAGAGAATAACTTTCAGATCACATAAAACGTTATTTTTAAAATCTAAAGTAAAAAATTTTGTAAAACCTTTTTTTTCAAGAATCATCGATAATTTTTCATTGAAAGGATATAATGGTTATCAAAAATAATTTTGAGAAGAAGATAAAATTTTTTATTATGAAATTATGGAAAAAATTTATAACTTTTTAAGATACCTTTGTAGAAAACCCACATCCTAAAAAGAGAAAAATTAGATTTTTTGAAAGATGAAAATTAAATGATGAGGGAATCATAAGATAAAAAATAATTAGGATTTCACCTAAAAATAAGAACATTGGATAGAAATGGAAATATGGAAAAGGTAGGGAAACCATCATTAAAAAATATAGGAATCATTCTTAACAATGATATAATTTTTATTAATAAATTAATTAAGGTAAAGATATAAATTAAAATGTAACTTTACCAAAATATTGGAGGAATTATAGTATAAACATATAATATAATAAATCCATATCATAATGATAAAGTTAAAGATTGTTCATTATCACTTAGGAAAAGAAGTTGAGTCAAGAAATCCCTATAAATAAATTCCTGATTCATTCTAATTGTTCACCTAACATCTGAGATAATCAAATTAATTTTATTAAATAGATTCCCAAGAACATTACTCATCGATTATTAATTTTCTATGGCCTATTTGCCATTATTTATTATTTATTTTTAATACAATTTCATATTACATCAATTACATTGGGTTGTTCGGTTAATTTCTATACAACCCTTTTTGTCTATTGACCATTTTTGGGAAACAATCCCTCAAGGTAACATTGATGCATTTCTAGGATGATTTTGGTTACTTAAAAAGTAGGCTTCCATGATAATTTGTAGATTTATAGAGACATTTTTTACAATCCATTTTGAAAAAGATCCAAAAAAAGAATCGATGCTCTGGAGGTGGTATGTAAATATCATATAAAAGGTGGTGTTGTTTCCTAGTGTTTGCCAAAAAATTTCATCCAAAATCTAGAAAATGGAGAAAGGTGTTTTTGGGAAAAGAAGTTTCATGAAAGATTTATGTGCTTTAAAAACATGCTTGGAATACATGTTTTATGATCACCACATTAAAATATATTAAAGTAAGTAAGTATGTGTAAGATGCGAATGTGCGTGAAAGTTGAGTTTCCATAAAAGGGACTTATGCACCCAATGCGACATCAAATTGGGTATTCTGCACTCATGGAAATTGTAACCACCCAATGTTTTATCAATGGAAAATCAATTCTTATAAATATATAAAATAATAATATGAAATCACAACACAAAGAACAACTAATTACTATGTGACCTTTAAACAAAATATTGTCACTTCTATGTTTTGAATTTCAAAAATTTGACATACATTGTTGTGTTCAGTAAGATATTTAGAGTCTGGTACAATCAAATTAGTTTTTGATGAATTATAACATACCCTTATTAATATTAACATAAAATTATGAATATTAATTAATAGTTAGTTTTCCAAAGAAAATAAACTTCACCCATGATTGTAAAAATAAAATTTAGACATCATATAAGTGAAAAACGATCATAGTATAATTATTAGTATTTTTGTATGTTATAAATATTTTAATTACAATTTTATGATTAATTTAATAATTTAAAATGGAAATTTATTTTCATAATATTTAATTATACATTCTTATTTTATTTTCTTATGGTTATAAGATAATTTTATGGTACCTTGATTAATTTTTCAAGGTGCTATAAAATGATTTATAATTTTAATGTTTTTGTTTTGATAAAATTATGATTTTATTTAAAAATTAAATTAATCATATTTATATATTTATTTTTGAAAAATTGAGTTAATTTTTTTATTCAACAAATCAAAAAATGTTTAGGTTGGCTTCTTTTTTTGATTTTACTAAAATACATGAATTTTTTATGAATAGTAAAATATGATAATTCACAATAAATGCTAAAACCTGAATTGTTGCATCATTATTGAGTCATAGATGACATAAATGGCTATTTGTTCGAACTCAAATTCACTTATTTCTCTTTTGTTTACAAGAATAAAACACTATTCTAGTCTTGAGCAGAATAATTAAATAATGAATTAAATATTAAAAACTCACTCCTCTCCTCCACTATAAAAATTACCCACACTCCCCTCTTATCTTCACTCCTATCAAACCTTGTTACATTCCTAGGTTTTGCCCAAATCATTTCCCAAGATCCACCCCCACGTACCATATCACTTGGTCTCTTCAAAATACCAAATCCTCTCACCTTAAGATATTCTCAAAGGAGATAAACTCAAGAGGTAAATTCCTATTTCTGTTTCTATTATTTTCTTTCAAGTTCTTTTCTTTTCTTATTCCATTCCTCACCTCCCTTAACCCAAATGGTATGATATCTCTAGTAACATAAAAATAATGGAATTATATTTTTCTATCAGTATATTTTACCATAATCACTCCCTCCCCGTCCTTTTATTATATAAATAAAAATAACATCTAAGATGTGTTGATTTATCACATTCAATGATGACGAGTTTTCAATTTTCTTTACCATCTTCTAGACTGGTCATGAAACCATTTTAATGTTTGAAATAGATCATAATATATGTATTTTATCTTATTTAATGTTATATAATCCTTCTAAATTCAAGTTGTAAAATAATAATACAAAACAAGTTAATTGTGAGAAAAATATCAACATTAATCCAAGAGTTTATCATTGATGATTTAAATAATGATTCACCTTCACGAAAAGTAAGAAAAATAAATTTACAAACATGTAATATTCTGGATGTTCAATAATTTCATATAAATTCGATTCTAGAAAATAACTCTCCTCATACATGTTTATTTGTTCATGTATATAATTAAACTTAACATGAAACAAACAGACTTGAAAAATGAAATTGATCCTCATAACAATAGAAAATGTTATGAATGTACTAAAAAATGCCATACTAAATCAATTAAATGAAAAATAGGTTCTTTAATTATTAATTAATTAACCTAATTTGATTATTTGGGTCATTAATATCAAGTGTAGAACACCATCGGACTTAAGGTAAGGTGTTCTCTCTTTATCACATTTATTCAAGAATATCCCCTATGTTATGCCCTTTTATGTATAATTCCTAATGATGGGATAGGATTTAACACCGTCCCCATTCTTACCTCATGATTTATAAAATATGATAAACCAATTTATCTCTCATTATTACCTTTTAAGTATACTCGATACCATGTTGATATTCCGTAAGGGATTCTACCCGAACCGCCTTAATTCCTTCGGGTTGCTCTCTCTTTATTTTTACCCAAATGAAGTTTTATTTTATTTTTATTTAAAACTTAGACACACTATTTATATGCTCTAAAATCATATTTCACGATCCATTGCTCATTTTCTTTTGGGGATATACATGGTTTTAGGTGATTCCCTCCTCGATACTTCCCAATAAGAAAACTCCTTTTAAGTGAACTTCACACATTTTTTATCCAATTTCAATTTCACTCAACCATTTGTTTTAAGAGACCTTTATTATTATAAAATAAATATTTTTATTATGAAAAAAATCTTATTTCACTTCTGGTTTTATATAAAATTTATTCCCTTTTCTATTTTAAATTATCTTTTTTATTTTCCCTTAAAACCAAACTAAAATTCTTTAATGCTATGAATTTCGTAAATACTCTTCTTACATGTTGTCACTTCTATTTTACAACACCTACCATGATATATGACTATTTTACCTTTTAAATTTCCATAAATGTTTTAATTTCCTTCTCTCATGGACACTTTTATGATACACTCATTCATTATGCATTATGAAATGAATGTGATTCTCATTTGTCTCCATGGGTTCCCTTATGATTATGTTTGATTTATTATGTAGAATTATTTATGTGGAAGTCATATTAATGAACATTTTAATATAGGTGTTACTAGATATAATTCCAATTAATTGGATAAATTTTAGTCTCATGGGATGTTATATGAAATGATCTTGTTGGTTAGCCTTGACTCGTGCTACCATGTGCAATGGTCTTGGTGGTTAACCTTGACTTGTGATCCTATATGTGAAACGAGCCTTGACATGTGCTAAATTCATGATTTATGTTGCTTCAAAAATACTATGAATTAATGCTTATATGATACCATTTTTATATATTATGATTCTATATGCCATTTTATATCATTATGTCATGATCTCTAACCCTTGTGTTAAGCCTTATTCCTATGTTTAATCCCTTACTGGGATTTTATCTCGTCCCTTTGTTCATGTGATCCATCGGGAACCCTATGAATATGTAATGACTCAAAGGAAGTTATGATCTCTTTATGAAGACTAAATAATGAAGTGTTTTTAGTCCCTTGTTTTATGTTTTATGGGCCTAGTATTCAAAGACATTGGACATCACGATCCTTGGCATGAACACTAATGTTTAGTTATGCTTAAAATCATGTAATGTTATGTGTAAAAATATAGGGTCACTATAGTTGGTATCATAGGATTTTCTAGTTATTTTTGGAGATTATGAATATATAACTTTAGTAAGAAATTTAAGTATGAGACTAAGTATAATAAAACAACCCCCCCCCCAATTTTGGTATGTGTAGATTAAGTGGTTTATCAAGAAAATATATCATTGAAAAGATAAAAACAGGTAGAGGTGGCTCTATCACAAATGTATCTAGGGGTAAATTTCGAAAACACCACTTTGAGCTAAAATCGAATAAGAACTAGTGCACAACAATGGGTCTTACTGCACTCTTGGTTTGAAACTCTCAGGGGCTATGATTTGGTTAAATCATGATCATGGTACAAACCATTCTTAAGGGAATGAAAAAAACCATAAGAATATAAGTTAATAAATATATCAAGGATAACCTAGATTGAAACATAGGGAATCATCATTTAAGATATACTTCTCCTTTAAAATTTTATCCTCTTATGTTAAAAGTTTTTTTATTCTTAATAAATATGTATTCAATACCTCTAATTGACTGATCCTTTTCATTGTTAATGGAAGGAAATATAATAACATGTGCCAACAATCAATGTGATAAGAAATGTGAATATTTCTCTAATGATATTCTTGATATGATGAGAATGGGTGGTCAAAACTTCATGATAGTACTTGCTCAGTTGGATCAACTTATGAATAATAACTTGAACCATGTGGAACACCATCCTTCTATAAGGAAATAGAATGTTTCCATTTAATACTTCATATGTAAAATTCCTCCCATGTTTAGTGTATCATCCAATCCCCTCCTTGAGAAATAGTGGATTAACAACATTGAAATTATATTCTCTATCCTCATGTGCTCGGAAGAAGATAAAGTCGTACTAGTGGTCTATCATTTTGATAGGGAAGCTGATCAGTGGTGGGAACTGATCAAAAATACAAAGCTCCATGGGGTAATTGATTCCACGGATTGAGAGTAATTCAAGTTAATGTTTTTCAATAAATATTTTCCCCAAACCCTCTATCTAAAGATGTAAAGAGAGTTCCTATGACTCATGTAGAAGGAAGTTGAGTCAATCGGGATGCATGATGTTAACTTTACAAGGCTTTCAAGGTATTACACTGGCTTTTTCATGAACACCGAAATCAAGGTGGATCTCTTCTTTAGTTGACTAAATATGAGTCTAAAAAAATTGATGGTGGTTAGAGACTTCGACAGTTACGAATAGATTTTCCATTGTTCCCTTAAGGATGAAATGGAGATTGGAGACTCTTATTGGTATCGTGGGCCCAACGACAAGAAAGGGAAAATTGAATCTCATGTGGGTGGTCCCAAAAATAAATTCCATGATGGGAAGAACCTTGATCATCCCATGTGTAAGAATTATGGGAAGAAGCATCCTAATAACTGTCTAAAGGGAACCAAGAATTACTTCAAATGTGGAAAGCTGGGACATCTAGATAAAAACTATCGATGTGATATGAAGAATCCCACTAATGTGGAAGAATAATGGAAGGTTCATATCAACACTCTGCCTATAGTATAGTGTTACAATTTCAAGGAGTAAGGGAATTATGTGAACAATTTCGTTAAACCGAGGGTTTCCAGAGGCAATCAACAATAACCTACCAGGATACAAGGAAGGGAGTATATTATCACTATTTCTAAGGTGGTGATGGAAAACTATGTAGTGATAGGTATTCTAGTTATTCATTCAAGAATATCAAATATACTATTTGACTCTGTTTATATAAATTTTTTTATATCTTGCAAGTTCAATATAGCTATTCAAAAACCACCTAAAATTTTCGAGGATATGTTATCTAGGAGAACACCAAATGGAGAAATTATTGCATCCATGGTTAATAAATCCACCCCAATTAATGTTTTTGGACTTAATATCCTATAAAATCTCTCCATAATTCCATTAGTGGGGTTCAATGATATATTGGGCATGGATTGGAAATCTTTAAACAAATCCAACATCAACTATCGGTAAAGGGAGATCACTCTTCACATCCTGAAGCATCCTTTAATTCTTTACACGTGTAAGGAGGAAGATTAATCTCAGTTAGAATTAGTGTCTCAAGTGTGGGTATTAATTTCTTATGAGAAAGCATGTATAGGTAAAATATTTGAGACAAAGGAGAGAATCATTTTTGAATACATGCCCATTTTGAGGGATTAGACTAATGTATTTCCTGAAGAGTTTATTAATCTTTCTCAAGACCAATAGGTTGATTTATCAATTGAAATTGTCCTTGGATCTCTGACTATATCAAATCCACATTACAGAATGGCCACCGAAGAGCTGGAAGAACTGAAGAAGTGGTTATAGGAGAATCCAGAGAAGGGTTTTATATGCCTGAGGGATTCACCAAGGGGTGTGATAGTCCTCTTCATCAAGAAGAAGGATGGATCAATGCGTTTATTCATTTATTATCATGATCTCAATAAAATTACGATAAAGAACAAGTATCCCCTTCCACAGATATATTACTTGTTTGATCATCTTCGTGGGGACAGTTATTTCTCTAAGGTGGAACTTTGGTCAGGATATCACCAATTAAATGTGAGGAAGGAATATATTCCCAATACTTACATTCAAATGAGGTAGGGACACTATGAGTTCATAGTGACACCCGTAGGTCTCACTAATGCTCTATAAATTTTCACAGATTTAATGAATAGAGTCTTTATATATTACCTATAAATTTTTTTTAGTCTTTATCGATGATATTTTGATATACTACAAGAGAAAGGAGGAACATGAGGATCATTTGAATTCTGTGTTAAATAATTTGCAAAGGGAGAATCTGTATGCAAAATACAGTAAATGTGAGTTTTGGATGGAGGAAATATCATTACTGTGGCATGTTATCAACAGAAAAGGGATATCTATATACCATTACAAGATAAAGAAAATTGAAGAGTGGCCTAGGAAAACATTTGTAATAGATATCCATAGCTTTCTAGGTCTATCTGGGTATTATCGACGATTTGTGATGAAATTTTAATGATTTTTAAACTCAATGACCTTGATGATTTGTAAGGGATTGATGTTTATCTGGACTCAATAATATAAATATTTCTTTAAGGAGTTGAAAAAGAGGCTAATCAATGTGCTAGTACTCACACTCCCAACAAGTGGAGAACTCTTTGTGGTGTATAGTGATGATTTAAAGAGATGATTAGGTTGTGTATTGGTGAAAATTGATAAAGTGATATCCTATACCTTAATGAACCTGAAAATCAATGAGCAAAACTATCCCACACATGATTTGGAGTTTCTTTTTGTGATTGTTTCATAAAAAATATGGCAGAATTATCTCCATGGGGAGAAGTGTGAGATATATACTGATCATAAGAGTCTCAAATATATATTCACACAAAAAGAGCTTAATATGCACCATCGAAGATGGATGGAGTTCATTAAGGATAATGACTGCTCAATCCACTACCATCCCAGTAAGGCAATAAAGGTAGCAGATACTCTAAGTAGAAAGGATCCTTCATCTTTATCAAGGATGATAATTGAAAAGGATTGAATTTACATAGATTTTTATAGGATGGGCATGGAAATAATTGAGGGGGAAACATCATCAATCATTTCTCAAATTATTTCTCAACAATCTCTTATAGATAAAATAAAGGATTCTTAATGAAAATATGTGTAAATTAAAAAAAAGGGTGGAATCTGTTAGAAATGTGAAATCCCCTAAGTTCATGATTGATGAGGTAGGAGTTGTCAGATTTCGGTCACGATTTTGTGTACCATCCGATATAGAGATAAAGATGGATCATTATAATGATTCATAGAGATCAGACTTCTATATCCACCAAGGATCACAAAGATGTATCGAGGCCTCTGAGATAGCTTTTGGTGGGATAATATGATGAAAGATATTTTTGAGTATACATCAAAGTGTCTGGTATGTCAAAAAGTGAAGGATGAAAGACAAAAGTCTAAGGGGATGATTTAACCAATACCAATAACAATATGGAAGTGGGAGAACATCACCATATACTTTTTCAATGTACTTCCAAGTGAAACAAAAGAAAACAATGCTATATGGGTCATTTTATATCATCTTACAAAGACATCTCACTTTATATCAATTCTAGAGGACTTATTGTTTGCTCAAATTTCATGGATATATATCAAATGGGTGGTAAGGTTTCATGGAGTACCACTATCTATTGTATCTGATCAAGATCCAAGATTACCCTTCATGTTCTAAAAAATTATCCAACATGATCAAAGCACTGAACTGAACTTCATCACAGCCTATCACCCTCAATCTGATGGACAATTTGAATGAACTATTCAAGCATTGGAAGATATGTTGAGAGCGTGTTCTATGGACATCAATCGAGGATGGGACCAATACCTTCCACTAGTTGAATTCTCCTACAAAAACATTTTCCTCTCAAGAATCCAAATCACACCATATGAAGTCCTTTATGGGAAAAGGTGAAGAACATTGGCGTGTTGGGATGAATTCGATGATCATAAGATGCTAGGACCTAAAATTGTCAAAGAAATAGTGGATAAGGTGAAATCCATTCAGCTACACATCAAGGAATCCTAGAGTCAATAGAAGTGTTATTCATATAGTCATGGATGACACCTTGAGTTAAAAGTTTGATACATGGTATTTTTACTCATATATCTATCGAAGAAGGTCATGAGGTTTTGGAAGAAAGGAAAGCTACTCCCATGTACATCGTCCCCTTCAAGATTCCTGATCATGTTGGAGTTGTGGCCTATCGACTTGAACTTCCACTTACCATGGCCAGAGTACATGATGTCTTTTTGTATCCCTCTTAAGAAAGTATATTCCAGACCCTTCACATGTACTCTCCTCAATGTTATTATAGTTGGAGAATGATCTATCTTACGAGGAGTAGCCAGTGAATATCTTAGATCGTAGAGAAAAGGTTATATGTAACAAGACTACTCAACTGGTCAATGTAATATGGCATAACCATAAGTACGAATAAGAAATATGATAATTGGAGGACATTATTAAGGAAAATTCCATGCACCTATTTATGTTTTAGAATGTAAAAAAGAATATAAATTTCGAGGGAGACATTTCATAAGGGGGGAATAATGTAACTACCAAATGATTTATCAAGGGAAAATACCTTCTCATAATTATGTCATACAATCACATGAGATCAAAAAACAATTAACTATTAATTACTATGTGACCTTTAAACATAATATTTTCACTTCTATGTTTTGGATTTCAAAAGTATGACATACACAGTTGTGTTATGTAAGATATTTAGAGTCTGATAGAATAAACTTAGTTTATGATGAATAGTAACATACCCTTGTTAATAGAAACATAACCTTATGAATATTAATGAATAGTAATGAATAGTAAGTAATAGTAAATTGAAAAAAAAAAGAAACGTCATCCATGAATGTACAAATACAATTTATACATCTTATAAGTGAGAAAAATATCATAGTATAAGTATTGGAATTTTTATATGCCATAAATATTTTAATTACAATATTATGATTAATTTAATAATTTAAAATGGAAATTTATTTTCATTAAATGTAGTAATAATTTTTTTTATTCTCAAATGTTTATAAGATAATTTATGTGACCTTGATTAATTTTCCAAGATGTTATAAAATGAGTAATAGTTTCAATGTTGTTTTTTTGAATAAATTATGATTTTATTTAAAAAAAAGTTATTCATATTTAGAAAATTATTTTTTTAAAATGTTGTTACTTTTTGTATTCTACACAAAGAAACATTATTAGGATAAATTTTTTATTTTTTTCTGAAATACATGAATTTTTTATGAATAGTAAAATACGATTAATTCACTATAAATGTAAAAACCCGAATTTATGCATAATGATTGAGTCATGGATGACATTAATGGGAATTGGTTCAAACAAACATGCACTTATTACTATTTTCATTACAAGAATCAAACACTATTTCTTGTCCTGAAAAAAATTATAATCCCCTGACCCCAGAACCCTAGAGTCGGTGCATTATTACGTATCATTGGCATGATCACAAAAGAACATGTCTTGAAAGACCGATAAGTTTAGTAGCCTTGTAATTACTAGATATAATCATAAGGTTTACATTACATCTTAAAATGAAAAACTACAATAACATTGATTCCATAGACAACACAGAGATCCCATAGACTATCCCTACAGGTCAGTCATAATATACTTCTTCGCATCCTGGGAAAAATAAAACATATAAAGAGGTAAGCTCAGATGTTTAGTAAGGATAAAAATATAGCAGAAACATTCATAAATAATAATAAAAAATTAAGGAACTGTATAAAACTAAAACAAAATCCTTTTCGACATAAACTTCATAAAAATATGGCAAATATAAATCAAAATAATTCCATTTACTTACTCACATGGATATTCTATTAGTCGAATAATCACATGAAATATCAATATCCACTTTCATAATGATGGAATTCATAATGCCAGACTTCATAACCACATATTCAAGGTCCTGTTCAAAGACTACAAATAAGATTTTGTCAAGTCCTTATGCCAAAACACTAGTTTGTCTCATGCGACCTACTGATGCATCGAGGAGCTATAGCTGGCTCCACCCATCACTTACAAAGTCCAATTCATTCCTCATATGAAAAGGTTTATACATAACATAAAAATTCATATTAATACTAGTATAATAAATTTCAATACTTTATCCATAAACCATGAATGGTATAAAAATAACACGTCCATAGTCAATCATATCACAAAACCTTCAATACAATATAGAAAATTTGTGTCATAATAAATCAACTTCAAACATGTTTAAAATTCGTCTAATGATGTTGATATAGGTGAAAATGATTTATAAAACTATTTGTGAGAAATATACTTTTTTCATAAAAACATTTAAATGTCACACAATTTACAAAAGAAAACATTTAAAGACATTTCTAAATCAAAGTGTCCCATACCACATTGAAACATTTTAAAGGAATTAAAATTTTAAAAACATTCATGTCGATATAAATAAATAATTAAAAACCATTTTGAAAACATGTACATTAATGAGAATTATTTAGAAGAATAAATATTTAAAAAATTTAAGATAATGTTTTAGTAAAAAATTCCCTTAAAAATAATCCTTTTGAAAACTCTTTTTTGAAACATGTACATGGATAATAAATATGACCCAGTAGATACTTATATAAAAACAACCTCGGATAATAAAAAGATTGTGAAATTAATCCTTACCTTGTACTTTTCCTTGGTCTAGGGTAGGTTAAAATACTGTATAATGATGAAATAATTGTTATTAAATTATAAAAGAACCATATACATTAATATGATATCATATATGATCTTTTAATATTTCTTTGTTAATAATATTTTTGTATTATCGTCGTCTCAGTTGTCAACTGATTATTTCTCCATTATATGCATTGTTATGTAAGTAATGTTTTTTATGGATATGATGTATCTTATTCATATTCAGAATTATATTAGGTCTTTAAACATTATTTTTAATCATCCAATGAAAATTAGTCTTGAATGGATATGATGGGTAATGAATCTCATCGTGTTCGTGGAGACGGTAATCAGTACGTACGCACGAGCGACAATATTATTATTTTGATATTAAAAAAATATATAATTCGATGGTATATCATATATACAGAATCACTATCATGTTATATTTATTATTTAACTCAGTTAAACATCATTATTATACCCATCCAAATAATAATAGATTGAATAACAATTACGCCACTGTGTGGAGACGGTAAGTCGCATGTACACACGTATGGTGACATGTCATTCAAAGGATGGATACAATAATGAATATGGTTGTACCATATTTATAATAACATCACAGTATATAGAAGATACTGGAGTTATTATTTTAGAATGGAAACAACAAAGAAAGAGGAAGTGGAAGAAGAAAGGAACTTGAAATAGGTGTTTAAATATATACCTCTTCTTCAGGTTTTTCCTTTTGATTTGATAAAAATAGCACCTTAGGATGGCTTTGTGACTAATGGAAGGCCTCTAGGATGAATGGATGATAGTTGAGAGGGTATTTGGGCTGGTTTTTCCCGATCCAAATGTATTTGAATGTGTGAATTAGAGATAATGGGAACTGCCCTTTTATAAGAGGGGTAAGGGGCACCTTAGGAAAAGCTAGAAATATTATTATATAATAAAATTGTTTTCGGTTTCTAAAAGCTAAAAATGAATTATTTAAAGGCTATGGTATGGATGGGACTAAAATCACTCAACCAATAGTTTTGAGAAAGGTTTGGGTCACTGTATTAACTTTATCCTTTAGATTTAACTCTTAGTTAAATAGTTTGACATTTACCATGTCTCTTTGTATTTTTATATTATGTGGTTAATATACTTACTATAAACTTCCAAGATAAACTCAAGTGGTTCATTAATTATATATATGATATTATTTAAGACCGTTGGCCTAACCATAGATTTTTAGGAGTAGAATATCAATTAATAATATAATATTTGTTTTAAAAACTCTTTTATGTCAATTTTGACACTATTTGGTATTTTGTTTTTTTTATATTCATAACAGAATTATTACTTAGAAAACAATTCATATAACCAACTATAACATTTCATATTAACCTATAAAATTATTTTAATTTATAAAAAGTCTCAAATTACATTTATTTTAATATTTATATTATCAATTATTTAAATATTTCATTAATATGTTAATTACTGCATCATCATTGTTTCATAAATAAATTTAATTATTTAATGTCTAAAAATTATAAATAAAATAACATTATGTAGGAAATCTTTTTAGATTTCTAATTCATATTTATAGTCCAATTTATATTGTGTTTAACCGTATATTAAAAATGGTTTAGTTATTAAACATTGAATTTAACTCTTTTAACTCTTCTTTAAATAAAAATAATAATCAGTGTCCTAATCTAATCCAAGTAGACCAAAGAGGATCATATGTTATTTTTAAAGTAGTTTCTGGTCGAATTATACTTATCCAATAGAATTGTGACATGTGTTAGGGTAATTTTATTATTATTTTTACCCTTAATTACCCTATTTACTTTAAACCGTGACAAATAAAATTAAAAAGCTAATATTCACCAAAAATTATTTTCATCTTATTGATCCAAATTTTTCTTATTGATGTCAATCATGTCTCTCAGATTTTTGGAATTCAACTCACAGAATCAGTAAAATTATGTTTTATGTAAATTTGCAAATTCTCCTAGGAGGGGGGTAAAAGACGGTAAAATTTCAATAAAATTTTTATATATGTAAACTTCTTATAAAATGAATCCAATTAATTACATTGAATATATATATGTATTATGAATCTGTTTTGACCTAAAATAAATTTAAATAAAATAAATAATTATTTAAATGAAAATTTTGTTTTAACCAATAACGTAGTGTTTTTCACTCTTCATCAAAAATTGAATGTTATCAGAAACATAACAAAAATTCACCCTAAGATATTTTTGATTTTCAGAATTCAAAAATGAAGTCTATTTTTTCAAATTCAAAACATATAAATTGCATTTATTAATTTAAAATTAATTCCAGTTTTCAAAACCAAAAAGACTA
The DNA here is from genome assembly GCA_963277665.1 of Viscum album. Taxonomy (NCBI): domain Eukaryota; kingdom Viridiplantae; phylum Streptophyta; class Magnoliopsida; order Santalales; family Viscaceae; genus Viscum; species Viscum album. The sequence continues at coordinate 1,235,563,383 of OY728152.1, forward strand.
TTTTTAAGAAATAATAATTACCAAAAGATTGACACTTGTTTTTGTCCAATTTCAAAGTGAAATTACTTACAATTACCAAAATTGGGTTAATTGGTAAAAATATAATCTAATTATACTTCCAAACCATTAAAATGTATATTTTAACACTATAAATTATTTTGATTAAAAAAGTTGATTTTAGTTAAAATTTATTATTTTTCACTATTCACCCAAATATGAAAGTTATCAGAAAAACACTATAAATCTATCAAAACTAAATTTTTATGTCCCGATTCTAAAGAAGAAGTTTATTTTTTCAAATTTAATATATAAATGTTTCAAATATTGGATTTAAAATGGTTCTCCATTAAAAGACTGTAAAATTAAATTTTTTTAAAAACAATACTTCTTTTATTTGAAAAAAATGAATTTGTTCTTATTTTAAATCTAAGAAACTCATAATATGGATTCTAAAATTATATGAATTATATACATTCAAAATTCTGTTAATACTATTCATAACCTATTCTGAATGGCTAGTTTGGTAAGTCGTGGTGCGCTTGAACTTAGTGTTTCTTGTAGTTCATGTTATTGAATTACATTGAAGAAATAACGTACTGTGAAATATTAGGGTGTCAAAAAAATAATTAAATAATTAATTAAATATTCAAAATTCACTTCTCTCTTCCACTATAAAAACCACTCACACTCCTCTATTCTATTTAATTATCTCAAGCATTGTTCCTTACCTAAGTTCTATCCAAATCACTCTCCATGATCCTCCCCCACTTCCAACATCCCTTGGTCTTCTTAAAAGACCAAATATTATCCCCTTAAGAGGTTCTCAAAGGAGATAAAGTCAAGAGGTAAATTCCTCTTTTCAATTCTTTCATTTTCTTCCATGTTATTTTATTTTCTTGTTTCTTTTCTCACTTCCCTTTAACTAAATTGTATGATAAGTCTATTAAAATAAATTTAATGGAATTATATTATTATAATGGGATAGTTTATCATACTTTCTCCCTCCCCTCCTTTTATTCTATTAATTAAAATTCCATCTGAGATGTGTTGATTGATCACATTCTAGGACAACGGTTTTAAAATTTCTTTACCATCTTCTATAATGGAAATGAAACTAATTTAATGGTTTAAAAAGATCATAATATATGAATCTTATCATATTTAATGTTCTAGAGCACTTATAAATTCATGATGTAAAATAATAATAATAACGAGTAAATTGTGAGCAAAATCACCACATTAATCTAAGAGTTTATCACTAATGTTTTATATAATGATTCACCTACACTCCAAGTATTAAAATTATATTTAAAACCATGTAATATTATTTATTTTCACTAATTTCATATAAATTCAATTCTGGACAACCACTCTCATCATACATGTTTATCTGTTGACATATATAAGTAAACTGAACATGAAACAAAAGGACCTGAAAATGAAATTGAACCTCATAACCAATTGAAAAGGTTATGAATGAACTCAAAAAGGTTATAATAAATAATTTAAACAAAAAAGGGGTTCTATGATTATTAATTAATGAACCTAATTTCATTATTCAGGTCATTAATATTTAGTGTATAACACCATCATACTTAAGGTAAGGGATCCTCTCTTTCTCACATTTATTCAAAAATCTCCTCTTTGTAATGCCCATTTACATATAATTCATAATTATGGAGTATGATTTCTCCCCTTACCCATAATTCCCTAATGAATTATAAAATATAATAAATCCATTTATCTCTCATTAAGACCTCTTAAGTATACCCGATACAGTTTTAATATTTCGTAAGGGATTCTACTCGAACCCCCTTTATTCTTTCAGGTTCCTTTATCTTTCTTTTTACCCAAATGAAGTTGTATTTTATTTCTGTGTACAACTTATACATACTATTTATATTCTCCAAAATAATGTTTCAAGATCCATACCTCATTCTCTTTTGGGGATATATATTCTTTTAAGTGATTCCTGCCTCGATACTTCACGATAAGCAAACTCGTTTTAAGGGATCATCCAAATTTTTTACCCAATATCAAGTGAAATATACCACTTTTTTTAAGACACATCTATATTCATAAAATTGGTTTTTTTATTATGAAAACCATTTTATTTCACTTTTGGTTTTATATAAAATATTATTCCCTTTTCTATTTTAAATGATCGTTAGTATTTTCCCTTAAAACCACACTAAAATGTTTTAATGTGAAGAATTTCATAAATTATCTTCCTATATGTTGTCACTTTTTTTTACATCACATACCATGATATATTCCAATTTTACCTTATTAATTTTGATGTATTTTTTAATTCCTTTCTTTCATGGATACTTTTATGATACTCTTTTTCATTATGCTTTATGACATGAATGTTATACCAATTTTTCTCCATGGGTTTTCTTATGTTTATGTATGATTATTTATGTGGAATGTATATTCATGAACATGTTAAAATTGGTGCACCTAGATAGCACTCAAATGCATTGGGTAAAGTTTAGTCTTATAAGATGTTATGTGTAACGATATTTTCGGTTATCATTGACTCGTGTTACCATGTGCAACGGTCCTGGTGGTTAACCTTGACTTGTGCTCCTCTATGTGCAATAAGCCTTGAATCATTGTAAAGTAATGATTAATGTTTCTTCCATAATACTATGAATAAATTCTTATATGATCCCATTTTTTTATGTCAGGATTTTATATTCCATTTTATGTCATTATGTCATGATCTCTAAACCTTATGCTAAGACTTGTTCCTATGTTTAGTCCCTCACTGGGATTTTTGTTAATCCCTTTGATCATGTGATCCCCAACGTACCCTATAAATATGTAATGGCTCAAAGTAATTTAGGATATATTTATGAATATTAAATAATGAAGTGTTTTTTTTAGTCCCATTTTTTATGTTTTCTGTACCTAGTCTTCGAAGACACTAGACTTCATGGTCCTTGGCTTATAATTTGATGTTTAATTATCCTTAAAATCATGTAATGTTATGTGTAAAAGGCACAGGTCACTATAGATATTTTGTACACAAGGAAGTTTTTGGGTGTGAATATTTCATGAAGGGTTGTAAATGAATATAAATAAGTAGCTCCCCCCCTCATTTCACCAACTCAACCTTAGAGAAAATCAAGGCTTCGAATCGCATAAGAATTGTGCACGAAGAGAGTTCTTTGTAAGAAGAGAGTTGTCCATAAAAATAGGTTTGTGCACAAAACATAAAAGTTGTGTGAAAGTTATTTTTCCATGAAAAAGGAAATTTTTCACATAAATTGTTAAAGTTTAGATAATTTCACTCAAATATTGTATGAAATATTTAAGTTTCTAACTAATTCTTTGGTAAAGGGGGTATTCATCAAGTGGATGAAACTGGAACTCAATGATAAACTAAATGTGGCATAAAACATATTTATTCTATAAAAAAGTATTATCCTATAAAGAAGTAGTGAGAACACTTAATTTTAGAGAGAAATTATCTTTCGAATATTTAATGGTTGTAAACCAAGAGGGTTAGTTAGTCCACTTAGAAATTTGTAAATAGCAGTGTGCTTTTAGTGGATTTGGAACATCGCAATCATTGTAAGCTCCTTAAACATATCCTAGTGAGGTTGAATGAAGTTAAATTCTTATGTATAGGGAATTATTTAATTTATATTCATACATTTCTATGGTAAATATAGATAAGAGAATTTTTTTTAACAATTAAACAACATCTGAATGGACAGTTATTTTAATCTTTCATACCTTGTTTCACCCCCACTCTTAGGGTATTTAAGTTATTGGGACTAAAAAACATGGTCAAAGGTGTTCTAAAATAACTTAATTTTATCCATAATCAAATATGAGACTGTAAATTATGATACCATTATCTAAAACAATATAATATGTTTCCAAAATGGACTCAAATGAAGAAGAGTGTTTTGATTTGTTCATTTAATAAAATTAAAATTACTATAACCATTTACTATTAATAATACTTATATATTTTCAAATAATATAATTAACGGATATTATTTGTTTCATAAATTTAATTTTTATTTATTATATTCATCTTCAAAATCATCCATGTTAGGTTATAATGTGGAAAAATGAGATATGACGTTCCGTGGAGGTGGTAGTCCGTACTTACACAAACAATGATCTCATTTTTTATATAATGAAAGGGGGTTTAATAATAAAATAATTATCATTTAAAAATATTAATAATTTTATAATTATTAAAATTTTCATTCAATTAATCTTTTTTAGATTCCATGTAATGAGTTTATGAAAATTTAAACCCATCGTTCAAGGAGGCAGTACTCCACACATACGCATGATGACATTTTAATTTATTGAATGGTTTTGGAAGTTGGTATAAAAAGTGATATTAAATATTTATAATAAAAATATGAATTTTAATAATACTAATTTTATCACACCTTCAAGTATATAAAAGGTTTCATAGGGTATAAGTAGAAATAAACATAGAGATCTTGGTTGAGAGCAATAAATTTTCCCTTCACTTGTTTTTCCTTGGGTAACAAATTAATGCTCCTAATATTGGTATTTTGGAAAGAATAAGGATTATAGGGTGTGGGTATAGGGTTAAAGATTGACTAGGGTAGAGTTTTATTATATCCAAATATTTATAATTGAGGAAAAATGTTGTGGAAGTGTTCTCCATTTATAAGTGGAGGAAATGGAATTTCTATAAATACCTATTAAATCTCAAGGATTCCATGACAATATTCGAGGTTCAATTGCTCAAAAGGTAGAAAATAATGAATATTTTGGTGAGATAAGGTCAATAAAGACTCTAATACCCATTTTAATACATGTTTTAAATATATTTAAAGTCATTTAGCACTATGTTTTACATTTTACCATCTTTGTTTTTTCTTCCAAGGTTACTAGTTTTTAACTATGTAATATTTTTTACTAAAAATAAAAAATAAATACTATTACCAAATTTGGGTCTGGCGAAATTAAATTCAACAAATATTTAATCTAATTAAACTTATACATAATATAAAATTACTATTAAATTAAAACATTTAATATATAAAAAATGAATTCTCTAGAAAAAATGATGTTTTCACTATTAAATGTTCCTAATCTTATTTAGAAATGATTACAAAATGAATGAGTGTTATTATACTTATATATGTGTTTAAAATTTATATTATATTTATCTTTTTTCAATATTAACAAAAACAATCTTGTAAAATAAAAATTTTCCCATTATCACGGTAATTTAGTTTAATCATAGTAATCTTATTTTTATGCCAAAAAATAAAATGGGCCTTTTTATATAATTTATACCTACAGATTCCAAATATAAAATACATTTTACCAAATAATATTTTTATGTGTAAGGAGAAAAATTATTTTTTCATATTATCACACTTAATGGATAAAAACATTTTTTAGATAAATCATATTTTCATGCATAAAATGAGTTTTTCTAATTGTACCTTTTATATAATTTTCATAATGTGGATACTTTTTATAGCTACCCACCAATGTTTTTACTATAAAATAAATATAATATTTAAATATTTTCTTTTATTAACTTATTATGGATTTCATTTTATTTTGGTTTTGTACACAAGACAAGCTACTCAACAGGATTTAAGGAAAAGTATTTTCTAAAATTCTGGTTCTTAACAACCTTTACCTAATATAGTACAATCATATCATGGATTTGAGTTCGATCATACACATATGAAGGGTGATTATTTCAACTAATGGATACCTAATGGATAAGGGAGTCTAATGTCTTCCTTTGAGTGATCTTCCTCAAAACTGTTGAGAAAGATGGTAGTATAGGCATCTATGGTGAATGTTACACAAGCATGTTGTTCATTTTATATACAACATCGTTTCAATTTTATAGCATGCTTAATATTGAGTTTAAGGGGTTCTTAAATGATTTTACTATATTATAAAAGTTTTTTTGGATCCTAAGAAACATTTCAGTGGTATCAAATCTTTACAATGTGTTTTGATTATAAAAATCATGTTTAAAATGAATAATTTATGATATTTCATGGATTTCATTTTCATATTGTAAAATTTGATCAAAAATTTGAACTATGGTTATTTTTATTATATGTGATATCATAGAGTTTGAATGGTTCATCTTATATTATATTTGATATCCTAATAGATTATATATTTTAATTTAATTGGTTTTATCTTTTCATTGTGTATAATATGGTAAATTGATTCATATGATGGTGTTGTTACATGTGAAGAAAAATAGGTCTTTGTATTACTGATGAAATATCATGTCAATTAATTAAAAACAAATCTCATGTTAGATTTATTTTACACAAGGAACTTATCGAAGGTTGTGACTACCACAGGCACAAAGTTACTCATATGAAAGTCCTTGTGCGAATTATTTTTTTATTACAGAAGAAATTTTATATGTTCTAATTTTCAGTGTGTGTAAGGTTAATGTTTTGCAGTCACTTCCCCTATCATAGTCATTATTATCTATAATATTGTATTATATATCCCCCCATACTGATTGTCATCATTTATGATATGTGATATATCGTAGAAAATGATATAGAAGGAAAATAAAATCTCCTAATTTCAATTATAAATTGAACTATGTAATTTATAAAATGATTATAAATTATAAAAAATTTATTTTGGGATATTTAATAAATTTATAAATTTTTTATATATTAATTATTTATAAAAAATTTATAATTATTTATTAAATATTTTTGAAACATTTACTAAATAAATATTCCATAATATTAAAAGACATTCTTAAAATACCTTTAGAATTATATGAAGTAAATTATAATTTATATATATGTGGTTTATATGGAAATTATAAGATTTATTTATAAGAAACTTAAAATTTATATAAAAATGTTTTATATGGAAATTATGAGTATAGTTTATAAAGTGTTTATAAATTACAAAATGAGATCAAATTATAAAAAAAAGTTTATATTTAGAATTTTACTTGTTTATAATTAACAATTTTTATTTATTCAAATTAAAATTTCTTTATTTTAAAAAATATTTAAACCAAATAAAAATAAGATTTTATAACTGATGTTATCAAGGTTTAAATAATTTCGAATATATAAAATTTAGATTTTATATATTGTTTACATAACAGAGTTAGAATATAAAATGTTTATATTCTATTTAATATCATATTTTTAAGTAAAATAATATATAAAAAGAAAATATGAAAGATTTTATATTATAAATAAAAATAATTTATTTATATTTATTTAATTATGGAATTTCCAAAATGAATTTCTAAATTATAAAAAAAATTAACTTTTTTTATTTAGGAATTGTTGGTAAATGTTTATCTCAGGTCTAAATTTTATATTTGTTTATTTTTTTTGGTTTATTCAATACTTTATTAATGAAAATAATTATTATATTATAAATATAAATATTATTTAGTTTAAGGAGATATATTTCTTCTATAAATTATCATACATGCATTTATGGTGTTACATGCTTGGTCTGATAATTAATTCAGTTTTATTTTATCTTATGTTTGTGTTGTAGTGGGTTATCAGATTAAATTATGTAGTTAATTAATATTTATACATATTTGGAGTTAGAATTAGGATTGAATTGAGTTTCAACCTGATTAAAGTATCTTTTTCTTGATGGAATTTTTGTTGGACTACTCACTACCCCGGAGGCTTATGCCTTATCCCGAAAATTTGTTGTTTTCTATCTGTTTCTCCCAACTAACTCTTATGAGAATTTTTTAATTTTATGTTATTCTAAAATTTTACATTAAAGGGTTTCATATATCTAATTAAATGGATTCATTTGGATATATATGAATATAGTTGGATTTTAATTTGGGATAGTAACATAAACAATGAGTTATGTAAAGTGTTACCCATCAATATGATTTGAATATATTGATTTTATTAAAGGAATATAATTCCATGATATATAATTTGAAGCATGCATACATAAGGGAATAAAAGGAGACAATATGGTGAGATTAAATCCCCTTTGAAATACTAACTATCATATTCCTTCCAAATAAAACACATTTCAAGACCTAAATCATTCAATCGGGTAGGTTCTTCCAAAACAGGGTTCTGATGGATTTTCTTGTGTAAGACATGGAGGAAATGGATAAACATAAAAGTTATACAACCAAATCCCATTGTGATTTATGGGTTAAAATTATCTAGGAAATCTTAATTGTTATGATACTATAAGAATGGTGTTGATTTTATCTATATGATGGATTGGACCAAAAGTTTTCTACTAAACCATCCAACTTTCATATATGATATGATTGGCAAAATTCCATACATAAATAGATAAGTGGAGAGTTTCATGAAAAAATGGTGTTATTTTCTCATTTAAATATGGTTCTTTGACCACTAATGGATATGATGTATAGTAAAATGGGTCATCATTTTAGTGGGATAAAATTTAACAATAGTCCTTTTCAAATTTTCATAAAACATGATACAAATTTCATAAAATATTATGTCATAGATAATAGCATCTTCAACATCAAACTTAACGGTTATATAATATCATAAAAGGTATAATAATTACATAAAAAACTTCTTTAACTAGTATATGACTTTTGATTTATTCTTAATGTCATGAACCAACATGGGTCGTCCCTGAACTGGTCGCCTGAGCCGATCCGCGGTAAGGCCCAAGAGGCATTCTCGATCCTCTCGGGCTAGAGACAAGCACCGGGGTATCGATAGAGATGATGGGAATGATTTCTCCCAAGATAAATAAAATAATGTAAATAATAAATAGAAACTAAAAATAAATAAACCAACAAAACAACAAAACAAGAACTGAAGAAGATAAAACTAACCAAACTCGATGTCCAAACTAACTCTGTGTGACCCTGTGGGTCACTCTCTGAATCAACGTTAAAATGTCTCCCAAGATGAACACACCCATGTTGTAACCTAAAAAAGGACTAAAAACAAAAATAACTATATTCATGGGTACTAAAACATGGTAGGCTAGCCCAATATACTATTTCCAAATGCACCACATTAAAAAAACATCAATTTTCTGTTCGAACTACAATATATTAAAGCATGAATTTATATAATTTTTACTTAAAAAAGTATAAACCATTTCCGTTAATCATCTTAAAAACATAATTTTAACCTTAATTGTTTCCATTCTATTTCAAGGGGAAAGTGATGATTTCATTTGAAAACTAGAATAAGAGTTTAAAACACATTTTATTTTGAAAAACATTTTCATAGGAGTTAGGAAACCAAAATTCCACTTATCATGAAAAACAAAAAACAGCGGTACATAGGAAGATATAGCAAGGGAAATGTAAATAGGTATGAAAGTATCTTAGCAACAGTTCAACAGTTAAAAGTCACTAGACATAGGCGAACCTGGGAGATCAAGAATAATCCATATGACACTAACACATGCGACCCCATCTACAATAGCATTCCACATATGATGAAATCTGACAATTCATACTCTCAACCACCCTTTGTCAGGACAAGATCAGGGATAATCCCATAGAAATAAACCCAAATATATCTATGTACTATGGGCCACTGGTCAATACCATAACCTACCAGTGCAGTACTCATCTCAGACAATTCTCTCAATATTCTAGGTTCTGATGTCTCAGGTATTAAAGTGGGTGATCCACCAGATGTCACCGAGCATCAAATCACAACCTATATTAATAATAATAAACATAGTAGGCCAAACCCTGATTCTCCCCATAGTCTACTCTCATTCATTAAAACAAATAGATTATAAATGGTTTCTAACTGAGGAACCCACATAATGAAACCCAAAAATTCCATACCAAGGACATCCCAAAAATTCCATGTTGGCATGTCATGAGGATCAACCATAGGAGGTTTTAATACAAATCACTACCCCTTATTTTCACAAAGTGGTCAAATAGGCCCTTAAACATTCCACAAAATAATTCTTTAACAAAGACTAAAACCAATATCTGAAGAGGTGAAAGACACACCATTTACCAAATAAAATCATTTTTAAACCCCCTTTAAAACATTTCCAGCACACATTCAAATAAAACTAAATTTTATGAAAATGCCAACCGAGCTACAATTCATTGTAACCAAACAAACAAATTTTAAAACATAACTTCACACTTCACTTAGCTTAAAAAATTACAAACCTTTTCAAGAACCCAAAAATCAATTATTTCACATGCAACACATTTATTATCAAATTGAAACCACTTTTTAAATCCATAAAATACAACAAAACATAATTTCGCATTCTTCTAACACTTTAACAAAATCAAACAAAATATTTTATGTCACTTTTAACACCTAAAATCCAACAGGGTAGCATTCTGAAGACCAGACATGTAGTTCTTAGAAAAAAAATTCAGTAGACACTCACAAAGTCATAAAACACCAATTAAAATGTCAAGAACTTATTTAAAATTCTAAAACAAGTTCTAAATATCTAATATTAGTTGTGAAACCACAAAACAATTAATTAAACAACCAACGTGCATAGCTATAACTGAACAATACCATTTCCATAAAGCAAGGACTGGAATACCAATTTTTCAAACCAAATAAATTAACCAAATGTTGCAGTATAATAATTAACCTCTAGATAAAGGGTGATCAAGAAGAAATAGATAAATCTCAAATTATAATTCCAAGCGCAATAGGACCCTATATTCAGTGTGTTCTATTTCACAAAACAAAGTCAAATATCACCAAAGAAGCTTATATAAATTTTTGCGCACAAAATAATTTTAAACCAAAGTTTTAAATTAGAAAATATTAATCATAAAAGGTTCAAAAAGAATAAAATTGATGACTCTTAAATTAAAAAGAGAAAGTGCATGGGAATCCTACCTCAAAACCAAGATGAAATGAAATCACGTGCATCCAAAACCACGCGGAAAGATCCAACACCCTACAAACTAAACACTAATGACTCAAAACACATACAAAAACCCCAATTAATGTATGTGAAAAGAAGCGGTGAGAAGAAAAATCTCACCTCAAAGACATGGCGTGACAACGAAGCTCACATAGAATCACACCATGTGGGTCTTAATAAACTAACCCTACCAAGAACAACCATAATTTAGCAAAACTGACTGAAAAACAATGAGAAAAATAAAAAATAAAAATAAAAATGAAGATAAAAACACACCTCAATGGGGAAAAGGTGTACTAGAGGGATGTAACAAGAGGCAGGCCACCAGAGAGGATCTTCGGAGGAACGCAAACGTACTGGTCGGAGGAGGGGTCAACCAAGGAGGTAGGGTCGCACAGCCGGGGGTGGCTTGCCGGTTTTGTGCATTCCAAATGGATTAGGATAGCACTAGAATAGAGAGTGAGGGAGGGTAGAACTACCACACACCAAACAGGGGGGATGAGGGCTGGTCATCTGGTGATGTGCATGCCGACAGGAATATGGTGTTGGGCTGTGGCGGTGTTGATGCAAGAAAGAGGGGACGAGGGTTCGGGGTCAGCTGACCGAAGGTGAGGGAAATGATGGAAAAGACTAGCTGAAGTATAGGGAGAGGTACGAGGTTAGGGTGGAGCAGGGGAGAGTCGCTATTTTGGATTGGTGACTGGGCCGCATGTCGTGTCTGAGGGAAGGGGAGACAGAGAGCTGGGAGGTGGCATCTGGGCTGGCTCGTGGGAAGGGGTCGGGGTCAAAGCAGGGTGTTGGGTGAACTATAAGGGGTGTGCTGGTTGGGGAGGTAGTTGGGTGTTTAGTGGTGCTATAGGAGAAGGAGTTTGTAGCTCGCTATGGGGAGGGCACACTAGAGGGGAACAAGAGCTATGCGCAGGAAGGTATATACGGGGGATAGAAGAGGAGTCATCTGCGAACCCTAAAAAATGGGTAAATCCATCTTTAAAAAATTAAATAAAATTATAATAACATAATAATTATAATATTAATAAGTGGAATAATAATAATAATAATAATAATAATAAAATTAAAAAATCAAGATGATAAAAACAAAAATAATAAAAGTATTTATTTCATTTTAATGATTAAAAAATTAACAAATTTAGTTTTCATCTAAAATAAAAATATTAAAATTCTTAATAACCATAAATTTTTTTAATGGAATAATAAATTAACATTTATATATTAATTTTAATTCTTCAAAGACAAAAATTCGACACAGTTTCATAGGTGAAGACGTGTGGCATCGCGCTTCGCCCTTGTGTCCAATGATATCGAACCCAAAACATGCACTTTTTAACATAATCTTAGAAATTTTGTCTAGGATTCACCCCGAACGCCAAAAAATATTTAATGGAAGAACAATAACTGAATAAAGTAAATACATGGGTTATGGTGTAAAAATTCTCCCAACCATAATGTTTTCCACCCCCAAAAAGCCACAATACTAACGAGCCAAATGATCAACACCTAAGAATTTCACACACACATGATCCAACCTCTTAACCCAAGAAAATTTCATCAACCACCAATGGGACACAACCTCATTTCCCAAAAAAAATCACCAGAAGAGGGGAGGCCTGAATGGACTCCCCCATATTAGAATTCAACTATAATCTAGTAGCGACTTAAGAGAAAACCCAAAGAGACTCACAGTGGGTCTCCCCACCATAAAGATCCAACCTACAAGTGACCAAATTGAAATCCGACTTAGACAAGAACTAGGACTTACCCCAACTAAAAGGACTACAACATGAACATTTAAACCACTCACTCATGTCTGAATGGGATTAGATATGAACCAAAAACTCCAAAAAGAAACAAAAAATCATCACCCCATGGGCAGGGAGGGAGGGCCCAAGGACTGGATCAATGAAACTTCGATGGAAAACTACTCATGACTCACCACATCAGGATAGAAACAATCCAAATTCCCAACTGATTCACATGGGTGGTCCATGCAAGTCCATTTATCGGAAACTCACATCTAAAAGGAGCAATTACCAGCATTGCATGAGGGATAATTCTATCTCACTCTTTGTGATGAGATAAAATTTACAACGACATAGAAACCTCAACAGAAACTCTAAAACTACCTTAAAACAACGATAGAGGTAAAACCATAACCAAACTCCTTAAAATTTCTCTAGGGTTCCTGACGACGTGTCGGCTTCACTAGGAGTCCTTTTGGCTAGAAATCTGATAGATGAAGCATCTCCTACCTCACAGTCAGGTTCTTATAATCCCAATAATAAAAATACATATTTTAATTTGACAAAAGAATGGACAAGATTTTGAAATGAATCTACACTATCATTGAAAACCAGAGTTCATCAAAAGACCCACAAAAATACCATACATTTCAATACCCAAAACACCATTAGTAAAACTACCATGAAAAAAGATCCCTTATACTGAAAGGAAATTTACACGAAAAACGTTAAACAAAAACCCAACAACACATCACTTCTAAGAACTTCCTCTGCAACATTTTCTAGCAATGCCCCGACAGAATTGTCGTAAGTGACCCAGGATCCCACATGCCAAGCAGGGCTTCAGATCATTTTCACATGGATCATTTTTGTGACTCGTCTTGCTGCGCTGATAACACACAAGAACATGTTACTCCAAATAGGTTGATGAAAGATCCCATGAAATTTTGATTCCAAACCTTTCTCTACTAACTTTAAATCGCTTACTCATCTTTTTATTGGAAGTCTCCCCACCACTTTAAGGAATTGAAGGAGGGTGACTACCTCATCCACTCTTTCCAGCATGGCTTCAACAAGAAAATCAATCCTCACTGCACTGGAGAACAATGTTAGGTTGGATACTTACACCTTCGATTGTATATTGGGGAGGAGGACCACCTTTAAATGTCGACCCTTCATGGATTAATCTATGGAATACCCTGAATCATAAGGTACTATGTCCTAAAAGCATTGAAAATACTCCAACACTGATCGATCAGCCTACTAAAAATAACACATCTCCATCCCATTTATCACCCTTTCTTTCTTAGATAAATACTAATGAATGAACAAATCCATGAAAAACTCCCAACTATGATCTTGATAGGGCTTGTTATGAGACACTAACTTCCACCACATCTAGGGTGAACCTTTAAGACTGAAGGGTTCAAACATGACCTTCAATGACTTGGGAAACTTAATGAGGTTAAAGTCCCTTTTGATCTTTCACATCCACTTCTCTGCTACGGAAGGTTCTACTTGACCATAAAAGAGGGGTGGATATAGCTTCCAAAACTCAATCATAAAATCCATAGGTTGATCAATCACACTACAATCACCCATCCAAGATTCAGGGGGGAAACCGCTAGACAACAAATGTAAAGAACCCAATCAGGGCCAACTCAATAAATAAATTCCTCAAAATCAAAAAACCGCATAGGTGAAAATCTCTAAACATGAGAAACCAATCTATCATAACATAAAAACATTACTTTTGAAAACATATTCAATTTTAAAACATGTTTGGTTGGTTAAACACTCGCCATTTGTATTCCTTAGAGTCTCAATCACATGCATGTTTTCGTTCCACCCTTGGCATCCATCTACTATACCATATATTAATTCATATTCTAACATACCACAATTCATGTGATCACCCCTAGGAACACAAAGACCAAAACAAAACAACTTTCTTTTCCCAAAACAAATCATTCATCCCATTTCCTTTAAAAAAATCCAAAAATTAAACATGTTGTTTCAAACAAACATTTTTTAAAACCGAATTTTCTGATTCAAACAACCTTTAGAAGTCACAAGAGACCCAAAACATCTCAAACAGGGAACTAGTGTCATTGAGTGACTTGACCATATGGTTGGCGGCCAAATGCCAAACAAGTTACTGACACAGAGATCCATTTAAGACCATTCCCCTAGCTCTACATGGCTTCACAGGTCGTGTGGGCTCCCAATGACTATTACCCAAACTCCAATTGATGTATCCCAATCACAAAACAATCAATAAAAATCCAAAAAACTAATAAAACTAGACTTCCCATGGAAACTCGGGGATCATAACGAGCAAGAGTTCGTGGCGTTCTTCCTGCAACTAAACCTCTTGTCCCAGAAATCTTACTCCATATACCATGACATCCCAAATAAAATAGGTCGCTCTGAAATTTGAGGTATTCTAAGATCTAACCTTCCTTTGATACCATTTTTTCAAGAACCAATCTGTGTCAAACCTGAACCGGTCATCCGAGCCGATATACGGCAAGGAATGAGAGGCATTATCAATCCTCTCAGTCTGGTGAAAAGCACTAGGGAATCAATAGATATGATGGGAATAATTTATCCGGAGATAGATAAATAAAAAATGGAAATAATAAAGAGAAACTCAAAATAAATAAACATAAAAAAATAAAAATGAACAAGAGAAGATAAAACTAACCAAACATGATGTCTAAACTAACTCCATGTGACACTGTGGGTTACTCTCTAACTAAACAATCAAATGTATCCCTAGGCGAACACACCCATGATTTAACCTTCATAAGGACTAAAAACCGAAGAAAAAAACTATAGGTGTGAGTAATAAAACTTAGTAGGCGAGCCCGATATAATATTTACCAATGCACCACCTTTAAATAAAATAAGAAACATCAATTCTAATTTTGTACTAAAATATATTAAAGTATTCATTTCAACAATTTTTACTTAAAAACAAATTACAAACCAATTCCCTTAATCATTTGAAGATCTAGATTTTAACTTTAAGTGTTTCCATGCTATTTCATGGGGAAAGTGATTATTTCCATTAAAAACCACAACTAAGAGTTTGAAACTCATTTTATTTTGAAAAAAAATTTCACAGGAGTTAGGAAACCAAAATTCCACTTTTCATTAAAAACAACACACAAGGGTACCAAGGAAGAAATAGAAAGGGCGATGTAAAGAGGTATGCAAGTATCTCAATAATAGATAAATAGCTAAAAGTCAGTAGACATAGGAGAACCTGGGAGATTGAGAATAATTCAGACAACACTAATAACTAAGATCCCATCTATAGTATCATGCCACATGCGATGAAATCTAACTCTCTATATGCTTAGCTACCCTTTCTCAGGATAGGCTGAGGGGAAATCTCATAACAATAAACCTAAACCAATCTACCTACTATGGGACACTGGTTAGTACCTTAACCTACCAGTGCAGTACTCCTCTTAAACAATTCTCTCAATATACCAGGTTCCAATTCCTTAGGTAATAAATGGGGTGAGCCACCAAATGGTGACTACCATCAAATCACAGCCAATATTTATAATAATAAACATAGCAGGTCACACCCCAAGTCTCCCCAAGGTCTACTATCACGCCTAAAAATAAATTGATTATAAACTGTTCCCAACCATGGAACCCACATAATGAAACCCATGGATTCCATACCGAGGAAATCCCAACCATTCCATGTTGGCAAGGCATGAGGAGAAACTGTTAGAGGGTTTCATAATAAGCACTACCCCTTATTTTCACAAAGTGGTCAAACAAGCCCTTAAACATTGCATAATATCATTATTTACTAAATATGAAAACCAATCTATGAAGAGGTTAAAGAGACACTATTTAGAAAATAAAATCATTTGTAAAACCCCATCAAAACATTTCCAACACACTTTTAATCAAAACCAACTTTTATGAAAATAGCAACTGAGCAACAATTCCTTTTCACAAAAAAAACCAAATTTAAAAAAACAACTTCACACATCACGTAGCTTAATAGATTTCAAACCATTTCAAGAACCCAAAAATCCATTATTTCACCCACAACACATTTATTATCAAATCCAAACCAATTTTGAAATAAATAAAAATACCCCAAAAATTAATTTTGCATGCTTCCAACACTTTTACAAAAAAAACAATTTATATCACTTTTAATACCTAAAAGCCAACCAGGCACCATTCTGAATACCAAACATGCAATTCATAGAAAACAAATTCAGTAGAAACTCATCAATTCATAAAACACTAATTTTCAAGTCAGGAACTTATTTAAAATGCTAAACCAAGTTATAAATATCACAAATCAGGTGTGAAACAATGAAGCATTTAATTAAACAACTATTGTGGACAACTATTACCGAACAATACAATTTTTATAGAGCAAGGACTGGACTACCAATTTTTAAACCAAATAAATTAACCAAATGATGAACTATAATAATTAACCTCTAGCTAATGGGTGAATAAGAAGCCATGCACAATAAGACCCTACATTCAGTGTAACCTATTTCCAAAAACAAAGTCAAATATCACCAAACAAGCTTATAGAAACATTTTCACAAAAAATAAGTTCAAACCAAAGCTTGAAATTTGAACATATTAATCATAGAATGTGCGAAAAGTATAAAAATGCTGATTTTTAAATTAAAACGAGAAAGTTCAGGGGAATCCTAACTCATAACAAAGATGAAATGGAATGACGCACATCTGAAACCATGTAGCAAGATCCAATGCCCTACAGAATAAACACTATGGACTCAAAACACATAGAAATACCTCAATTAAGGTACTCTAAACCAAGTAGCAATGAGAAAACCCTCACCTTAAATCTATGTCATGATGACGATGATCACACAGAATCACCCCCTGTGGGTCTTAATACACTAACCCTACAAACAAAAATAGTCAATCAACAAAACTCACTATCAAAAAAATATAAGAGACAAAATAGAAATAAAAAAAGAGATAAAAACACCCAAAGGGGGAAAAGGTATATCGGAAGGATGCACGTGCCGGAAGGAGGGGCGACAACCAGAGGCGGGCTGCCGGAGAGTGTCGCTGGAGGTGCGAAAAGGTGCTGGTCAAAGGAGGGTTGGCCAAGGAGGCAGGGTTACATAGCTAGGGGTGGCTTTCCGGTTTTTCACGTGCCATATGGAGGATGAGGGTGCTGAAATGGAGATTAAGGGGGGGTGGCACTACCATGCATAGATTAGGGGGGCCAAGGGCCTATTGGATGGTGATGTGAACACCTTTTGGGATAGGGTGTCGGGTTGCAGTAGTGTCGGTGGAAGCAAGAGGGGCTGAGGGGTTGGGGTCCGCTAGCTGGAGGTGAGGGATAGGGGGCGGGCACCATCCAGAGCACAAAGGGGGTGCGAGGAAAGGCCAGATAGGAGGAGATTCTATGTCGTGGATAGGCTGTTGGGCCGCATGTCGTGCCTGAGAAAAGGGGGAGACCGAGATTCGGGCGGCGATGTCCGTGCTGGCTCGTGGGAAGGGGACAGGGTCAAAGCAGGGTGCTGGGGGCGCAGCAAGGGGAACGCAGGCTGGGGAAGGATCTTGGAGACGGGCAGCACTACAAGAGAAGGAGGCGGTAGCTAGCGGTGGGGAGGATACACCATAGGGGAACAGGAGTCGTGCAAAGGACAGGAGATAAGGAGGATGAAAGAGGATATGGTCAGGACCCCAAAAAATGGGTAAATCCAACCTAAAAAAGTAAATAAAATTATTATAACATAATAATAATAATAATAATAATAAGATGAATAATAATAATAATAAAATCATGGTGATAAAAATAAAAATAATAAAATTATTTATTTCATTTTAATGATAATAAAATTAACAATTTTATTTTAATCTAACATAAAAAATTTAAAATTATTAATATTTATAAAATTTTATATGACATAATAAATTAACATTTATTTGTTCATTTTAATTATTCAAAGATTAAAAGGCCATGTAGTTTCTTGGGTGAAGACATGCGGCACCGCGCTCCGCCCATGTGTCTGTACATCAAAACACGCACTTTTTAAGGAAGTCTATGATAGAAAATACACTTCCTCACATATAGATCTATGTAAAGGAATTTTATTTTCATATCATTTTTCATATACGATGAGATATGTTTTTCACTAACAAATAATTTTTATGTACAATATGAGATAATTATTTTAATACGCATGGTCTATGATTCATCCTGTTATATATCATGTATTAAAAATTGCGTAATGATAAAAGTTTTTTCTCCAGGGTAAAAGAGTTTATTCGAACGTTAATTTAAATATGAGTGATATGATCTCACCACCATAAGTGTAATATTTTAAATATTGAAATATTATTTTTATTATAATATCTTCAAAAACATAGAATACCACATGTGATATAGATACAGTAGTTGGTTAAATATTCACACTCAATGAAATATGTGTTACTTATTAACAAAAAAGGGGATTGTGTATCATAGCATTATATTATAAATATGATATATAAACTAATAAAATTGTAGGAGTATGTTTAGACATAGAGAATTTCAAAGAAAATAAATAAATAAGTATTCATGTAAAAGTAAATAAAATAGTGAATATAACTTTCAAGGAAATATTTTGATATAAAGTCTTCCATGAATAATGATTTTGAACTTATAAGAATTCTAAGAAAACAATAAAAGTTATTAACATCATAAAATTAGATGTTTTGAAGTTAAGGGGATTGTATATCTATTCAAGGAGTTAGATATTAAGAATATTTTTCCAAAGTCTCACAATTATTAATTTTTCTTTATTTTCATATGTTACTCACCAAAGAGTTTAGTGGGAGGGTATTATTAGTTTTTCACATAGTCATGTGATGGGAATTACATAAATATGTATTGAGTTTAATAAAACATCTTAAATTATAGAAAACATAAGGATCGTCATATTTATATCATATATTATATGATAAGATATATTCTTATGTATGGTTTTTAAAAATTTCTTAAAGGAGATTAAGAATATAAAATGATTCATTTTATACAATTGAAAATCTCCAATTTTTCATTATTTCATATTGGTTTCATATATATATATAAATCATGAAGTGAAATTATAATTAACCATTCAATGTATGACTTCAATTTATCCCTAATTGATGTTTTTTATAGAGTATTTTTTGTTGAGATGAAATGGTAACACTATCATGAGTATGATTATTGTATCTAAAGATAGAATATACGCATTTGGAGTAAAATATGTTTCTTTCACTTAAGGAGATGTGAATTATACCACATGAAGTTCTAATATTTGGAATCCCTAATACCTAAGGCTGGTGAGATACATAGTTTGAGAACCTCTATACTTTTATATCCTTCATACGCAAGCATTGAGGCTTAGATAATCAGGACTGGTTGTGTATATTGTTGATCTTTTCATCGGTTATATATTAACCAAGATGGTATTTATTGTCTCATGTGTAATTTTTGATATTTGGACCCTTGATTAAGATAGACTAAGGAAGTGTATGGTTCTACCTAGATAAGATATATGATTTTCATACCTATTGAGTGATGGGTGTGTTATGTGCTCATCTATAAAGATGAATAACATGTGATTTATTCATCAACCAGGTTAGTCTATACTCAAAAAAATCTAGAACATATGAGTAGGACATATGTAATTGATATATTTCATTCATTATGGTAACATTGTGACTTTAAGGAAGGCATTGTATTAAAATTTATTCTTTTCTATGATGCAGTTGGTGGACACAGGTTTAGAGATACATGTGTTAGATAAAGATCATTCAAAATCCATTGTATCTTGAGTTGCATTGATTATTTCCTAGAGTCCTCCCTTTTATTACATTTATGAATTTAAGAATTTTCATTTTTTTCAACACTATAAAGGAACATGGGTTTGAAATTTATAATTGATGGGTTGGGGATTGAGTTTTACTCAAAGATATACTCTAAAATTGATTTTGTGTTTATGAAAAAGGTTTTTTCTATTGTTATTACCAAGTTATTTCATATGATATGACTAAAGGAAAATTTGATGATAACTTCCCAAAAAAATTTATAAATATCCAAAAGGATTTTTCGGAATGATCTCATAAGTTTTTAAATATGATACAACATATGTTGAAATGGAACTAAGTCAAAGAAAATATACCACAAAACCTCATATCATAGTATATGATATAGGAATGTAATATTTGACAACATGAATGAGTCCGTGGGATATCATATTCCTTAGTATGGAATATAATAAGGTGTTGTATAGGAGATACTTCATCATAGACTTTATCATATTGTATTTTATGATTAATGAGGTATTTTAATATTCAGAATCAACATTCAAGAGTTTTTCCACATTATCTATCATCAATATGACTATTTCATACTATTAAATTCATGGTAGAGTGAATTTTTTATCCATATGATGAATTAAGGTTTGAAAATGGATCTATATATAATTTATTACTACATGAATAACTCATACATCCTATAACATATTAGTTAATGCATGGATATCAAATAAGTGACTTGAGAGGCTATAAAAGTAGATGATTACTATGATGCGATATAATCCAAGAATAAATGATCCCTGAAAAAAACCCCTTCCTTTAAAATATCTCTTCATTATTCATCCTTTTCCAAGTGAGGTATTATCATACTACGGATGTGATAATAATTATTCCCATATGATGAGTGATTCTTTCAACCCATTTATAGTTCATGGAAAAGGTATTTTGATGGATTCTTCTGAGTGATCTTACATAAACATGTTAATTAAGATAGTAACGGAGGAAGATACAGTGAAAGGAACACATGTATGTTCTTTTTTTCAATACAGCATGGTTTCAATTTCATATCATGGTTGATCTTGAGTTTATGGGTTTTTTAAATGATTTACTTGTATTAAAAAGTGTTTTTTATCCTAAAAATCTTTCACCCATCCCTCATAATGAGAATAAAGTTGAAATTTAATTAGGGGGATTGATATAAAGGGGCCTCAATGTTGGTTTTGGTATCCTCCTCTAGTAAATATTTTTACTGTTGTTGAGGATTTAGTTTTTTTATCAAAGGTTCTAAGGGTTCTTATTCATTATGTATCACCGCATACATTTTGGTTTTTTCTTTAAATTCAAATATAATCAACTCCTAGATGGTGGTTTATTGTAATTCTTCATCAATACCTAGGGCCATAAATGGATCTAATTATATTATGAAAATACAATGGTAGTGGGTAGACTTCTTTAATAATGTAAAATCACAAACAAATTATTCTAAGGTTTGTTCCACTACCATTATTAATTACTCTGCTTTGATAACATTTAATTTTTTTTAAGGGAAATAGGAAGAAGTATAAAAGCTATTGGAGATAAAGATTTTCTAAATTAGTTTCTACCTCTATAATGAATTCATAAAATTTGGGTGGGAGTATAACTAGATCTTTTTGTTATTCAACCACATATTCATTGGATTTTTGAAATTATTGTGAGAACTAAGTGAGTTACATGGATAATTATTTAATAGATTAGAACTCAGAGTTTTATTATAGGTAATAAATGTTCTCTCTAAATACATCACATTCATATTTTGACCTCTAAAATCTCCTCAATTTTCTAGTAATAAATGAAAATGTTTTACTTAAGGCAAAGGGTGGGTCAACAAGACCATATTCAAATTTTTTGGATTTTTAAATTTAAATGAAAAAAAGTAAATATCAGTAAATTTATAATAACAATGATTGTATTGTTTATCCTCAATAATGGTTATAAATTGATGTAATTAGTTTTTCATAAACTCATAATCAACAGAATTTTAAAATCCCATGGTATATCCTAGTTGTTGTCCTAGGTTGTCGCTTAAGGAACCATTTACCAAACACTCGCCATTCTTGGTTTTTTCACATATATAAAATTTTACAATTTTTAATTGTATAAAAAAGGGATTATTTTGGGGTTTTCTAACGTGTACAATAATATAAAATTAAAATTACAATTGAAATAACAAGATATTTTAGCATGGAAAGAATTAAACCCTAAGGAAGTTATTTATATTCCTTCATTATTTTTATTTTTTGTTTAAATTTAATTTAGTAACCATATACATATAATTCATTTTATATCCTACATTATCTATGTTTTTTAAAATCAATGGAATTAAAATATATTCATAGACATAAAATCCCAAACTCATCCACTATAATGAATGAAAAGTGCACCTCAATTGAGTATGGGATACCATCCTAATCTCGGATCCATTGTCTATCATTTCATTTCATAACTCATCCAAATAAATCATATTCTAGATTATATAAGATTAGGTAGGTAGTGTATGTTTCATTATTGAATATATGAAGTTTATGGAATGAGAGAATAATGTAGCAATAACTAACCCAAACCCAAACACCTTTACTATCCACCATGAAAGAGAACAAAATAAAATATGAATAAATAAAAAGAAACATTAAAACAACATATACTCCCCTAGGATCAATTACGTAGTTTATTACTCCATTATCATGGAGTTAAAGAAAAATCACAGTATAATAACAAAAAGATGAAATAAAATGAGAATGTAAAATGAGCTATTGTAATATCGAAATAAAATTCATGAAATTAAAATAAAATAAAATAAATCTTCCTTATAATGATTCATGGAATATAATATAAAAAGAAACATAAAATACTGTAAATTTTGTATTGGTTAACTATATTATATTTTATAATCTTAGTAGCAGGTTCTTGATTTTCCTTTATGCATGGGATATCTTCTATGTGACAATGGTCAGTGATGCAATGATTTCGTGTATATAGGATTCTTAATTATTCTCCCACATTTATTTATTTTTCAAAACCACCCAAGATCTATTATAATACTCTTTTTATAAGATAATATCATGTTTCAATATTCACTTAGGTGATACATAATTTTTTCTTATTGAAAATTATATACATTTCTTTTCAGTATAAGTGTTTTCATGGCATACCATGTTGTATGAGGGTTGATATTGAAAGGTTTTTATGGATATAATGAATGTTCTAAAGGGTTTATGATTGTATAAAGGTCCTTTATTTGACAATTTTTATGATATTTATGTGTTTAATGTAGTCTTAGTGGTGAATGGTGAAACAATTCAGTTGCAGGCAAGTGGGATTACATTTCAATTTAGGAAGAAGTTAACGTGGTACACTCAGTGAATTACCATGATAAAGTACTATTTAATTTTATTTCACATATTTATATGTTGTAAATGGAAAAACATAATAATTAAATGTGTGATATCATACAACTCAAGGGTTTCCTTCCAAAACTTTATGGGTGCTGCCTTTGAGAGATGCCTAACTTTGCATCCTATGCTTTTCCATTTCTATAACCAAGTGTCTATAAGCCTAGATTTACTGTTGATAGTTGAAACATTTTTTCCCTTATGTTAAATACTACCTTTACTCTTACAAAATTTCATTTAGATAAAGCATATCCCATGACTTTTTTAAATCATGTGTTGTTGTGTATTTTATTGTTTAATTTAATACAATCTGAAGAATTTATACTTTAATGTTATGTGTTCTTGGACTCTCATGTATGAATCAATATTACACCTTCAAAAACATTAATATAGGATTTTAAAGTTTTTTTATCATCATTTAAATAAATAATAATAATATTACCAAATTAATCCATATTTTTAGGCCCAATTTGCATTAAACTCTTGAATAAACCTAAAGACTAAATATGTGGTAAATACCTATGTTAAATGAATTTTTATGGGATATTATCAATTATTTAAATGTTAAAAATAATTAAACATAATTATTTTCCAGTTACATAACACATTTAATTGAAACAGAAAAATTCTCTATCATTTCATAACACAAAGAAGAGGTAATTTTAAAAGATATGATTAGTATTTCCCAACTATTCATCCCAAAATATCTCCCTTATCACCATAAGTAATGTATATGAATAATTATATTACCATTATATATGAATTTACCTCCTTAATTTTACCCTATAATATTTTTCTAATTACTCAATTCAATAAAAAATGATCAGATGCCATATATAAGAATGTGTTAATCACCACACCCTATGGTTGGGAAAATTTTCTTGATAGATTGATATCAAATATAATACTCATAAAATTAGTCACATGGTGTAAATGGGTTATTTATTACATATTAAAAAGATTATATATGATCACATAACCAAAATTCATAGTTTATAAATCCTTATGAAACCGAGCACATGCATAAATATGGAATTTATATTATAAAAACATAAATTACATGGTGTAAAAATAGTTATTCAATATATCATTATTCCATCCTTAATAATGTCTTTAAAAATCATGAATATTATTCATCTTCATTACATTGGGATTGAATAATCATAAAAATGTTTGATCTCAATAACTTAATAAGGGATAGCATAAAATATGTATCAAATAACACATGAACATAACATAAATACATAATCATGGACAAGATAATTAATAAATAATTATGGGGATTATTTATTTCAAATATCATAAATATATCATCCAGGGCTGGTGAAAATTCATTATGTATAATGTTAGGGATTAACTTATTAACTTATATTAGATGTCTCATGAGACTAACTAGTGCACAATGGGATCTATATAATTTTGGGCCCCATACATTACATAAATGATTCAATTTCTTCATTTATATGAGGAAAAAGGCCTTCAAATGAAAATTATAAATTTAAATAATAAAAAACATATTAATATATTTAATAAAAAAATATTTCCTTTATACAAAAAACTCATTGATTTTATTTACAAGGTTTATAGTATTGAATAGTATAATATACATACATATCAATAGTTTTACATAGTTAATAAAATGGTATAAATTTTTAGGAAAATACCATTAAGTCATAATAATTAAGTATAGGGTATTGACAATTTAGATTACATGGTATCTAATCCTGTTATAGAAGCTCCATGTAAAAATATTATTAATTTAACAATAAAATGTACTACATTATAAGGAGAATCAAATATAAATATACTAGAATGGCCTCGATGGAGAATACATAGGATATTTGATTATTCTATAAAAATACAAATAGTTTGACTGACCCCCCCCCCCCCCAACATACCTATAATTACCCTATTGAACTAAATTTCCTCAAAATACCTTCAGGGGTAGATAGAAATATTGTGATAAAAAATGTTTTTACTTATGAATATGGTATATAGAAAGAAAATAGTAATTACATTGTTATAATTAATCAAATGGATAGTACATTAATTTATATAAAACTATAATTGAATAATAATTTTAAACTAAATTAAATTTTACAAAATAATTTCAAATGAAAGAGAGAGAAATAGTCCTTACATTTCTTAGAGCTTTCATATCTTCAGAACTAGCTCTTTAGAACTTCTAAATTTCATAAAATTGGTAGGTAAACACTAGGAGACAGAGTTTGAGAGAGAGATCATCATAAAATCAAATTTTAAATAAGGAAAATTGTTGTAGGGGTGTGTTTTTTTAGGAAAAAACTTGAGAATTTTATAATATTTTGTAAATAGGGGCGTAGAAATCTAGCTTATTAAAAATTAATTTAAAAGTATTACACATATGTTTTTCACATATAATTTTTCTTTTAAATATTTTATTATTATTTTAAAAACATGAATTTTTGAAATTTATTATTTTAATTCATATTTACCATGAAAAATATTTATAGATATAAATAAATAGTTTTTAAAAGTGTGAAATAAATTTTAGAATTCGGAAATTAACTTATTGCTTTAAAATTGAATTTACTATTTTCAAATACATTACTCATTAAGTAATTTTTTTGTTTCTGAAAAATAATTTTAAAGAAATTATGTAATTATTACATCAAAATGAGATTATAAAACATATCGTAAGAAAAGAAACTATTTCTTTTACAATTCACTTCAAAATTTAATTTTTTTTTATAAAAATACTTCTTGATCAATTTTAACATGTTGATTCAAATTTTTAAATATATTTTATCAAATTGAATTTTAAATTGAGGTAAATTCAATATTTATATTTTATATAAGATAATTATTTTTAATACATATAAATAAAACATATTATAAATAATAATTAATTTATTTGAGTTTCCTGAATTAAAAAATTAAATTTACTACTCTAAATTTTCATTTAGAGTATTTTATATTCTTATATTGGTATCCATTTAATTTTATAGTCATTTCATTAATTACCCAAAATATTTAAACAATTATTCCAACCAAGTTACTATTCTAATAGGCAGATTTTCAACAAACACAATACCTATTACAAATGTCGTATTATCATTTACTAACCTAAAAATGCCCCCTTAAATATTAAACATTTCATTTACTTAGTTTCCTCTCAATATTATCTATATTTATTTTATAAAATCACTATATTATTAGTAATGTTTTTCTTTATTATTATAATGATATTTTTTGTTCCCGTATTTCTTGGAGATCATGACCCATCATATTTCAAATATTTAGTTATGTGATTTTCTTGTATTTATCTACCCAATGTACTTATATTAATTTTATATAATAATTTTTCCCTTCTCTACAATTCTATAATTAATAAATAAAATAATGTATATTTATTTCATACTATTTATTATGGTCCTTACATTTGACCCTCCTTAAATAATATAACCCTTGATATTTAATTCATACCTGACACCACAAAAAAATTTGTATAATTTTTTTCATTTCTTACTCTGGTTCTCACAACATTTTTTTATTTTATTATTCCTTTATAGAAACATTATTATCCAATTCTTCTAATTTTCTAATACTGTATCTCTCTTGTCAAGTATCTTAATTGACTCTTCAATATAGGATATGAAAGATACTAACTATACTTTATCAGTACTAAGTGCATGTGTTATGTATAGATTTTACTTCCTTGTGAATAACATATAAAATACATTATATACTTTAGAGAGATTAAATGGAATTTCAATCTAATGTGAAATGATTATAAAATTCACTAAAATCTCAAAAGGCATAATTTACCTTGATCTTAATTTCATTTTCTTTTTAAATTGTATCCCTCCATTCTATATAGATACCTTTTAGATGAATGGTATTCAAATTTAAATTCGAATTCCTTTTTTGGTTATCATCATAACTATTCTATCTACTATGTATCGCTTTAATATGATTTCAAATCACTCAAACCTTTATAGTTTTCTCTTTAATATATTTTGGACCTAATAACTTCCTTTTACCATCTTTATCCCAATATGTTATAGTATATAATTTTTTCCCCTAAAAGGCATTATATTATTTCATTTGTATATTGGTTTGGAAACTATTATTTTATAAAAATTTCACTAAAGGTAAGTATTGGTCTAAAATTCCTTGGAATACAAGTGGTTGTGACCTTAGTATGTCCTATTATGTCTAAATAATTCTTTTATACAACCCATATATTTGAGTTTGGTAGGTTGTTATGAGGCTTACTTTAGTGATCAAATCCTTTAAAATAATTCTAAAGAACTTTGATGCAAATCTTGAATAATAACCAAATACTATGTTTAATAGTGCACCGTGAAGTATCTCCACTTAGTTAATATAATGTAATGTAATAAAAAAATTAATGCTATTATTTTATATGTATTAAATGAGTAGACATGGTAGATCAATCTTATCTTACCCATATTGAATCATTCCTCTCAAAAGTTTTGGGACGAAGGGTGTATAGGGAGTGGTTATATAAAACCTTTGGGTAATTTCATTTGAACCATAATTTTTTGACATACCAAACATATTCTTTTAGATATTATAATTTCTTGATTAATATCATCCTACCAGAAGTGTTTTTAGATATTACAATACATATTCGTGCTACCAGGGTTTATAAATAAATTTTAGATATAAAATCCATCTAAAAAAATTATTTAGATTTAGTTATTATAGTCATCATAGTCTCTTATATAACCTGAAGAATATTTATAAAATATTAAAATATGTCAACATCCAATATTATATATATTTAATCTTATTTTATAGACCCTTTTCCTATGATTATACCTTTCTAACCTTATCTAATAAATACGGTTGAGTGATTACTAGGGAAAGGTATAATTTTTCATGTTCATTCATAATTTATATACCTAACCTTACTATCTCCTTGGGTATCAAATAATTCTCTATTCGGAACATTGATAAGACTCCACAATCCTTCCAACTTAGTTCTTCAACTATCATGTTTTATTTTTTAGGATGGTAGGGTATAATAAAATCCAAGTAGTTGAATAATTCTAAATGTCTCATTTAATTCAAGTTGAGTTTTTTCTATGAGAGTATATAATTTAAACACATTTTATCTATACATATCATACACATTTATCTATAAAAATATCATCTCTATATAATTAATATAAATATTACTACTAAAAACTATATTCCATGTGTTGGGTAATTATATTCATGTATATTTAGTTATTAAGATGCATAGAATACAACCCTTTCATTCATCATATGTATGTACCCTATTCCATATCTTAATGTATCACTATAGATAAAAAAATTAATTATTTTTTATTATTTATGTCAATATTGGTATATTTATTAATCTTTTAATTAAATTATCAAAACATTTTTTACATTTATTTGGCCATTTGGATTTAATTCCTTTTTGGTAGTCTCAATAGGATAAATACCCTAAGAGGGGGTGAATCGGGGTACGACAGATTAAACTTATTCCTTCTTCATATCATGTTTCATTTTTAAAAAAATAGTCTTATCTCTTTACCCCATACTAATTTATGAATATAAATGAAATAATCCATGGGATACAATGATTTTACTTGGTTCACCCTCACTGGGATAAGTTCAAGGATCATAAAACTGTGATGTTCTAATGAAACAAATCCACTAAGGATCACTACCAAAATAAAATGGTCAGGATAGATCACTTCTATTCCAAGGTTCAACACATTTACAAAGTTTATGGTAATCTCACTAATATCCCAATGGTCACTCCCTGAGTATTTTTCTCTAGCTCACTACCGGTGGAAAGGATCATTGTCTTCTTCTTCCTTTTCTCACTAGTCTTAGAAGGTATTCACCCATGGTTTATGGTTGTGTAGGTCCCTTTATTATCACTAATTAATACATCCTAAGTTATATATGAATTCTCTATTAAAGATAAACTTTAATATAATTGATGAATCTCACTTTAATAAAAATTAAATGGGAAATTCCTTTTTCAACACTTCTGTGATGATCACTATCTTTATGAAGCCCACCTATTTCACAAAGCACAAAATAGAATTCCAGAAGAAACCTTCTATTTAGAATATCAACTTGCCTTCACAAAGCTCAAAACATATGGATATATTTTCATAGACTTCGCAAACTCCAACACATTCATGGTGCTTAAATATTTTTTTTGGTGTTCATAACCTTCTCAAAATGCCATCCTTCACAAATGTTTTTGCAAGGAATAATTTTGAGAACCCCTTTTGCGAAATTAGATCCTATGGATTTTCATTAAGTCTCACTAGAATTATAAAGGGGTTAGAGGGATATTTATTGGAATTTCCACTAAATCCAGATGTTTCTAGCCACATCATCACCATTTCATGATGATCCCCCACTTTTTTCACGATGATCACATCTTCGCGATGATCCATGGAAATTTACCATCCTCGATGCTTGTCAAATCCATAGAGTTTACCATCAAAACCTTCCCAAATTTTCAAAACACCTTTCATAAAGCTCAGTCTTCAGAAAAATCATTCCTTTTAAATATTTTCATAAATCCTTCATGGAAATCCAATTTTTACAATGCTATCCAAACACCAAATTTTGGACCCCAAAAATTTGGTGAACATTGTGAAACAGCATCACCATCTATATAAAATTTTATGTACTGGTTCCAGGGAATCAATTCCTTCATCTTGGGTCTTTGTCAACATAATATGTCAATAATCTCTCTAGAAATCCCAAATTAACATGTAAACCTTCTTTTTTAACAAACAAAATCAACCAAAAAATTATTTAATGTTCCCTTGAGGTATTTTTTCCCAACACTTTTCATGTTAACTTAATTAATAGATTAGATAATCATGAAAATTTTCAGAGAATCACTGATAGTAATATTATAAATCATGTTACATGTGTATTTAAGTTATATTTATATTATTTTTATATTATTTGATCACATTTCACTTTTATGGTTCAATAAATATACCATCATTGGTGAAAATATATCCAAAGAAACAAACCTATTGAGGATAAAAATTATATTTATTAAATTAATTATATAACACTTTTTATCTCAGAGTATTTAGTATAGTCTATAATTTATTATCATATTTCTCATAAATATTATAGAATATTAAGAGATCATTAATAAATACAATTAAAAAATTATCTATAAATTACTTGAAAAAAAATTCACTAAGTCCACATATATAGAGGAAACATTATTTAACCCAAAAAATATAGGCACGAATCCATAGTTTCCATACCCTATATAAAAAGTTATCATTGTTATTTCCTTATTCATCAACATTAGTTGATGGTATCCTAGAGAGGTTAATTTTTTTGAAATATTAATACACTTAAATTTTTTAAATAAATCATAAATACTTGAAAATGGGTACTTTTTTTGTAATGATATTATTGATCTCACTATAGTCGATGCAAAACCATATTGACCCATATATCTTCATCACAAATATGACAGTTTCTCTCCAAGGTGAAATACCCCTTTTGATATATCCCTTATCTAATAACTCTTGTATTTTTATCTTCAATTATATCAATTATATTATATTCATCTGAGAAAGTATCTTAGATATGGGTTTTACATTAGGAATAAGATCAATTGATAATTTTATTTCCTTTTCTACCAAAGATATATACAATTAATTAGTAAATACATCAATGTAATCTTGTATGAGGGCTATGTATTCCATCCACATATCCACCTTGTCATATATTTAATCTTTCATCATTTACTACCACACCAATAATCTCATTAATATGAACCATGGTGGTAGTTCTTGACATGATTTACAAAAGTCAATAAAACCATTAAAAATATGTAGTTGAATAATTTTTTTAAATACAGTTACCCCCTTTTCTCTATAGTAAAGTTGGACATGATAATTATAGATCAAATCCATCTCCAATAATATAATAAAGTCGATCATATGTATGAAAACAATATTTGTAACTAGGTATTAACCACACATTATAACTAAAATAGTCTAATATATTTTTGTAGTGATTAATGTACCACTCTTGGTTCTAACTAATAATTATTTTATTAATCATTAATGAGGTACCTAGATATTCTTTACAATATTAGAAAGGTAAAATAATTATTAGAACTAGAATCAAATAATGTATGGTATAAATTTTAATGTTTAACCATATTACATGTGATAACATCTTTTTACGCTTCAATTTCTATTTTTTTAAAATAAACACCTCACCATGATCCCTTAGCCTCTTTTGGAGTAGATTCCCTTGAAATTTTAGGTATTGAATTTAATATTATCCTATTTTCTTTAATTTTAATAATTACACGTTGGTTCTTTAATTTTTTCCATTATACAGATAAGGATACATTATCTACACTTGAATCATATTCCTAAGCCTCTTAAGGATGATCCAAGATGCTTTTTCCCACAATCTTTTCATGTATAAAACATCAATCTTCCTTACTAATCAATTCTTAAATGTCCTTCCACATTTGTTCAACCATTATATTATTATCTATCTTTATTTAAGGAATGTATAACTTGGAAAATTAATTATTTATATTGATGGATGTTATTAAAATCTCCTCATATGAATAAGGCCCTTTAAACACATGGATTTAAAATATTGAATAATTAGTATATCTTACTCTATAGGTTGCATATGTAATCCAATGTTTTCCAATATAACCATGTAAAGTTTCCTTTATACTAAATAGGTATCCCCTCTTCCTTTTTTCATATATTCAATAATTTAGTTTACATCTCAGTTCTATTATCCTATGGTAAATACTTCACTTTGAATATTTCATAAAAATTCATCGACTCAAGGTTTGTTACTCAATCCTCCTCCTTAGTGTTTGGAATTAGTGGAAAACATTAGTTATAATCTCCCCTTAGTTGATATATTATCATTTCAAATATCTCCCTTTTATAATGCCCAAATATATGAAAATATTTTCCAAGAACATAATCCTTAATTATTCTACCAATTTATTATTGGTCCCACAAAAGTATAGAGTTTGTTTCCTTATAGAGTGATCCAAATTATTTCTATCTCATTCATGTGTAATAGGTTACTCAATATGTGAAGGTTTATTTAACAAAAGCTATATGAAATACCTAAATAAAGTAATAATTTTTTCATCTATAATAGTAATTTCATTAAATTTCTCAATTGAGAAGTCTCTACATTATCCTTGATTTTTAGAAAAGATTCTATTTCATCTAGTGGGTTCCATTTTCTAGACAATGTCATATATTAATTAGTAATTGAGTAATACTATGTTATTACTACTAGGTTAAAAACCCTAAGAGGGGTTTGAATATTGGAAATATAGATTAAAAAAATTACCCATTTTGATCTTGTTTCATCATTAAAAAACACACTTATCTCCCTTTCCTATAGAAATATATTAGAAGAGTTGAAATCATGCATGAGACACATCAATTTTACTTGGTTCCAACACACTGGTCTATGTATAAGGATAATACAATGGTAATATGCCAATGTACCAAATCTAATATATCACACTACTATTATAAGGGTATGATTAAAATCATTATCTCTACTAGTTTAAAACAAATCACAGTTTAAAAGTTCACTCCTCTCTCAATTTAAGTGTTCTCACTACTCTGTCAAAATAGTATTCTTTTAATCACTTGAATCAATATTTTTTAAACCTCATTTGGTGTATCATGAAGTTTTACTGTAATCATCTTGATGAATAACTATTTACCATATAATTACTATTAAATCCCTTCTTATTCTCATAATATTAGCTTTCCTGAAACCCCTTTCTCAACTTTCACGAAACTACCAAATTATTCATGAAACATTTGAAACCATTACAAAAAATTTCCTTTTTTGAAAGTCGTAATTTCTTGCAAAACATTACAAAACGTTTTAAAACATTTCCTTTCACAAAAATCACAACCATTCATATAATCTTTTAAGCATTCGTGAAACTTTTTTCCTTCATAAAACTAATTTTCTTATGAATAATTTTTTTAACGCAATAATTCGTTAAATTTATTAATGAATTTAGAGCCATTAGATTTCTATTAAGGATTTTTCTATTCAAATGAGGGGGTATATGCCTATTTATTGATGTTTCCTACCCTTATTGAAACATCCAATCGTTCCACCACCTTTTTAGAATACTAGTCATACCTATTCATGAAACTCCTTGACTTCTTGAAACTTCTTATAATCTCATAACTTACCATCTTTCTTCTGTTCATGAAACTTATCCTAATTACATAACTTAAAAACTTTTTCTATTGTATCTTAGAAATTATTCACAAAAATTTATTTCAAAAATCCCAAAACCTTCACAATACAAAACATTTTTGAACTCTATACCTTTTCAATATTTTTTGGAGGCGGTCCCAGAAATCCATATATTGCAAAACTTGTCCCTTCCACCAAATTTTAGACCCTAAAAATATGGAAAATACTAGGAAAAAATGCCACCTTGTAAATGCAATTTTTTATTCCACTTACATAGCTTCTATAACTTTTTCTTGAATATTTTTCAATATAATTGTTCAATTATCACATTGGAACTATAAAACTGACCTTGTTACCCTGTTTTTCAACAAACACAATTAACCCAAAGACCCTATAAAGTTGCCTTGATTTATTTTTTCCCAAAACACTATAAAAACTATAATTTATAATTTATTCTTAATAAATATTTATATTATATTAATTTGTCTTAAAATAATATCATATAAATTATTTTTTATGTTTATTTAGAAATTTAAAGGGATATAACATAATTTTTTTCATTCTCTACCTTTTTTATTGTATTTCTAAAAGTTTTTATTAATCATGGTCTAAAAGAAATTATAATTCCCTTAAATCCAAACAAATTGGTCTAGTGGGTTAATTATTAAATTTAAACATAATAAATTACATCAAATACCCAAAATCAGTAGTTTATAAATCTTTATAGATCCATATACATACATTAACATTATATTTATATTACAAAACTTATAATACATGGTACCTGAACTATTAATAAATATATAATTATTACTTCTTCAATTATATATTTATCATTTCATATATAATATTATTATTTTTTACCCAGGGAAATATAGAAACATAATAAAAGGTTAATCTCATATTTCCAATAAGTAATAGTATATCAAATAATCCACCTATATCGTAATCATGACATACATAATATATAAAGAGTATGTAATAAACATAAATACATATCAAGGAATACATAAGTATAACATAATGAATATATAACTATTGATAATATAATAAATGGATATTATAATTATGGTAATATGTAATTCTAAACATCATAAAAATATTATCAAGTACTTGTACCAAGAAATTAAATATAAAAGGTAAGGGAATACTCATTACATAATATAATATATTTAATGATACCTACCAGTGAATTTAGGGGCTATATAATTATAATCCCATCAATTATATAAATCATTAAATGAATTATATCATATGAGAAAAAATGGTGATGCAATACAAGTCATAATCTTCAATAATGAGTAGTATATCAATACATAGATTAATGTTCAGTGATTTTCTTTAAAAAAATACTTATATAGAAAAATGGAATATATAATCATATTAATAGTTTTCCATAGTAAATAAAATGGTGATACTATCTATGTAAATACCGTTCAATAATAATAAATATGCATTGGGTATTCACAATGTAGAGTATATAGTATATAATTTTCTTCTAAATGGGTCTTATTAAACGATTATCAACATAACAATCAAATATATCACTATTTAAGGATAATATATGGATAATATCCTAGTACTGACATATTAAAAAATTTATAATATGTTTTATCTTTTGATGGTAATCCATATTGGTTGATTGACCCCCCACATACCTTAAATTTTCCTTTCAAATTATATATCCTCATCATCCCTCTATAATAAGATATAAATATTTTTATGAACAACTGATTTTCTTATAAAAATGGTATATGGAAATAAATTAAATATAAAATAAGAATAATAACTAAAATTTAAAATACATCAATTCATATAAAAAATACTTTATAAGAAAATGAATTTATAATGGATATTATAGAAGAATTTGAAATAGAAAATATAGGGAAATATAAAAGGGAAGTTTTACCTTTCTTATCATTTCCCTATCATAGGAACTATCCCTAAAAAGGTTTAAATTTCTCAAATTTAGAGGGGGTTCTAAGAGGTGGTATTTTATAGATAACTTGATAGGAACTTTTTATCATAAATAAGGAGAATGGCATGAGTGGGTGGGTGTTTATAAGTGAATCTTGGTAATTGATTAATATTTTGTTAATATGGATCATACAAAATTATCTTATGTAAATAATTATTTGATATTTAAAAAATATTTTATGATTTGTAAAAAATCATTGGTCAAAATACATTATTTTATTTCATATAGTACATGAAAAAACTAATTATATATATAAATAGTTTGAAAGATTAAAATAAGTTTTAGATTTTGGAAATTACTTTATAGGTTCACAAATTGTCTTTATATTTTTAAAAAAATTATTTAAATTGTTAAGTATATTTGGGGTAATAAAAAAATATAAAAAATATTTTTTTTATTTACGTAAAAATGAGAACATAAGAAATATCACATATACAAAACCTTATTTATATTATTGACCTCAAAATTCAAATTTTCAGAAAAATACTAATAAATAACTTCTGACTAATTTATATGTGATGATTCCAATTTTATAATATGTTGTACCAATATTATGATACTAAATAAGGTAAATTTATTATTTATATTTAATATAAAATAGTATGTTTTAAAAAATAAAAATAATATATGTTATCAAAAAAATTAATTTATGTATGTTGGATGAATAAAACATTATATTTATTACTTTAAATATTCATTTATAGTATTTTTATATTCATATATTGGTATTTATTTAATTTTATAATTATTTTTTCAGTTAATAATAATGATCACATTATTATTTTAATGGTCAGGATACCATTCTAATGATCATATTTCCAATTGTTTATTTATCTATTACAATGGTCATATTACTTTTTATTTCCCTATATATACCTCTTAAATTCCTATATATTTCATTTACTTAGTTTAATCTCAATTTTACCTATATTTGTTTTAAAAGTATCTAACTTACTTATACTATTTACATTATTATTAAATTTATGTTTGCGACTATGGTATTTTTGGGGGATCATAACCCATCATATTTTAAACTTATTTATGTTATTTAGTTATATTTATTATCACATTATACATGTATTAATATAGTGGAATGTGTGTATAATTTTTTTTAATAATCTATAATGATGAAAAAATTATTTATTTCATATTATAGGTATTGATCTTACATCATATCCCACTAGAATTTTTCCCTAGATTCTAAGACTAAAATATTACCTGTGCCTAAATTTAAACTCTAGTCATAAGATATTATTACTGAGATATGTATATAAAATTAAATGACTCATTCAAGACCCCCATGAATTGGAATCATATCCAAGTGTTCCTCCCCAATTATTTATCCAATAGTCTATGGGATGTATAGAAGTACAAAGATATCATATACACATATATAAGAATTATTTTCCCGAAGTAGTTGTTATCATGAAACTAAAAACCACAAAAAATGAAAACATATATAGTGGAAATACAAAGAAAATAGAGATTACATGAATGTGTATAACATGAATACCATCAAATAAATAAAAAAATACTTTACCAAAATCATAAAATAACATATACAGTGAAATATCCCAGATATAACATAAATTTTCAATAAATAAAAAACCCATTAAAAGTACATTGACTAATAGATAGACTCATCTATTAAGTCACCACTTAACATAAACATTTATTCCACAAGTAAAAATATGCACTATACCCACAATTACCACTATTTTATATTATAAATTGTTAAATATCTATAAAATAATGAGTCAGACACTACTTAATTTCACATGAACGGGTGAGTAAAATTGTAGTGGACCAGAAATTTACAACACTATAATTTTGGAATTCATAAGTGTTTGATAATTAATGAGTTTTTTTAGATAAGGATTGTGATATTTAAGATGAAATTTATGTTGTTGATAAAAACATTTTATGGTTAAGTTCCCATTATGTCATGATTTCTCGGTTTCAATGTGGTATATGTCCTTCATTATAGTGCATGAGTTCAGTTTTGAAGGAATATTTTTTGAGATAATATTGTCTAGTATATGGATATAACTAAATCATGGTTATCATTATTACAACACGGTTTGATTAAAGTTTTCATTTCTTATATAATGGGTTGGAGGATTATTTTTATGGTGCCTCTATTTGAAACAGGGAGAATGCACAACATGGTTTATCATTATAGTTGAAAAGTAACATGGTTTGAGTGGTATTCATCATGGTTTCATCTCATAGTTTAAAGTGGGAATTAAGGTAACTGTAACAACATTAATTGGAAACACCATAGTTTTTTTCATGTTTATGAAATTATAAAGAAAACTATTTGTGTATTTTTAGGGGTTCAAGTTTTAATCCATCATGGTTTCTGGATCAAATTTGACCATAGAAACCCACTACATCATTTAGAGAAAGACATTATGTTTTGGTTTTTCCATAATTAATTTTGAATTAATTATTCCCTATCTCTCCAATTTGATCATTTTTCTTATTTGGTGACCCTAGATGTTATAGATCTCATCTTTGGTTATTTTTTAGTTCCTCTGGTAGATCCTTGAGTTATTTTCTCATTAGTTCATATCTTAATGATCAAAGGTACTCTCTTTTTTTATTGATATTATACCACCTTTTTTCATCTATTTCAAGGATATAAAAATGTGATTAAGGAGTTATTGTAAGAATGTACTAATGTGATATTGTTTTATTATATTTTCTTTAGATAATTTTCATAAAAACGTGTTATCTTCTATATTGAAATTCATATTTTTATGATGTAATGATTGGATATTTTATTTTATGTGGATGACTGGAAAAACATATTTTCCTTACTATTTCAATGTGGTATTATCATGCTTTAGTTTTTTTAGGTATATTTTTAATATTTATAGTGTGATAATTTTAGTATATGGTGGAAAAATTGTGTATGTGGTAGTGTAATAATTGAGGTTATGTGATGAGGTTGTTATAATTCGATTAGCATAGTCATGTGATTGGTTTTGTGGAATATAGATTAATGGATATTATATAAATGAAATTAAAGAATTATAATGGGATATATAATATATTTATAATTATTTAAATAATTAAATAAGTAAATTAGTTGATTAATAGGGTGATTGATATATGTGGTGAATTTGAAAACAAAATAATATACGAATAATTTATGGGATTGGATAACATGTGTTGAAATTTAAAATAGTTTTTTCTATAATTTATATATTTTCTTGGTTCATAACTTAGAATAACTGGTGTAAAATGAATAGATAATATGTTTAAGATAATTATGAAAATTATTAAATGAATAATGTGACAAATGGTAGATGACTATGAAATGGAATGAACGGTGTTGTACAATATTTAATTAAACTGTGTGGTTGATTTTTTGACTTATTGTGTGGTTAGATTTGGTGGTAGTGGTTATGTGGAAATGACCATGTGGGTGATGGGATATGGTTATAGTGGTGATGTGATATGATGTGAAACCTAGAATAGTGTTATGATATTTTTTATAGATATATATCTATGTAAGTTTGTGTGTATAAATATATATATATAACATTATATTTTTTTTCTTATGCACCACCACCCGAGTCAGATAACCTAAATAACACCCATATGAGGTTTTAGGTATCATATGAACCCTAAAAATCTAGGTTGTGGGGGAATGAATGGGTGATTACTCCCCCCTTATGACATATTTTTTAAATAATTGTGTGTTTATGTGTTGGAAGTAATTAATATATATTTTTTTTTAAAGGTTGGGGCCGAAGCCTCATTTTTATTATTAAATCAAAGAAAAGACCGCTTTTAACTAGGTAGAGGGAAACCCATTACATAGCCCGAAGGCCCAGTGGGCTTGTAGCCCATTACATAGCCCGTAGGCCCAAATTATATGCCCAATTCATATTCTGTGAATAGTAACATGCTGCTACAGAAACCGCACAGTACCACCGCCGCTACAGTGTCCTGCCGCCGCTATAGTGCCTGCTGATGAATAGTGCCTCCACTGCTACAGTACCGCTACAGTAGTGCTACCGTACCCTGCGCCCCATCGGTTTTGAACCCCCATTTTCCATGTAGTATTATGGGGATCTTACCAGTAAGCCAAACCCCAACTACTGGAAGTAATTAATATGGTATGTAGTAAAATTTGATATAGTATGAGGTTGTGGTATTTAGTATTGGTATAATATAATTCTATCTTGTTGGGGAATCTGGTTATGGTATGAAAATATATAATGGGATGGGAGTACTAGGATTTATGTCATTGGTATGTGAGGGTGACTATATTAGTGGAGAATCGAGTGTGGGTGCCTTCTTTCTATATATTCATGATTAATATACTTATATTGTATGCAGATTTAGAGAGTGATAATATGTTGATATGGGTTTTTATATGACCTATGATGGGAAATGAGTCAATTTTATTATTTATTTATTGAAGATTTTATATGTTTATAGCACATTTTCATGAAAAAATTTGTGCAGAAACCTACTGATTATATTTTTATTCTCACTCATACTTTTATATACTATTTTTAAATATTTATAAGATGGTGTTGGGGAATGTGTTGATCCTTATTAGCTCACGGTGGGATGATTTGTGTATGTTCAAGAAGTTATTGTTTTTATGGGATTTATTTCTTTTGGTATTTTATTTTGGAGCAATTTTTTATTATAATACATTACATATATATTAATTATGATTTTTGGTATATTTGGTTCAGTTCCTTCAAATATTTTGGTATTGATTCGTGGGTTACTTTCTTTCATGTGATCAAAATATAAAAATTCCTATCATTTTAAATTTTACATGTCCTCAATACCATTTTCCATCCAATATCTTATTGTAGGTAGGATTCTGGGGGTCACTCTTGACTTTACTATTGAATGAAGAGTGGTTTTAGTGGAGTCAATTCATAACATAGTGGTATAAAATATAGTATTTTCTTTTACAATACATTTTATAGTATAGAATAGTTATTATTGGATTGGTATGGAAGTGAAAAATTATAATTTGACCTTATCATTTAATATAGGATAGGGAGACCAACTAAGATATAGATGCCCCCTATTATATGATTTAATGACACTGATGGTGTATTGAACAAGCTTAAGAAAGAGTATACCTATTGTAGGGTAGAGGCATAGGTGTGGTACATGCATAATACATCTTTGCACTTATGTTTGAATTTGGAATGGTTTATAGAGAAAATTAATTTAATTTATATAAATAATATAAATTAATTCCATATCTTGTGATTAAGAATTTTTTGTGCATGTAGACAAGTCCGGCAGCTGAATACATCATGTGGTCTAAGTTGATAAGGTATAGAAAGGTTATTTAGATTATTGTAGATGTGTTAACATGGGAGATAACAATTCATGTGGGGGAACTATTTGATTTTAAAAGATGGAATTTTTTAATGTATAAATTTTCTATTTTTAATCAAGAGAAAAATATATAGGTAGAAAATATTGAGATTGGATTGGGATTGATTCATATAGAGAGAGAGTTTATACCCTCGATGTAGAAGGAAACATGATTGTAGAAGCTACTTTCTAATTGATATGGGATTGTGATTTTTAGGGATTTTTGGGTGAGTTTTAAAAACCTATTAAGCTAATATATTCATCCTTTATCAGATAAGAAGGTTATGGAAAGTAATTTTAAGGATTTGTTGCATTACTAGATTCAGTGTTTGGTTAGTTTTTAAATGTTGACAACTTGTATCGAGGTGATGATGAATGATGAGGTGATAAATAATAATTTAACAATGATATATTTTATATGATAATGAATTCATAAAAAAATCATTTTGGGTAGATATTTAAAAATGAGAGCTATTTTTTGGGAATTTGAAGTTGCAGTTTTTGAGGGGTTGTCCTAAACCATCCTTCTATCATTTCTCAATGGATGCTAGTTATCAAAATTATATTATGAACATGAGTGTAGTTTATTATATTTATAAAATATGAGGACATTTTTAGTATTTATGTCAAAAACCCCTCAAGAGATAGTGTGGGGTCAGTGGTTCAATATTGGATGATCCTTAGTAATTTTAAATATATCCCCAAAAATATTTTTTTATCTGACTACATATGCAGTAGTCAGTACATCTTGGTGACAAACCACTAATGTGAGATAGTCTAGGGCGATAATATCTAAGACACATTCCTCACTCTCATGTACCCCGACTAAAGCATGGTCTAGGTGGGGGTTTCCAATAGGAATTATGAGGTAATGGTGCTACTGGTAGGAAGCTTTTTGTTATGTGGTTGTCAGCACCAATATGAAAAACTATTTTTTGAGGTACCATATATTTATATTCTATGTTGGATTATATATTGACCAACACAAGACCATAAAACACGATTATTTCACCTTCCTTAGTCATAGTGTTAGGGATTATGGCATATAGGATTATTATTCCCTTGGGGTTGTATGTACTAGTTAGAGGTTAGTCTAGACTAATAAATAAGTTTCAACGTTGTGAGATAATGATAAGGATGTATCGATCAGTCAATGATTTATTTTTATTATAGAAACAACTATAATAAATCATCCTTGGAATTAATACTAATGACCATGATGCAATTTACAAAATGGTATTGGACTATGCCATCATAACACCTTGGGAACACCTCATGATCACCAGAGGCTAGTGTAACTGCTACTAGATGTATAAGTTTTATACACATATTGGAGTTAAACTAAATGAAATAATATTGATAATAAAGAATAAAATTATACACATGAGATAATGTGAATGAATCAACAAATCACCATAATCGATAACAACCATGAAGTTATCAAAGATTGCTGTAATAAATTTTTTTGGATATATATATATATAGTGTTTGTGTGATTTTGTTTGTGTTTTCAATGAAAATACATCATTAAGTATTAAAATTCAGGATCACATGCTGAGAAAATCTAAACACTTATCTAGTGACTACCCTTATGCATCCCCTCACTCATTCTCTAAAGGGTCCAAAAGTATCCACCTGATCTCCCTACTCCTCAAGGAAATATCTCTCATGCATTGGAAATTTACCTTTACCTATGTCACAAATAAAATTATTTTCACTCATTTTAGG
The DNA here is from genome assembly GCA_963277665.1 of Viscum album. Lineage (NCBI taxonomy): Eukaryota > Viridiplantae > Streptophyta > Magnoliopsida > Santalales > Viscaceae > Viscum > Viscum album. The sequence continues at coordinate 1,235,606,603 of OY728152.1, forward strand.
TCTCACGTGAATTTTGAATATATCGTACGTAGTAGGAAGTCATCACCCACTACTTAACCACTTGTCATAAGCTAAAGTGATGTTGCAATAGGAACATTCTATGGAAATAAGTATTGTAGCTAACAAAATTATTCAAAATGGTTATAAATTTTGTACATCAATAAAAATAAAAAACACCCTATATTGAGTGGATTGATACTTGACATACTTTTTTTGAGCCTATACCCTAGATCTAAGTCAAATGTGTATAATAAGTCAGGTTATATAAGTGAATCTCAGAGTAAATTGAATGATGTATCATAATTAAAAGTTTCCTTCCCATGTATCCCATGGAAAGGAAAATGATGTCTAATAAGTAAGAAAATCTTACTTCCATATATCATAGGGAAAATGGAGGAATTGTGAACCCATCCCAATTAGTCAAATTTTTTCATCGATGATAGGTATACATGATTACCCTTTTGTACAAATATAAAATACTTCATTTTAGATAAATTTCTACAATCAAATATCAAATGAAACATTAAAGACACAAATCATAAATTATTATAATTTAATATGTCTATAAAACTAATTTATGAAGTCTGACATATTGGAAAATAGTCAGCAGATTAATCATCATCCTGATTTAAGTAATTTTATTTTAAATCTGGTACAAGACATATATGTATAAGATAACACAATGCACCAAAATCATATATAATTAATGTTATGAAGACATGTAATTAAAGTCTTCATTGATAAATACATGAAATATTATTGAAGAAATTATTATATTAAATACTTATCTGAAGAAACCCACATAGTATTAATTATATTCAGTTATCTTTATACCATTTTAATCAAAACTATTTAAGAATAGAAGATAATTAAGTGGTTATCCTACAGAGATATTTTCATAACACGCAGTTATGGTCTCTGGGATGAAAATATGACACCACTAAAACCAAAATACCAACCTAAATAAGGGAAATATTAGGTAATTCATTTCTTCCATTTAGGAAAATTTAACCCATGATGTAAAACTACAAAATTGTCTTTGATTAAAATAATTTATGACCTTATAGTATCTCGATCATACGGAATATGAATAATTAAATATGTTCCATAAGATCTAGGTTGGAGTAACAGTGGATTAAACATGGTGTACAGAAAAATAAGAATTAAGATGATGATTATAGGGGATATTCAACCATACCTTTCCAATGAAAAAATTTGGTAAAAATTAAAAGATACATGATCCAAGGAGGAGGATATTTCTTCTTGATATGAGAGAAAAAGTATTAAGATATTAAGATAGAATCAAAATACTAATAATGTTGGGAAAATATTAAGGGACCTGAGGTTAAGGAGTTAATTTATGATCTAAAAAGACCAAACCACCTGTAAGTTAAAAAAAATAGTATACAGTACCCCATGTACCTAGTCAAGGTCTAAAAGGTACCCTTTATTTACACCACTATGTACCAAATGATATCTAAAATATCAGTTCCTTTATTCCATTTTTACCAATTTTTTCACAAAACTCCTCTAATTTCATATTAATGTGATTCTTCACCCAAAAAGTAAAAATAATATTAGAATTTAAGGGATATGCTAACCTATAAATAATGGGGTCTATATAACCTCCCCATTACTGATCTTCTCATCCCCAAGAAGACTCGATGAACTTCTAAAGGGAAAAAGTCTATCTATTGACTTTTAATTCCATATTTATGATCCCATGTCACATCTTGGAGAATTTTATGCTACCAACAAACACAAATAAGATAAATCACCTTAACTTGAAACACGTTTTCATTCAAACTAATATACAATCATGATACTCCATATAAAATGCATCAGATACCAGTTCAATGAAATTATAATAGGTCATGTGTGGAGGCTCAAGAATATTCTTCCTTAATTGAGAAACATGGAATTTCTTTTGAATAACTCTAAATTGTAGGTGTAATTATTGTTTTTATGTTATATCTTATAATATTTTAATGATTTTGAGAAGTCCATAATATATTAGGGATATATTCCCTTGTTTATCCATTCGTTATTAAACCACCCTTAGTGAAACCTAGTTAATTATGTAAACACTATCTTTTAATTACATGGTTCAACTTTGATGATGGACATAGTAATTTTTTCAACATTGAGTATTTTGGATCTACCTTTAAATTAATTTCAACCAATTTCTCATTTCATGGATGCTACTAGATCAAATCATAGAGGATCATCTTGTCTCAATCTAGTAAAGTGGTGAGATACATGGTTTTTTATAAGAAAAATTTCAAAAAGATCCATTTTAATTAGGTATTGATTTCTATTACTATAGGAAAATTTCATGAGTGATAGATGATCCTCACATGAGCTTTAAAAATTAGGAATAAATAATTTATTCATATTTTACAGAATTAAATGGTTCTCTTAGGCTAGTTATAAATTCATGAGTGAAAATTAGTATATAATTTCACCTGAGAACATAAATCTTGTTTAATCCCTTGCTAGAATTAAGAAAAAACATAATGTCCTTGTTAGAGATAATTTTATCTAATAAAACATGTAGATTAATAATTTCTCTGACAGATATATTTTGAAAATAATTTTCTAAAGAGGAATCCTTGATATGAAAAAAATTTGTCCATATAGGTATAAATCCACAATAACCAGAACTGCATCCCAACCTTTAAAATACTTAGGTAAACTAGTCATGAAATCCATTGTGATATCATCCCATTTCTACATCAATAAATTTGGTGTTTGAAGAGTAATTTTTAGTCATTAATGTTTTAGATTTACCTGTTTACAGTTGAGGAATAAAGAAATGAACCCCATGAAATCTTTCTTCATTCTAGGACACCAGAACTAGCACAGAATGTCATGATCCATCTATGTAATTCCATGGTGTATCAACTATTGAGAAGCATGATACTTCTTTATTACTTCTTCTCGCATTTCGGTTGGGACATACAACATTCCATAGACATACAAGAAAGATAAAGGATATTGAAAATAATAATCAAGTATAGTTTCATGGATTCCATTGGTACTAAGTCAAAAAAAATTTCAATCATGTAATACATCCTAGTGGGAGTGACAGGGGTCATCTTTATTAAGGTTATTTGGGATCATTCTCCATAATCCAAAATCATTTAATTATATTTTTAATGTTTCTATATTTTATTTAAATTATAAAAAAAGTGATGGTGGTTGGTTCTTGTATTGTGGATTCTTGTAAATCAAATAAATTAATAAAAACATAAACAAGTGTTGGTTGGGAAAGGGGTCAACCCAAAGTTAGGAAAACATGGATCCTTTACTGTCCAAATTAATTTCCTATTATATATTGATATCCACTAAACACTATTTCATAGATCATAGACATCAATATAGTTTTTAAGTATTAGTGCACCATTTTAATTCTCTTAGGAACACCATGTCTCACCTCTTATATAGTGTCAAGTGATGGACATTCCACAGCCTTAGAAAATCCACCACTGTTCATGTGTTCCCAATCTTAAAAAGTTTATCCCTCAAACTAAACAAATATAATAATATGAAATATGGACCAAGGTAAGGGGGGAAAATGACTTGTTTGATATTGAAATGTGGATGTGGAGATTAACAAATTAATGTGAGAATCCTCCTCATAATCCATAGTCAATACCACTTCCCCATCCTAAAAAATAAAATTTAAAAAAATGATATTAAGGGAATAGGGAATACTGTGAGACCTACCCTATGACTTATCCTCTTTTTAGTTTCTCATGAACATAATCATTAGAGAGGAATGTAGAGATAAGAACAAAATAGATGAAAGGGTGAAGAGAAAAGTGTTAGTGTAATTAAAATATTGGAACTAAAACTATAGTAAACCAACATTATAGTCATCTAGGAGCTAAATCCTTTAAAATGAAGAAAAATTGAAAAATTATAGGTCGGTGGGAGGATCCTTTTAGAATTATCCATAAATAGGATGGATTCCTTGTGTACCTATATATTCTTCCCATGTTTCCAAATTCCAGTAGGTTCCATCTTTGAGCATCTCCCTTTCCCAGCTCCCCCAACAGTACCCAAAATTCCTAGTTTAAATTTTGAGTGTATTTTTTCTACATTGGATTCTATATCATACCTTGCCTAATTTTTTCCATGAAACAAAAACACAATATCATAATTATAGGTATACACAGTGCATTTTGATCATGTGGTGCACAAATTGATCACATGGTCATCTTAACCTTCATGAATGTTATTTGAACCTTTTGGTGTGATCTCGATCATGGGTAGTGCACCAAGTGTGAATCTAAATCACATATATAATAATTAATATAACGCACAAAATGTATCCTTGTGGTGCAACTAAATTTCTCACACTGTAAACAGATTCAGAAACCCCTTATTTTTTAACTCTATAATCTTACGTATTATTTTACATTGGGAAAAATATTTTACATATCAGCTCAAAAAAAATTTGAAAACTAAAATATATTACATATCCTCCTATTCCTCAAAAAAAATATTATACTTATTATCCTTACTTGGATAAATATTTTATTTAATGAATTTCTCCCAAATTAAAAAAAGTGGAAAAATGCTACATATTAGGTGGATTATATATATCCCCTTCTAGCTTTAAAAATATGTTTTGAATGGAGGATTATTCTTAAAAACATCTTGTATAAGCTATTACCTTTGAAAATATCACATATAAACTAAATATATTATAAAATATCATACATATAAACTATATTGGGGAAATATGTTATGTGTTTTATTCTTTTTCGATTTCTCCATATTCCAAATTAAAAAAATTTATGGATCACTTATCTAATGGAGTAAATTTTATGTATCAAATTTATTCCTAAGAGTTCTAATGCATTTTTGAAACCACATATATCAAGTTAAATTGATTAAAAAAATTAAATAATGCAATAAAATAAATGTAGTACATGCTCAAATTAATATCAAAATGATAAAATCAATTGAAAACATGAATGTTAGGATTTTTTCCCATTTAATTATATATTCAACATAAATTTAGAATATTGTTCATTTTAATAAATTTCAAAAAATTAATTGATCCATCAAAAACACAAATTTAATCCAATTTTCATTTATGTCATCATTCATTTAATAAAACAAAAACATATATATTTATAGTATTATTAAATAATATTTATATTATTTATATAAAAAATTATACTAAAAATAGTGGCAATTATGGATTCATCACTCCACACTTAAACAAGAAAATTTATTCAAGTTCAGACTAGTCTTACTTCTTCCTAAGTGAATGTTTTTGTTGAATAATTTCTTAAGGAATAGAAATTAATGTAATTAAGTCTAAAAAAGTAACACCTTGATTTATCCCTCTATTATAGACTACTTAAACCAAGGATATATTTCCTACATTATTGATATAACCCAGATAGAATTATTATAATTCAATTTCTCCCTTCTTAAACAGGGTTCAATATTCCCCTCTCCTAAATCCATTCATTTTTAATAATTATCCACTACACAATTTTTAAAATCCATGAAATGTGTTAAGAATATATTCCATTTATTAATGGCTCTCTTTATTAAAAATTCAATCAATGCCTAATTTTATCATAACTTTATATAAAACAATAATTTCCCATTTTACTATAGTTTCAAAGGACTTATATTAATATATTTTAAGTTGGATCGTAGACTTTTTTTATTTTATAGTAGTAAATTTACATGGGATCAAGTTCAAAAATAAAATTTTCATATGTTTAAAATGTGATTCAATTACATTCCATTATATTAGAGAGTTTCTACCCATTTACAAATAAAGGGGTTTATGGATCCATTTTTGATTGATTATTTCCCAGTGGGGAGAATGAAAAAAGTGGTTCACATTTCCCATTTATTTCAATCTCTGCAAACACAAAAAAAAACTAACTAACTTATAAACAACATATACTAAGAAGACACTTCCCACACAATTATTAATGACACTACATACATGTATTTAAAAATTTATCATGTCAATTAAAATAATATTAGTAATTAGTAGTGTAAAAAATAATTGACATGGGACGAAAACACATAGTTTATTTGGGTAATAATTTTTTTTCAAATGGATCTTTGGTGAATATAATTTCTCTTATCCACTTTAAAACCTCTATATATTATATACTAGATACTATCCTCTTCAAAAATACAACATTAAAAAAATTATTCGAACTATGGAAAACTAGAAATAATAAAAAAAATTAGATGAGGGGATAAATTTTGGGTTTAACCCCCCCACCCCATTGGGTGATGTCGTTTTGACTATCCAAATTTGGATAATCCATGGATCATCCCTGGTCATGTGGTTGATAGAGATTATATGATTTTAATCACCACTTTTTTGTTATTCCAATGTTATTCACTTTATAATTCATATCAAGTTCACCTTTGATATATTTCATTATGATCATACCCTTATCATTGATATATATATATCTATGTGGGGTAGTAGTAAACAAGGATCCACCACTTTTTATTTAGTATGATGAGTGTTATCCAATGAAATATATAACTTAAATCCAAGATATGGTTTATTTTATAGTCCAATGCGAGGAGTATATTATTCTCTTAAGTTAAAACTTATAGAATCATTTTCTTACATTATAGTGGTCCACACAACACACTCCTCAATCCCCTCTACAAACATAGACACCTTGTTGGTGGGATATATTTCAAACTCCACCATGGTATTTAGAGAATCAACTAAATTGATGGTATAAAAATAAATATAATATAATTTTAATTTATTTTAAATAAGACCAAAATGAAATAAGTTAAATTAATGATAATCACCCTAATTTTAATCTTCTTGCATTTCCTCATCAGCATGCAAGGCCTCTGGGAATCTAACTGGTGAGAGAGGAAGTGTGAGGTCTAAATTATCTTCAAATATCACTATAAATTTTTATAATATTCTACATCAAATTAAAACTCTAAATACATTATAGTCAAAATAAGAAAAATAGAGAGGTTCTATTTTAAAATACAATTCAGTAAATTTGAATACAAAAAAAACAAGAGTTTTTTCATCCCACTTACGTAGTTCAACTTGTGCCTTTTTTTTCCTTGGGTGCCCCCAAAAACTTGAGATAGTTGGTTAGTGGGTATTATTAAAATTAATCCTTATATTCTTGGATTTATTGTTAAAAATTCATGGGAATATCCTCATGTATTTTTATTTCATACCACTCCTCCAGCTCTCTTACATAGAACTCCAGGGAAAATAGTGATAGGTATTTAAATTCTTTTACTAAGGATCCTATAATTATATATTATATATTTAGTTTAAATTTTTAGATAAGATTATTACAATCTTTATCACTAATAACCTTGAAAATCCCCCTATGTTTATAGAAAAAATATACAACAAATTCTTCTTGGGAGTGTGAGTCAATATCCATTATTTTTTTATTTTTTTGGATTTAAATTTAAAAATAAAATATTTAAAAATCTAAGGATAAAAATTTAATTTCTATACTTACACAATGGTAATAGTTCCTAGTTTATGCATGGTTATCTAGGAATCATGGTAAAATAAAGTTGAATCCTAGAATTCAGTCTAGTGGGATTAACCATGGTCATCTCTCTTGATGTTCTTTGGGTCAGTTCCCTACTATTCTCAATCAATTATTTATATATTTAATGATAACCTTTTTTAAAATTATATAAAAATATATGGGGTGTGTTTTTGTATTATTTTTTCAAGTGGATAAAATAAATTAACAAAAGAATAAGAATTATTAAAATTGTAATGTGGTAAATCCTAGGTTAGGAAAACATCGGTACTACACTATCTAAATTATTTACTTAAGAATAATTGCTAATTTTCTCAATAATATTTCATGTATCACTAACCTCAATGTAGCTTTTAAGTCTTATTTAACCTTCTAATACCTCATAGTAACACTAAGTCTCACCTCCACTATTGTTTCAAGTGATGGGAATTCCATGATCAAAAAAAGTCCACCACCCTTCACATGTTCCCAATAATATAGCGTTCATTCCTCAACACACGAAACTCTAGCTATATAAAATATGGACTAGGATAAGGGAGGTAAAATTATTTGGCATTGATTGGAATGAAGATATATAGATTACCAAGTAAAAGTGAGAAAAATTCTCATAGTACCTCGGAAATCCCACTACACCATCATAATAGAATAAAAAACGTAAAGAAACTAATGAGAAGGGATTTGGGAAACCCATGGGACCCCCACCAGTACATAACCTCACGTTATATTCTTATAACCATAATCATTGAATATGAATGGAGATGAAATTAAAAAGTATAAGAAAGGGATAAGAATAAAGTGTTGCTATAATTAAAATATAGGAAATGAAACTACATTAAACCTACATTATAATCATCTAAGCCATGAATCCTTTCAACAATATAGGGAATGAAAGTTTATATGTATGAAGGAAGATCCTTTTAGACCTCCCCATCTAGGGGATGGATTCTATGTGTAGGTTCAGATTCTTACCATGTTTGCATATTCTAAGGGGTTATCTCTTTGAAAAAATTCATTTCTCATATCCACTAAATGTACCCACGATCCCTATTTTACTTTTTTAATAGATTTATTCGATATAGATTTATCCACTACACATTACTTAATTTAGTCATGAAATAGCAAGGGAATATCATTTTTCGATATATTTCTTGCATGATAAGAACATTTTACTTGTATTGATCCTAAAATCATATTTGATCTTTATTAATGTTCTTTAAACCTTATGGGATGGTCTAGAACATTGTAAATATGATAGGTGTGACTCTAGATGATAGTGGTACTGAGTACTTTCACCCAGGTAATTACCACATACAGCATTACATAAAATCACCTAGAACTACAAAAATCAGCACCCTGGATTTGGCTAACTTAATAATCTTATGTAACATTTTCCACTATGAATAATATTTGTTGTATCAAATCCCAATAATTTCAAAAACACAAATATATTATGCATCCATCTTTCCCTAAAAAAATACTATATGTATCAATCTTTTAAGTAGAAATATGTTAGGTATTGACTTTTTACCAATTTCTATAAAGGGAAACAATGTTATACATCAACTAAATTATAATAAAATATCATATGTATCCCCTTTTACCACAAAAAATATGTCATACATAGAGGATTCTTCTTTAAAAACCTCACATATAAGATCTTCCCATTAAAAACCTCATGTATCAGCTACAACTATTAGAAAAAATCATATGTATGAACTCTAGTGGAAAAAATATGTTATGTGTGATCTTCCATTGTCTATTTCTACATATTACTAATTAAAAAAAATGATATATCACTTCTCTAATGGATAAAATTTTATATATCAACTTTTCTCCTTAGAATTTTGAAACTTATAGAAATTAACTTACTCCAAGTTCAACCACTTATGAAAATTATAGAACACAATAAAATTAGTGTAGACAATGTTCAAATTAATATAAAAAAGATAAAATCATTTGAAAAAAATAAATTTTAGTCTATTTATCTTTTAATTCAAGATTCAAAATGAATTAGAAATGTGGTTAGTTATAATAAATATTATAAAATTAATTAAACCACTAAAAACTATAATTTTTGTCCAATTTTAATTTAGTTCACTATTCATATAATAAAATAAAAACATGTATTTAAATTATTATAAAATAGTATTTCCATTATTTATTTCAAAAAAATATACTAAAAATAATGGGAAAATATGGCTTTATCAAGGACCTCCCAACAATTGAGTCTCACTTGAATGGTGATATATTCATAATTGGATATCTTGGAGTCCTTGATATATTCCACAAAATATTATATAAGGATTGTTCCATATAAACATATCTCACTCTGATCCTTGGTTAAATATAATTATATTTCATACATAAGAGAAATGAACCTCCATTCCACTTTTTCCTCTAACAAACATTGAGGTTGATTCTTTCTACTAATAAAAAGGGTATATATATTACCTTTCCTGGGGGAGTACTAAATATTGGTGTCAAAAAATTGAAGATATTCAACCTAGATAAATTACCTTAGATTCATATATAATTGGGATAAGATGTATTTCAAAATATTATAGTCTCTAAACACCACAATTTGTTTTAAAAATAAATAATGACTCTAAAAATTTAATGGATGAAACATAGTGTCCAATTTAAAATCATGGGTAAGTTAGTTAATATTATGATGATAAAGTTATATAGAACCATATTCCACTACCTTATGATCTAAAATAAGAACATATCTATGATCAACTAATTATGCAACACAATACACCTAAAAACCCTTATCTAGTTGAGGTAAAATGAGAATAAGAGCTCAAGTCAACTTCTTCTTCAACTCCATAAAGGATATTTCACAATGATCAAACCATATGAATTTTTCCCCTTTCATTGTTTATATTTTCATCCAATAAAAAACTTTCTATGATTTATAAATGAAATGATGGTAATATAACATGATTCTAAGAAAAATCTATATTTTGGAGATATTTGAATACAATTTCTAGGAAATAATTGATTTTAACTTCTTATAATCCACTATTATACCAACCAATGAAATTATGTACGTAAGGATCTTCACTTAATAGGACTAGAATGGTAATTTAGATATATTTTCATAGAATTTAATTCTCCTAAAAACCTTTAAAATAATAGATAGGTCTTATACATATTCATAAAAACCTATAATAGACTATGATATCATCCATAGATACCAGGATAAATGAGTAGAATAAGGGATGGAAATTCATTTTCATCAAGGATATGAATTTGGTAGGATTTTAATTTAATCTGAAGGGAATTACCAAATAATTTAAATTTCCATACCATGTCTAAAAGTAATATTTATAATTTTTTATGGCCTCAATAAAATCTGATAGTAACTTAAATTGAGATTTTTTTTAGAAAACAAATTCCCCATTTAACTACATCAAATAGATATTCAATTCTGGGAAAAGAATATCAATTTTAGATAGTGACTTGATTTTTCTACTGATATTCTACACAAAGTCATAAATTCCTGATGAGATAAAAAATTTCCCAAATTTTGAACTATTTTTATGGGAAATTAATCCCATAATCTTAATAAAACCCATGAAAATAATTTTTTACACTCGTTTGAAATATTTTTTTCATTCCAAAATACATTAAAACCATATTTTTAGTGGTTTTATTTATTTCTTGGATTTAATTGATAATTTATACATAGAAGTGGAATTTCAATATTGAAATAATTTTAATATCATTATTAGATTTTTTCATTAATTTTGAGCTTAATTGGAATAAATCCTACATTGAAAAAATGATTATCATGTTTATAGATATTAATTTTCAAGAAGAGGTTGTAAGCCTAAATCAACCATACGTTCTGAATAACTGTGTAAAAAACTCAAAAAGTTATTATATTGATTTTATAGACTAGATTGGATATTTATTTATTATGACTGATCGTGTTCCTCTCAAGTGACTTTTGAAGAAATCTGATTGTGGAACTTACGGGACTGCAAGTAAATATTTAATTCACCATACATTCATCTCAAGAAACTGTATAATGATTATAATTGAACACATAATTAAATCTTTTATAAGAGTGTTTGTTCCTCTTTATCAACTACACCTCTCGGTCAATTGTGACATTCACGATTTACTATAGGGATTAAAATCCAAAATCTTAAAAATGGAAAAACTCAACCTATAATAAAATGAAAACCCATTTTTGTTGGTTCCAACTAATCATGAATAACCCAAACATATGATCCATGTGGAGATCATATAAGGAAATAAATATCAAGTGATCATGGGAATAATAATGAATCTAGAAGAATCAAGAATCTGCTAATATGGGGGAATCTGTTTCTTGAGGTTCACATGTGTAAGAGAATCTGAGTCTTGTAATAGATCACTATTCACAACACTTAAATAGGTTAAGGAGTAGTAATATGATCATTTCTTACATTAAAATTTTATCTCCTCTACATTATAAATTATTTAGTTCTTAAACTTTTTTTATGTCATGATTATCTTAGATATTAACTATTTTCCTCTTTTAAAATTAAAATTCATTTTCTACTCATCGTGTTCCCTATTTCCCCTCTCGTACACAATGATATTTAAACACCCTGATCATTGAGAACTGAATTAGGGGATTATCCCCTGGATAAGTCATATGGGAATTATAAACCCATTTTCTTCAATTCTTGGCATTTTTTCCATACTTGATGCGGTAGTTAGTGAGTGGGAGTTGATAGATGATAATCATATGTTCTTCTCATTTTATATTATATCCTCCCATATTTCAATACTTATCTCCCTCCATTATCTTGTTTTACATAGTATATGATTTATGCTATGTGGAATGGGGGATGATTGGCATATTGCTGGATTTGGGATTTGGGATATTGGATACCTCAATGGAGTGTTTCCATTGATTATGAACTATGGGGTAGATGACATATATATATATGAGAAGGTTATCCCCCCTATGTGTTTAGTTTAGAAAAATAGATAGTAAGGATAAATCAATGATTTATCAAGAATTTATTTCTGTATGAGAACACATTTGGACAATAGAGGTCCCTTGAAATTAGTTTAGGATCCATCCCCATTCACCCTTTTAACTACTTTTACTTAATAAAATTATAAAACCAAACAAACAACCCCCATTACTCTCTTAATTTCAAAAATAGGAAAACAAAACAAAATGAATCATAAGTTTTAGTATAGTGAGACTCTAGGACTAAATTCTTGAGAGATGACTCTGGTTAGCCACTATACGTAATTTTAGGTTTTCATGAATTCTTTATGCAAGGAACATTATATCCTTTAAATCACTGGAAACATTCCTAGGGATTTAGGATTAATATTCACTATTTTTTTTAACAATTATTAATAATTTTACTAATTTCAAAATTTAAACAAAAAATGTACTATTATGACTTATTAGAAAGTAATAATAAGATTATTTCTAGGATAAAAAATATAGAATAGTAATGCAAAAAAACATTATTTGTACTTCTTGATTTTTTTGAACATGTTGAAAAAGAAATAAACATGGATGAACTAATGAACCTACTTAATCAATTCACATATGATTATAAAAAATATAAAGGGGATGTGACATTAGATGATTTACCAAAAATGAAACCTCTACTAATGTCAACAATCATGTTAAAGGAAAGTATTGATGAAGAGAAATATCTATCATCGTTTTATATTGAGTAAATATTCCCAGTGACCTTACAATTCTAATAAGAAATAAAAGCTTCCATCATCGAGGGAGACTCAATTACTTTGAAATTTTTTATCTTTAATTTTACTCAAACTCTATTCTATACTTATCTTTCTTATGTTTTAAATGAAAAATCATAAGGAATATTTCATTCCCTAGATGATTAAGATAAAGGAGGGATGTATAGGAACACATTTGATGAGAATTTAGAATTTCCACTACTAATCCCATACACACTGAAGGACTTGTCATAGGAAGTTCCCATAGAAAATAAACTATATTTCTAGACTATAGAGGGAGATACCACTATGGTAAACACATTCTATTAAAATTTTATTCATAATACTTAATAATATAACCTTTATTGTGTTATGATAGAAGACTCTGATAAATTAATTCCCATATTTGATGATGATGATGAAGGATGTGAGGGACTCGTACTTGAGGATATAATTAAACAAATATATTCTATAAGAATTACATATTACCACTCAAGTGTGTTTTATGAGTCATAAAATATTTAAACTATAGTTTATAAAAAAGTTTATCAAATATATCTTTCTATTATAGTTTTAGAAAATATATTTTACAACTTGATATCCTTAGTTTTCAAATTCCAAAACCAGTATCACTTTTTCATACCGTTGAAGAAGATAAAGATGTTTTGGAAAAGGAAAAGGAAAACATATGGAAACCACTATTTAAGAACATATGGATCTAGAAATTTCAAAAGTGGGATGTTAAAGTGGGTCAAAAGTTGAAGATTATTTCCCATGGTATTTCATGATGAAACTAAAGTTAATGTTATAGCATATAATGGAGATAATTTTAATTTCAACTCAACATGCTTTAATTTTATTAAATTATAATTTTTTACTAACTCTCCCTTAGTTGAACCAATTTAAGAATCATTATTAGTGAAACCACTAGAGGGAGAAGATATAATATTTGTGTTAGAGGATTATCCATACATAATTCTTTTAACCCCGCATTATGAGATACACTAAATTGATCAGGGGGTAGATATTATGTGAACTTTCAAAGGGGTTATCTATTTAAAGTTTAAGGAGAAACACAATGTAACGATGAAAATGTGGTGGTTTACATCACACAAACCCCACCCTCTAGTAAATTGGGGATAATTTCAATGATGTATAGTTGTTCAAAACCTAAATACATACCCTCTTGGGAGGTAACCATACAATATCTTCTCCCTTACTCTTTAGTTTTTCATCTTCATTAGTTATAAATAAATTTTATAATTTTTAAATATATATTTTCTATATATTTTTCATGTATTGAAGTATCCTAGGAATCAATAATAGGAAATTAAATGAAGGATTCTCACCCAATATCTATGTTTTTTCTCTTATAACTATTTTTTAAATATAATTTTCATGTGTATATATTGTAATTTTAATAAACAGTTTTTAAAAAGTGTGTGTAGGACACAAAACAATTTTATATTATCTTAAACTATTTTTATTATTCTTTAAATAAATTCTACTATTTATCCTTTTTGATTTTTTCTTTTTAGTATCTCTTTTGGGTAGGAAAATTTAGGTTACCCACTATCCTACCTAGTGGATGATTGCATGATACTTTTCAGATTTTATGAATTATGAACGTGAAATATTGGAATGATTAATAATTGAAATTTCCAATTTTTCATTGAAATTATACTTCATAACTAGAAAAAAGAGTAGGATACAAAAATAATTAAGTGACATTTAAATTATGAAACAAGGAAACTAGATTTTTTAACTCAAAACAAGGTGACATAGAATTTGTGAAATAGAAAAATTAATGTATCCAACTCAAAATAAATTCATATTAGTCCTTAAACACTAAAATAAAATTGGCAATTGGGATCCCATAATGAAGCTTTGATCTATTAGGAACATGGTTTGTGAGTAAATAAAATCTATTTTTAAATATAATATGTTATTTTTGTATATGTGGATAACAAAAAATCAATAAGTTCCTAACTATCAAAAATAAATTCATTTATGTGAGTATAATATTGAACCCATATAAATAATGAGAAATTGACTCTTATGAATATCATTTGAGTTATACCATGGAAGTAGAAAATGGATATTTTTTATAAGGAAACTAGGGAACATTGATATTTAAATATTATTCTTGTTAACATTTCAATCCACCTAAAATAAAATTTATTTCACTTTGGGATCTAAAAATTTCACTTGGATTAAGGTGTGGTGGTAGGATTTATTCAAATAAGAGGCATAAAATTTTTAAAAGTGGATGAATCTTGATTTTCCTTATTTCTGTTGTGTATATTTGAACCAAGAATAGATAAAAATAAATAAAATAAATTTAAGTCATTATATTTATAGAAGTGAAATAGTGTAATTGTGGGGGGTGATAAGGGCCAATTTCTCACTATTTTTTAACTTCATTTCAATGTAAATTAATCCCCTAATCTAGATAAAAGTGAGGAAAATCATTTATTTTTCATAATTTTGTGAAATCTAAACCTCATTTATAAATTGATTAAAATATGATTTTTATTGGTTTTATTCATTTATTATATTTAATTTATAATCCATGCATTGAATTTTAATTTCATTATTAAATGGATTTTAATTATTTTCATAATAATTTTCACTCAATTTGATCTCAACTAGAATAAAGACTATAATGAATTTTTTTTTTCATGTTCATATATATGATTTTGCTAGGAATGACTATGATCCTCAATCACTCATTACATCCAATTGAACATTCTAAAAATTAAATAAAGTCTTGGATCAAATCTTAGGACTATATCGACCACATGTTGATTTTGATCAAACATGTACCTATCAAACTGTGAGACTAAAGTGACCAATAATGTATATTTGATAAGACACACATTCATCTCAAGTAACCAAAAAATGATTTTTATTTACTTTGTAATTAAATACAATACATGATTGAACATGACTTTTTATCCACTAAGCCTCTCAATCAACAATTACTATCATGGTATACTATAGGGACTACAATAAAAAATTCCCAAAAATGAAAAAACTCACCCTAAAATCAAAGGAGAACTCATTTATATAGCTTCCATTAAATAAATAATAACCATGACATATGATCCATGTGTCAATAATCAAAATAAATAATGATAAAGAGATCATGGGAAGAATGAAGAAGGTGGAAGAATCAATAATGTTCCTAACTTATGGAATCTTATCCTCAAGCCAAGACATGGAAGATGATATTTGCTTTGTAAAGTATCGCTGCTCCCAACACTAAAACATATAAAGCAGTATGATAATGAGTGTTGATGCTATAAATATTTTTGAACCTCTACATTGTAAAGTATTTATTCCTCATCCTTTTTCCAAAACTTTATGAGTTTAATAATTTACTTTTTTATGAATTTTTTATTATAATTCGTTTTTTCATAATTTTACCCATTTTCTCTCTCTTCCACTATGATATATAAACTCTATGGTAATAGATTATTTACTCAATGGATTAGTCTTGGGAGAGATAACATGAGAATTCTGAATCCCTATTATTCAATAAATATCTATTTTATTATCCTTGATGTGGTAGTGAGTGAGTGGAAGTGGATAGATGATCATAATCTTCTCCTTTAATTTTTTTTCTATCTTCAAATCTATAAAAATTTCTCTCCCTTACTTATGTTGGTCTATAATTTATATGATTGAAACTATGTGGGTTGTGGGATGAAAAATAATTAATTATAACTAGGTATTAGAATAGTGTATCCTTCAATTGAGTGTATTTATTGACTCTATACTATATAGAAGGTGAGATGGATGTGAAAATTTTATCCCCATATAAATTTAGTTTCACAACATAGATAGTAAAGATAAATCAATGATGGATCGTTACTAAATTTATGGATATGAAAAATTCTTAATAATAAAGGTCCATTGTAACAAATCTTATATCCATCCCCATTCACCCTGGATTTTTTCCATTCCAAAGAAATGAAAATAAAATATATCACCCATATTCCTCTATTGATTTTAAACTTATAAAAACAAAAAAAATAATTCCTAATATAACGAGACTCTGATCCCAACTCCTTTATAGATAAACATGGTTAGCCGCTAGGCCACATCCGTAGTTTTTATAAATTTTTTATAAAAGGCCAAAAATAGTGTTCACATCAACTCTCATTGGATTTATTGGAGAAAAGGACTTTAAAAACCCCCATAGATATGTTCTAGGTCTAATAAACCCATTTTATTAAAACTCACATCACTAAATATTTACCACTTAAGTCATTCGATTCCATAAAATATGGAATAATTTAAATATATTTAATTTTAGGAAGCAGTTCAATGGTATATTCCACTTCCCACTTAGGAGTTAAGCCTCAAAAATAATTAAGAAATGCATGAGGATATAAACATACTTATTAAGGTCAAACATGATTCCCTTAAAATTAAACTACATATACGAAGATATTAGATATTTCTGAAATGATATCCCCAATTTTCCCATGATCAAGACCCACCCAACTATGTTAAAAATCCCACTATTCATAGGGTGTATATTGAACACCAACTGTAGATGTGAAAGATACTCTATTAGAAAAAAAAATGATACATACTCAAAATTTATTCAACCAATCCATTCCTAGAATGACCTAAAATTATTCCATATATTGAACTAATAGATCCTTAAAATACCCTTATAAAGCTACATCTAAAGAACGTGATGGATACTTATTAGTCTACTCTATCCTCTTATCTATATAATTATTAAGAATAATATATGGAGTTAATAATTTCACTTTTAGTTAAATAAATTATGTTAATTGAGTATAAATAAAATATTGTGAGATTCATGTATCAAATAAAGAACATTCCAAAGTAAATGATACTATAATGGTTTACTTAATAGCAAAAAACTCCTCTCTAGAACCAATAGAAGATTTATCTAAATTATATACTCTTCCTATACTCTCACATGGATCCTATGTTAAGAATCACTATTAAGATTATTACATAGCAACAATGCATCCCTAACAACCCCATTGGAATCCTCAACATTATCTCTTAATGAGTGGTTTTATGCCTCAAATAAAATTAGTAATTGATTATGCTTATGATTCCTAGGTTGATTAAGGTTATTTCCCAACATTTTATAACACCCCATGGTGAAAAAATATTGTAATATGTCCATATATCTTTCATGAATGACACTTCTTTACCTAAGAAGTTTAGGTTGGCTTTATATGGAATAAACACACACACAGATAACATAAAACATGAGGTTCTCCCAGGATGCGAAATGAGCGTATTAAATTACTTGGGTTACCCTTTAGAAAATCACCTTCGCTCCTCTCTTCTTGCATACTCTTCCAACCACTTAAGGAACTATCACATTTGGTCTCACTAACTAGTAAAATACTCAAGCCTCTCCTACCATGAAACTATGTCTCAATGAGGAAAAACGTTTTCAATAATTTAGATATGGTTGTTAGAATAAAAATAACCACCAGAATCTATATTTTCTAGTCTAAACCTATCTCAAATCTTGTTTCCTTATATTTATAATTGAACTCATTTATGAATCAATGAAAATTAAAAGGATGAACTAGGTAGAATATTCCATAATATAGATCGTGCCCTATCTCAAATCCATGAATTCTATACCTTTTAAATAGCATTGAGTATCAAGATAAAACTTCTTGAAAAATATCTTTTCAAAACTATTTCATCTAATACTATAGTATTTCTGAGATTCTAGCATGAAATCCCCCCACCGGTGAGCTACCCCTTATAGAGTGAAAGTTTCCACTTTAAGTTGATGTTTCTTGAGTATCCTAATGATTTGAAAGATCTGATGAATGTGAAAAATCCACTCCTCAACTCCTGAGAGGATACATTACCCATAATGGTTAGAAAATAGTGAAATTGGAAATCCCTCATAGCCTTAGAGGATATTTGATCCTTCTGAGGAGCAACATAACACAATGTGAGAAATTATAAAATCCCATGCAAACCTAATGTTTGATAATATGTCTAGTTGTTAGTGTATAAGCATATTCCCCTTCTTGTATGGATCAAGGTGTTTTTGTAGGTGGAATCCTCTATAATAGAATAAATAATGATAATAAACCTTTTACCTAGGGATGGACAACAAAATGTTCTGAAGTTCCATTACTAAGTCAACACCAACACCTTTCTCCTCTCTCGCATTTATTTCCATTTCTAAAAAAACTTTTATTTTAAAAATCCTTTCATAAACTTTGTAAAATAATTTTACAAGATTAATAGAATATTTAAAACATAGATTAATTATAACATGTAAGAAAATAAGCATTAAAAATATGAAAAATGGTACTAAACCAAAATAATTAACTATTAATCCATATTAACCTAATCATTAAATATATATATATATAAACATTATTTATTTATGTTTTATGTTTTATTTAATATGAATCATCAATTGGTTCCTATGAAAACATAAAAAAATAGGAAATCACATGGAATGTCATAATATCCTACCTTTTTCTACCAATAGATTCTTATAATAATGATGAGAATCTAGAATAATATATTGTCTTAAATGTTAAATGAATATAAATCCTGAAATACCCTTGGTAACTCAATATTTCACTATAATTATATTGGAAAAATATTAATGGGTTACTTCTTGAGTCCCAATAGTCTTGTCACATGGATACTCTCAAGTCCCATACCAAAGATCCCTTAGTTTTGTATCTAATACCATTTTCCAATGACCATGAACCAATCACTCAAATAGCACCAGACAAGGATATCAAAACACCTCAACGACACTTCCAAACTACCAAAGGTGAGAGTATATGCTAAGGGATTAAGTAGTGATTTATGGAAGGTATTTTTCCCTCATAATATGATTTAAATAAGTGATAATGATTATCACCATATTTGGGTCTTCCTATGAAAAATTTGATGGATAATGAAGAACAAAACTACATATAAGAGATAATGCACAAGCATCTTCACACCATAGTAATCTATAGCATCTAAAAAGTTATAAAATAGTGTGATACTAAGAAAAAATTGGTGTTTTACAATGTGTGAAATCTAAATTTGGATCTAAGTATAAAAACATATAATCACATGGTGAGAGATTCTCAAAAAGTGTATATGGAAAACCCATATGCATCTACCTTTACCATTCTCCAAAGGGTAAAAAAATCTCCACTTGATCTCTCTACTCCTCATGAAACTAACTCTCAAGACTTTTCACTTTACCTTAACTTGAGTTTTTAATAAATGGATATTTATATGTACATAAATGTATATATAGGGTGTCAGAATATCAGACTCAGTAGGTGGTCACCACACTTCCCTTAACCACTTGTCATAAGCTAATGTGTATTAAAAAAAGTACAATTCTAGAGGAATAAGTAGTATAGATAATGGCATGTTTTATCCTATTCATATATTCTATCCACCAATAATAATAATAAACCCCCAATATTGGGATGATTTATACCAAACATATCCACTTTGAGCCTACACTTAAGATCCTATATGAATGACCATAATAATTTAAGGAATACAACCCCATACCATAGGAAAGGAAATGGTATATAATAAGTCTATTTATCCTTTCCACCCATCCCATATAAATGGAAATTGTGTATAATAAATAAATAAATCTTACTAAACATCTTCTAGGGAAAAGTTGTAAGGTGTATAATAATATAGGTTCTTATTATACTATCTCAAACTGTTAACTTGTTTTTCAATATTGTGTGTACCTAAAACAACTTTATTATAAATATAAAATACCCCTTTCAAGATAATGTGAAACCTTTATATATATAATGAAATATTTGTGACATAAAAAATGAAACCTCATAACATAACATGTTTATCAAACTAAACTATGAATTATACGCATATTAGACCATATCACATAAAATAATCATTCCCATAATTTTAGTCTTTTACTATAAAATAGACATAATACATACATGTACATTAAAAAATGATGCACAACAAAAATATATAAGTCAAAGAATAAAATCATGTATGTATAAACCCATTAAATCAAGACATACTATATTTTTATAGAAATAAATTTATGAAATATATATCAAAATAAAATCAATTTTTCTAACTATATTCACTTGAAAATATGTCATTTTTAGACAAGATCATTAATTATATGAGGGAAAGAAGGGGTACACCTAATGAGATATTTTTAGAAAACTTCCATGGGATCAAAGGGATGATATTGTGACATCACTTCTACCAACAAACATTCTGAAAGTAAGGAAATTTTAGGGTTTTTATTACTACCATTTAGAAAAGTGAAACTGGAAAAAAAAACTACACTCTTAACTTCAATTCACCTAGGATTAGCCTCCACATCTACAGTATAGGAAATAATCTAAAGGATACAATAAGTTATAAAAAACCTGTATCAGAGGAGAAATGGATTATTAATATTATAGTGAAGAATAATAATTAAGATGAATATTATAGAGGTTCTACACTTATACCATTTCAAGGAAAATATTATGTGAATGATCAGATCCACCAAAGCCAATAAGGGTAAAACACCATCCAAAGATGATCAAGAGAGGATAAATATTTTTAGATAACTCAAAATACTGATAATGAGGAAAAAATCATAAGGTTTCTATGGTTAAGGACTTGAATTAATAGGTAAAAATATAAATCCACCTTATGTTAAAAAAAATTCAGTCCCACTAGGTACCCTGTTTAGGTCCAGTGAGTACTCATTGGAGCTAATAGTAGTGGTGTGGGTTTGTTTCTTCCATCGGGTATCATTTACTATCCCATTGGCTTCTTAGTGTTATCTAGAACCTTTATTCAATTCTCCCCCCTTCTCCTAAATTCCATAAAACATATCTAATTCTCTCTTAATTTAAAATTTCAACTAAAAGGAGATTAAAATAATGGAATTTAAGGAAGATACTGACCTATATTTGTTGGGATACTTACATGGATTATTTTATTTCGTAAAAACTTCCCTTGATTTTTATCAGAGATTGGTAAATTCTATGATGTGTTGGGTGAACATGTTATTCCTATTAGTGAGATATATTATAAAATTGATTTTTTATATTAAAATATTATTACATGAAAACTGGTAGGATTAGTGTTGAGTTTAGTAAAGATACATATAGGGAGGTTTCTCAGTGTTAAGAAATGGTTATTAGATGTTTTTCCAAAGATGTTTTGGAACTACCCCCTTAATGTGAAATCATATTTGAGATATAGTTACAACCTGTAGTTTCTCTTATATTTTTATCCCATTATAGGATAAATCCTTTATAGTTTCAAGAGTTGAGGATTTGTATTAATGATCTATTGTATAAAGGTTTCAACCAACTTGGAGTGACACCATGGTTATATCCATTGTTATTTGTAAATAATGTGTATCATGTATTGTGTCTCTACAAGATTCATCATTTTTTGAACCAAGGGAAAGTGAATAACATTAATCCACTCCAAAATATCAATTACATATTGAATCAGTTGAATGGTTTTAACTGGCCCGCAAAGATTTATTTGAGTCCATGATATCACTATATGAGATTAAATGTGAAATATGTTTAGAAGACTATTTGTATATGTAACTATGGGAATTTTTAATTTTTGTTGATATGGTTCATATTAATTAATGCATTTTTTATGTTCATGGGGTTGATGTTTTGTTTTTTCATGAGTTCCTATACCAGTTTTTATTATGTTTATTGATGATATCTTAGTGTATTTGATGATAGAGGGGGTGCATGCAGAGCATTTTAGGGTCATCTTAAAGATCCTATTACTACATTCTCTATATAAAAAGTTTTCCAAGTTAATGTTCTAGGTATGTGAATTGTATTTATTTGGTCATGTTTGTTTAAAATACGTTATAGTTGTTTATCCACCAAATATTAAGGATATTTTCTCTTATGAATAACATAATAATATTATAGATATACACAATTTAATTTGTTTATAAATTTATTATAGGAGTTTTGAGTCTGATTTCTCTTGGATCACAATACATTTGGTTTCTTTAACCATGAAGATCAAGTATTTGTATACACATATCATTATTAAATAGTGTTCGTGTACCCAAAGAAGAAGTTAATTAGTGAACCTATACTTTAATATATTAAGTAAAAAATCATTTTTAGGTCTATTATAATTCTTACTATCTAGGTGTGGATTGTGTTTTTACATAAGAATGGGTGGTGATCTATTATGTTTCTTGGAATTTACACCCTCTCTTAACATAAATACACTACCCAAGATCTTGATCTTGTGGTTGTGGTGTTTCTTGGATGTTATGGAGACATTACCTCATTAATGAGTATTTTGTGGTATTCATAAATAACAAGATCCTGTGGTATATACTCTCATTGTGGGATATTAATTTATATCGATGAAGATAGGTATATGTCTTTCTAAATTATCACAATTTGATTTTTTTCCTATATACATGGATCTATTATCATGGTTTTGTAAACTTGATAATGAGAATTTATTTTTAAGGTTCACAGAAATGGTAACAATAGATGTTATATTGTCATATTATTTAAAAAATAATAATAAAACACCTACTATTATAGTTTTAATTTAGCTATGGTATTAGGGATACAATTTTAATATTTTCTAAAATCATAACAATAGAGTAAAAAACACACAAAAAAAATCTTTATCTCAGTATTCCTCCCAATTTTGTTCTCCCTACATGACCTGCAATAATACTAAACACCCAAAAAATATCACCACTATAATATCTACCCACTCCATTAACATACTATTGTTTCACCATAAAGCATAATTTAATTTTTCAACATGGATTATGACCCTCATCCCTACATTTTCAAATACACACTGTAGGCTCGGATCCCACCTTCTATAATTTAGTTGAGATCAAAGGTATATAATCATTTACATGTTTATTTTTTTTAAATTTATTTCTAGTATATCTACTGTTAATTATGGTTTTTTAGTTTATTTATAATTTTTTATAATTATCTATAACTTTTTAATGATTTTTTTCTGGAAATGGGTGGTATTTACTGATGGTAATTAATGTTTCTAGTTGGTTTTATTAAAATTATTCAGTTCTTTTATAGGGTTAGACATCTACCTTGAATTCCTTGATAATTAGTTTTATATTGGTTCCATGATGTTAATTGTTCACCTACAGATGGCTAGTCTGGTAGTGTAGTCCTCTCAGTAGGTTGTTGGGTTATTTGGGAGGCTTGAAATGAGTTCATACACCAAGTCATGTGATCCACTACTTTCCAATTTGAAATCCAAATATTTAACCGTGATCAAAAAACTAGATTTGGTAATAAATGGGAATGAACTATCTATAACTTTATGGGACTTTTTTCATTATCCATATGCTTGTAAGAGGAGGTTAGTGTTTCTTAGGGTTATTGGGTGTGTTGGAATATGCCTAAGACAAGTCTGAAGCTCACAATAGATGGTGTTTGTGGCCAAGTTTTGATGTGTGGAAGAGGAATTATTCATGGTTATCAGGGTTATTTTGTGGTGGCTTATAATTCCTTGTATGGGGAAGGAAACACTCTTATAGTATAATCCCAAGTAATTCTTAATAGATTAATTATTTTCAATCTCAATAACATATCCCTATCCGTAGTGGAATCAGAATCTTCCTTGTTGTTCAGTTTATTATCAGGCTACTCCCCGATCAATTAGTTCTTTCTATATTCCAGCAAGACATGTAGATCCTTTATCAACCAAAATATAATGATACAACACACCCAGTGTTAGTGAAACATGGGAGCTGATCTCCTCACCACTAAAGGCAATCAAAATGGTATTCTCAAATATTACATTAGCATTGCCTCTCCCCCATATTATATTGGCATTGTACATAGATATTCCATTAACCTCCATCACTTCAGACCTCCAGAGACCTTTATTTTAGAATTTTCTCACCCCATATTTAATAAAAAAATTGTGACTGAAATAATTGTATGAATATAAAAATATTAATCAATATAATATTAGAATTTAAAAAAAAATATATTTATACTTTTATATATATTGTTCATATTTATGCATAATTTTATAAATTATATAATATATCGTATTATAAATATATAATGTATATATAATATTTTATAAATTATTAATATTTTTATTGTATTTTACATTTATAAATTTATATACTTTTATAAATATGAGATTTTTTGATATTATAAAATAATATACTTTTGTAAATTATGTATACTTTGATAAAGTATTTAAAAATTTATAAATTTATATGCCTTTATAAATTATATATACTTTTATACCTTTATATATATTCTTAATTTTATATACTAGAAAAAAATTATATAAATTTATAATTTATGATTTTATACCTGTATAATTTTATCAATTCATCAACAATTTTTAATTTTTTTGTATTTTCATAAATTATACATTTAAAATCATATATTTTTATAAAATTATATACCATAATAACTTTATATACATTTATAAATTTTCTTTTTTTCTATAATATATATATTATTTTATAAATTATATATAATTTTATATATATTTAAAATTTTATATACTACTATAAGTGTATATAAATTTATCATTTATAATTTTATGCCTCTATACTTCTATTAATTTATTGATAGTTTTTTACTTTTATACTTTCATAAATATGAATTTTATAAATTAAAATTTTAATGTTTTATAGTTTTATAAATTTACATCCTTTTATAAATTATGTATACTTTTTTAAATGATGTTGAATTTTATAAATTATATATACTTTTATACTTTAATATTCACTTCTTATATTCTAATTTAATAAATTATATATTACATATTTTTAAAACTTGAAAAAATTATATATATTGTTAACTATTTATAAAGATATATTCTTTTATAAATTATATATTATATACTTTTATTAATTTGTTAATTTAAATAATTTTTTATATGATTATTATTTTTCAAAAAATTATTTATTAATTAAGATTTATTTTATTATATACAGTGTTATTTTTTTAAATCATAGTGGATAGAAGTTGGATTTATGGACTTAATCAAGTGTCGAACGAGTTTCAAAATAATCTTGAGATATTTGTGGATTTTTCCTTCAACAATACATAATAGGGGTTCTTATTCAATGAAATTATTATAATTTCATTATAAGACTATGGGTAACCCATTAATAAATAAATAATCATATCATAAGATTAGGATTTCAAACCAATAATGTGGTATGGAACCATAACAGAGAAACATTTTAATATAAAAATTTGAAAGACCTAATAGTTGGGGTGCAAATGATATTATATTTTATAAATTTCCTTTTTATCTGTCAACCTATGAATGGACCCATGAAATTATTGTAAAAAATGAATATAAATTCAATTTCAAGTTTATTCACAAATATCCAAAATTAAATATTGTGATCATATAAAATATAGGAATAAAAATGAATCTTTAAATGACTATAAGCAGTGTGGTTTATGTAAATGAAGTCCATATAAAGATATCACACTATCATTATTTTCTAATAAGGTTATGTGGAATTTTCCTTTGACATGGATTACACAATGAATGTTTACGCCATAAAAATGATAGAATAAATGAGGTTACATGGTGAAAAAAATAAAAATATTGAGTATTTGATATACCCAGAAGATAGATTAGCATGGAAAGAGTTTACTAAATGGTATTTTTATTTTTTCTTTTAAGATAAATATGGTCAATTTAGGGTTAGAATGTTATTGTTTTGATCCATGTAGACATAATCATACAACACATATCAGATATCCCATATTCATTCCTATATATAATCTTTGGCCTGGGATGTTCCAGAATAAAACTTATACCTTTATGACCATATTGATTCCTATATTTAATGATCTAGGGAGTTATATATACGTATATCTACAACTAATGATATAAAATTTGAATTAATTATAGAAAGATAATGTGTATACATATAATTCTTCATGGAATGAGTCATTTCAAATGTGTACACTCTTATGTGGATCATAAGTTATTTTTATACCTATGGAATAATTTGTAGTTAGAGTGAAAAGAAAAAATATCTTGTCTAATATTTCTAAAAAAATATGCGATAAAGAAGTATTAAACATTGGCAGAGTTTTAGTTTCACGGAATATCATTTTTTCCTATTGATTAGACATCCATATAGAATAATTGATGTCATTTTGATAATGTTATTAAGAAATAGAAATAAGCATTGTGCATATTAGTAATTTAATACATGGAAGTGATTTTGAGATTAAATTTTATTTTGGTAAGGTGTATATTTTTGTGAGAAAAGGATTAATGTGCACAAAGATACCGACCTCTATTAGTGGGAAAAATAATATTTTTGATTTACCATATTGGTCATCGAATATATTGAGACATTTTTTATATGAAATTTATATGGAAAAAATATGTGAATTTTTAATTATAGAAATCCTGGATATCAAGGTAAAAACAAAGGACGGAATAAGAGAGCATCAATACTTATAGGACTAGGGTATTAATAAAAAACTCATTCCCTATATAATTGGTATAAAAAGTGGTTTTTTCCTCATACCTAGTATGTGATGATAGTTATTGACAGTGAGAGATGGATATTTTCATGTGTCGGAGATTTTGAAGGATCCAGATGGTTATATGAATAAAATATCAAATTGAGTGAATAATAGAGAGGTGAATTTCAAATCACAAAAATCATATGACTCGCACATAATGTTACATGAGATAATTTCAATGACCATTCAACACAAGCTAATAAAAAATTTAAGGGTTACCGGTGTTTGTTTTTTTAACCAATATTGAGTTATCTATTCTAATAAAATGAATAATAATGATGTGAATAAAATGATACCAAATGCACTGGACATTTTTTATGAATGAGAAATGTATTTTCATTGTCTATCTTCACATGAATGTTTTATCTAGCTATTCACCTTGTGGAATAAGTTATCATTGGTATCCTATTTATTTTCATTGAATGTATCCCACTAAAATATTAATAAATTTCCTGAATTATTATGTAATAAATAAGAACTATCCAAACATATCGATTTTAAAATATTGTTTGATCTCGGAGTACATGTATTTCTATTCAATATATCTAAATAATGTTGATACAATGTAAAATTGACCAATAAGAAATTAATAAGATATCTGTGATCCAATTGAACCAAAATTTTCATCACTTCCACAACCAAGGGGATTTATGAGTTTATATATAGTGACTAATTTGATACATGAGGAGAGAGAGATGGAACATCATACTTTGTTGTTTGATTTTGATTTTTTGGATGAATATATCAATTAAGATCAATTATGAGTTACTTTAAATTAAATTTATTTTAAATTTTATATTTTTAATATATTATTCTAAAATGTTATAGGTAACATAATTAAATTATAAATAGAATGCATCTTTATTTTTCTCTTATAAATATATAAGAATATCATAGCCAAAATCTTCATTCATGGTAAAAATATCATGTATGTTCATAAATTTTTAAACCTTTTTTATATTATGCTTATGTTTAAAAATATTAATGAAACTTTTATATATAGAAAGTTTAGAGTTTACTAGGAAAAGTGAAATAATATAAGATTAGAGAATTTTCATTCAATCATAATATGGTGGTACATGAGTGTAAATAAATTATTATTAGTAGATACAAATTCATTATCAATATTTATTCATTAAAAATGACAAATCAAAAAAAAATATTTTATGTTAAGCATGAAATAGATTTTTATTCTACAACAAGGGATAGCAGCCATGTTTATCTGATATTATATAATATAGTAGTTGAGAAAATAATTATATTATAATTTTAATCTCGATTTTTATTTGTTATGTTGAAATTTTAGTGATTTGATACATTGGATAAATAGGGAATTAATATTATAAAATATGGTTTTATAATAGTAGAAATGGATCTTTAACATTAAAGTGGTGAACCTTACATATTGGTGTCTCATTATTGAAAACTTTTTTATGTATAATAGTCATTAAATCTCCATTTTGTTGTTGTTAAAATTATTCCATGATATATTTTTTATGATGGTATAAATGATCCTTTCCTATATAATTTTTATGTAGCTGATCTTCCAAGTATTTTATATGATGATAAAAATATTTCAATTATTAGGGAATATTATAAAATTGAAGTATTATTATAAAAATAATATCATTGTTAGTATTGTCACTGTACATTCATAATTTATCTGATATTGATTTACTAAATTTTTACTTATATTTGATATTATTTTACAGTATTTTGAAAACTACATATGCTAAACTTTTTCACATATTACATTAGAGACCCCTTGAAGTATAAAGCATACTAATGACAAAAATATGGTTTGGAATGTTTATGTTGTAATTAAAATGGTCATATACTAATTTGAGAATTTATTTATAGTTCAATTCATACATTGAGTAATTTAAAATTTTATAAATGTTTTTAGGTGAAGAATGTGATAGAAATATAACTTGAATAAACATCATTTAACCCTGTTAAATTCCATTGGGTTAATAAATTAGTTATATTCCCAAGAAATTTCATGAATTATTAATTAATTTAGTTAAATTAACTATATCATTGACTTTGTTTCTTTAGTTAAAATGAAATAAATAATTGAATTTGTGTATTATAATGACTTTAGATTATTAATATGTCTTTAGTATGATTTCATTGATTATTTTATGGTATGAGTTATGATTTATTAATTTCTTGATTCATAGAATAATTTAATTGGATGAATGGTTATAATTGTCACACCTCACTCCATATTTTATTTTATTTTGTAATTTTCTTTAACTTTTTAAAATTTTGTTGGGGTTCAGGTTGAGCCCCGGATGAAAAACTTTTGAGTCATGTTAAAAAGTACGTGTTTTTTCAGCTGACGTCACTGAGCGCCCCGGCCGAGCAAGTTTTGAGTTGACGTTACTGAGTGCCCAGGTAGAGTGCATTTTGGATACCTCGAGCGGCACCGCTTGACATTGGCATGATCCGCCTGCCTTCGGAAAATTTAAAATGAGTGATGTTTTTTATTTATTATGTTATATGATATTTTTATGGTTATAAATTTTATTATTTTTACTATTATTATTATTACTATTATTACTCTCATTACTATCATTACTAATACTATTATTATTATTTAACTTAATAAATATGTCATTAATTTTTATTGTTATTATTATTATTATTATTTTTTTAACAAGAGTTGATATGGGTCTTAGACTGGTGCGCGGGCACCACACAGTTGGCGGTGCCCGTGCGATTGACCTGGGTACCTGTACGGAGACTTCTTGGAGTTGGCAGAAGCTACTGCACGGTCCGTGCATGGCTGCTTGTACCGTGCGCAGACCACACAGTTGCAATATTCAAATAAATAAAATTAAATAAAGTAGAATGAGATTGAATTAAAATAAAATGGATACTACCATTATTAAAGATTATTTTATTATTATTATGTATATTAATAATATTATTGTAAGTAATGTTATTATTATTATTATTATAGATTAAGGCTATTATTATTATTGTCAGTATTTTTCTTATTTTTATTTTTATGAGTTATTTTTATAGATCAATGTTTATTCTACTTTATTCATTGGTTATTGTTTTATTTTTTATTTATTTTTTATTTTATTCTATTCTATTTATTTTATTTCTCCCTAACCATTCTGGTCTGGTATTTATCCACCTCCCGTAGCCCACATGTGTGCCACCACCCCCTATCTCTCTCCTCTCTTCTCCCTGAGCGATTTGCTCCCTATTACCCTTTTTCCCTCAGAGCAAAGAGCCTCGTGCAACAAGTCGACTCCTCATTCCCCATGATCCTTGCAGAGCGCCAACCTCGCAGCGCACCCCTCTGCAACGCCTATAGCCCCTACTTCCTCCCCTCATCCCAGCTCCCTCGCACCTGCTCTTCCACCGCCCGGTAGCACCACGCAGCACCTTGCTGCTCTGCCTTCATCCCTCACACCTCTGGCTAGCCTCGCCCCTGCCGCACCACACCTCCACCCGCCTGACGAACCCCCTGGTGCACCATCCCTCCACTCACCCAACTGTCTATCGGCTCCTTGCACTGCACACCCGGTGTCTTCCATCCATCCTTCTGTTGTCTGGCTGGTGCCCGCACCACACACCTCACCATCCTGCTATGATGCCCAACCTCTACCTCAGTCATCTGTCCCTATCTCTTCTGGCCAGTAGTAGTATAGCATCCCCAATGATCCTTTTTTTCCGGCCAGCAACTCCCATTCCGATCACTTTTTCTTCCGACTAATCCTTTCCCTCTGGTTGTCCCCAGTTACGACCTTGAAGCACCCTAGCGGATTTCTCCGGCGACCAGCGGGCGTGTTTCCCATTGTCCGGCATTTTTTTACCAACATGACTAGTGACACCCCAAGTATATTTCCCTTCCCTAACCGTCCATGACCTCGAGCGCACCTTCGGACACGCCCCGACCTCCTCCTACTTGAGCATGCAACGTCCCCTCGTTGTGCATTCCTACTTCCAGCACGTGTAACTAACTTTGTAACTCTCATCGGCATCGCTGCCTCCGGCCATAATGTCATGACCCCCTTTCCTTGTTCCGACGGACCAGCAGTGACACAACACCCCGATGACATTCCCCATTGCTTCACTAGCTGTGGACCTCTGTTCCTATGACCAGCCACGCACGTTGTTCTTAATTGGTTGCACGAAAAGCGTCCTCCGCCAAAGGCGAGCAGTTTGGGTTCACGTCGTTTCACCTGCACTAGGGTTCAGGTGAGGTATGAGTTGTCTTTTGTTTTGATTATTTTAAATTAATGTTTTTATGTTTTTTCTAGATATTTTTTGTGGTGTTTAATTTTTAGGTTATTTATTTTCTATATTTTAGATTATTTTACTATTGTTTCAGTGCTTTGCTGAGGTATTTCCATGATATTGTGGTCGTCATCAAGTAGAGCGTACTTGTGCAGAAGTGTGTGACATGTTGCGTCATCATAATTAAGCTACAAGTTGAGGTAGGTCCCTCATTGCACTCGCCATTAAATTTATAATTTATTGATTTCTTGATGTTTTATTAATTTTAATAAATGGGAAATAATTTTAAGATAATAAAATTTTAAATGATTATTTGGTGTAAAAAGGATCCATTTATTTTATACACGACACATGAAACATTTTCTTTACGAGCGGACACCCAGTAGTGAAAGAAGGACCATTTGGACATTAATCATAATTCACTGAATTTCAAATGTATTTATGGTTTATTGATAAATGATTTATTTTGAAGTGTGAAAAAGTGTTTTGGTTCACTTGAGAAATGAGGATTTTCTGTAAAATTGGTGAAGGCCCATTTGGCATTTTAATAAAATAAATTATTTTGGAAAACTCTATTTGGGGTGACTCAGACATGATATTTGGTGTACGTTGACTGCATGATTTGTGTGTGATGTTCGTACTGCTTGATTGACTTTGTTGACTCACCCTTTTTCCTGTTTATTATACGTGTTGACATGGGAACTTGGCATATTAAGTGAATCTTCTGAGAATGATTACTGCACAAGTTTAGATTACGCACTGGCTAGTGGCCCCTAGTACGGATGACACTCTGTTAGGGGATTGGGCCCCTCGGTTAGGCCATGTAGTGAAACACCAGGCGTTAGGGAGTTATGACGTCATCAAGAGTAGGCATGTCTTAAGGATGAGTCACATGTATAATATGTTATGGATTGTTCACAATCTCCCATGTTCGACCCATGTTTCCTTTAGTGTTTATTTGTATGTGGTGGATGATTGAGAGGTATAGTTCGGTAGCTATCCCTTCTGTGCCACTTTTTCTATTTCCCTTAGTGTGTGTCGTGTGTTGTGTGATTTACCTTTTTTGACTAACAACTAAAATTTGGGTTTCAAAATGGTCTGCAAAAATGATTTTGAAAATGCAATGCACATGTTTCTTCCATACATTAAACATGTTTTCAACTTAAAAAGGGAAATGGACTGTTACTTGTTTCAGAAATGAAAGTGTGTGTGGAAACCCAACTTTTGTATAATTTTGTTCAAACCTAGAATTAGTAAATTTATTTATTTAAAGATAGTTCATTGGGAATACTTTTTTGGGCACACATACTGAGTTTTAATACTCACGCCTATAGTGTTTTCTTGTTTTTTTTATGTTGCAGGTTTGAATCGAGCTTGATCGATGTGGTTGAGAGTTGGGTGTGGACTGGTGAGAGACTCCTGGATTCATGAGGATTTGTGGTCATGGTGAGTTTATTTGGTTGTATTTGATCATTCTTTCTTTTCATGCAGTTAATTTACATCAGGATATTCTACTCTTCTACTGATTTATTTATTTATTTTATCGGGTGAAATTGTTCCCTCTTTCTCTCTTTTGATGCCCTGGTGCTTGTCGCTAGCCCGAGAGGATCGGTAACGCCTCTCAGGGCATGTCACAGACTGGCTCTGGTGACCGGTTCAAGGTAGACCTTGGTTGGTTCGTGACAAAATTGTATTAGAGAAGGTATACTCCCGATCGGACCTTGTTTTTCAGAGCACCCATTATTGTTTGGGGTTGTCATGGTAGAAAGATTATAATTGTCAGAACTCGAGGCATATAGACGAGAAGGACGTCATGAAGCCTTGCTCGTTCCTAACCTCAAGTTACCATGGGATGTTTGGGTTGTCGATGTATTTTGATTCTTATGGTTTGTTTGGTATTAGGAAATGAAATAAGAGTCGAGAAAGTGACCTCTGTGAGCTCGCATGGTCTATCAAACCATGTGGTGCTAGAGAATTTAACCTATAATTCTCTCAATGATAGTGGTGTGACTGGCGTATGGCCGCCAACCATATGGCCGAGTCAACCATCATCACTAGTTTCCCTCTAGTGAATCGTTTGGGTTTTCCTTATTTCTGAAAATTGTTGTGAAAAGTGTTATTTTGGTATTTGAAATGGTAATGACCATATTTGACCCATCTTCTTGTTTTCATGTTCCTTAGTTCTCACCCCCACGATGGTTTGATGGATGCCCAAGATGCAGCTTCGAGTGGTGTGCCCCTAGAGAATCCTCTAGTTGATCAGCCCATATACTATGTTCTGGAGTTCCGGAAGTTAAATCCTCCTCTCTTTTACGGACAAGAAGATCCACTTGAGGCGGAGGAGTGGTTGCAGAATATTGAGAGGAAGTTCAATTTTTTTGGGTTCCCTCAGTCATTAAAGGTGAAGTTGGTTACCTTTATGATTGAAGGCCCAACTTGGAAATGGTGGAAGTTTGTGTCTCGGAATAAGAATTGGGAAGATCTAACATGGGAGTTTTTCAAGTCATTGTTTATCCAACAACAATTCACTGAGTTGATGAAGTTGATGAAGAGGATGGAGTTGTGTTGTCTTCATCTGGGCGTTGAATCGGTACTGGAATTATATCGATGTTTCATAGATCTAGTTTTGTATGATCAGTGGTTTGTTGCGAATGATCCTAGGAAGGCATGACAATTTGAGTCTGGAATCCGACCTAAGCTGCGATTGAAGGTGGAAGAGCTCAACCTAAGCACCTTCTCGGATGTTGTTGGGAAATACTTTTTGGCTGAAGCTGGGTTAGCAGGAGGAATTGAGGTAGAAAATCCTCAAGCTTTGGTAAGCAGTGTAAGAAGAGTGAAAAGCGAACTGATGTTGGTGGTGCTGGTATAGGAATCAAGAGGCCTTCAGACCTTCAGTATTCTTCTCTACAGTGCAATGTCATGATCTATCACTAGTGTGGTAGGCAGGGTCATAAGAGACTGATGTGTCTGAGTGCTCTGAGACCCTACCACACCTGTGGACGTTGGGGTCACTTGAAGCGATTCTGCCGCAGTGTTTCCAAGAAGTGCGCTGAAGCTAGATGTGGCTCGTTGAAGGTCACTGCAACCCGTCAGTAGAAGTACGGTGATGTTTGGGGAACTGTTTGACGTTTTCTATTTGTAGTCTTTTATGGATGTAGTGGTTGTCTCTTGTAGAATTTTGTGGTGTTTCTTTTCTTTTAGTGGTAAGAATGGTTGTGGTTGAACCTCTTTCAATCCTTTTTTTAAACAAAGTGTTCTTGCTAAAATTCGTATTCATGCGTTATGTTCTGGAATTTATGAAGCCTAATTGTGAGGCAGGAGATGCTTCAATCATCGGTGCTCTAGCCAAAGGCCACAGAGTAAAGCTAGTGCATAATCAGGAGGACCCCAGCAGTGAAGAAGGGCCTTGGGTTAATCTTCATCCATAGTGTGGAATGGTATGTGTGTTTCCGAGGTTGCGACATTGTTGATGGGGAGAAGACAATAGTTTTAATGCTCTATAAGTTGGGACCTTCCCTTATCCCCCCCCCTCATGGTGGGGGTTTCTAGTACGTGTTGAAAGTTATTAAGTTCATTTAATATCATCAGTTCTTATGATGGGGAGACCCATAGTGGGTCTCACAGAGTTACACTGAAATTAATATAGGATTAGACCGATCCTTATAGTGGGGAGTCTGTTCAGGCCTCCCCATGTCAGTATCAAAGTTTCTTTTCATGTATCGTTTGGTGGTAGTTGGTCTCATGCGGAACCACCTAATATTGAGTTCGTCCTCTCGAGTGAACGTTGAGATTGGGGTACACCCAACAGTTTCATTGGACTAATATTATAGGGACAAGTCTTGGAGGTGATTTAAGTTCATTCGTTCCTTGGTAGAAATAGATGGTTTTATTTCAGCTTGGTGAAGATTAAGGTGATCTTGTTTTATGGATGAGTTGTGTGTCATGGGTTTTCAGTGTCCTCTTTGATCGATCAACTAGAGGTGCTTAATCTTTTGGGGGTGAGTGACACTTAAGGAGTTTCATCTTTGGGTATTGACCTTGTTTTGGATTTCCGAGGGAGGAAATAGTTATGGTGGGGATAATTTTCACACCCCACTCCATATTTTATTTTATTTTATAACTTTCTTTGACTTTTCAAAAAAAAGTTGGGGTTCGGTTTGAGTCCTAGATGAAAAACATTTGAGTCATGTTAAAAAGTGTGCGTTTTTCAGCTGATGTCGCTGAGCGCCCAGGTAGAGCGTGTTTTGAGTTGATGTTGCTGAGCGTCAGGGCAGAGTGCATTTTGGATACCCCGCATGGCACTGCTTAGACATCGGCATGATTCTCCTGCCTTCAGAAAATTTAAAATGAGTGAAGTTTGTGATTTATTGTTTTATATGAAATTTTTATGGTTAATAATTCTGTTATTATTACTGTTACTATTATTATTAATATTATTACTATCATTACTACTACTACTATTATTATTATTATTATTATTATTATTATTTTAACAAGAGTTGAGATGGGTCTTATACCGGTGCGTGGGCACTGCGTGGTTGGCGGTGGCCGTGCGGTCGACCTGGGTACCTGTGCAGTGACTTCTTGGAGTATGCGGAAGCTACCGCACGGTCCGTGCACGGCCGCTTGTTGCACACGTGGACCACACAGTTGCAATATTGAAATAAAAAAAATTAAATAAAGTAGAATGGGATTGAATTAAAATAAAATGGATACTACCATTATTAAATATTATTTGATTATTATTAAGTTTATTAATAATATTATTTTAAGTAAGGTTATTGTTATTATTATTAAAGATTAAGGTTATTATTAATATTGTGAGTATTTTTCTTATTTTTATTTTTATGAGCTATTTTTATAGATCAATGATTATTCTATTTCATTTATTGGTTATTGTTTTATTTTTTATTTACTTTTTATTTTATTTTATTCTATTTATTTTATTTCTCCCTAACCTTTCGGGCCTAGGGTTTTATCCATCTCCAGTAGCCCCCTTGAGCAGCGCCACCCCTATCTCTCTCCTCTCTTCTCCTCGAGAATGCCACTCCTAGTTACCCTTTTTCCCCCAATGAAAAGAACCCCACGCAACCAGTCGACTCCTCCATCCTCATGCTCCTTGAAGCGCACCCCTCCATAGCACCCCCAGCCCCTACTTCCTCCCCTCATCCCATCTCCCTCGCACCCGCTCTTCAACCGCCCAGCAGCACCACACATCATCTTGCTGCTCCTCCTTCATCCCTCACACCTCTGGCTGGCCTCGCCTCTACCGCACCGCACTTCAACCCACCTGATGAACCCCCTATTGCATCATCCCTCCACTCACCCAGCGACCCGCTAGCTCCTTGCACTACGTGCTCGATGTCCCCTAGCAAGCCTTCTGTTACCTGGCCGGTGACCACACCACACACCTCACCATCCTGCCATGATGCCCGACCTCCCCTTCAGCCATCCATCCTTATCGCTTCTGTCCAGCAGCAGTATAGCAGCCCTGATGATATTTTTTTCCGGCCAGCAACTCCCATGCTGACCACTTTTCCATCCGACTAATCCTTTCTC
The DNA here is from genome assembly GCA_963277665.1 of Viscum album. Lineage (NCBI taxonomy): Eukaryota > Viridiplantae > Streptophyta > Magnoliopsida > Santalales > Viscaceae > Viscum > Viscum album. The sequence goes on from OY728152.1 coordinate 1,235,644,248, forward strand.
TCTGGTTGTCCCCGGTTACAACCACCCAGCACCCCAGTAGATTTCTCTAGAGACCAGTGAGCATGTTTCCCCTTATATGGAATTTTTTTTCCAACATGACCAGAAACACCCCAAGGTCGTTTCCCCTCCCTGACTGTCCATGACCTCCAGCGCAACCCCTTCATGTAGCACACCTTCGGACATGCCCCAACCTCCTTGTTCTAGTTGACCAGCAGCGACACAGTGCCTCGAAGACATTCCCCGTCATTGCACTAGCTGTGGACCTTTGTTACTGTGACCAATCACGCACGTTGTTCTCAATTGAGCACGCGACGAGCGTCCGCCGCCAAAGGCCAACAGTTTGGGTTCGCTCCATTTTTCCTTCACTAGGGTTCAGGTGTGGTATGAGCTGTCTTTTGTTTTGATTATTTTAAATTAATTTTTATATTTGTTTTTAGATATTTTTTTTGGTGTTTAATATTCTGGTTATTTCTAGTTAGTGTTTCTATATTTTAGATAATTTTTCTATTGTTTCAGCGCTTTGGCGAGGTATTTCTGTGATATTTTGGTCATCATCATGTTGAGAGTACTTGTGCGCAAGTGTGTGACGTGTCGCATCATCATAATTAAGCTGCTAGTTGAGATAGTTTCCTCACTGCGCTCACCTTTAAATTAAGAATTGATTGATTTCTTGATGTTTTATTCATTTTAATAAATGGGAAATAATTTATGATAATAAATTTTTAAATGATTATTTGGTGTAAAAAATCTGTTTATTTTATACATGACACTTGAATCATTTTCTTAACGAGTGGACACCCATTAGTGAAAGTGTAGAGACCCGTAGCTTGACGTACATGTACATTACATTACTTTTGCGGAATACTTAGTACATAAAAAAAACACACACGCAAGGATCGTAATAGTTTAGTGTCTTTGGAAACTCGGAATAAAATCTTCTAATCCTGGTGAAAGATCTTCAACATCTCCCATAAAGATCTTCCTTTTTTTTTACCTAAAACCTTTCTTTATATCCTGGGGAAAAGAAAACATAAAAGGGTGAGCTCAAATGCTCAGTAAGGGTAAACAACAGAAATATCAATCACATCATATTCAAAAGAACATAACATTTTGGAAATCCTAACCTGCAAAAGAGAGCATAATTTCAGAACATGGGATAAATCATAGTAGTGAAATGAAATCCCAATAATCATAACTTAAAACATGAAACTTTGTGGCATACACACATAATCATAGAGAATCATTTCTTGTTAGTCAAGACTCATTGCCAAGACTATCTTAGTGGACAAAGTCCCTTTCTGAATCGAGTAACCCTCGTTTCAGTCCTGTTTCACTGAACCGGTATAACCTACCATTTCAGCCATGTCTATCTCATGAGATATAAAATCTTTACCAAATGCATTGGAGGGAGATATAGGTCCCACCCATCTTATAATGAATCCTTTCTTATGTGTGCCACATAATCATAAAACATACATCATCGCATAACACATGTAACAAAAATGGGATTCTTGAAACATCATGACATCATAAATCAATTCATATAAGATAAAGGAATTAATAAACATAATTCCGTCACAACATATTCAAATCAATGTAAAAATATGGATAGAAACAGAACCCTTTATTATCTTAGATGGAAAATAATTTTGATAAAACACTTGAAATGAATTCTTGAGGAAAAATATCCTTTCTTCTTCAAAATCAATTTCTTTTCACAAAACATCATGCAATTTTAAAAGAAAGAGATTTTATTGAAACTAGTCATGAAATCTTTTGGAGGAAGCTTCATGAAAATAAGTCTTTATAAAAGCGTAAAAATCTGTTCGTGCCGTTTAAGTTAAAAAAACATTCTTCTCGTACTTTTGTCGGAAAAGTCAAAAAGTACCTCGTACGAAAAATGACAAAACATTCCTTTCATATCTTTTACTAAAAACTCACCGAAGGGTAAAATAGGATTTAAACAATTGTAGGAGGATGTAAATAATATTACATATCGAGGAAACATGGATTTGGATGATAAAATACACCCCGGTAAATACCAAAGTATAAACAATCTCGGATAAAAATGAGATTGTGACATTTCCCTTACCTTAGGTCTGATTTGCTTTGTTCGTGTCCGAAGCTCCTGTATAATGGTTTAAATAATTTTATTGACTTATTCCAGAATCATACATATTGATATGATATCATATATGGTCATATTATTAGCTTCTTGTTAGTAATATTTCATTGTTACTTGTTACTCGGGTCTTTATAACGTTTTGTTCTTATGCGTGTTTTGTCGAATAAATCCATATTCTTATCTTTAGGTTATAGGTAGTTCATTTCCAGAATGGTATTAGTGTATTATATACCATATTCGTTCATTCAATTCATTTATATAATCATTATGAAATGAAGATCATGTAGAACGAGTCGCATCACATCGTGGAGACGGTATTCCGTACATACGCACGAGTGATGATATCGTTCCTATGATCGTGGAATTGTATTGGAGTATATATATGTTATTTCAGTATCAATATTACTTCATAATAATCATATATAGTTACTCATTACACCATTATACCCATCCTTGTAAGGTGATGGTGAAAAATAGATTACACCACGCCGTGGAGACGGTATTCCGTACGTACGCACGCGCGGTGATTTCATTTTTCCGTAGGATGGATAGAAGGTGAATTAGGGTTGTTTCATATTTATAATAACATATCAGTATGTAAGTAATACTGATGTTATTACTTTATCATGAAACAACTAAAGAAGAAGAAGTTGAAGAAGAAAGAAATTGAAAAGATCGGTAATGGATATTACCTCTTCTTTGGAACGCCTCTTTGAATCCTCCACTTAGGGAACTAAGATTGGTCTTTTAAGAAGACCAGGACCTCTAGGATTATTCTAGGGAAGTGGAGAGGAGAAAATGGCAGGGTTTGGCCGAGCTTGAGTGCTCAATTTGGTGTGAGGAGGAGGGGGAGGAGGTGCCCTTTTATAAGGGAGGAGAGGGGCACCTTAGGAATATCTCAAAATATTATTTTATATTAAAGTCAAAATCGGATTATAATGGTTCCAAAGGGTCTTATTTCGAAGCTAAAGTGGGGATGGGTCGAAATCCTATCAACCAATAGGAGTTAGACAAGTTTAGGGTATTATTTTAACCTTATCAATTAGATTTAACTCTAAGTTAAATAATTTAACTTTTACCGTGTCTTTTTGTTTTCTTTCACTATATGGTTAATAAACTTACTATAACATGACAAACGAACCCCAAATTGTATATTATTAATACATATATCCTTATCTAAGTCATTTGGCCGAACCTTAGATTTTTAGGAATAAAATAACAATTAATAATATAATATTTCATTTAAAAACTATTTTGTGTCAATTTTGACACTATTTGATATATGATTTTTGTGAAAGTCATAACAGAATTATATGTTCTAACCAAGTTGATTAAAGCAACACTAATATATCATAGTAACCTATAAAATTAGTGGAATTCATAAAAAGTCTTAAATTACATTTATTTTGGTATTTATATTATCAATTATGTCAATATTTCATTAATAAGATAATTACTGCATCATCTTTGTGTCATAAATAAATTATATTATTTGATGTCTAAAAATTACAAATAAAATACCATCATATAGGAAATAGTTTTATCTTTCTAATGAATATTTATAGTGGAATTTATCTTATGTATAACCCCATATTAAAAATGATTTACTTATTAAACTTTGATTTTAACTATTTTAACCCTTCTTTAAATAAATTAATAATAAATGTCCTAATCTAATCCAAGTGGGCCTAAATGGTCATATTTTATTCCTAAGTTTGTTTTTGGTCGAATTAAACTTGTCCAATAGAATTAGGACATGTGTTAGGGTAATATTAATATCATATTTACCCTTAGTTACCCTATTTACTATTAACCGTGGTAAAAAAAATAAAAAGTTACTATTCACCAAAAAAATATTTTCATCTCATTGAACCACATTTTAGTCATTGATATTAACCGTGTCTCTCGGATTTTCGAAATTCCATTCACAGAAGCGGTAAAATTAAGTTTTATGCAGAATTCAGTTTTTAACCTACCACTTAGTAGTTTCACTATTCATCAAAAATTGATGTTTTTCAGAACAATGCCAAAATTTCATCTCAAGCTATATTTCATATTCCGAATTCAAAAATGAAGTCTATTTTACCAAATTCATAACATAGAAGTTTCATTAATTAATTTTATAATTAAATCCCGCTGTTAAAACAAATAGCGTGTTTTTAAGAAACAATATCTATCAAAAGATTGACACTTGTTTATGTCTAGTTTAAATGTGAAATTACATCCAATGACCAACATTGTATTAAATTGTAAAAATATATTCTAAATATACTTTAAAACCACTCAAATTAATGATTTATCACTATTAATTATTTCGATTAAAAAAGTTGTTTTTAATTATAATTTAGTAATTTTCACTATTCATCAGAATATGAAAGTTATCCGAAAAGTACCAAAATTTCACCTTAGGCTAAATTCGATACTCCGAATCCAAAAATGAAGTCCATTTTGAGAGTTAAAATTTCTAAAAATTAAAAAGTGGTTATTACTATTCATAACGGCTAGTTTTAATAATATTTTAATAGCATATCATTGTTTCGTGAAACTCAGGATTACGTACCACACACGCTATCGAGGAAGGTTGCGATTGCGTGTAATGCAAGGCAAGTCAAGGATGCGTGTTGTGCAAGCTCATTTTGGTGTAGCGTATAACACAAGACATTAGTAAAATAAAAAAGAATATTTTTCATAAAATCTCGGGCTGTTACATTCTACCCCCCTTAAAATGAATTTCGCCCTCGAAATTCGTCGGGGTTATAAATGGTTTACTATTCGAAAGTTTCTTTAATAGAAACCCACATCGTAAAATGGAATACCAAAACTTAGCTTTAAAAACTAAAGTATGAAATGTAACGATTACCCAAATAAACTAATCACTGGGTTTCCACATAGGTGAAAATATGGATATGGAAGAGAAATCTAACCATCATGTTCTGGTGGAGAGTGGTAGAGAACATGGCTATGGAAAAGCCAGTAATCACAAATCCATAGATTTGTGATGATATAAGGTACCATCTGATTCATTAGGTATAAGATCACTAGGACAACATTTTTGGTTTTCAAGATCATTTCCCTAAAGTTGAAAATTTGAATTACAATAAATACTTACTTTATTTTGGTAAAATCTCACTATTGTTCGTGCCTTGAACAATTTCCACTTCATCTCTTAAATAAATGAAGTTGAATTTGTTATTCTTGAAGTGTTAGCAGATCATGTGATAGAATGACAGGTCATTCCATCTGTCTCAAACAGAAGGTTAGCAAAAATTATATACATAAGTCAATCTATTAGTGAGATTAATCATATATGGTTCCTAAAATGAACTTATACTTCACATATCATACTGATTAATATAATAAAACTAGTTTTCTACTAAACAGGGACTTCCTGTAGGTCAGTGGTAGGCGATAAAGGCCAGTCGCACTTCGGTTGTGGGTTCGATTCCCACAGCCTTGTCCGAAACGATGGGCTGTCGCCCGTCCTGCAGGTTGTCCTTTTTATAAAACTATATTACTATAACATCCCATCAATAATATCGAAAAAACTTCTATCCTTAAACAATACTAACTTATGTCCAACATAATTCATTCCAATTTTTAGGCTTATCCATAATACTGCAGTCCATTCTCATAACATAGTGAAAACGATTACCAGAGATTTAATACCATCGTTGATCCCCATATATCATAAGATATATCTTGTTGGTCACATTCCAAAGATTCAAAGGCCTTAATCTTGTACTCTCTTGAATACCCATTGAACCTTAGTGAAAACTTGAATGCAGTTAAAAGTTAACACTTTTCACATACCGAAATCCTCAAAATTCTATATACTCAAACCATGATATCACTTAGTCCTTATATCAATCATGAGCTCATGAATACTATCAAACATTTAATTTTCTCCTTATCCCTTCATTATGCGCATATCATCTACATTCCAAAAATATCTGAATAACCTTTCATGGATACTGGTAACATTAATCATACACTTTCAAAACACAAGGAAAGACAACAGTGTAACAATCCATAGATGTCTCTTTATTCCAAAATTACACATGATAAACATGTAATCATTCCACTACATTCTCAAACCATTGACCGAGCTTCAAAAATTCTTTCATCTCACATATCATTTGTAGTCTCTTCATCATCATCCACATAAATACTACCCATATGACCATACTGATTCTCTTCATGAGTCTTTCCCTTAGGGCATTTGTTTGCATAATGCCCATACATTCCACATTTAAAACACTTAACCATTTTTGATGTCGTAGCAATACCATTATCCTCATCCATGGTGTTAACCGACCCTTTTCCTTTGCACTTACTTGCTTTGTGTCCTTCTTTTCCACACCCAAAGCATCTTCCAGTTCCCTTGAAACATTCTCCTTGATGCCTCTTCCCACATTATTTACATAGTGGAAATTGAACTTTCTTTCCTCTATGATCATCATGAAACTCCATCTTTCTCTTATTAGCCGAGTCAGGAAACTTACCAAATTTTACTTTATTGATCATATTATGAGATTGCTGATTCGGCATAATAATGATGTTTGGACTTCCAAATCTCATTTCATTATGAAGAATATCATTCCATTGTCCATCATATCCTCCATTATCGTGAAGCATCTTGTTTCCAGCCATTTTCTAAAACCCAAAAGAATAGTGTGAGAGGAAAAAATCATAATAAAGGGGGAGTAACTTCAATATCTAACATCTTAGGTTTAATTCTATGATCGTTAGCGTAATTCTAGTACTATAACCTATACGCATACTTAACCTTAGAGACATCCCTAGACATACCTTAGAAATATATCTAGGGATCTCACTAAAGTTCTCGCATCCTAGTTTCCAAAGGTTGACTAAACCTTTCCTCTGATACCAACTGTAGAGACCCGTAGCTTGACGTACATGTACATTACATTACTTTTGCAGAATACTTAGTACATAACAAAAACACACACGCAAGGATCGTAATAGTTTAGTGTCTTTGGAAACTCGGAATAAAATCTTCTAATCCTGGTGAAAGATCTTCAACATCTCCCATAAAGATCTTCCTTTTTTTTACCTAAAACCATTCTTTATATCCTGGGGAAAAGAAAACATAAAAGGGTGAGCTCAAATGCTTAGTAAGGGTAAACAACAGAAATATCAATCACATCATATTCAAAAGAACATAACATTTTGGAAATCTTAACCTGCAAAAGAGAGCATAATTTCATAACATGAGAAAAATCATAGTAGTGAAATGAAATCCCAATAATCATAAAATAAAACATGAAACTTTGTGGCATACACACATAATCATAGATAATCATTTCTTGTTAGTCAAGACTCATTGCCAAGACTATCTTAGTGGACAAAGTCCCTTTCTGAATCGAGTAACCCTCGTTTCAGTCCTGTTTCACTGAACCGGTATAACCTACAATTTCAGCCATGTCTATCTCATGAGATATAAAATCTTTACCCAATGCATTGGAGGGAGATATAGGTCCCACCCATCTTATAATGAATCCTTTCTTATGTGTTCCACATAATCATAAAACATACATCATCGCATAACACATGTAACAAAAATGGGATTCTTGAAACATCATGACATCATAAATCAATTCATATAAGATAAAGGAATTCATAAACATAATTCCATCACAACATAGTCAAATCAATGTAAAAATATGGATAGAAACAGAACCCTTTATTATCTTAGATGGAAAATAATTTTGATAAAACACTTGAAATGAATTCTTGAGGAAAAATATCCTTTCTTCTTCAAAATCAATTTCTTTTCACAAAACATCATGAAATTTTAAAAGAAAGAGATTTTATTGAAAATAGTCATGAAATCTTTTGGAGGATTCTTCATGAAAATAAGGCTTTATAAAAGCGTAAAAATCCGTTCGTGCCGTTTAAGTTAAAAAAAACATTCTTCTCGTACTTTTGTCGGAAAAGTCAAAAAGTACCTCGTACGAAAAACGACAAAAGATTCCTTTCATATCTTTTACTAAAAACTCACCGAAGGGTAAAATTGGATTTAAACAATTGTAGGAGGATGGAAATAATATTACATATCGTGGAAACATGGATTTGGATGATAAAATACACCCCAGTAAATACCAAAGTATAAACAATCTCGGATAAAAATGAGATTGTGACATTTCCCTTACCTTAGGTCCGATTTGCTTTGTTCGTGTCCGAAGCTCCTGTATAATGGTTTAAATAATGTTATTGACTTATTCCAGAATCATACATATTGATATGATATCATATATGGTCATATTATTAGCTTCTTGTTAGTAATATTTCATTGTTACTTGTTACTCGGGTCTTTATAACTTTTTGTTCTTATGCGTGTTTTGTCGAATAAATCCTTATTCTTATCTTTAGGTTATAGGTAATTCATTTCCAGAATGGTATTAGTGTATTATATACCATATTCATTCATTCAATTCATTTATATAATCATTATGAAATGAAGATCATGTAGAACGAGTCGCATCACATCGTGGAGACGGTATTCCGTACATACGCACGAGTGATGATATCATTCCTATGATCGTGGAATTGTATTGGAGTATATATATATTATTTCAGTATCAATATTACTTCATAATAATCATATATAGTTACTCATTACACCATTATACCCATCCTTGTAAGGTGATGGTGAAAAATAGATTACACCACGGCGTGGAGACGGTATTCCGTACCTACGCACGCGCGGTGATTTCATTTTTCCGTAGGATGGATAGAAGGTGAATTAGGGTTGTTTCATATTTATAATAACATATCAGTATGTAAGTAATACTGATGTTATTACTTTATCATTAAACAACTAAAGAAGAATAAGTTGAAGAAGAAAGAAATTGAAAAGATCGGTAATGGATATTACCTCTTCTTTGGAACGCCTCTTTGAATCCTCCACTTAGGGAACTAAGATTGGTCTTTTAAGAAGACCAGGACCTCTAGGATTATTCTAGGGAAGTGGAGAGGAGAAAATGGCAGGGTTTGGCCGAGCTTGAGTGCTCAATTTGGTGTGAGGAGGAGGGGGAGGAGGTGCCTTTTTATAAGGGAGGAGAGGGGCCCCTTAGGAATATCTCAAAATATTATTTTATATTAAAGTCAAAATCGGTTTATAATGGTTCCAAAGGGTCTTATTTCGAAGCTAAAGTGGGGATGGGTCGAAAGCCTATCAACCAATAGGATTTAGACAAGTTTAGGGTATTATTTTAACCTTATCAATTAGATTTAACTCTAAGTTAAATAATTTAACTTTTACCGTGTCTTTTTGTTTTCTTTCACTATATGGTTAATAAACTTACTATAACATGACAAACGAACCCCAAATTGTATATTATTAATACATATATCCTTATCTAAGTCATTTGGCCGAACCTTAGTTTTTTAGGAATAAAATAACAATTAATAATATAATATTTCATTTAAAAACTATTTTGTGTCAATTTTGACACTATTTGATATATGATTTTTGTGAAAGTCATAACAGAATTATATGTTCGAACCAAGTTGATTAAATCAACACTAATATATCATAGTAACCTAGAAAATTAGTGGAATTCATAAAAAGTCTTAAATTACATTTATTTTGGTATTTATATTATCAATTATGTCAATATTTCATTAATAAGATAATTACTGCATCATCTTTGTGTCATAAATAAATTATATTATTTGATGTCTAAAAATTACAAATAAAACACGATCATGTAGGAAATCTTTTTATCTTTCTAATGAATATTTATAGTCGAATTTATCTTATGTATAACCCCATATTAAAAATGATTTACTTATTAAACTTTGATTTTAACTATTTTAACCCTTCTTTAAATAAATTAATAATAAATGTCCTAATCTAATCCAAGTTGGCCTAAATGGTCATATTTTATTCCTAAGTTTGTTTTTGGTCGAATTAAACTTGTCTAATAGAATTAGGACATGTGTTAGGGTAATATTAATATCATATTTACCCTTAGTTACCCTATTTACTATTAACCGTGGTAAAAAAAATAAAATGTTACTATTCACCAAAAAAATATTTTCATCTCATTGAACCACATTTTAGTCCTTGATATTAACCGTGTCTCTCGGATTTTCGAAATTCCATTCACAGAAGCGGTAAAATTAAGTTTTATGCAAAATTCAGTTTTTAACCTACCACTTAGTAGTTTCACTATTCATCAAAAATTGATGTTTTTCAGAACAATGCCAAAATTTCATCTCAAGCTATATTTCATATTCCGAATTCAAAAATGAAGTCTATTTTACCAAATTCATAACATAGAAGTTGCATTAATTAATTTTATAATTAAATCCCGCTGTTAAAACAAATAGCGTGTTTTTAAGAAACAATATCTATCAAAAGATTGACACTTGTTTATGTCTAGTTTAAATGTGAAATTACATCCAATGACCAACATTGTATTAAATTGTAAAAATATATTCTAAATATACTTTAAAACCACTCAAATTAATGATTTATCACTATTAATTATTTCGATTAAAAAAGTTGTTTTTAATTATAATTTAGTAATTTTCACTATTCATCAGAATATGAAAGTTATCTGAAAAGTACCAAAATTTCACCTTAGGCTAAATTCGATACTCCGAATCCAAAAATGAAGTCCATTTTGAGAGTTAAAATTTCTAAAAATTAAAAAGTGGTTATTACTATTCATAACGGCTAGTTTTAATAATATTTTAATAGCATATCATTGTTTCGTGAAACTCAGGATTACGTACCACACACGCTATCGAGGAAGGTTGCGATTGCGTGTAATGCAAGGCAAGTCAAGGATGCGTGTTGTGCAAGCTCATTTTGGTGTAGCGTATAACACAAGACATTAGTAAAATAAAAAAGAATATTTTTCATAAAATCTCGGGCTGTTACAGAAAGAATGCCCATTTGGCCTTTAAACATAATTCACATAATTTTAAATGTAGTTATGGTTTATTGATAAATGATTTATTTTGAAGCGTGAGAAAGTGTTTTGGTTCAATTGAGAAATGTGTATTTTCTTTAAAATTGGTGAAGGCCTGTTTGGAACTTTAATAAAATAAAAAAATTTGGAACACTCTAATTGGGGTGACTCAGATGCGATATTTGGTGTACGTTTACTGTATGATTTGTGTGTGATTTTTGTACTGCTTGATTGAATTTGTTGACTCACCCATTTTCCTGTTTATTATACGTGTTGACATGGGAATTTGGCATAGTAAGTGAATCTTCTAAGAACGATTGCTGCACTAGTTTAGATTACGCACTGGCTGGTGGCCCCTAGTACATGTCACGACCCGTCCTCGGGGCCCGTTTCGTGACTACCCCAAGCCTGCCTTCCATAGGCCAAGGGCTGGTGACAAGCACCAAAGGCGTAAATCCCAATAACTGGGAAGGCATTACCTTTATAAAAGTAAACAAACACCACAGAGTACAAGAAGAATCCAACACTAAGTAAAACTGAAACTAAACTAATGCTGAATGTAAAGGGGCCTAAAATACAAGTCCAACTGTAATGTACAAGGTAAAAGAAAAGACTGCTGGACGATGACATGCTTCTCCTGGATCACCACCACGGATCCTACCTGAAGGGTAGGTATATATAGCACAACTCCTAGATTTTCCTCGTCCGACAACCTCCTCCGGGAACAGGCTCTTCGTGAGGTGCTCCTCTGGGTACCGTCTTGTCGTGTGGTCCGCCTCTTGGTACCGACTCGTCGAGAGGTCCACCTCTGGGTGTCATCCAGTCCTCGTACACTCGGCCTCCGTCAGCGTTGTCCGTCGTCTGCATCCAACACAACGAGGTGCGGGCATAGCCCGTGCAGGGGTGAGTATAACGTTACTCAGCAGGGAACCCAAGACCCTCAAGGTCTCACTAAATCCAACAAGGATAACGACAAAGAAAGATCTCAACAGATAACCCTTACTTGGTATAAGTTCATACTTATACCTAAGTTATCAAGTAACCCATCTCAATCATGAGGAAACACCAAGGTTTATGAAATCAACGGATAACCACTACTTAGGTATATGCACATACATATACCTAAGTTATCAAATAACCCATCTCAATCATAAGGAAACACAATGGTCAACGACTCAGCTCAAACCAGGAATTTTATTCATGATGTCGAAACCACGGCTGGTGGAGAACTCCTCCTCTGTCGAACATAGTAGTCATGTCATGACTTCGAGGTGCAACTCACTAACCTCAGACTGTTGAGGTACTTCTCCTGTCGAGTACCACGGGTCTGCCACCTCACAAATTAGTGCTTCCCACCATGGGTCTACCACCTCACACAGTAGTGCTCCCCCTAATAGCCTACAGAGGTACTCCTCCTTTCAAGTACCGTGGGTCTGCCACCTCACAAAGTAGTTCTCTTCCACTGTGGGTCTGCCACCTCACAAAGTAGTGCTCCCCACTGGGCTATACATGTCACTCCAAATCGAATAGGACAAGCAGTCATTAGGTCCACAGCTACTAGGTCTCCGTACTCCGCACGCTTGTCTCCAGGAGGGTCCACTCCATGAGCTACTGCTCGATACTCCAAGTATCTCAAAGTCCCACAAATAAGTATTACGAAGTACCTCCTCGTCATTGGGGTGTCAATGAAACGGACGACGCGTCAATCGAACGCCCGGTCTATGAGTTATTAGCCTTTTAGTCGCGGGGGCCCGGTTGGTTTCGTGTACTAACCAAACCGGCCGTACTCGAGATGCGTCCAAACCTAGAGCGGAGTAAGCCAAAAGAAATTTCTCACTAAGAGGAAACCAATGGATTCTACGACACGTCAATCGGGCGTCCGGAGCTCAAGTTATAAGTGTTTCCGCTCCGAGGGCCCGGTAGGTTTCGTGTTCAAACCAACCTGTCCGTACCTAAAGTTCACCAGAACCTTGAGTTTAATATACCAAAACGACCGTCTCGATCCAAGGATGGTATCTCAAAAAATTGTGTATCTATTGGAGGTCTATAGCCCATGTTACGTGCGTTTTAATGAAACTGTCTGAATTTAGGGGGTTTGGGCCCGGACCGACCCGGCCCAAAACCCCATGGGTCGGCCTGAACCGGGTCGAACCAATCTGGGTCCGGGTCTGGCCCAGTTGGGCATGGCCCGGCCCGTCGCGGGGGTCTGCCCCAGTGCGGCTGGCCCGACCCGTGTGGTCGGCGGCTCGGCTTTCGGCCAAGCAGGATGCAGGGGGGGTGATTCCCCCCTTGATTGAGAAATGACTGGCCAATTAAGGCTTCCCTTAATTGAATTCGTGGGACCCAAGGGGTCCTTTGTTCAGCTGGTGCTAGCGGCCGGCTCAGCCGGCCCCTCCCCCAAACCGCCGTGGTTCCTCCCTATTCGGGGCGGCGCGACAGCACCGCGCCTCTCCACCGTGGCCTGCCCCTGCCGTGGTTCTCTCCTTCCCGCGCAGTGCAATGGCACCGTGTCGCCTCCATTCCAAACCACAATGGTGATCAAAAACAAAAAGGGGAGGAGGTCTGGCCGTGTTCGTGCAGTCTGACCTCCTCTAGGTATATTGATAACAGGCGACCAAAAATTAACAAAGAACATCAATTTAATCTCGAACGTAAAATCAACCCCTACCTCAAAGAAGTTCGCAGAATCTAGTGTCGCAGAAAACGGCGTCGTGGGGTGAGGATCCATATCCGTCGATGCAGAACGTCCAAGGAGGAAGTGGTGTCTCCCTTTCATTCACGTGGAGATAAAAAGGAATGGTGTGATGGCGTTCTTCGTCGATGTAGTGATGTTCTTCGCTGGAGAAGATTAAGTTCCACAAGAGAAGAAGAACTCTTCCTCTCTCTGAATTCTCAACACAACCAAACTAAAAAAATGAAATAAGACTCCTCTAATTTTATTAAGGCATGGCATGCATTTAAAATTTTTAAAAGAAATCCCTTAATTAGTTAAGCTTAAGTTGTCTAATTAATTAGATTTTTAGTTGGCATGAATTAATGTGAGAGAGTTACATAACTTAAGTGAGGGGGGTTTAGAGGGGTTATGGAAAGGTTAGGGTTCGGGCTCGTGTGGGCCCCACCCCACCTTAATCCTCTCAAAGGTAGTTAACAAAAAGTGGGCCTCATCCCCAACTCCCTTACTAAGAATATAACTACTTAGGAAAAAGAAATAAAATTGTAATACAATTTTATTTTATTCTTCACTTAAACCTCTTTTTTTAACAACTCCTCTCGAAAAAAAGCACCTTCGGTAAAGGTGTTCTTAAGAAATTATCGGCATTGCGGTTTCATCGGTGGCCTCAAATTTTGATTCTGAGCACTGGTTCAAAAGTTAGAAAAGACCGCTCTTTCTTTCATTGAACGTACCCGAGCTAAACTATGGAAAATTATTCCGGGCACACCGGGCCTCAGTATCAGGTGCCGTCAGAAGCTGTGCACTCGTAAAATTCCAAACAAATTAAGAAAAGGAATTTGCTTGAAATTTACGGGTATTTACATTACTCTCACCTCAGAGATTTACGTTCACGTAAAGCTATAACACAAACAAGGAAAACTAAAGAAGGTGCTGAGCACGCATCTGAGCCTCCTACTCCCATGTGCTCTCCTGAAGGTTCATGTGCTGCCAATGAAAGTGCACAAGAGGAATAGACCATCCCCATAAGACTGCTCTTGTCGATCCTCAACCTCTACTGGAGCCCTGAGAATGTCACCCCATCATCGATGTATAGCTCTCTTTGATCGATGATGTGTGAAGGGTCATGCACATATCTCCTCAACTGAGATACGTGGAGAAACGTCATGCACCCGGTGCAACTGAGGTGGATGGGTCAAGCGGTAAACAACCTCGCCTACCCAGTTGAGGACCTAGAAGGGTCCGATGAACCTCGGAGATAACTTTCCACTTCAACCACTTTTCTGTCAACCTTGTCGAGGTGAGACCCGTATAAAGACGTGGTCTCCATCCTCGAACTCTAGTAGTCTCCATCTCCTATCAGCATAGGACTTTAGTCTACTCAGTGCAGTCTTCATCTTCTCCTAGATGATCTGCACCTTCTCCATCTTGACCTGAACCATCTATGGTTTTATACGTTCTGCCTCAAACACTATTCACAAAGGATATCTGAAACGTGTCCCGCTGTTGTCTCACCACTCCTAACAGCTGAATGATCGATCTCCTACTAAGAGCATCAGTTACAACGTTCCCCTTCTTTGCTTACATTCCACAAGAGCTGCTAAGATTTCTCCTTTTCCGAAAAGTGAAATCTGGTCTCATCCCCTGGATGAACCATGTTCTTTGCCTAATACATTCAATACTGACATGAATGATACATTCATGCCATGGATGACGTCGTAAGGCATCGACGCTACTACCAAGAGATCCAAACATCACTCTCGCCTACAAGGGTTGAGTCACACTATCGGTATCAGTGTGTGATTATTGGGTCTCCTCCAGTAGAAAAATCGAATGTGAGGGTCAAGTGAAGACTTTTAAACGGAACCTCTCAGTATCAACCATACAATGTGGATATTAAAGTAATCGTCACAAGAAATGTGTCTTTTATTACTACATCTCAAAGTAGAAAGACACATATAACTACAACAACAACAACATGGAAGCTAAAAACACCAAGAGCAAGGGCCTCCATGCCTAGAACCGCTCCTGTACACCTACTTCTGGAGCTCCATAGTCAAATGATTTAGCTTCCTGAAGATGAGCTCTCCCCTTTCCACCCATTCCCTCAGTCGAGGTGGTCCTCCGGGTGGTGGTGGTGGCAACACCTCGAAGCTTTGTCCACCTATATTTGCACGGACAGCTTCTCTACCTCTTCCTCTTGCTCCTTGCGGCCCGCCTCGATCGAACCTCTTCCTCTGTCTGGGAGGTTCTTCATCTATCTACTGATTTTCCGAGCGGTGGGTCGGACAGTCACGAGACATGTGACCCTGTCCGCCACATATGTAACACAGCATGGAAGGTATAGCTCTATCTATACCCTTGGTTCCTCGCACTACTGACCCTGATTCGTGCGGTCGACCACCTATAGGTCTGGCCCTCCTAGTCCTCTACGTCATCTGTCTACTTCCAACTACAGAAGACTCCGTTGAAAGTCGACTAGTGGTGGGTCCCACTGCTGGAGTCTGCTTAGCAAGGAAACTCTCCACTAAGAGGGCTCTCTCCAACACCCCTTCCTGAGTTGGGATGGTGAGAGGGATCATCGAAGCTCTGATCTCGTGCCTCAGTCCCTGCTCGAAGGTCCGGGCCCGGAAGAATGGGTCTCGTACCATGTCTGTGGAGTAGCGTGAGAGGTCTGTGAACCTTTCTGAGTACTGAGATACACTCATGTTTCCCTAATGCAGATGAAGTAACTCTTGTATCTGCACCGCTCGTAGGGTGGCTGGTACAAACTATGCTCAGAACAGGCTCTCGAAGTCTTCCCATAGAAGTGATGTCTCGTCATGCATCTGGAGCATCAGGCTCCACCATCTTCCTGCTGCTTCCTGAAGGAGGCTGACAAAAAAGATCACCATGAAGTTTGATGGTGTACCTACTAGCCTGAAGACTCTCACCATAGACTCCAACCAATCCTCAGCCGCATGTGGGTCCATCTCTCCCCTAATCCTGGGTGGCCTCTGGCACTGGAACGCATGCAGTGTGCTCAAGCGGCATGAATCACCATCTGCTAGGGCTGGTGGCATCAGTGGCCCAACGGGTGGTAGTACCGCTGGTGCCTCAACTGGAAGAGGGCCCTATATTGAGGCCTCGTCGATCAGTGGGCTGTCAGTACGTACAACTCTCGGGGCTCTTGCTAGTCGTCTGCGGGGAGGCATCCTGAAAGAAACAGATGTGACACGGTCAAAAGACTATACCTGGTGAGCTGACCTGGTTTGAGATGATTTAAGCGAAAACTTTTGAAAACAATCACGTAAATAGTTTTTTCATGTACTAAGTCAGAAATCAGAAGTCAGGGACCTAGTGTATGGATACATCGGCCACCCGTAACAACACTGGACTTACTGAACTAAAGATCACACTTAGTACCCTTATCACTATTTCTTCACTGAAAGAAAATATCAGAGTTTTATGTTCTGCGGTAAAACTGACTCCTCTAATACCAATTTTAATGACCCATCTTCGAGGATTGTGTCGTGACTACCCCAAGCCTGACATCCATAGGACAGGAGCTGGTTACTAGCACCAAAGGTGTAAATCCCAATAACTGGGAAGGAATTGCCTTTATAAAAGTGAACAAACACCACATAGTACAAGCGGAAACCAACACTAAGTAAAACTGAAACAAAAGTAGTTCTGAAAGTAAAGGGGCCGAAAATACAAGCCCAACTGTAATGTACATGGTAAAAGACAGGACTTCTAGAAGATAAAAAGCTACTCCTGAAACACCACCATGGATCCTACCTGAAGGTTAGGTATAGATAGCACAGCTCCTAGATCGTCCTCGTCCGAAAACCTCCTCCAGGAACTGGCTTGTCATGAGGTGCACCTCCGGGTACCGTCTCGTCGTGTGGTCCACCTCCGGGTACCGACTCGTCGAGAGGTACACCTCTGGCTGTCGTCCAGTCCTCGTACACTCTGCCTCCATCAGCATTGTCCGTCGTCTACATCCAACACAACGAGGTGCGGGCATAGCCCGTACAGGGGTCAGTATAACGTTACTCAGTAGGTACCCCGAGACCCTCAAGGTCCCACTAAATCCAACAAGCATAACCACAAAGAAGGATCCCAACAGATAACCCTTACTTAGGTATAAGTTCATACTTATACCTAATTTATCAAGTAACCCATCTCAATCATTAGGAAACACCAAGGTTTATGAAATCAAAAGATAACCACTACTTAGTTATATGCCCATAAATATACCTAAGTTATCAAGTAACCCATATAAATCATGAGGAAAAACAAAGTTCAATAACTCAGCTCAAACTAGGATTTTTATTCCTGATGTCAAAACCCCGGCTGTTGGAGAACTCCTCCTCTATCAAACACAATAGTCCTGTCACAACTCCTAGGTGCTAATCACTAACCTTAGACTGCTGAGGTACTACTCCTGTCGAGTACGGTGAGTCTTCCACCTCACAAAGTAGTGCTTCCCACCATGGGTCTACCACCTCACACAGTAGTTCTCCCCCTCATAGCCTATAGAGGTACTCCTCCTGTCGAGTACAGCGGGTCTTCCACCTCACAAAGTAGTGATCTTCCACCATGGGTCTGCCACCTCACAAATTAGTGCTCTCCACTGGGCTATACAATTCACTCCAAATCAAATCGGACAAGAAGTCATTAGGTCCATAGATACTAGGTCTTCGTACTCTGAAATCTCGTCTCCGGGAGGGTCTTCTCCATGAGCTACTATTAGATACTCGAATTATCTCAAATTCCCACAAAGAAGTGTCACAGAGGACCTCCTCTTCATAGGGGTCTCAACGCAACGGACGACATGCCAATCGGACGCCCGATCTGTGAGTCATTAGCCATTTAGTCCCAGGGGCCCGACTAGTTTCGTGTACGAACCAACCCATCCGTACTCCAGCTACGTCCAAACCTCGACCAAAGTAATTCAAAAGAACCTTATCACTAAGAGGAAACCAATGAATTCAACAAAATGTCAATCGAACGTCTGGAGATCAAGTTATAAGCATTTCCGCTCTATGGGCCCGGTTGGTTTCATGTTCGAACCAACCTATCCATACCCAAAGTTAACCGAAAACTTGAGTGTAATAAACCGAAATGACTTTCTCGATCCAAGTCTTTCATCTCAACTGACGGTGCGTCGATCAGAGGTATGTAGCCCCTGTTACGGGAGTTTGAACGAAACTGTCCAAATTTAGGGGGTTTGGGCCCAGACCGACCCGGGCCAAAACCCCCTGGGTCAGCCCGAACTGGGTCAGGGTCTGGTCCAGTTGGGCGTGGCCCGGCCCAGCTGGCACGACCTGTCGCGGGGGTCGGGCCTAGCACTGCTGGCCCGGCCCAGCGCGGGTGGCCTGGCCCGTGTGGTCGACGTCTCGGCTTTCGGTCGAGCGGGATACGGGGGGGGGGGGGGGGCTGCCCCCCTTGATTGACAAACGGACAGCTAATTAAGGAAAGCCTTAATTGAACCCGCAGCACCCGAGGGGTCCCGCCTTTAGCTGGCGCCAGCGGCGGATCAGCCAGTTGCTCCCCCGAACTTCCACGGCCATAGGTCGAGGTTCCTCCCCATCCGGCGTGGCGCGACGGCACCTCACCCCTCCGCCGCAGCCTACCCTAGTCGCGGCCCTCCATGGTGCTCCGGCGCGGCACGACGATGCCACGCCCCTCCGTCGCGACCCTCCCCAGCTTCGGTTCTCTCGTTCCCACACAGTGAAATGGCACTGCGTCGCCTACATTCCAAACCACAACGGTGATCGACAACAAAAAGGGGAGGAGGTTTGGTCGTGTTCGTGTGGTCCGACCTCCTCCTGTTATATTGATAACAGGTGGCCAAAAATTAATGAAGAACATAAAATTAATCTCGAATGTAAAATCAACCCCTACCTCAAAGAAGTTCGCGGAAGCTAGCATTGCGGAAAATAGCGTCACGGGGTGAGGCTCTTTATACGTCGATGGAGAACATCCGAGGAGGAAGCAGTGTATCCTTTTCTTTGACGCGGAGAGAAAAAGGAATTGCGTGATGGAATTCTTCGTCGAAGTAGTGATGTTCTTCACCGGAGAAGATTACGTTCCACAAGAGAAGAATAACTCTTCCTCTCTCTCAATTCTCAACACAACCAAACTAACCAAATAAAATAAGACTCCTCTAATTTTATTAACGCATGACATGTATTTCAAATTTTGAAAAGAAATCCCTTAATTAATTAAACATAAGTTTTCTAATTAATTAGATGTTTAGTTGGCATGAATTAATGTGAGAGAGTTACATAACTTAAGTGAGGGGGATTTAGAGGAGTTAGGGAAAGGTGAGGGGTTGGGATCGTGTGGGCCCCACCCCACCTTAATCCTCTCAAAGGTAGTTAAAAACAAGTGAGTCCCACCCCCCAACTCACTTACTTAGGATATAAATACTTAGGAAAAAGAAATAAAATTGTAATACAATTTTAATTTTATTCTTCACTTAAACCACTTTTTTTAACAACTCCTCCTGAGCAAACACACCTTCGAAAAAGGTGTTCTTAAGCAATTACCGGCCCTGCAGTTTCATCGGTGCCCTCGGATTTTGATTCCGAGCACTGGTTCAAAAGTTAGAAAACCCCGCTCGTTCGTTCACTAAACGTACCCGATCTAAACTTCGAAAAATTATTCCGAGCACACTGGGCCTCGGTATTAGGTGCCATTTGAAACCGCGCACTCATAAAATTCCAAAGAAATTAAGAAAAAAAATATCCTTGAAATTTACGGGTCTTTACAGTATGGATGACACTCTGCTAGGGGATTGGTCCCCTCGGTTAGGCCATGTAGGGAAGCCCTGGGCGTTGGGACATTATGACGTCATCAATAGTAGGCATACCTTCAGGATGATTCACATGTATTGTACGTTATGGATTTTTCACGATCTCCTAGGTTTGACCCATGTTTCCTTTATTGTTTATTTGTATGTGGTGGATGATTGAGTGGTCTAGTTCGGTAGCTGGCCCTTGTGTGCCACTTTTTCCATTCCCCTTAGTGTGTGTTGTGTGTTGTGTGATTTTCCTTTTTTTACTAACAACTAAAATTTGGGTTTCTAAATGGTTCGCAAAAATAATTTTCAAAATGAAATGCACTTGTTTATTACAATCATTAAACATGTTTTTAAATTAAAAAGGGCAATGGACTGTTACTTGTTTTAGAAATGAAATTGTCTAAAACCCCATATTTTGTATAATTTAGTTCAAACCTAGAAATAGTAAATTTCTTTATTTAAATGTAGTGCATTGGGAATAGTTTTTTGGGAATTCCTACTGAGTTTTAATACTCACGCCTATAGTGTTTTCCTATTTTTAGTTTCTGTTGCACATTCGATGTGAGCTTGCTCGTTGTGGGTGAGAGTTGGGTGTGGGATGGTGAGAAACTCCCGGAGTCGTGAGGAGTTGTGGTCATGGTCAGGTTAGTTGGTTGTGTTTGATCATTATTTCATTTAGTGTTGTTTATTTACTTCATGATATTCTACTCTTTTACTACTTTATTTATTTATTTTATCGGGAAAAATCATTCCCTCTTGCTCTCTTTTGATGCCCTGGTGCTTGTCGCAAGCCCGAGAGGATCGGGAAAGCCTCTTGGGCCATATCGCAGACTGGCTCGGGTGACCGGTTCAAGGTCAACTCGGTTTGGTTTTTGATAACAATGAATACATTATTTTATTGGTTGTTTTTGATTTTCTAAAAATTTAAACTTTTATGTACCAAATACTTTTTCCAATTATCCAAATCAATGAATTTATCAATTTTTAAAAGTGAAACAAGATATTAAAATGATGCTTTTGTGATTTTATAGCTATGATAGCTTTCACTATTTCATTTTTATGAATGTTTTATGATATATTTAAAGTTCATTTTGAATGATGATTGATTATATTTAGTTTTTTATTAAATAAAATGAGTTTTATAAATTCAAAATATTTGGTAAATTCTTTTATAGGTGTGATTAATTTGTTTTGTAATTTAGTGATATTTTATGATAAAACTAAAAAATAATTTCAAATACTTTACTAAAATTTTAGGAATAATTTACATTTAAATTTCTTTTTAATGAATATTAGAATGATATTCAATAATCATGATTATATAAATAGTGGATTTTGAAACCATATGTTTTTAAAGGTTTTATAATGATTTAGGTGGTTTCATGGTTCATGAATAGAATATTATTGCAATTATAGTTTTTAATATATTATTTTAAAATATCATGTATGTTAAAGTTGAGAAAATGGTTGTTTGATTTCCATTTTAGCATGATTTTGATCTCAAAAGTGTTTATGAAGTAGTTTTCATAGTGTAAATCCATGTTTGGTTGTAGTAATAATATATTTTATTATTCAATAAATTTATTTTCAATTATTTATTCTATATTCTACTAGTATGGAAGTAGTTTTGGGAATTTTATGTTATTTTAATTTTTTGAAATGCTTATAACATGTTTGTTGGGTGTTGAATTTTTTATTTAGTTTTATGTTTAATACTGCTTTTTCTAAGAGAAAAGTGTTAAAAATATACAACGCTAAATTTAGCATGTATGTTTTATTCATATATGTATAGAATTTTAGGTGCATCATTTATTTTTATATTCTTTATTTATTATTATAAAATGTATTTTTATGTCTCTATTTATTCAAAATTTTATATAAGGGTGAATTGAATTTAGTTGTTTGTGTTGTTGGGTTATTTATTTCTTGTGTATACGTTATGTTTAACTTGGAGTATTTTATGAATTTATATGAAAAATTAAATATAATACTAAATTAGATTCAGTGTCAAAGTATTTTTGAATTTAAATTTGTTTTATTTTCTTTTCAATAATGAAGACATTCTTTAGGTGTATTGGGACTGATTAAGAAGTGGATTTTTATTTGTTAGGGGTTATTTTTTACTGGTGTTATTATTATTGGATATTGTTTTTTAATGGTTTTAGGATTTTCATGGATCCTAAAATTTTAAAAAAATATCAACCTATGGTCATAGTGTTAAAAATTATGACTATATCCTTCATAGTTTCCTAATTTTTAAAAAACCATCATTGTATCTTACTTATAGTCATGATTTTAAAAACAATTTTTATATCTTCACTCTGAAAACATATATCCATGGTTTAAAAACATGTGATTATATATAGTCTACATTCATAGTTATTTTTTTTTGACAATGAATATATAACTCTCCTTACTATATTTACATCCATAGTTTGTTAAAAGATTTTTATAACTTATAATGA
The DNA here is from genome assembly GCA_963277665.1 of Viscum album. NCBI lineage: Eukaryota > Viridiplantae > Streptophyta > Magnoliopsida > Santalales > Viscaceae > Viscum > Viscum album. The sequence goes on from OY728152.1 coordinate 1,235,667,247, forward strand.
TGGTATAAAGTCATATAGTCATGGTTTTGGAATCATGGTTATGGGGGGAATATATAGTAGTGTATAACATAAATATCCATTGTACTCTAGGGAAAAGTAAAATGGAAGCTGATTCATTGAATTGAATGGATTATGATGAGGTTACTCATGATTTTGGTGATGATTGAGTGGTGATGGAGGATTTAGTGGATTTATATCTAGAATTGGAGGAGGATAGCATTTTAATTTTCCTATATCATATAACGACACACTAAATGAAGAGGTTATCCAAATCTTATATATCATATAGTATGATAAGGTAATGTATTTTAGGATATATATTGTATGTATTTTCACTTATCATTAGATATTATATTTTTTAATCATATTACAACCACCTAAGATAATTGTAGTGTATAATTTGGCTATGTCACAAAGTAGTGTTGTGTGAAGAATCATATAGTAAAACATTAATAACACGTTGTGATTTATTAAAGGTAGTTAAATTTTAAAATTTAACATTTTAATAACATTTCACATTACCTATAATTGATTATAGACATTTAATATGAATAAGGATATGGGAGAATTATAAATTCACTTAAATGATATGTTTATGGTTGATAGTTACAAGCATTATAACCGAAAATCCATTTAATTGTATTTTATGATCATATATGTAAATGAATAGATACATGAGGAGAATACATATGGTCTATATTTAAATTCCAAATCCCATGGAAATGGTTTCATCCAATCTTGTGTGTTATTCTAGCTAATTTTCCAAAAGCTCCCTCTTCTCATTATTTATTTTCCACCGAGAGGTACTATTTAACCATTGTCAAAAAAAATCATGGCCAAGTTTTGGTTGATTGATTATATTTTATATACATTATGGAGGACTTATCTTGTTGGTTTATTGTTAGTGATCTTTATTAAAATCATTTTTAAAGATAAGATATATTAATAAACTACAATGTAAGGTATACACATGTCATTCATTAATATTTTACTTGCTTTTAGTTTCACAGCATAGTGATTTTGTGTTTTAGGTTTATTGATGTCATTTTCTACTTGAATAAGTTTTATTCATTCCTTATAACCTCTTTAGTGTTATCATATATTTCCATGTTTCAAATGATTCATTAAATCATGTATAAAATGATGAAATTATGGATATAATAGTTGTAATATCCCACCCCTCTATATTAGCTTTAGAATTGATGGGGTGCCACTAGACATAGGTGAAAACCCCAATACAAAAAATGATAACAATAAATTCCAAGGTGTGAGGAACACATTGAGATATTATTTTACATTTAAAGATCAAATAACCCATCAAAACTAAACAATAAACATCCAATCCCCTAATACGATTTCTAAGTAGAAATAATATAACTCAAAGTAAAAATAATAAAATGATAACATCAGAGTGATAATGGAAAGAAATATAATAACTGATAAGGAATTAAATATGAAAATACCCATAGATACCCATGTGGTATTCTCACAAACAAATCCCAAACCATCTCCAAGCTCTAACTCCACCTACTATTCCCACAATGTTAATGTGTATTACAAGAGAAGTATAATTCCATTTTGTTTCTGGTATCCATATAAATGAGATCTGAAATTGTTCCAAAGTTACCAAATAGGGGGTGATTATAAAATTAGTATTATTCCCCAAATATATTCTTAACTCATTACACGAAGACAAGAAACTTTTAGCAAATTTATATAAAATGGTTTAACAGAAGTTAAAATATATATATCAAAACCAAAAAAATCATGGAAAATAATAAAAAAAGTCATTAATAAATTTATTATAATTTGTAAGACCCATTCCTATGTTTCTACACACACACACATATTCGTTCCAATTTAAAATTACATACTCATGATTATTCTATCATCAATCCACCAAGTCATCAGAAGGTGACCAAAATCTAGGTTCCCTAATGAAACACGCCCATTCCTTAAGACCACATCCACAATGAGAACATGATAAACATGTATGAAAAATTCCATTACAAATTATATTTCACATAAAACCAACTCATTCTTGATAATAATTCATCAAAAATCTTTTTTTATTCAAAAAACCATAATTTTAACACTATCATTTTAAAATTATAAACAAAGAGGGTTTTCCAAAAGTCATCCAATTTCCAAAAAATCCATGGTCATAAACACAAGAGGGGTTTCATTTAATAATAATAAAAATTATACACTATAATTTCATGAAATACATTTAATCAAATCTAATACTTTATGTCCTTGAATAGTGGAGATGACAGAGAATCCACTTACCTCTCAACGAATGGAAAAACCGATGAATAGAACGTAGATAATCTAAAACCAGATGTAGATCACTACTGGAAACATGACCAATACCAATGGTGCTATACCCATGGTTTGGTAAAACCATTGGTATATCTTGATGTGTTAATCCTATACCAATGGTTTTAACAAAACATTGGTATATCCCCTTTAAGTAATGGTTATCCCAAGAGCGTTAACAAACTGTTGGTATAGGTTGGATATACTAATAGTTTTTTAATAGAATTGGTATACCCAAATGAATATACCTTGTTTTCAGACTCTCCTCCTCACATTTCACTCCCACATACATCCAAATCCTATGAAATTTAGATTTCTTCACCATCCATAGAAATCTCTCCTCCCTTACAGTTTTAATTTGATTCTTCTTGAATATCAAATTAGTAATTTCCAATTACATCATCTATTATATCAACCATAATTCTTATGTATTTCCTAGGTCTCAAAGAATACCCTATATTATTTTTGTTAGATTATATATTCATTGAATGATGGTTATTTATAATTATGTTTGTTATTGAATTTTATAATAAATATAATTGTAAGTGGTGTATTTTTTTCATTGAGTTACTCTATACTTCTATATAAATCTCATATGAACCTATTATTTTTTGTGATTTATATGAGGTAAGTATATAATAATCATGTGATTATGAAATTATTAATTTTAATGTTTTATTTTAATATTTTAAATTATTCATTTCATGTATCAAAAAATACCACACACCCAACTCTATATGTTACATTCTAGATAATTTGAATCCACATCCCTATAGAAAAATTTTATTTGAATAGATCACCTATTAAATATAAAAAAAACCTCCCAATCTATGAATTGCAAAAAATTATGATATTTTATTATTAATCCTTGATCAAATACCCTTATAGAAGTTTTTTTCATCACTCTTCATTGTGTATTTTACAAGAACTGGATTAATGGATCTCTTATGGAAGCCCCCCATGATTCCTTGATTTGCGGTTAATTATAATCCCTTGTATTAAACCAAAATACCTAAATTAATATAAATAAAAATAATTTTTTAAATAAAATGTCAAAATAATATTATTTAATATATTAATTTCATATTATCCAAAATACTAACTTTAGAAAAGGCTCAGTTATCCTATAATAAAAACATATGTTTGGAAAGATATTTCAAGAAAACCAAATAAAATATAGCCCCTTATAATTATTTTACTAATTTCAATCATTTTTTCATTTCTCTATTAACTTTCTAACTACTTTATCTCCTAAACTCCCTTTTCACACATTCTCATTGCTTTTTGAACATTGCGACACACACACTTTTAATTTAGTTTTTCCACTATTTTATAATTTTCATGTATTTTATCACCTCTATCACACTTTCACTCATCATCGTACACACTTACACTAGTATTTTTTGTTACAATACTTATCCTAAATACCACTAACACTTGAAATTTTTTAAGGGGTGATTAATAAATCTTAGAAGGAATCGCTTTAACATCCATAAAAATGAGAAACCACTCATTTTGGATTTATCTAACCTAAATTCATAATTTATATGTGTTAGAAAATTATTACCTAGAAATAGTAATCTTTTATACTTTAATTTATAGAAGAGGAATAACATTAGTTAAAAATTGAATATAAAAAGAGAAAAAATAAAAACACTAATTATTAAAACAATTTTTTTGTATTATGTATAGTTATTACTCATTGAAACAATAAAATTTAATATCATTATTTAATATTTATATTATTTTTTATATATATAGTATTTTTTTGTCTTTTATATTATGATTCTCGTATAGAATAGTGTTTAAGTTATAGTTTCATATAAAATGAACAATTATAATTTCCTTAAATACATTATTTGATTTAACCTCAATATTAATTAATTGATTATATGAAATGACATATAACATTTTTTACAGAATTGATATAATTTTGATGTATGAAACTGATCGGATCAAAAAATATTTTCAAAATATGCTGAAGAGATTTTTAGATTTTTTATTTAATAATGTTTCATCTACGTTTTATATACACTTACCATATTATAATTGTGCTGGAAGACCTTGGATAACTAATTAAGAAGTTATCTACTGTATAAACAATTATAGTTTAAAAAAATTACTATATAAGTTATCACAATGTGGAGAAAATGAAATATTAAAATGTTCATGATCTGAATGACAGGAATGGATTGCAAAATTTATTAGATTAATAGTTTCCATTTATTAATAATTATGATAAAGAAAGGATATCAACCTAATAAGACTTTTATACAAGAACATATGATTCATGTAATTGAAATGATGATTTTTATTGGTTGATACATTCAATGATCCTATCATGAATCTAGTATATAGGAAATGTGGTAAAATGAAAAAGATAGAATTTTTAATCTGACTATTTCATGGGAAAACCATGTAAGGGATTCCTAATACTAACATCAATTATATTCTCAACTTTTTGAAGGACTTAATTTCATATGATGTAGATATTCCCTCAAAACATTATATGGAATGGATGTTAGTTAAATAAATTGGATTTTATAAAATCAAGATTCTCACTTTCCCGAAATATTGAATCTTATTTTGGGAGGAAACTGCTGAATGAAATGATTGTATAAAATGTGGAACATCCTAAAACACTAATGGAACACCATCCCATGTTCCATAGAAATTAATTTGGCACTTTCCATTGATTCCAAAACTCCAAAATATTTTCAAGTCTGATGAAATATCAATAAATATATGATGGAATGATACTGATAGAAACATGGATAATGATGAGTTCATTCATCAAATAGATGAATTTGCATAGTAGACATTAGATGCTTGATATCCTGATATTATAGAATACATTTATAATGTGAGGTTGGGTTTATCATGTTAAAAAATTAATCTATTAGGGAAGATTCTTATTTTTTATATCACAAGGATTGTTTTTATACACATTTATAACCATTATCAATGTATGTGTATGAAAAAACCTTTCACTTTCATGAGTATACTCATATATGGACCTTCTGATCCAAGAAATTAAATATAGTTATACATTCAACCATTAATAAAATATTTGAATCATATTTCAAATGTTTGTGTGAAAACATATGATGCATGTTCAAAAGATATATATCAAATGTGTGTTGCACTTATATAGGTGATAAATGATTTTCCTTCTTATCTAATAATTTCTAGTTGGATCATGATGGTAAAACTTACATGTCATATTTTTATGAATAATACACAATTTATAAGACTTAAATATCACCCTATTTTTTCTTTAATTGTAAATAGTTGATTCATTCGAATGAATCATCCATATTGAAATCGTCTTTGAAAGTTTGAAAATACCATAGAGACCAATAATCCACATCATAGTATGTATGGAACTGATGTGATTAATGAATTTTAAGATGTTAGTTTTTTATTTGGGAAGGGTTATACGAAATATAGAAAAAGGAATAATGTTTCCACTTAAACATAATATAATTGGATGAAGAAAATTGTCTTCTTTGAGTTTCCTTATTGGTCAACCAATTTGTTACATTATTTCCTAGAAAAAATGAAAATGAAAAAAAATGTATGTGAAATATGGATTTCAATTCTTCTAAATGTCAAGGCAAAGAAAAAAATATGATTTAAAATCATTGCATGACTTGGTGGATTGGGGTATCAGACTTGTATTTCATCCTATGTGTATCAAAGAAAATAAAGTGAAAAGTTCTATGTGATTCTTATGTGATGACACCTACAGAAAAAAATATCAATTTATGGAATTACTAGAGACTATTAAATTTCTTAATGGTTATTCAAGAAACATATCAAAATGGGTCAATATAAGAAAGTTTAAGATTAAATCCTGGAAAATTCATGATTATCACATCCTTATGTATGATTTGATTCTAATATCAATCTTTTATCTACTTTCCAATAATATAATGGTGGAAGTTATTTTGTTTTTTTATTTTCATAGAGATATTTGTTCTAAGAAGGTTTCCAGTTATTTTTTATGAAATAAAATGGAAGAGGAAATATTCATATTGTTTGAGTTAGAGAAAATATTTCCTTCATTTTCACATTCATGTTGCATATAACTGTCCATATTCCAATAGAAATACTTCATAGAGGACCTATTTCATTCCATTGGATGTATCCATCAAAAATAAATATATATACACTGAATTATTATGTCTTAAATAGGAATGAACTTGAAGGTTTTTTGATGAAAGGTTACTTCAATCTAGAATTTATGGATTTCTGTTCAATATATGTGTCTGATATGACTATGAGACAAAATATACCAATGAGAAGTAAAGAAGAGATGTATGATAAAAATCAACTTTGTTTTCCATCACTTCCCCAAACAAGGAGAATTATATTATCATATACATTGACCACATTAATCCTTTAATAGTGGTAGATGGCACATCATATAGTTTTTTAACTATTATTTGTTTGATTAATACATCAAGTATGTAAATTAAACATTTATATGTTATCTCATATCATGTAATTGTAACATGAACAAATTATAAATAGAAATCATCATTATTTATCTTTGATAATGAGAGAGAATTCTCATAGAATGTAGTTTTATTCTTGGTTGAAATTGAAGGTGTAATTATTACTATAATAAATTAATAAAATTAATATTTAGTTAATTTTAATATTTATTTATATTTCAGGTATTTTGTTTTCATATAGACTTTCTCTCTGAGAAAATCAGAGCTTTGGATATTTATCCTATTTTTTTGGTTCATGAATAAAAATCAATTGGGATCAATGGGTATAAATTTATTATCAATTAATTAGAAATGAACATGATAACACAACATGATGGTATTATGGTAACTTCCACAATGTACTATTATGTCAGTGCATTAGATATTAGACCTTTATTTGACAATTTATCTTATTATGGATTCATTGAGAAAATAATAATTTTGGATTATTACTCTCATGGTTGAGTCACTATGATTAAATGCATGTGGTTTGATTCAATGATGAGGCATCGTACATTTATTTATGATTATGGATTTTTAGTTATTTACCTGACTTTCACTCTTTCTACTATTGAGGTGTATATATTAGAATGAATGGATAAAACAGTTTTTTATATTAAAGACCATCCTGGACCTGAATTTGGTGACATTATTGAATTAATCCCAAGACATATTATTGATGATGGTGGTGATGAAATTGACACCATCACTACTCCCATTATCCCCAATCAATTTATTACTTATGATGACTCAAATAGTTTAATTTTCAGAGTCGATTTTGAACCTCCAGTTGTTGTGGGAAATATATATAATCATCTATATGTGTTCTAAATTATTTTGGTTTAGCATGACTTGGGTTGTCCAAGTGGGTACTATTCAAATTTTTTTACTATTGATTACAAATATTTTATGACTAACTTAACCATCGTGTGTATTTTCAATAAATACTGGTTGTATCTTTATTTGATTTGAATTTTCTAATATTGAATTGAACTTTATTAGAACATACAAAACCAAACTAAACTGAAATAGTTAAATTCCAGAAAAAATAAGATGAATTAAATTTAAACATACTAAAATAATGAGAATGAAAATTAAAACCAATGAAAAGATCGACCTGAAAAAATGGAAAAATTACCAAACATAAAAAATCAACCAAATTACATAACCCAAAAAATAGATAATTAGCCTTATCAATTACTAAAATTATCCAAATGGCCTAACCATAATTGAATTGGATTTAATTTAAAATACAATAAAGCTATATCATACCCATGATAAACATGATAATTTGAACATATTGATTTTTCTATGAAACTTATTTTATGTTTTGATATTATTCCCAATAAATATAAAATGATATCTTTATATCACTGCATATCCTTTATTTGGTTTGAAAATTTCTATTCCTTAATTTATTCATGTCCCATATTATTTATAGTTTTTCTTACACATTAGTTATTAATTTAAAATTAATTCCACAATTTTTTTTCAAATAAAACAAATGAATACAATTGAAGAGATGCATAAGAAGAGGATGACAAACAATAATTGTCGCATAAGAGAGATGGTAATTTATATTTTGGTTCCTGTTTTGAGTATTTTATTTCAAATATATATCAATAACATATAATTTAATGTGATTAATTTTGTTTTTAACTTCTAATCAGGATACACCACCCAAGATATAGTATTTCTCCAAAGAGACTAGTGGTAACAATGCTCAGCCAGATGATGTGATGGGGGTAATCCAAGATCTATATATGCCACTCAGCACACCTAATCACACCATGTCCTATCATCGGATATACCATCTAGAAAACCTTGTTATCCCACCGTGTCATTAGAGGAACCTATGATATTTTGGCCACATATATTTTTTCCACCATTTAAATTTGATCCTCTTTATCATTTTTTACCTTATCTAATGATGGATCATACTCTCCATCCATATTATACATTTCCATAGAGGTATGTGCCAGATTCGTTTCCTTCTACTTCCTTCCCTCTAGGATTTTACATTTATTATCATTTTAATTATACTATGATACATTCTGAGCCTCTAAAGAAAACAATTAGTTGTCACTCCTACTATATCGATTGATGATACTTCAGAGCCTAGGGATCCAACGACACCCACTGATCACACTTCCTTGGGTTTATTTATAGAACCCTAGTAAATTTTCTTGACCATGATTTATTTTCATTATAATATGTATTGATAGAAATTTTTTTTTATTTCACATATCAATATTCAAATAGGTGGAGTGGTAATATGTGCATGCATGAGGTGTGTAACCACCACACAAAACTAATGGTTGATTATAATGAAGATAATAAAATGATTAGAAAAAATAGGGTGAGAATGTATGATTTTTATGGTGATTATTTCCAAATACTATAACATCAATCTCATATGGAAATTATCTTAGAGACACCTTCAAAATGAAGTGAATGATAATTCTTGGGTGAGAAAATGTGTAAGAAAATTCATTATATTTAATGGTATATTATTATTGTATTTATATGAATTAATATTTTTGTGCCACCCTTGTTATAATTTTCCCAATATTGAGGCTATGATGATAGTATAACTCCTATAATTAGGTGATTTATGGAGAGAATATAATCATGAGTTGTATAGTGGATGGAATTCTAGATTTGGTATGGATTTAGAGGCCAAACAGATCATGAATGAGTGTCTAGTAGTACATTATCAGGAAATGATTTCTTATTTAAGGAGTATTGATTTTAAGGTATTAATTAAATTTTATGTTTTTAAATAAAAATTAACTAAATTTTCATTATTACATTGTGTTTTATTATTGAAAATGCTTTTTAATAGGCATCTGAAAGAAATTAAAATATAAGGATGCTATGAAATACCTCCATGCTTTGGGGTTGACTACGATGACAGAACATGAGATGAAGAAATTAAGACACTCATTTATAATTTCTCTATTTAAATAAATTATTGAAATAAATTTCTTCAATTTTAAATTATTTATATTCATTATTTTTTTTAAAACAACTATATTGAATATTTCGATATTTTAGGATATGATAAATATATATTTATTATAGGTAACTGTAAAATGAGGTTTAACATATAATATTTTCATGGAATCCTTTAAAAACTTTTAATAACTCCAACAGGGTTGATATTGGTTGACCATAGATAAGGAGAGTGATTTATATACTAAAAACCATGATATTAATTAGTTAATTAAATTCATTTTGAATCTAATATTAGATAAAAAATCACTCTATCTTTGAAAAATCCTTGGATTAACATCACTAGAAGGAAGTTATTTATATTTGTAACATGTTTTGTGGTAGGTAGTAATCACGTCTGAATTGTGAATGTTATATGTTTTAGTTTGGATGCTATGGGAAAAGAGTGTGGGTGACTCTTAAAAGGTAATTGTAAAGTGGTTAGGGGAACGGTTATGATTGATGTTGATGATATCAAACATGTCCTAACATTTTTGAAACATAAAACCAATTTGAAAGATAATTTTCTATAATAATATAAAATAATCATGATGAAAAAAATAAAACATACATTCTATCCATTAATCATTAAAATTAGATGATTGGTGATGATCATTTAAAATTAACCAATATGTTCTTACTTCATAAGGTAATCCACCAACTTTGAAATATTAAAATAACATTAGAAGGATCTTATTTATCTCAAACATTACTCTAGTACCATATATATAGTATGGGAAGTAATAAGATTAATAGTGATTCATTTATTATAAGTCACTATTTTTTATGTATATACTTAAATTAATCAAGGAAATCCCTACTATTTTCCACATTCAATAATGAATTGTCCTCTAAAAATTTTAACATCTCACAAATGCAGTAATTGAAATATCCCAATATTAAATAAATCACTCAAAGTGATATATATCACATAAAAAGATATAAATAAACTCCTTAAGTGTATTTGATTCAATAATGTACTCAGTTTCTATTATAGAGTCAATCAATGTTGGAAATGAAATTTTATTTAACAACTACAATATTGAGGAAAATAATATAGATTGAGATCCAAAATTATCCTTATTAATTTACATTCTAGTATCAATATAAATATTTAGAATTATTTATTACTCACCTATAATGAATAAGGATACATATTTAATTATTTTTATGTATTTAAGGATATTTTGAATATTGATCATGATACATTTACCAAAATATTATTAGTATCAAATAGTTATAACAAAATAATATAAAACTTCTAGACTAGTATGAAACATGGTATAAATTATTAATCATATTATCAAAACATGAGTAATCCTGTTCATATGTCTCATTTCTATCTTAGTTAAATTATATTTAATTTATGAAAACATACACCATGTAACACTAGTAAAAACCATCTACTATAGTTATAAATGGTAAAAATATTTTAAATCACATCAATATAATATTCTAACTTGGACTAAGAAACCTCTTATATCAATCTCAATAAATACATATACACAGTATCTAAGATGTTTCACCAATTTCTCTAATCGAGAAGAATTATCCCAACTTATCCTTTATAAACATCATAGTAGGGGTATCATTTTTATGAGTAGTGTGTCGTATTAATACAATTTTTTCTTTATTATAATCCATGTAACTCACATATATATTCACGATTTAACTCATTTATTATAAAACTAATCCCTTTTAATGCATCATAAAAATGTACATAACAACTCTTAACTGATTTCTTCAATTCATAAATGAACTGTCATAACTTATATTTATTTAAATCACTATTTAGATAATCAGAACTGTTAGTTTATATCATAGGAACATCCTTGGATATAATTTTATTAAGGAATTTAGCATTGATGTCCATTGTTATATTTCATAATAATAATATACTTCTATAAAAACAAAAAAAATCCTATCATAATTTATTATATCTATCCATTTTAATTATGTATATAAACATCCACAAGTGTAAATAAAACTTATTTTTAACACAAAGGTGGATCTAGTGAATTTATAAAAGATTATAGGATGAAATTCCTTACTTTATAGCATTGAAAATTGTAGAAATTTACATATTAAACCCTTATTTAAACCACTTATTATGTCTATTTAATAACTCAATATCTCCCTTAAAACTCACACATGATTTAGTCACTTATGATACTCATAATAACAAGTTTTCAGTAAATTCAAATTGTGAACACAAGTTATTAAACCTAAAAAATAGATTAAATCATATAAAAAACATTTTACATGTCAAAATGCCTTATGGTGATTTAAAAAATCATTATAGAACATTAATGAACACTCACCAGACAAACGATGATATTAAAACAAAAAATTACTACACGTCAATATGATTTAGTGTTATTAATTAAAAAATTGATACCTTTATTACCTTTAAACACTATTCCATCCATTTAACAATTTAAATCGCATTTAATGATTATTAAATACCAGATTATCACATTTTCATAGAATAAATTTAATAAAATAAAACATCGTAAAATAATTTATTCTAGTTCAGGTCTACAATAAATCACACAAATCATTTTATTCCATAGAATACTTAATTTTGTAAAATATTATAAGCTAAAAATCACACAATTTCACATATTTTATCATTATTAATATATAAAAAATAATATTAGCACATACCTTTTTGAATAATTATCTAATTTTGTATCAAAAAATTATAAAAAAACTAAATCCAATTATCAAATTAACTATAATGCACTAGGGTAGTAAATTATAAGCTCAAAGAAGTTAACAAACACTTACCTCAAGGCATGTTACCATTCCTCTAAAATATTAGAATCCTAATTCCCACTCTAATTAACAAATATCAAGAATCCACTAATAACTAAAAAACTATAATTAAAAAATAAAATAAATTAAACCTATTTTCCTTTTACCTAAACCATAAGTAAAAAATATATACACACCATTTCAACACAACAAAAATATTTTTAATCTTACTATAACATAAAATTTTAATTTTAGATACTATCATTTTAACTAAACATTAACATTATTTAACTAAATAAATAATAAATGAAATTCTTTCATGTGTCTTTTTAATAAAAACAAACACCAATATTGACTATATGATTTCATCAACATCCATCAATGAAAAATATACCTTTCTTTTCCTTATTTCAACCAAATTCAAATTAAATCATAGAAACATAGAAATAACCAAATAGGAACACATCTAGCGTACATTTCACCTTTCCATTTTACCATATTATACACTTATTTAATCTAGATTAGTTTTTTCATTAAATACATTCCACTTCAATTATTCTATAATTATATTTACATTATATTCATATAAATAATATATTCAATCAAGAATCCTTAAATTCAAATTTAATTTAATTTATCAAATCATTATTTAATCATATTCTAAATTCTACCGATTTATAATATTTTTTTTTTATTAACCAACTCATGTAATACTAGCACGAAGTAATCAATCATTATAGAAAATAATATTGGATCATCAAATATATCCATTTTATTTTAGTTGTGAAATTCATTATTAATAATGTATTTTGAATTATGGTTTTCTATTTTTAATTTCATTATAAAGGGATGTTTTGAATATTTAAGATTGTGTGCCTCGAAAAAAAACTATTTTTCTTGAGATTAAAGAAGAAAGATTGAAGCATGGTAAATGAATAGACACAAAAGCAGATTGTAAGTTTTTCTTTGTTGATTTCAAATTTTAATATCTATTTTCTAACTAAATAAACCATTTATATTTGTAGTGATGTGCTTTGGAGTCCCTTGATGAGTAATATGCTGTCATCCTTGTTCCAAACAATCATTTATATTGGGTTTTGGTAGATGAGAACTATGGTAGAGTATGTTATCGACTAGGGAGGAGTATTATCCCCACTAGATATTATCCCACTTCAGGTGCTAGTTCTAGAAGTATTAATTTGGAAACATCTCAGGCACATGAAGCAAAGGCTCAGGAGTAGGTAGAAGAGGCTAAAAATATTTATATAAGAGAGTGAATATAATCAAAATTACAATGATGAATTTATGACATTTATGGAAGTATTATGTCCATCACTCCCACAAGATACCATCATAGGTTGTGATACATAAATATAAACTATTTTTATATTATATGGTGCAATAGGTGATGGTCCTAGTGGTGTCCAGTTTGATTATGTTTCTAGTGATGGTGATGGGGATAGTGATGGAGATAGTGATGGGGATGGAGATGGAGATGGAGATGGAGATTGAGATGTAAATGGTGATGGTGATGGTGATGGAGATGGTGAGGATGATGGTGAGGATGACGGTGAGGAAGATGGTGAGGATGACTATGAGGATGACTGTGAGAATATTGGTGACAATAGTGATAGTGATGGTGATGAGGGAGAGAATGATCCTTTACATTTACTACTAATATTTAAGACATTTTATGTTTTATGATTAGTTTTTAATGAATATATGGAATGTTTTGAATGTGTTTTATCACTGGTTGAATGGATTAATTAGTTTCTTGTGTTATCATTGTTTTAATATTTGTTGGTGATGTTTGGTTCAACTATTTGGTGATTTATGTAGGTAATTGTCGAAGGTGGGGATTTTGTTATGATTTGTACTGGTTGTTTGGGCAAGGTGGGGGTGTTGCTAGATAGGAATTTATAGGAGGTCTACACCAATAGTTTCTAAACATTTGGTATAGATCTATACTAATGTATTCAGGAAACTATTGGTATATATTGTATCCATGTATGCCTATTAAAACTATTGATAAATCGTTAGTATATTTATTTCTCATTGGTTTTTTAAACTATTGGTGAATACTTATACCAATGGTTCTATCAGAGCCATTGGTAACCTAAAATTTCAAAATTCTAATAGAAAAGGTTTACTAAAAATTTATGGTATAAGTCTATACCTAAGAAACCATATCCAATGATTTTTAGAACCATTGGTATAGGCTATAGAAATAGTTCTACAACATATACCAATGGTTTTGAACCATTGGTATATCCTAACTTCCCAGCAGTGGATATTATTACCTTCAATAGATTCAATCATATCTCATAATAATTCCCATCATAAAACATTTATCTATCCCTAATAGACTAGATATATGGTATTGTAAGAGAGGAGAAGAATATATCTAAGAATAATGGGGAAAATAGTGACTTATCAATGAATCTTGATCTATAATTCACATTAAATTGCCTGAAATTCTCCTCTAGATTGATGGGAAAAGTCTATAAATCCTATAGAGAGTGACGATATTGAGATCCTTGGATATTAAGGGATTAATAAGGCTTACAGTCCTTAATTATGATTTAAACCACAATGTTCAAGGTGCTAACTATATGTTTCATGGATAGGTCGCACAATTTTTCATACCGTGCTCATGATTCTTGTTAATCCAAGTAACCACATGGTTTGGGACACATGTTTAGGAAAAACATGTGCCAAACATGCATTAATATTTTATTAATCCCACACCATGAATGATTGGCTCATGTGGTTAGATGAACTGTGTTCCAACCATTTTTACCCCTATTTTCCATTACATGGTTTCCCTTGGTCACTTTCATAGTTTGGTCAAATTGTTAACCAATTGTGTGCCAACCAAGTGATCATGAAAAAAATTTGATGGATTATTAGAGGTGGTTCATAGTTTCTAATATATATAAACAAAACATGAACCCCAAAAAACAACTATAAAACAGGAAACAAACATCCACAAACCACCTAAAACTAAACCTAATAATTATATAGACTCAAAATACATAAAATAAGGGCCAGGTACCTAAAACTAAGGGTGTTAAATTCTCCCCTCCGTTGGTCATTCCATCCTCAAAATTTAGATATTTTTTAAATATCTTAGGAAACTATTCCAACATTTCCTTTTTATGTTCCCATGAATCTTTATGAATTTTACAATTCTGACACAAAACCCATACTAAACTAATTTATTTCCTACGCAAGATGTTATCTCAAAAATCCAAAATTTGTATCGATACATGAATCAATATAGAATCTGGTTCAAGATCAACATGTTCCCATCAAATCATGTTGTTAGGATAAGGATGATACTTCTTCAATTGAGATACATTAAACACAATATTCATAGAACTAATCATTAATGGTAAGGCCAATATATAATCCATATCACTTCCATAATCAAGTATCTCAAAAGGGACAATGTACCAAGGATAATACTTTGCTTTCATAACAAAACAATGACTAATTATCATTAAAGATATTCTCGAGAAAACATGATCACTCACCTCAAAAGATAATAGTAATTGATAGTTTTCCACATATGATTTTAACAACTATAAGATGTTTCCATTCTATTTATAATCATATGAATATTATTCATTTTCTCATGCACTGCGATAAGTTTGATAAGTGATGTATTTCCTATTTTTACCAAATAAAGTGTTTAATGAAAGGGACGTCCATACAGTTAATCAAAAGGATCCAGTTGTATTAGGTCCTAATAACTATTATTTTATGAGAACTCTACCAACATTATATGCTCTTCCCATGAGCCTCCAAAATCCATCACACAAACCATAATACATTTATCTAAACTTTGGATCATCCTGTCTTATTTTCCATACTTTTGGGGATGAAAAGTTGTGCTCATAGTCAACTGGGATCCAAGCGATTGTTGTAAAGATTTCTAAAATCGATATGTGAACCTGGGGTAATGATCATACACTATTGAAGTTAGAACCCCAACATTTTTACTACTTCCTGAATGTATGTTTTTTAAAAATCCTTAACCACATTGGATTCAAAAATTTGGATGATGTGAGCAGACTTCATAAGTTGACCCACAATAACCTATATGGAATCATGTTTCTGAACCATTATTGGTAGACTTGTCACAAAATTCATTGATATCTACTCCCATTTCCATAAATGAATTGGTAAAGAGTACGTCATACTAGCTAGTCATTGATTCTCTTCCTTGACTTGCTGATAAGTGAGACATCTCGATATGAACTATTCTAATTTCCTCTCCATGTCATCCCATAGAAATTATGATCTAAAAGATTTATACATATTAATTATTATATGATAAACATCCCATATTTAATGGTGTTAGGTAGAAATAATTTTTTCCCCATAGGTTAGTGAAACCACAATTTGATCTCTAAATCAAAGAAAATATCTCACATGTAGCTTAAATCCCTTATTCATCTCCCAAATATTGACTTTTCAACTCATTGTAACACATTCAGGATCAGATGCCTAAGCCTTTCTAATTTTTTTAAAAAAATTGGGAACTATAAATACTAGAAAGAAAACAACAATATCACCTTACTCCACACAATCCAAATACATGTCATCTATAACTAACAATAGTTTCTATTGATCCGAAGCCTCTTTATCCAAATGATTATATGAATTTCTACTAAATTCATTAGCCATCGAGTTCTATTTACCCTATGTATACATTAATTCAAATTCAAACACATAAAGATACCAAATCCATTTTTATTTCCTTGGATTCAAATCTCTTTATGATAAAATGTGTTTCAAACTCTTACAATCTATAAACACTATAAATTTCTCACCATATAGATAATGACACTAAGTCTTTAAGGAATGAACTAAAAAATCTAATTAAAAATCATTTTTTGGGTTGTTATTGTAATGAAATAGTAATTATCATAATTCGTAAGCAATGACATGATCTCCATGCATGAGAACATAACCCATCCTAGATCATGATGCATCGTAATAGACAACATACCCATGTCTTAGATTAGAAAATATGGGTATAAGTGTTGATGTAAGGTTAACCTTAGGTTCTTGGAAAGATTTATTTGATGTATTATATCCATTGGTATGGAACAGTTTTCCTTGATAAAGATAATATTGGTGAGGAAATACTTGAAAAATCATGAACAAAAAATTTTTAGTATCCTGCTAAACCATAAAAACTATGTATCTCAAAGACATTCTTTGGTGGTTTTCAAGAGATAATAGCTTCTATTTTTTATATATATAGAAAAACCAATTTTATAAATGAAAAGAACATAAAATATACCTATTTTATCCATAACTCACATTTCAATAGCTTAGCATAAAGAAGATACCCCTACATGATTCCCAACACTATATCCAAGTGTTTCTCATGATCCTCTTTTGTCCTAGAATATTCTAGAATATAAATTAATAACACCACACAAAAAAGAGTCTAGATACCACAAAAATATATGATTCATCAATTCCATAAATATTTCTAGTGAATTAAAAAGACCAAAGGGCACAACCACATACTCGTAATGACTATATCAGCTCCTAAAAGTTGTCTTTGGAATATCCACTTTCCATACTCACTGTTGGTGATACCCTGGACATAATTCAATTTTAGAGAACCACTTGGATCCCCTAAATTGATCAAAAAGTCTATCAATTCATGGAATAGTATATCATTTATTTATCATAACATGGTTAAGTTTATGATAATCCACACAAAGCTAATGAGTTTCATTTTCCTTCTTTACAAAAAGAATCGATGTTTCCCATGGGGACATACTCTGTTGAATGAACTATTTAGTTTACAACTATTCACGTTGGTTTTTTAATTTTCACAATTATATTGGTTCCAAAATATATGATATATGTGAAACAGGATTGTTCCTCATTATGAGATCAATCATAAAATCAACTTCTCTTTTGGGTGGAAACCACAAAAAAAATTTCTCAAAAAACATCAGTAAATCGGTCAGCTATGGTTGGAAAATATCTATTTATGATTTCAACCACTAACTAAAAATTAATCACTACTGATTGGTAATATATTGTTCTAAATACCAATATTAAAGTTCTTTCTCTTCTCACATTAACTATCTAATATCCTTTAATGATATGTTTAACACCATCAGAAGATATGAAATACACTTTCAATGCATAATAGTCAAGGTGGTCTTTGAATGATATAAAAAAATCCATTACCAATATCAAAACATAAAATTTTTATCAAGAACCATGAAATACCTAACCAATTAAACCCCATTGATAGTTATTGAACATGATTCACATTTTATGTCTCGACACTTTCATTGTCCCATAGGTGTTTGATGTTTCAAAATTGAAGGAAACATCTCAACCTAAAAACCCATAAGATTAAAAACAGATTAAGAAATAAAAGAGTTTGATGTTCCTAAATACAAAAAGGCCTAAATAAGGATATAATTCCGAATAATCATACCTCACACTATCAAAAGAGCAGATTAATAGTCCATCATCACCTACTCAGTTCTATACAATTGCTTAGTTATTATCCCATGCTCTTGTTTTCCATACAAAGATTGTATAACCAGAGAAGACATGGTGTTTATATAATCATCATTACTCAATAAGTTCTAATAACATGTGTTATTATTATGATATATCCCCATAAAATCATAATATTTCTACAAGACATAAGATGCATTTATATTACAAGACATTAGACCACTAATAAAATAACATTGGAGATTTACCATCAGCATATAATTGTGAGATTCTCTAGGAGGTTCCATAAAATCTCATTTCATATGCTCAAAATAACCACATTAAAAAAATCCATGATTAATTTTAGGTTGAGGATGGAAGTTGAATAATCCCATAGTCTGATTCTGATGTATACCACCACTTTTGAAGTAGGCATCCCTTTTCCACTTACTTCCAGAATTAGAGTTCCCACATGTTCACATGGGGATAAACATACTCCACCCAACCATATTTTTAGAGATATCCATCTCTTCTGTACTCTCACTATTTACCATCTCTTTATAGATTGTGATACAAAGGAATTTAATCTCTAACTGAGATTACGATCACAACCCTAACACAAAAATACAAGTTGTTAAGAATGCACCATTCGCTACTTCTGGAGAAAAATGAACTGAGTTAATAAACTTAGTTTTATATTATATAACTAAGATATTCTCATTATTTAGGTTTAGGGAAATAGTTTTTCTAGAAATAAAAAAGGTGTGAGTATACAATTTCTTATTGAAAAAATCTTCAATGTCCTCCCATGTAATTGCTTGGACAACTTTTTCTGGAACATATAAATCCCACCATTGGCATGCCAGATCCCCAAAAATGTATATTTAAAACTTTAATTTCTGCTTAGCTGGTGTTTCAAGGAAATAAAATATTTGATTCATACAATTTAGATACACCACTTCTTTTATAGGCTCGAAATCACCCCAAAAAATGGGTGTAATCTAATTTTTAAACTGAACTGGATGTTCCACCTATTGAGGTTCATCATTATTATTTCCACTATCTACTACTTGAAAATACTGAATGATTATTTAGACCAATTGAGGGATCACTTGTGGATCAGGTGAAACCACATTTTTTTCTACCTCTTCCAGATGATTCCTATGAAATCATTTTGGTGCTATTATCTATAACTAAAACAAAACATCATTTAGTCTCACTCACTAGCAACTAAAGGCTTTGAAAATCAAAATTGTTATATCAATAAATACCACTACCATTATTTTCAAAAATATAACCATTTAAAATTATTTCTTTTATATTTTCTATAAACAATAAAAAAATGAGCAATGAACCCCAAATGGGAAGTCTCATCACTAATTTGTGATATGATACACTCGTTGGCTAAAACCATGAAGATGAGGTGACAACACACCTATAAGATTCTTAAAACACTTTTGTACCCAAAACACCTTAGTAACTTTAATTTAAGAATAAAAAGTTTGTCTACATATTTCTATTCTATACATTTCAAGTTATGACAATCCTATAACCTTGCAAGCAACCCACCCCAAAGACCAGACTTGAATAATACCATTTGTAACATCTCATCCTAACCTATTGTCGGGATAAGTGATAGGGTTCTAGTGGACTTAGTTGAATATCCCCAAGACACCAAAGGATATAAATAAATGACAAGGGATTAGGAACACTTGGTGGGAAGATTTCCCCTTAAAAGATAAAACAACCTGTCAACATTGAACAATAAACATCAAATCCTCTAATATGATGCATGAGTAGAAATAATACAACTAGAAGAAAAAAAAATGATAACATAATAGTGAAAATGGAAATAAATAAAAACTGAACAAGGAATGAATGATGTGTGAACCATAGATTCTCATGTGGTATCCTCACAAAACAATATCAAACTAGCTCTAAGCTCTAACTCCACCTACCTTTACCATAGTGTCAAGGTGTATTAATAGAGATGTATGATATCTTTCCGTTTATTATTTCTTTATAAATAACATCTATAAATTCATCATAGTTATCAAGAAGTGGGAGAGTATTAATTTAGTGGAATTTCCCCAATAAATTCCCTACTCATTTCACTAGGAAAGGAATGGGTTAGAACATTTTTATAAAACAGTTTAAAATAAGTTAAAATAATTTATACCAAAAACATAAAAAAAATTCATGGAAAAAATAAAAAAATATTTAAACCATTTATAATCATTTGTAATATGCATTCTCATGTTTTCAAAAACGCACACAGATGAATGTCAAGTGAAATTTTCGTACATATGAGAGGTATCTCATCTATCCACCAAGTTTTTACAATGTAACCAATAT
Source organism: Viscum album (assembly GCA_963277665.1). Classification (NCBI taxonomy): domain Eukaryota; kingdom Viridiplantae; phylum Streptophyta; class Magnoliopsida; order Santalales; family Viscaceae; genus Viscum; species Viscum album. Next base: position 1,235,688,657 of record OY728152.1, read on the forward strand.
CTAGGTGCTCTAATGGAACATTCCCCTTACTTAGGGTCACCTCCATAATGAACACATGCCAACCATATATTCCAAAATCCATCCCAAGTTCTATTTCACATGAAACCAATTATTTTTTGAAAACATTTCATCAAAAAACTTGGGTGCATCAAAACAATACTATAATTTTAAAATCATTATTTTAAAATTATAAACAACGATGGTATTCTTAATATCATACAATTTCCTCAAATTCCAAATACATAACCACAATATATGTTTTTGTAAATAATCACACAAACAATACACAAAAATATCAATGAAAAAATTTAATCAAAACTAAACCATCATGTTCTAGAATTTTGGAGATGAGAGAGAAGACACCTACTTATCATTGAATGGAAAAAAATAAAGATCGACACTGAGATCATATAAAAATAGACTTATATATTATTTTTCTCAATAGATTAAATCATATCTCATCAAAATTTCCATTATACAACATAGTTATATCCATAGAAGAATTGATCTATTGTTACAAGAGAGAGGAGAAGACTAGATCTAAGAAAAATGGGGAATAACAATGACTTGCAAATGAATCTAGATCTCCAACACACTTTGAATCACCAAAAAAATAATTTCTGGATTGATGTTAAAAGTATCTCAATCCTAGAGAGTGTGAGGAGTTTGAGATCTTGGGATATTTGGGGATTAGTGAAAATTTTGACCCTTAATTCAGATTAAACCCATAATGTTAGGGTTTCCACTATGTGTTGGATAGTTAGGTTGCATGGTTTGTCAAACCATATACAAACTATGTTTATGCTTATAGAAAATCCAAGTAACTTCATAGTTTATGCTATATAGTTTGTTAAATTGTGTGCAAAATTTTTGATTCTACTATCTTAATCCCACACCCCACAAGGTTGGATCACTCTATTAAAAAAATTGTGTGCCAACCATTATTTTTCCTCTATTTTCCTTCCTATTGTTTCCCCTAGGCACTCACGTGGTTTGTTCAAACCATATTCCTACCCAGGGATCACCAAAACATGTTTTATGGTTTCTTAGAGGTGATTCATGGTTTCTATTAACCATACACAAACTGTTCACCTCCATAAACACATCAAAAACAGGCCAAAAAATATCTAACCACTGGAAACTCATCCCAATCATTATATGGACTGAAAATATATAAAACCATGGTAAAGTATATGCAATTGAGTGTTCTATTATAGAATAATCATAGAATATGACATTGAATACCTTTTAAAAATTAGATATTAGATTTTATATCATTTAAAATGATATAGATAACTAACTATGACTAGGTTTATGATATCAGATATTGAAACTTATGATTAGTCACCAAAAAATGATATATGATTTTATATCATGAAATCTGGTGAAAATCCTATGGTTTCTTTATATCATAACATATGATATTCAATGTTTTTTCATATGATGATGCTAGTTTTTACCTTGCACGGGCCACCAAATAGAGTATTGTATCACATTAGAGATATTGATGCCTATCCTAAGATAATATTGATACCATCCAAATGGGATATGAAATTTCATGGTTATTTATCATAAAATAGAATTAATAGTGGTGAAAGGTAACATTATAGGTTTTCATTTCCAATTATAACCCACAATATGGCTTTGAACTATATAATAAATTACAATATAATGTATATTGATAAATATGACATGGTTTAAAATTTTATTTTTTCAAAATTTAAATTATGAATTTAATTGGATAATTTATAAAAAAATCAGATTTGTTTAAATTTTATTTTGTGATATTAAATAAATTTTAAAAGTGTTATAAATTAATTAATTCAAAAAAGTTTATAATTAAATATTAAATGTTAATGAAAAATTAAATAAACAAATATCCCTTATATTTATTATTAATATTAAAATTCCTTTTGAATATATATGGAATGAATTATAATTTTGATATAAAATGTTTATATAGAAATTATAAGGTAATTTATAAAGTGTTTATAAATTAATGGAATAAGGAAAATTATAAATGAGATTATATTTACATTTTTAATTTCTCATAATTTACAAATTAAAGGGCCTTATTTGAGATAATATTTAAACTATATCCAAAGGTGTTTTCATAAAATGATAAGATAAATGTTTAAATAATATTTAATATGTACTATTTTGATTATATAAAATGTTTACATATTAGATTTGGAATATAATGTGTTCACAATTCATTTAATATCACATATTTAAGTAATTTTAATATAAATGATAATATGAAAGAATTCATATTGGAAATAAATATAAAGTGTTTATTTATTTTTTATGGAATGTTCATAATTAATAAAAATTTGAGATTTTATAATTTATATATTTATGAATTGTTCATAAATTTTTATCTCATGTTTGAATTTACGAATTATCCATTTGATTATTTCTTATTCTAGGATTTGTTTATATATATAAATTTCTATATTATGAATGGATGTATACTTTAGTTTAAAGTGTTAAAATTATTCTATAAATTATTATACATGCATTTAAGGACATTAATTATAGTTATTTTAATTGACATAGTTTTTTCTACATTGATATTGTCCTATATTAGGTTATGATTTGAATTAAGAAGTTAATTATAGTTTATGCATATTATGTGTTATAATTATAAAAGTTATGAAAGAGATACTTAGTAAATAAATATAGGTAAAGTGACTTCAGATAAAACTGATCAATGTCCTATTATATTAGGTAATATCTAAAAAATTAGTTTATGGATACTAGTCACTCTATTATTATTTTTTCAGATGGAGTTATAAAATGAATTAAGAGGGAAGGTGAATTGAGTTCTTAAAAATATAACGTCAAATAAATCCATCCCTCAAATTGTTCTTTATTATTTTATCTAATAATATTCATAAAACAATAGTAGATAAAAAAAGTAGAACATTCATAACTTATAGTATTTTAGGGAATAATAATACCATTTTCCACTCCAAAAATCCGCTCTCTTCAAGGTTGGTGAATTTCACTTTGGGGGTCATTTTCACAAGGACCTCGATAGTTGAGTGAAAGAAACTACAACAAGTTACAAGACATGTTCTAAGAGATTTTATTAGTATCTTCATTTTAAAAGACCTATAAATTTTTTTCACACACTCATAACATGGAGTTTTCACTTTATAATAGATAAAAGGTTAAAGAAAATAGGTTTGGATCCAAATCATAGTTGTAAGATCCAACCTGAAAAAAGATGATTTTTTCATCAAGAAAATGAATGAGGTATTTAATGAATAAGTATGAAAGACCCCTCAACTATAATTTATGTTTTATAAAAAGAATATAATTATTATTATTTTCTTATTTATAAAAAAAATTAAAATCTTATATGAGATGGAAAGAAAGGTATCATATTTTTTCTTCAGGCAGTACCCTATTACTTGAGCATGTTTAATTTTTTTATTTGTATTTGATCTTGAATTTGAATTTCCATATATACTCCAGTGTTCAAGAGTAAATATAATATTCTAAAAATATAAGATCTCTTCTCACATTTGACCTTAATTTCTAAAAATATTAAATGAAAAGATGATTGTTGACTATAAAAAAATTCATCAGTGGAACTACAAAGAATCTTGGAAATAGACTTATTATTTAATTTTCCTTTATTAATCAATCCACCTCAATTTCAATCAAAAAAAGTGGGTGTGTACTTTACATTAATTCATATAACTATAATAAATTCCCTGAAAGAGTGAATAAATACTTATGAAAATGTTAACTTTGAAGGACTAAAGATTCAGTGGGAATTATTTTCCTCATATGTTATTTTTGTCTTCAAAAATACACAACACTTGGTGAAATAATCATGTTGTAACCCCATATAATATTTTACTTTGAAAGAAATATTTAACTTCATGAGATAATCTATTACTTATGAAATTTCAACAATATAATCCTATAATCATAGGGTAAATGAACAATAAAAACTATTCTATAAGAAAAGTTCAATCCTCATATGATTTTTTGTCTATGTACGATAATTATAAACTTTATAAGTTATTTTCATTTATAAAATATCAGTACTTTGATTTTTTGAGCTCTTAAGAAAAATTGGACCTTTTTATGATAATTTTACCTTCATATGAAAAATGAATTTTCTAAAATTCACAGTTTGTAAGACTTTATTCTACCTCATATGATAATTCTCATACATAATAATTTCTAGGATAATTGAATTTATCAATAAATCTAAAATCCATCATGAAGATACATATCTATCCATAAGATGATTTCATTTGATTGAAAACTTATTTCTTGATAGTGTATGATAATTAATAGATCGTATGATAAATTATAATCTCGTATGACTATTTATTAACTTGTGTGACATTTTCCATAAAATATTTTATCAAACTTGAAAACAAAATATTTTTCCAAAATACTCCAATATGAAATATTAACTATGAAAAAGCATAATTACTTGAAAAAACATAATAAAAATTTATTAAAAAAGAAAATGGAGATTTTGTGAGCAACATAACATATTAAATATTAATATATTTTGGAACAAAATTCTTACTTCCAACAATATATCCCCTTTTTATAATCACATAACTCAAAATAATTTAAACATATAATTTTATGAATTTTGATCATAAAAAATATATAATCATATAATTCTTTCACCTATAGAATTACGTGTAAAACGTAAAATTTTGGGTTGAATCCATTCTAAAAACTTTTTTATATCAAAAATAATAAAATTTGAGTGAGATAAATCACTTTTAATATAGAACAAGGATTTATGAACAAGAATAATATATATGAATGAAGTGTATAGAACATGGAATTTACTTGTAGAAATATTGAAAAAACAAATAATTTGTGAAGAATATAATTAATTTCAGGAGAAATAAATCATAATTAAAGGGATTTAATTCATTAAAATAATAAAATTACATTATCACACTTTAATATATCCAATAAATAAAACAAATATAAAATATATTGTTATTTTTCCCATGGTAGGATTTTGGAGAAGTGGGGATGGGATGAAAGTTCCCGAGTTTAGGGATGAACAAGTAAATCATAGACCCATTTGAACAAGTACTGATACGATATATAACACATTTTATAAGACAACCCATAATATAATAATGCTTATTTATAGATATTTGAATATAAAATTTATCATCATCATATAAAGGGAAGCTGAATGTGGTAAAGGGAAATTATAGAGCATATATAGATGCTTCATTATGAATTAATGAATCCAATGTAGAATTATCTATTTCAATGGTAGTAGGATAATGAAACAAATTATAAATCCACTTATAGATATTTTTAAAAACAATAGGATGATTATTACCCATAGGTCTCCCTCCTCTAAGCTCAAATATGTCTTTTCCACACATTTCCAACCATGTGACAAGAGCAACCTAACATAATTCCAATAAGGTTAATAATACATTCTTAATATTGATCCTAAATTATTCTTTCATATTAAAAAGATCAACCTTGAAGACTCTATGGTATTCATTAAAGTGATTATTTAAACTTTTAATAACTTTATAGGTGAATACCAACACCTCAGCTAAACTTTAAAGAACCTAAAGGATACTATATAAAATGAATAGTTGATAGAAAACTTTATTACACTTTTAAGAAACCATATCATCATCTATAGAGCTATCATACTTCTCACCTAGTATAAGTTCCCTATCAAACTACATGGATTTAGAATTAGAAGTGTCAATTTATTGAACTTCTATGAATATAGGTTGCAATGAGCCTTTTATAGATGGTGGGATAATGTTCGGAGTATATTCCCATGTAACAATTAAGTTGAAAACAATTCTAATTAGATCATTTTTTTTCAATTGAAGATTCCTTTATGGAATCAAACACAACTTTAGAAATACCAAATATTTTATCCATCTTATTATAGAGGCCCTCTCTACCTTTTTGAGAATCATACTTGGAAAGATAGAGTTTAGAAGTGTTATCTTTTCAAAGTTATTGAAAAGTCTCTAAAGATAACATATCAATTATTGAACTCTCCCATTTAACATGAACAAATCTAGGTTTTAATTATTTAGATGGTCAAAATTAGCATTGGACACCTTTAAAACTAACAATAAGGCATCAATAGATTGAATATTCTTTATGAAATAAAATATATAGATCATAATAATTTATATAAATTCAATGCATATTATTAAATACTTAGCTAATTCTAAAACTAAATCACAAATAAACAATTGAAATATTTTTCATCATCTCTTATTAATCTTTTAATATCTCTTTAAGTTAATCAAAATGTCACTTTAAAATATAATTCTCTATTAGATATTCCACTTGAATATTTATCCCATCAATATTTATTTCATGGAATTAAACTTATGAATAACCAATCTAGTTAATATTTCCATGTATTCATAAATTTCATATATTTATGGTTCTTCCAATATAGGATCTACAATCCTCTTAGAAAAATATCAGGAGAAGGTTCCTATAGAGGTACTATTTGCCTAGCATTCATAACTAATGAAGGTTCCTATATATCTTCTTCTTCTACACCAACATGTTTAGAAATGTTAGTAGTTCTTCCTTTTTCAAATTCGACAATTTTAGGAGATTGATTAATTGGTTATTCCTCAAGATGGTTTGTTTATTCCAAATCGGGATAGTGAAGATTACAATAAAAATATACATGAAATGAAAGATTAGTTGACTCAAAAACATCAATAGAAACCAACCTTCTGAGAGAAGCACCAAAGGATACATTATCATGAGTAATTTCTAACACATCTTTCCCAATAGAACTCTCTTTAAAATTTCCCTTAGGTTCAGAAACCTAAATAGAAGGTTCTAAAATCTCATCTTGAGAAATAGTAGCTCAAATTCCTTGACCAACCACAACTTCCTTAAAAGCTCTTGTATTAGCCATATTTTTCTCCTCAATTATAACTCAAGAAACTATGGGAGATGGAATTTATTTAGATGAAACTATTCATCCTCCTATTCTCATGGGTATAAGTTTTTGATCTATTGATTCCTTCATTTCATCTTCAATGGTATCAAAACATATATGATTATACCCTTCAATATGAGTCGGGATTTCCTCTTTCTATTCATCTCTAATAGGCAGTAACTTCATCATATATTAGCTCTAGAAAAATCCAATCTTCTTAAGCATCTTAACTAAAATAGCATCCATCCCATGAAACTTATTTTCCATAACATCTCTTAGCTCTATTCTAGCCTTATAAAATAGAAATTTTATAATTCTTCCAAAAGGATAGAATATCCAAGACTTATGGTATGTATAGTACATATATATAAATATGTACCTCGGTGGGTTTATTTTTTTCTCAACTACTACTATATATAAAATTTAAATATCCAACAGTAACACTTTCTCAAATTCACCATTTCTCTAAATGATCTCAATTTAGATAATTTTAACGAGAATATTTCTTTCAGCCTCTAAATATTTGACTATATTTTTCTCTATGACATGAGATCCAAAAAAACTATTATTATTTCATCAAGCCACACATCATCTAAAATAACCATAGATGAGTTAAACATTAATCTTCCTTCAGATGGGAACTCAATAACCTTAGAAAAATATATAGATGTGTAAAGACCTGAAAATTTTAAGGAAAACATTTCTTAATTGCTTTGGAATTTTAGGAGTACGAAGTTTCTAACGGCGCCTGATTCTAAGGCCCGGTGTGCCCGGAATCAATTTTCGAAGAATAGCTCGGGTACGTTCAGTGAACGAATGAGCGGGTTTTTCTAACTTTTAATCTGGTGCTCGGAATTGAAATCTGATGGCACCGATGAACTCGCAGCGCCGGTAATTGCTTAATAAGTCCCTTTCTGGAGTTGCATATTCTCAGGAGGAGTTGTTAAAAAAAGATTGAGGAATAAAAATATAATTGTTTTACAATTTTTTCTATTTCTTGCTAAGTGTTTTAAGTGTTGTGTCACAACAATTTTTCCCTCTCTTATGTGCTTTAACTTCTAGGTGTGGGAGTTGGAGTGGGACCCATTGGGTTGCTAACTTCCCTTGGGAGAATAAATGAGAGGTGGGGCCCACACGATCCCAACCCCTTCACTTTTTCCATAACTCCTCACCTCCCACTTTAATTTTGTAAACTCATCTTAAATTGAGTAACCTTCCACTTCCTCTCTCTCTCCCTCTTAACTCTCTCCAACACATACCTTAATTAATTAATTGAACCTATTCAATTAATTAACTAAGTGTTTGAATTTTGAAAAATTGAAATTACTTATGTTAATAAAATAATAGCATGAACCTATTATTTTACTTTGACACATTTTGTGTTGGGAGAAATGGGAAAGAGATCTTGTGTAAAAGAAGAAGTAAGTTCCTCTTGGGTGGAAGAACATCATCCTCTCTATGAAGAACGGTTCTTCTCCGATGAGGATCATTGAGCCCTCATCATAGAATGACTCGGAGATCACGGTTCTTCATCCTCTTCTCCCTTCGCAACAAGAGAAGAGATGAAACTTCCTCGGGTGCACACCAACGGCGACGAAAGCGACGAACCCCAGCGACCATCGTCATATTCATCTCCTCCCTTGGGACGGCGACGACGAGACGACGTCCACCCTCTTGTGATATCATCAAAAAATGACGAACGAAATGAGGTATGGGGTTCTCATATTTTGTGTTTATGTGAATTATACCCTCTTAAATGATTAAAAGCGTGTGTTTAAATGTTTGCCATTTGATAACACCTAACGTAGAGGGCGCGGGCCGAACAAACATGGCCCGAAAACCCTCCGCAGATTTTTGTTGGTGCACGAATCGACGAGCGATGACGGAACGGTCCGCAAAGAAAATTTGAGGCCTTCTCAGAAAGTTACGGGACCCGAGATAAACATTGGAACAGACGGAATTGAAAATGGACCACCAAAGCAACTCCGGTGGCCCGCAGACATCACAACGGCGCGGGTCATCGGCGCGGCAGCGCCCCGGCACGCCTCCAGGAGGAACCGCTGCGGCTTCAGACGCGGCGGCAGGCGGTCGGATCCCGTGACCGCGTGGGATCCGGGGGAGCAGGATGCGGCCCTCGCCACGTCTGTGGAGCACAATGGCTGCGGGGGACCGCATCCCCCGCTCGGCTCGCTGGCCGAGCCAGCGTGCCACCCGACCGGGCCGGGCCAGGTTGCGCGGACCAGACCGGACTAGGCTGGAAGGGCTGAACCGAGCCGTGCCCCACTGGGTTAGACCCGGAACCGGGTCAGGTCGACTGGGTTCCGGCCGACCCGGGGGGTGGGGCCGGGTCGGACCGGGCCCAGGCCCCCCATTTTGGGATCACTTTCGGTCTTTTGTCATATCATGGTCTACAGAACTCCGATAGATGCACCATCAATTGAGTAGAGATACTTGGATCGAGACGGTCGTTTCGATATATTACAATCATGGTTTTAGAGAACTTTTAGCACGACTGGGTTGGTTCAAACACGAGACCAACCGGGCCCTCGGAGCGGAAACGCTTATAACATGAGCTCTGGACGTCCGATTGACGTATCATAAACTTTGTTGGATTCCTCTTGATGAGATGGAACTTTTGGAATACTTAACCTAAGGTTTGGACACAGTTGGAGTAAGGTCGGGTTGGATTGTACCCGAAATCCAACCGGGCCCCTGGAATGGAAAAGATGATAACTTTCAGACCCGACGTCCGTTTGACGAACCGTCAGCGACTTTGGTGATCAAGTTGAGAAACAGTCCCTATGAGTTTACCCTATGAGAGTTCAGGGTACAGTTGAGATTCGGTCGGTTTGGTTCGTACAAGAAACCAACCGGACCCCCGGGACGAAAAGGTTGATAACACACAGACTGGGCATCCGATTAGCGCGCCGTCTGTTGCGTTTAGACCAATACGACGAGGCGGTACTTTGAGATACTTCTTCATGGGACGTTGTGATACACGGAGTATCGACCTGTAGATCATGGAGAGGACCTTCCCAGAGACGAGCGTACGGAGTACGGAGACCGTGTAGCCGGCTGAGACCTGACGACTGCTTGACCGGCTCGACTTGGAGTGAGTTGACTAGCCCAGTGGATGGAGCACTACTATGTTTGGGTGAAGTCCCATGGAGGATGGAGAACTACTGTGTTTGGGTGTAGACCCGCGGTACTCAACAGAAGGAGTACCTCTGCAGGCTATTAGGGGGGGTACACTACTGTGTTTGGGTGGCAGACCCCGACGGGAAGCACTACTGTGTTTGGGTGGCTGACCCACGGTACTCGATAGGAGGATTAACTCAGCAGTCTTAGGTTAGTGAGCATTACCTCAGAGTCGTGATAGGATCACTATACTCGTCAGATACGGAGCTCTTCAGCAGTTACGGTTTCGATAATGAAAATCCTGGTTTGAGCTAAGTCTATGAACTTTGTGTTTACCTCATGATTGAGATGGGTCACTTGATAACTTTGGTATATGTATGGGCATATACCTAGGTAGTGGTAATCCATTGATTTCATAACCTTTGTGTTTACTCATGCTTGAGATGGGTTACTTGTTAACTTAGGTATAAGTATGGTCTTATACCTAAGAAAGAGTTATATTTTCATATCCTTCATTGTGGTTATCCTTGTTGGATTTAGTGAGACCTTGAGGGTCTCGGAGTCCCTACTGAGTATCGTATACGCACCCTTGCACGGCCTATGCCCGAACCTCATTGTGTTGGTTGCAGATGACGGGCAGCACTGACAGAGGCCGAGTGTTCGAGGACTGGACGGTACCCAGAGGTGGACCTCATGACGAGTCAGTATCCGGAGGTGGAATTCACAATGAGACGATACTCGGAGGAGATAGATGGGAGAGAGCATTGTGGAGGCTATCTGTACCTACCCTTTAGATAGGATCCGTGGTGGACGATCCAGGAGATGCGCTATCTGTACCTACTCTTCAGGTAGGATCTGAGGTGGATGACCTAGGAGATGCTTCTTTTCTTCTAGCTGTTTGTCTTTTCTGTTGTAATTTTGTTCAGTTGAATCTGTACTTTCAGTTGGGTTTGTATTCTTGCCCATTTATTTTTTAGCACTTTATTTTGTACTTAGTGTATTACTTCCGCTTGTATTCTGTGGTATTTGCTTACTTTTATAAAGGAAATTCCTTCCCAGTTATCGGGATTTACGCCTTTGGTGCTAGTTGCCAGCCCCTGGCCTATGGAAGGTGGGCTTGGGGTATTCACGGCATGGGCCCCGAGGATGGGTCGTGAAAAATTGGTATCAAAGGAGTCGGTTATACCACATAAATTATAACTCTGATATTTTCTTTCTGTGAAGTAATAGTGTTAAGGGTACCGAGTTTGGTTTTCAGTTAAGGGAGTCCAGTGTTGGTGCGGGCGACCGACGTATCCATACACGAGGACCCTGACAACTGATTTTCGACTTTGTGCACGAAAACACTGATTGCGTGTGTGTTTCCAAAATTTTTTAAAATTCAGCTCAAACTAGGTCATCTCACCAAGTATAAATCATTTCACCGTGTCACATTTTTTTCTTTTAGGGTGCCTCCCCACGGACGATCAGCTAGAACCCCGAGATATGTATGTACTGACAGTCTGTCGAGCGATGAGCCTTCGGTATAGGGCCCTCTTGCTGTTGAGACACCAGTGGAGGCACCCGCGGTGCTACCATACATTGGGCTACCGATGCCACCAGCCCCAACTGCAGGCGATGCACGCCGCTTGAGCACGCTGCACAGGTTCCAGCACCAGAGGCCACCCAGATTCCGAGGAGCGACAGACCCACAGGCAGCTGAGGATTGGCTGGAGGCTGTGGTGAGAGTTTTCAAGATAGTAGGTACACCAGCAGACTTCATGGTGATCTTTGTTGCCAGCCTCCTTCAGGAAGCAGTTGAGAGATGGTGGATCCACTTGTTCCAGTTTTGCGATGGGATGACCTTCACCTGGGTAGACTTCGAGACCTTCTTTAGGTTGGAGTTTATACCAGTGACTTTACACCCCGAGCGTGTTCAGGAGTCACTGCCTTTTCCACGGGATTTTCGATCAGTAGTCGAGTCATCTGTAGGTAGTAGACAGATGATGCATGGGACCAAGAGGACCAGACTAGTAGATGGGCGATCTCGGGTTTTAGGATCGGTAGTGCGGGGCACCCGGGGTGGAGTCAGAGCCAGGCATGCCAGAAACGGATAGTGTTTCTCCTACGGCAGCAAGGGTCACATGGCACATGATTGTCCGAATCCCCGAACAGTTGGTCCGTAGGCATTGGAGGAGCCACCGAGGCAGAAGCAACTATGAGTGCTTGAGCTACAACTGAGCGTTGGACAAGGAAGTAGAACTCCGGAAGTAGGTGGATAGGAGCAGAACTAGTGGATTTCTTTTGTCCCTTGAACTTCTAGTTCCATGTTGTAGTTGTTGTATTTGTGTCTTTATACTTCGAGCTGTAGTAATAAAAGAAAATTATCTTTGTGGTGTTTTCTTTCATGACCTTTTGTTTGGTTGATACTAAGAGGTCCTGGTTAAATCTGTTGACTTGACCCTCACTTTAGAGATTCCTATTGGAGGAGACCCAGTTACCTCACACTGCTGTCGACTGTGTGACTCGACCCTTAGAGGCGAGAGTGATAGTTGGATCTCTTGGTAGTAACATTGATGCCTTATGATGGCATCCATGGCATTAATGCATCATACATGTCCGGATTGACTGTATTAGGCAAAGAATGTGGTTCATCCAGGAGATGAGACCGGATTTCTCGTATCGGAAAAGAAGAAATCATAGCAGCTCATGTGGGACCAGAGATGGTCCAGGCCACGACAAAGAAGGTCCAGGTCATCCCGGAGCGGATGAGGGAAGCTCAGAGCCGACAAAAGTCTTATGCTGATAGGAGGCAGAGACCACTAGAGTTAGAGGATGGAGATCACGTCCCTATACGGGTCTCACCTCGTCGAAGTTTACGGAGATGTGGATGAGGCGAAAAGTTATCTATGAGGTTCAACGGAACTTTCTAGGTCCTCAGCAGGGTAGGTGAGGTGGTTTACCGCTTGACCTTTCCACCTCAGTTTCACAAGGTGCATGATGTCATCCACGTATCTCAGCTGAGGAGATACGTGCATGATCCTTCACACATCATCGACCTCGGGAAGTAGGACGTCGATGACAGGGTGACATTCATGAAGGTTCCAGTGGGGATCGAGGATCGACAGGAGATGATCCTACGTAGACGGTCAATTCCTCATGTGTGTTTTCACTGGCAGTACGGGAACCTCGAGGTGAGCACATGGGAGCGGAAGGCTCAGATGCTTTCTCAGTACCACCTTTGTTTCCCTAGTTTGTGTTATAGCTTTACGGGGACGTAAAGCCCTGAGGTGGGAGTAATTTAAAGACCCAGAAATTTAAAGGAAATTTTTTTTCTTAATTTCTTTGGAATTTTACGAGTACGCAGTTTTTAACGACGCCTGATTCCGAGGCCCGGTGTGCCCGGAATCAATTTTCGAAGTTTAGCTCGGGAGCATTCAGTGAACGAATGAGTGGGTTTTTCTAACATTTAATCCAATGCTCGTAATTGAAATCTGAGGGCACCGGTGAACTTTCAGTATTGGTAATTTCTTAAGAAGACCCTTTATGGAGTTGCGTTTGCTCAGGAGAAGTTGTTAAAATAAGAGTGAGGAATAAAAATATAATTGTTTTACAATTTTATTTTTATTTCTTGCTAAGTGGTTTAAGTGTTGTGTCATAACTCTTTTCCCCTCTCTTATGTGGTTTAACTCCTAGGTGTGGGAGTTGGAGTGGGACCCGTTGGGTTGCTAACTTCCCTTAGGAGAATAAAGGAGAGGTGGAGCCCACACGAGCCCCACCCCTTCACTTTTTTCATAACTCCTCACCTCCCTCTTTGATTTTGAAAACTCGTCTTAAATTTAGTAACCATCCACTTCCTCTGTCTCTCCCTATTAACTCTCGCCAACACATACCTTAATTAATTAATTGAACCTATTCAATTAATTAACTAAGTGTTTGAATTTTGAAAAATTGAAATTACTTGTGTTAATTAAATTATAGCATGAACCTATTATTTTACTTTGACACATTTTGTGTTGGGAGAAAAGGGAAAGATCACTTGTGTAAAATAAGGAGGAAGTTCCTCTTGGGTGGAAGAACATCATCCTCTCCATGATGAACGGTTCTTCTCCAATGAATAACATTGACCCCTCAACATAGAACGACTCAGCGACCATAGTTCATCATCCTCTTCTTCCTTCGCAACAAGATATGAGACGAAACTTCCTCGGGTGCACACCGACGGCGAAGGAAGCGACGAACGCTAGCGACCATCGTCATCTTCATCTCCTCCCTTGGGACGATGACGATGATCCGACGTCCACCCTCTTGTGATATCATCAACAAACGATGAACGACATGAGGTAGGGTGTTTTCATATATTTTTTTATGTTAATTATACCCTCGTCAATGATTAAAAGCATGTGTTTAATTGTTTTCCATTTGATAACACCTAACGCAGAGGGCACGGGCCAAACAAACACGGCCTGAAAACCCTCTGCAGATTGTTGTTGGTGCACGAATTGACGGTAGATGACGAAATGGGCCGTAAAGACAATTTGAGGCCTTCAAAGTAAAGTACGGGACCCGAGATGAACACCAGCGTGGACGGAATTGAAAACGGACCACCAGAGCAACTCTGGTGGCCCGCGAACATCACAGCAGCGTGGGGCGCGGGCGGCCGGAGGCTGGGGCCGGCACCGGCCGGCCGCCCGGAGGTGGCGGCTCCCCGTCGCACTTCCAGGAGGAACCGCCGCAGATGAAGTCGTGGCGGCAGGTGAACGGATCCTGCGGCCGCGCTGGATCCATGGGAGCAGGACACGGTGCTCGCCGCGTCCACGGAACGCAAAGGCCGCGGGGGACCGCGTCCCCCGCTCGGCTCGCTGGCCGATCTTGCGTGACACCCGGCCAGGCCGGGCCGGGTCGGACCGGGCCCATACCCCCCATTTTCGGATCATTTCCGGTCTTTTACCCATATATTGGACTACGGACCTCTGATCGATGCACCGTCATTTCCGTAGTGATCCTTGGATTGAGACGGTCGTTTAAGTGTATTACACTAAAGGTTTCAAAGAACTTTGAGCATGGTCGGGTTGGTTTGAACACAAAACCAACCGGGCCCTCGGAGCGGAAATGCTTATAACTTGAGCTCCGGATGTCCGATTGACATGTCGTCCACTTTGTTGGATTCCTCTTGATGAGATGGAAATTTTGGCATACTTCACCTGAGTTTTGGGCATAGTTGGAGTAAGGTTGGGTTGGATTGTACATGAAATCCAACTGGGCCCCTGGAACGGAAAAGCCATTAACTTTCAGACCGGATGTCCGTTTGATGAACCGTCAGCGACGTTAGTGATCACGTTGAGAAACGGTCTCTATGAGTATACCCTATGAGAGTTCGGGGTATAGTTGAGATTCAGTCGGGTTGGTTCGTACATGAAACCAACTGGGCCCCCAGGACGAAAAGGCTGATAACACACAGACCAGGCATCTGATTGACGCACCTTCTGTTGCGTTGAGACCCCTTTTACGAGTCGGACCTTTGAGATACTTCTTCATGGAACTTTGTGATACTTGGAGTATCCAACTGTAGCTCATGGAGAGGATCCTCCCGGAGAAGAGCGTACGAAGTACGGAGACTGTGTAGCCCGATGAGACCTGACGACTGCTTGACCGACTCGACTTGGAGTGATTCGACTAGCCCTGTGGACGGAGCACTACTATGTTTGGGTGCAGACCCATGACGGGTGGAGCACTACTGTGTTTGGGTGTAGACCCACGGTACTCCACAGATGGAGTACCTCTGCCGGCTATTAGGGGGGTGCACTACTGTTTTTTGGTGGCCGACCCCGGTGGGAAGCACTACTATGTTTGGGAGGCTGATCTACAGTACTCGACCGGAGGAGTACCTCAGCAGTCTTAGGTTAGTGAGAAGTACCTCAGCAGTCTTAGGTTAGTGAGAAGTACCTCAGAGTCTTGACAGGATCACTGTACTCGTCAGAGACAGAGCTCTTCAGTAGTTACGATTTCGATAATGAAAATCCATGTTTAAGATGAGTCTATGACCTTTCTGTTTACCTCGTGATTGAGATTGGTCACTTGATAACTTAGGTATATGTATGGAAATATTCCTAGGTAGTGGTTATCCGTTGATTTCATAACCTTTGTGTTTCCTCATGATTGAGATGGGTTACTTGTTAACTTAGGTATAAGTATGGGCTTATACCTAAGTAAGGTTATCTGTTGAGATCCTTCTTTGTGGTTATCCATGTTGGATTTAGTGAGACCTTGAGGGTTTCGAGGTCCCTAATGAGTATCGTATACTCACCCCTGCACGGTATATGCCTGCACCTCGTTGTGTTGGTTGCTGACGACGGGAAGCGCTAACAGAGGCTGACTGTTCGAGGACTGGACTATACCCGGAGGTGGACAGCATGACGAGTCAGTATTCGGAGGTGGACTTCACGACGAGAAGATACTCGGAGGAGGTAGACGGGAGAGGGCATTATGGAGGCTATCTGTACCTACCCTTCAGGTATGATCCGTGGTGGACGATCCAGGAGCTGCGCTATCTGTACCTACCCTTCAGGTAGGATCCGAGGTGGACGACCCAGGAGATGCTTCTTTTCTTCCAGCTGTTTGTCTTTTTTGTTGTACTTTTATTAATTTGTAGTTGTACTTTCAGTTGGGTTTGTATTCTGACCCATTTACTTTTCATCACTTTCTTTTGTACTTAGTGTATTACTTCCTCTTGTACTCTATGGTATTTTGTTTACTTTTATAAAGGCAATGCCTTCCCAGTTATCGGGATTTATTCCTTTGGTGATAGTCGCCAGCCCCTGGCCTATGGATGGCAGACTTGGTGTAGTCAAGACATGGTCCCCAAGGACGGGTTGTGACAAGATGACATCTAAATGCTCGCCCTATTGAATTCTGATACAATTAAATCTTTAGTATCCTCGAATATGGAATCATTATTTTCATCAAACCCTCTAACTTAATTCTCATAACAGAACTCGATTATTATTTTTTAAAAGAAAAACTCCCATAATTAGAAGTTTAAAACATTTTTCCACAATAGGTCTGTTTGGTTTATCCAAGAAAAATCTATGGCTTTTCCACATAGAACTTTACACAAAGTTTTTGGCCTATTTGGAAATTATAAGATTTTCTCTTAAGTTGTTTTAATCATTCCCATTCTTACTGATAATGAAGAATATTGAGGTTTGAAATATTTGGTTAGGGAAATCAGGTTTTGGATTTTGGAGAGGGTTTATGAGGTTCACTAAAACTAAAGGAATTTAATCCACGATAGAGTATTTTCTATAGAATAAATTGAGTCTCCTTATATATTTAATCAATAAAATAAATATATAAAATTTAAAAAATATATAGGTTCGCATATCACTTTATTAATAGAAAAAAATCGTGCAATTTAAGAATAAATTTGGAAATGAAAACAGATCATAAAATACTAAAATTTAAATAAATAAATTACAAAAAAAATAGAATTAAAATTAAAATTAAATAAAAATGGTTTTAAAAAAATAAACCTAATTCACATTTAAAAAATAAAACCAATCATAAAGAAATGTTTTGGTAAATATATCTACTAATTGATTTTCAGTAAAAATAAATTTGATAGAAATATCATCTTTTAAAGTATTATCATGTAATAGATGATATCTAAGATCAATATTCCTATTACTCAAATGGTTTATTGTATTTTATAAATTTTTATAACACTAGTTCTCTCACATTTAATTAATACATGATTAAAATTACATATGAATTCTATTAAGGTGTGTTTCATCCACGATAATTGTGCACAATAGTTGTTAGCTATAATGTACAAAAATTTAGTAGTTTATAATAAAATAGATTGTTTGTTTTTTTACTTTAATAATAAATTATAGATTTTCCTCAAAAGTGATAGGTTCTAGTTATAATTTTCACACTAAAAAATAAACACAAAAAAATATCTGAATATGAAATTATACTGAAATTAGAAGGTTTTTGAAAAATCAATGATGAAGAAATTATTCCTTTTAAATTCCTTATAATTATTTTGGAAGCTATTAAATGAGATTCCTTTGGGTTTATATAAAATATTTCACATAAAAAACTTAAAACATAATATATGGTCTACTTTTAATTATATAAATAATCTCTTTAATATTTTTCTATATATATTTTTGTCATATGGTATCCTAGCTTCATCCAAGTTAAAATTATTGTTGGAACTCATAGGATTTGAAAAATTATTTCTGCTTCTGAGTCCAAAAACATTTTTAAAAAACTTGTATTTATTTAATTTTATTTTAAAAATACCCAAAATACTTTTTTTAAATTTAAAATCTAGGGGAAAATTCTAACCCACCTGTCATGCTAATTTCAAATTCTTTTTGAATGAGTTTTGAGAAATCATTTTATGATTTTGGATTTATAGAACCAAAAATAACAATATAAAAATTTATTGGAACAAGTAAAATATCTTTCAAAGGATTTTTATTAAATAATGTGTGACTTCCAACCCCATAGTAAAACCATTTGATAAAGAAAATGAACTTAGTACTTAAAACTAAGCTCTAGGTGATTGTTTAAGACTATACAAATCTTCTACAAGTTTGAAAATAGAATTTTGAAAAAGAGGGTTTTCAAAACCCAACGGATTTTCAATATAAACATATTCCTTTAAAAATAAATTTATAAAGTTAGATTAAAAATACATTTGGTATAATTTAAAATCAATATATGATGTAAATTATAAGATAATTTTAATGGATTCTAATTAAATGGTAGAAGAAAAGGTTTATTTATAATATATTACCTATTTTTTATTGTAACCTTTGGAATCTACCCTAGTCTTATTCCTAGTGATAACACCATGATCGTCTTACTTATTCCTAAATACCCACTTAGTTCCAATAAGAGTATAATAATAGATTCTATCAAATAATTTCTATACTATGTTCGTCATGAATTGGTTTAATTGTTTTTTCATGGCTCTGAACCAACAAAATTCACCTAAGTCTTATTCGATGGTTATAATATCTATTTGGGATTGGAAAGAAGTAAACTGGTCAAATTTTAATACATGTATTCTAGTCATAACTCTTGCATCTAGTTTTCTTATTATAGTTTCTATATGATGGATTTTAATGGTCTTAAATTTCCTAGGGCCCCTAGTTTCAAGTTTATCAGTTTATTCCCTTTTTATATTAGATTACTCATGATCATATACAAATTAGTCATCATTTTTGTTGTTAAATAGACTCTCAAGTCTCATGTTATCCATAAAAATACCCAAGTCGTAAGTTTGTGTTTTCTTATGATTAAAAGGATCACCTTTATCAAATTTAACATAAGTAGATTCTTTAACAATCCTTGATTTTTTATTGAAAAAACTGCAGTCTATATAAGTAGTACAATAACATAGGAAAACTCCATCATCAACCTTTAGAATGAGAATACCAAGATTATCCTTGTTTTTTAATATATACACTTTTCACTCAAAAACATTAGAGTATCCAACCTTTTGTTTTCTATTTTTCCATAGTTCATAGGTTACTTTCATTAATATAGAACTTATTATAACTCTATTGATTACATATAATTTTTTATTAATATATTTATAACAAAATTGAGTGTCCATGATATATTCATGAACATAGTCTTAGAAATGTTTTGTAATTCCTTATCTATCCTTTCATTAACACCATTCTTTTAAGGTTTTCTAATGGAAGAAAAGGGATGTTTAATGCCCTATTTTGAGAAAAGTTAATTAAATTCATAATTATAAAATTATCCTTTATGATCACTACTTAGGGAAAAAAAATTTGATCATTTTTCATTTTAAAAAAACATATAAAAATTAATTAAAATTTTACAATATTCACATTTATGTCTCAATAAATAAACATAAGTAAATCTTGAGAAAATAAAAACTAAAACATAAGAAAATGACTTACCACTAAGACTTGTTATCCTAAAATGTCCAAACAAATCCATGTGAATAAGTTAAACTGGTCTTGATGAGGAAACATCTTTAGTGGGTTTAAAAGATGATTTAAATTTCATTCCCATTCGGCACACATCACATAATTTTGTTTTTTCCAATTTCAGTTAGGCTAAATTAAAAATTAGATTTTTCTTAATAAAATTCTCTAATGACTAAATATTATAATTTCCAAGCCTCTTATACAAAAAATTCATTAATTTTGGCATTTAAACACATAAAATTCTATTTACTTAAGGAATAAAGATCTAGTGTCTATACATTTTCAATTTTTGGTGCACTAAATTTAACCAACTTATATAAAAAAATATGAATTATTATAAAAATAAACAGAATATCCATCATAATAGAGTTGAGAAATAATCATCAGATTATGCTTTAAGACTTTAATATAAAGTACATTATTGATAAAGATTGAATTTTGATATCTAATAGATCTAATTCTAATATTTTTTCCTTTGGAATTTTCACCAAATATGACATATCCAAAATTGATTTTAGATAGTGAGTGAAATTTTGAAAAATCTCCACTCATGTTTCTTAAATAACCATTGTCTGTAAAACATATGGATTATTTATTGTTATAGATTTTCCAATCATCATTTTTTCCATTAAGAACATATCTTCTTTTAGATTTGATACTTCATCTTCATAATTATAATTGTAGTCATCATTAGAGTCCTATAAATAACTCTATATAGACTTCATTTATTTATTTTCCTTTTTATAGTTAGATCTATTCTTATACATATTTTCATAAATACGATTTTCCTTAAATTAAGGGTAATAATGATCGATATGATAAACCTTCTTACACTCATAGCACCTCACTTCTTTATCCCATCGAACTTTTTATACATATTAAAGGATTTATTGAATATTATTCTATAATTGAAAAACATCTTAAAATTATTTAAAATTGAGTAATATAAACACTATATTTTTTGTTTCTTTAATTATCAATATCAAATAAGTATTATAATGATGTCTTTCTATTTTTTCTCATATTTTTATTGGGATAATTTTAAGGAAGCATTTTCCTTTTTTATCATATTATATTATTATTCCTCATCTTCCATCTAAGCTTCATACATCACAAGTGTTCCAATAAGATATTTTATTTTAAAATATTTTAAGGAATTATATTTCCTAAGAGTAGCTGAATTTTCACTCCATTTTGATGGTATAACTCTGAGTACTTTGAGAAAAACAATAGGTTCAGGCACAATATCTCCTCAAGTAGCTACATTATTTATAATTTCATTTATCCTTTTATTAATCTATTTTATTATCTCACCATTAAACTTTATAAATGTATCAAAAATAAATTTTAAATTGTAGTATCTATGTTTACTTACATTATCAGTACCTTTATAGGAAACAAATATGGTTTTCCACATTTCATTGTTGTATCACAATGTGAAACTAGACTAAACTCATCAATACAAAATCCATATAAAATAAAATTCATTGTCTTGTATTTTAGGTTATATTTTTATTTAAAAATAGAATAATGGTTCTTTTGTTTTCATTTAGGAATTTTATAGGGCTTGGAATCTTTCAAATAAACCATTCGACTAATATTTTTCAGATAAACAATCATTTGAGATTTCCAACACCCATAATATTACCCATTCAAATAAATAGACCTTAACATAGACATTACCTATATATTTTTATCCATTTATCCATTTGAAAAATATATTTATGAATTAAAACTAATATATTTGATAACTCGAGAGTCTCAAGCACTAAAACCAATCTTTATACCACATGGAGTTATATAATGACTTAAGAGGGGGTGAATTTTGTTCGTAAAAATTCAACCCCAAATAAATTCTTCCCTTGAATTTTTTTTTCTCTTTTATCTGATAATAAGAAGAAATATAAATAGATTTGAAAGGAGTAGAACATATGTAACTTATAGTTGTGTGTGTAATAATAATCCTCTAGTACACTCCACTAATGCTTTCTCTTCAATCTTGGTGAATTTCACATTATAGGTCCTTCACCCATGAACCTCAACAGTTGAGTCCAAACAACTGAAACTTTTTACGAAAATTTAAAAAGAGATTGTATAGTTCGCTACCTTTTTATAAGTCCAATTTATGGTCAGTTAACACTTATAACAATGATTTTTCACATTAAATACGATGAAATTTTGTAGAAAAGTGGTTCAGATTCAGCTCACAGATAGAAGAGGAAACATTATGAAAGATGATTGGTTATTATAGAAAATTAATAAGTGATTCAATAAATATCGATTGAAGATCTATCAACTATAGTTGATTTTTTCTTCAAATAATAGTAGTAGAATGTTTTTCTTTTTTAATGAATAAAAATAAAAGTATATATGTATAGGAAACCATAGTGTTCTTACTTTATTTCATCGTATTTGATTTCTAATTCAAATCTTCGTATATAATCCAATGTGTAAGAGAAAATATAATAATTAAAAATGGTGGACTATGTTCTCATATGTAACCTTTTTTAAAAATAGAAAATGTAAATATCATTTTTTACTGTAGCCATATTCTTCATTGGAACTAGATGGATTCTTAGAAATAAATGTATTACTTAATTCATCATTCCCTATATAATCACCACAATTTATAAAAAAAATAAAATTATGTGTGTAATTTTCTTCAATTTCAGTGATTTTAATAAATTCCTTGAAAGAGAAAATAAATACTCTTAAAAATAATAACATCAAATAACTATAGCCTTAAAGGAATATGTATTCCTTATGAGTCATTTCTATCATCAAAATAATATAATACCTAGAAAAATAATTAATTTGTAACTCCAAATAATATTTTTATTTGAAATAAATATTT
Organism: Viscum album; assembly: GCA_963277665.1. Classification (NCBI taxonomy): domain Eukaryota; kingdom Viridiplantae; phylum Streptophyta; class Magnoliopsida; order Santalales; family Viscaceae; genus Viscum; species Viscum album. The sequence goes on from OY728152.1 coordinate 1,235,711,563, forward strand.
GGCATCTTGACATAGTCTATTATGTATGAAAATTAATAAATTCAAAAGATAATCCTATTTTCATACAATAAATAAACTTGAAACGCTATTCGATATGATAATTTCAGTACTCATATAATATATTTGTTCTATATGTGATAATTTTTAACTTTATATAATATTTTACTTTATTGAATATCATTACATTGAATTTATAAGCTCATATAACAAATCATAGCTTATTATGATAATTTATTCTTCATATGATAAATGAATTTGTCAAAATTCATGGCTCATAATAAATTCTTCGGCATCATACAGTAGTTATCATATATAATATTTTTATAGGATAATTTAATTTGTTGAGAAATATGAAATGTTACATGAAGATTTACATCTATTCATAATATTATTTCCTTTTACAGAAAACATATTTCCTAGTAGAATATTATAATTAATATCTTGTATGATTAATTATCATCTTGTATAATAATTTATTAGTTCATATGATATTTTCTTTAGAAATTTTCTTCAATCATGAAAACCAAATATTTAACCAGAATAATCTAAAAAGAAATATTGTATAAGAAACAACATTATTTCCTGAAAAACCACAAGATAATTTTATTGTTTATAATATTTAAGATTTATTTAGCATGAAAACATATAAAATATTAAGATATGTTGGAACAACATTAGTATGTTCAATAGTTCTTATTCTTTTGGGGATTATTGGCATCATACGATTCTATGAATTTACATAAAAGGTTTTCATTTACCTTATACATAGGATTTATTTGGATATGTGTAAATATAAGTTGGATTTTTATTTAGGTTAGTATCACAAGATATGTTTTGTGTAAATAGTTAAACATTAATTTGGTTTTTACAAATTGATTTAGTGAAAGTAATGGTGATTCAAAACTAAATCACTAGAAACATGCATACATATAATGAAAATACATGAGATATGATAGTGAGGTAATGAAACCCCTATAAAAAAACTAATCATTATATTCCATTCCAATAAAAAAACTTGTCAATACCTCAATCATCAAATTGGTTAGGTCATTATAAAGTTAGGTACCCATGGATTATCATGTGTGAGGAAATAAATATATAGTTGACAATATAAATAATGAATTTATCCACGTTTTTATTTGATTTTAGGTATATTTATACACATCGCTAATTGATTACCTGCAATTCATAAAAACGTAGTTAAATGAGGTGTGGATAATTTAGTCACATATCTAATTAAACTTATCTGTGTTTCAAAGAAATGATAGTAAATCAACCTATGTTTTACCCATAGTTTTTAGAAATATGGGTTAGTATTTTTCAATGATTAAACTTTTTTTAATTGGTCATCCCCCCTCATGTGATCTCTAGTCCCTGAATTCCTCATCGGTTCCCGTTTCACCAACAAACCCTAACATAGTCACCTCCTTCACTCATCCTTCCTAGTTAAAGTACCTCTGACCCATACACCTAAATCTAGTGCTAGAACTAGAAACTTTACACATATTATTTAATAGAAATTGAGAAAACCTGAGTTTAACACACGCGCGCGCACGTACGCGCACACACACACACACACACATATATAATTTCATTAAACATTAAATCTCACAAACTTTCATACAATTGCAGAACCCAAAGGTTTCGTGTCTTTTTAAGATTATCCACATTCTCTTTTTATTTTATATAAATTATTCAATATTTCCCACAAATATCCATCTCATGTAATTCCCTATTATACATATCATATAAAATATTCCACATAATAAAATAGGTAATGTAAATATAAGAAAAGGTGAGATCAAATGATTTTTAAGCATAAACATAAGTTATGTCTATTGAATACCATCAGTGATAATAATTAAAGGATGTGGGTATGAGTATATGAACATTACATAATGAAATTATACCCAATAAAACATAGATCAAAAATCATGTCATAAGTATTTGTTAATAACATTATTCATGATACTTAGGAGCGAAAAATTATGTGTTTTTAATCATGACCCAAGAAATTAACATGGGTATTTGGAAAAAAATCTAAATTTAGCATAAATATAACATAATAATTCAAAACATTAAGGAAAAGGATAACCATAATCAGGTCCATATATAAAATTACAAACATAAAAATAATGGATATGCATAGAGTTGTGATCATAGAAATAATAACCATGCATGAGTTATAAACATAACAATAACATCCACACATAAAGTTGTGAACATAAAAATAATATCCATGAACTGATTTGTGAGCATAACAATAGTTCTCATGAATAGAGTTGGGCACATAACAATAATATCCACACATAGAGTTGTGCAAATAACAATAATTTCCACATAAGGAGTAGTGAACATAAGAATAATACTAATTCATAACATCAGTATCTCATGAAGCATAAATATTTACCTAATTCATTAGAGGTTTATATTGGTCCCACAAATTATATAATTCTAAATCATACATATGTGTTCCATAAGTTCTTGAATACATTCATAATTTCATCATATCTTATTTAACTTGTAAAAATAAATTGGTTTTATAAAAACTTCCTTAAGATATTATCATAAGTCATACATAGAATGAATGTGGGTATTAATATAAAATAATATCCCTTATGAATCAAAATAAACATTAAATAATGTTAAAATATGTGAAATACACTATTATAATAGAATTATAAAAATTATTTAAAAAATAAGATGAAATGTCCTTTACTTCTGAAAAGTTATTTTTAAAAGAAAATAATTTATAGAAAATGGGAAAATAAGTTACTTTAGAAATGCCAAAAAACATGGAGTGGGATATTCTTATAAAAAATAATGAAAAATAATGTAAAATTTATTCATGCCTAAAATTTTAAAAATGATCTTTTTTCATTTTTATAAGAAAATCATTGTAAATTAAAATAAGGCTCATGCATAAAATGTAAGAAAATATTCTTGTAGTTATTTTTTAAAGAATGTAAATGTTAACAGAAACTTACATTAACAAATAATTTAATTATAGACAAATACATTTATAAATAAAAATAAAAAATATAAACATAGTGGAGAAATATTCTCATCTAGAAAGAAGAGATAAGATCGTTTATACTTACAAATATCCTTTTAGTAAAATTGTGAACTAAAGGGGAATGAAATGTTAATATGGCATGTAAACCCTCTAAATCACTATAGGAAAATAAAATACATGATTTTTAAATATAAATAGAATAAAATTTTCACAAATATTAATTTAAACATAGATAGTCTCAATTTAAATGTGCGATTAGAAAGAATCCCACATAGCTTTGGTAACATTTGAATCAAAGTCCCTTGAAAGATAAAAACCAAGATAAAAATTTAAATCCATATAATTTCTTGAAAATTGTGATGAAATTTATTCATGGTTAGAAAAGGAATCACACAAAAAAAATATTGGTAATGAAAATAGAAAATTTCTAAATGAGGGAAAATTGAGATGAGAAAAGCCATAACATTACTCCTAACATCTACAAAGGCTATTTAACCTCTTGTATAATAAAAAAATAAATCATAATAAATAATTTTTTAAAATCCTTTAAATCAATTACCTTTTAGAGTCTTTAATTTTCTTCCTTTATTATAGATGTATTAGTTAGTTATTACTTATTTTTATCTTCATATGTTTATAATTTTGGTTGTTTTTCATGAGTTTAACAATTGAAATTTTAGTCCTCATTCATTAATATGGAGTTCATAATTCCTAGATTATTCAGGGAAGTGGAGTCTTTTTATTTATTGATTTAGGTAGTCCCTTTTTCATTTTTGGAAAGGTATGGGTATGGTTTTCAATAATGGAATCCATAAGGAGATTGTTTTGTGTAATTTACCAATAAAAAATTGATTACTTTATAATGATCATCCATTTTTTATCATCATTTAAGAATTATATTAATTATATAAATAACTCCTTAAAATTATACAAAATAATTATTAATGTCTTTATACTTTTTTTAAAGGTTGGTGTGGAAGCCTCATTTTATTTTTAAAGCAAAGTAAAGTCTTCTTTCAACTAGGTAGAGGGAGACCCATTACATAGCCTGATGCCCTACTGGGCATATAACCCATTAGATGGCCCATAGGCTGATAATTTTTTGCCCAAGGCCCATTCTGTGAATAGTAATACTGTAGTACCCACATTCTACAGTACTCACATAGTACGCACCTCTGCTTCAGTGTCTTGCCGCTGCTACAGTGCCCGATGTGGCTACAAAGTCGCCGCTACTACAGTACTACTACAACACTTACGCCTAATCAGTTTTGAATCCCCATTTTTCATTTAGGATTATAGAGGCCTTACCACTAATCTAAACCTCTACTACATGTCTTGATACTTATTCATGATGAAAATAATTATGTTGGTAAAGATTCATTTATGTAGGTGGTTAAACCGACCCAAACAAGAACATTATATACTTTTAAATGAGTAAGATTATAGAGTTATAAAATAGTAATAACATTTTTATAGAATAATAATGATATTAATATATCATCATTCTAGTGTACAATAATATTTATAAATAGTGGATATGATAAGGTAATTGAAAAATATTGTTAATAATTGTGTACTTTCATTGATGAATTCACTCCTTCTGGACATGGGTTCTTTTGGAATGAAGAATTTTTGATTCCTTAATAAAACCATAGGCTACCAAAAACAAAATAATAATTTTAATATAGGAAAAATATTTAATTATTTAATATAGATTTGAAGGAAAATTGTAACACCCTGAGATTATATGAATTATTATTTATTGAATTAATTTAATATTTTTAATATTTACCAATTCTCACAGTGATAGAAATAGTTATTTTTTTATTTATATTAAAAAATGAAGTTATAAATTCATTATATGCTACACCAAGGTAATATTGTGCTATACGCAACACTGAATTGGTGTATGTTACACGCAACAATGGGTTTCTACAAAACATCATTTAATTGTTATAATTATTTAAACAATATAGTTACAACCTAGCCGTTATGAATAGAAAAATGAATACAGATAAATTATTTTAAAATATTTTTATAATTTTTTATATAAATAAAATGTTTTCATTATGAAAAATATAATTTTTGGTAGAGTATATATATGTTCAAAAATACTATTTTCTCAAATGAACTAATTTTTGTGTCTTTCTGTGAAAAAATAATAAAATTAATTTTAAACACTTTTATAAATTTAATTTGTTAAAAAACTTCATTTTTTTTAATTCATAATTCAAAAATTATCTTACGGTCAATTTTTTGGATTTTTCTAAGGAACTTCATTTTTAGACGAATAGTGAAAAATACTATATTTTAGTTAACAATTGCCTATTTCTTTTAAATAATTATTAAAGTTAAATTATATTTAAAATTGGTTTTTAAAGTAAAAGAATATAAATAAATTGTCTATTAATTAAATTTAGTTGATTGGAATCTTTTTTTTATTAAAATTTTTTTAAACACTTATTGAACTTTTGAACGTTTTTACTTTATAAACCCACTTTCTCACCAAGTCTATGAGATTAGCGTTAAACTTTATTTTCCCACTTATGTGATTTGAATTTTTAAAAAATGTGCATAAATTTTTGTATTAAGTATAATATTTTTGTTCTAATAAGATAAATTTATTTTTTATCAAAAAGAATTAATGAAGGTGATTAAAATTAATTATGGTGATTAAGGTAAAATTAAGCTTAATAAGGGACTAAAACATAATCTTAAGGAACAAAATGACCTGGAAACCTACCCAAAGGAAATTGTATTCAAATAATTCGACCATATCCTCTCTTGGTTCTAATTTTATTGGTTATTTTTTTATTATTAAATGGAAGTTTCCTATATAAAAGGTTAAGTAAGGAAAAAAGGAAAAATTTAACTTTCCATACCTTTAAAACTTATAAAATGTTGAGATATATACGAAACATCATATTTTAGGTTATATATATCATTTTTGAATATAAATGGATTTTTTTATCATAATATTTTATCATTAATTTTTAGATATCATTTAGTTACTTAAAATTCATAAGAAACACCAATGTAGTGATTATTAACTTAATAATTGACAAAAAATGATACTATAAATATTAAAAGTGAAGTAAATTGATGGAATTATTATATCTAATTATTTTTTTAGACAAATATATCATGTTAAATATATTTAATATTAATATATTTTAATCCTAATACTATTTTTATATTTAAAAATTAAAATTAAATAAATAATGTTGAAATTGACATTAATGTCATTTTATAATAAATAATATTTTATTAAATGATTTGAAATTAATAAAAATACTATATTCATCCAAGTGATTTTAAAGTGTTAATAAATATTAAATATGGGATACTAATGGACCAATTTATCTTTTATAATTTACATATTGACTCATAGATTGTAAAAACATTGGTTACACAATATGGGTTTAAACACTGTTTTTGCGCGTCGCATGCGCTTATTTTAAAATTATTTTCCAAAACACATGATATTTAAATTTTAAAAACTATTTATAATATTTATAATTATGTTTCTATTTATTTAAAATATAATAAAACTTTAATTTAGTCTTAATGTTTAAACTACATAGGTTAGAAAACTAGTGTTTTAATAAAAACCAAAATGATAAAATTGGGGAAACATAAGAGTTAAGAAACAAAATTATTAAAATTCTCATATTTTGTGTGTTTTGGGTTTTTATCAACTATTATCTCCCTTTTTAGGTGCATTTGTTAAGTTACACTTCCTATTAATGAATATCTTTTGGTATTTACAAGAGTGTCACTTCACTTCCACTATAAAAAGGAAAGCACTCTCCCACTTCTTTACACCTCCAAAACCACTTAGGTTCAGACAATATATTCACAATACATATCCCAAAATCCATAACTTCCTCTTTGAAGCCTCAATTTGGGCATAAATCAAAAAAACTAATCCCTCTGGTGAAAACCAAAAGTTGTTACTCAAAGAATAGGTAATATCCTCCTTCAAGATCCTTTATATTATATTTATTCTCCAACCCCCACCATTATCCTTATTAAATTATTATAAAAAAATTTATAACAAATATACTAATATGTTTTTATGCTTATGGTTTTTCCAAAACATACACACAATTCCATAAAACAGGTAACAAACATGTTGTTTACATATACGGTGAACTACCGCCTCATGAAACAATGATTATTAGTTTTTCCTTTACCACCTCTCATGGTGGAAATTATGATGGACAAACTATTTATATATGATATATTTTATATTTATAATGTTTTTATGCTTATTTAATTTTTATTTATAAAATACTTGTATTCTTTCTATCTCGGGTAAATATGATAATTTCGTTTGAGGAAGTGTGGACTACCACCCCCTCAAAGTGATGTGATTCATTCGCACACTACATGAAATGTATTAAGGATTTTTTTAGTGAAATTATATGATATATATGAAAAAATAATTATGATTTAATTTTATTATATACATATGAACATATATTTCATTTTTTTCCTTCTTTCTTTCAATATGATTATAAAATAAAAATAATGGTCATGTGTACGTATGACTTACCATCCCCATGAATAGTGTATTCTATTTTCATAATTATATATTATATATATTATTATAATAAAAATTTTAATTAATATAAATGATAATTATTTTATTATTTACATTCTATAAATCATGATATAATTATAAGAACCAAATATACCAAAAATTAATACATATGCGAAAAATAAAGTTAATATTACCTAAATTGAAACCTTAACATAGAAAAGTAAATAAGTGGATAATATAAAATAATATTAAAACCATATATTTTATTATATATAATATTTTTTTGTGATATATTTATAATAAACTTATATTTATTATACTGGAGTTTTGAATGAGTGCGAAGAGAATCAAGACACAAGGTAGGGATATTTATAGTCTCGCTTTTATTTCTGTGAGATTTACACCATATTCACCACGCATATATTTTTTTTAGTGATTATACATCTCATTAATATATTATATAACTATTATCTATAATTTTATGATTATTTACATATCCATTTTATGATATCTCTATCATGGGGGTTTATTTTTCAAGATTTTTCAAATCAGAAAAGTAGTTTTGTCTCAATTTTCCTTCTTTGAGACACATGTAATGAAATTAAAGAACTATGTTTTCAAAAATGTTTTCAAATATCATATTTTAAGATCATTTTCTATTAAAAAATATTTTAAAAAAGTTTTATGGTTTTTAATCTTCCTTTAGAAGTTTTCAAATTATTTTCAAATAAATGGTTTTCAAAATATTTTCTAGATTATTTTATATGTTTTCATGAAATTTTTTTTCCAAAATGTTATCAAGATCTCTTTATATGGTTTCAAAGAAAAAGGATTTCAAAATGTTTTTAGATATTTGTTTGTATGTTTTCAATACTATTTTCATGAAAAGGTTTTCTAAATGTTTTTATCTTTTAAATATATTTTTCAAATAAGAAAGTATATTTTCCACAAGAAATGTTTTTATGTTATCATTACAAGTTATTTTTAATATAATAAGGAATCTGTTGATGTTACTCATTACCTTAAATGAAATTATACAAAGGCTCCATTCATATTATTTCGTGAATGGTTTATGTTTTTATGGAAGGATTATTCTGACACATGTTTCTCTTCAATGGGTTATATGATTTTGAATCCTGCTTCTTTTCATGGATTATGATTTGTTGAAATTATTATGAAAGCTATCTCTTTTTCCATAGGTTATGATGTGAAGAAATGTTATTTTTTCCCATTTTAATTCATGGTATTATGAAATGTTTTTTATAAAATCTATATATTTTTACAGTTCATGGTATAATGAATGTTTTATTCTCTTGTGGCACATGTATGGATGATTTTATTATGAGATAGGTGGTACCTATATTTCACTTAAATTAATTGGGTAACGATTTATATCTCATGAGATAATTATATGAATCAAGTCTATGGGGTTGATCCATTATGGGAATATAGGGAAACATGATCCGTTATAAAGAATGGACTATTAATGGGGATGGTGGTGTGTCCCTCCTAGTAGTTGAAGTCACCATGAATATGAAAGATGGTGAAAACTGATCCCTTATAAGGAAATAACTCTTACTGGGGATGGTGGTGTGTCCTTCCCAGTAGGTGATGTTCCCATAAAGTTCCCTAATAAGTTATAGTTATACATATTGACTTATAGGTATTGATATCACATGTTTATATATGCCACAATTCCATGTATTATTCCTATGATGTGCTTTCATAGCTTATGTTATTTGTTTCATTCTGATTCATGTCTTATTAACAGCCAATCTTTTTGAAAAAAATCATGTTTTTTGTCTTTTAATATGTAGTTTATGATCTTATATTGTTATTATCACAGTCTCATACCCCTATTCTCTTTTTTATGCTTATAGGTCTCTATTGATTACCCTTACTGATCATGTGATCTCACCTCTTCTATGTTTCCTTTCCTAGGTGTTGAGGATATTTATTAATTATAATGTCCATAAGAAGGGTGATAGTCATGAAGAACCTAGTGGGAGATAAATTAGCTCTCTTATGTACCAATTTTTATGTTTCTATGTTTCTAAAGACAATAAAATAATATGGTCTTTGGGTGTATATTTGTGTAATGTTTTAAGTATTCTACAAAAGTGATGTAACGTCTATGTACTTTTACGATTGGGTTGTTAAAGTTGGTATCTGAGAAAAGGTTTATTTAAAATTTGGAAACTAGGATGAGAAATAATTAGTGATATCCCTAGTTATATTTCTATGGATTTTTCTAGGGATGTATCTAAGGATAAGTACAAGGATGAGTTAACATTTAAGAAAATGTCTTGGATTTTGGTAAAGGATAGAGTGAATCATTTCCTAGAAATATAACAATGTCTGGATACTACAAGTGGATGTGGATCCGGAACATATGTACCTAGGGGTAACATCTCTGAAAAGATGTCCAGAGCCTGACTTAGGGTAATCTAGTACATGAAAAAAGGTCTTGTTGTGCACATGGTTTAACACTCCCAGGGTATATTCTTTGGAAACTCACAAACTTTTCATGAACCATAATGAAGGATGTAAATGGAATATGACTATGAATAACCTAGGATAAGCCTAAGGTTTTTTCAATTAAAAAGTAGGCATCATGATTTAGACATCCTATAAGTAATTTTTCATTATTGTGAGGTTTTCTTATATGATATGTGTTTCTGACCTTGTACATTCTTGTTTTTAGTCAAAGGAGATAACTATAAGGAACCTAGTTGACATTGAAAGTTTCAACTTTTCAAATTATGGAAATTATTGAAATTTTTTTCCTAAGTGGAGATATTATAAATAGAATCAGGAAGGTGGTATTTGTATTGGTTATACTTATAAAGATAAATAGACCACACACATCATGTGAAAGGTATGTGATGTTCTTCCAGTATTGTTTACATTGAACATAAGATGTGTGATTAGATTTAGTTTTAGGAACCTTATGTTGTGATTCAAATTTCATATTCTAATAAAAAGGTATTAAGGAATAAGCTCCTGAATCTAGAGTAATGGTTTAATAATAAATTTGTATTAGTGAAGTATTTATGTTTTCTAATTCAAATATCATGTTATGTGAATCTTGAAATATATAAATAGTTTTAGTATATGTTTTTATTAAAAAACCAAAAGTATATATTCAATGGGGATTTCATGGAAAGGAGATATTTTGATTAAGGGAAGGTTACCCTTAATTAATTCCTAACATTGAGATAATGATCTTTTGATAATGATATATTGGATATGAATAAGTAAATTGGATGGAAGAGATTACCTTAGAACTAATTATTGAAAAATTGGTCTATGTCTTCAAGGATGAAGTTTACAACTTCTTGTATTTAAATAATGTATCCATTAATCATTAGAATAAATATGCATGCATGTTTTCCAAAATAATTTATGGTAATTTAGGTTATTACCATGTTTCAAGGGAATATATTATGTGGGTAATCAGATGTTTGGAATGTGACAACCAAGAGAAAAAAATTTATATATAGGTGATCAATGTTAATATGATTTCATGTCATTATTTCTAAAGATTTATATTTTCATCTTTTAGAAGGGTTATATGGTTAACCATTTATGGAAATTTTATGTTAAGATTAATATGAATATGTTAGGATTAATGTGTTATCTCACCACATGAGGATTTATTTATATTGGATAACTTGATCTAACAACTTTGTATTCATTATAAATGATGAAAAATGGGATGGCATATCATGGATCTCATGATATGTTAGTAATTCATGAATGAAAAAATAACCTTCTTTTTTCAATAAATAGGTGAATTGGGTCAAGGAACAACAAAGGGAGGGTTTCTTGAAGTCATTTAATTATATCTTTTCATGAAAATTCTTTAACTTTATAAAAATGATCTGAAAATTAAATGTTGTCCTAATACATTAATTCTTTTGAACTGATGGCCTTTTAAATCTTCATATATTTATGACTTTGAGGCGCTCAAATTTTCATTGACTATTCAATTTTTTTTGATTGATGACCTTAATCACTCCCTTTTAATATTTAAATTTTTTCTCCATGTCTATGTTTTCACTTCCCACCTATGTTCTCTTATGTGTAAACCTAGTTATGTGATACTTTGTGCCACTTTTATGTTTCCATATTTCATTTTATTTGGAAGTTTTAGTGTTTATATTTATTATGTGGGTTTCTATTAAAGGAAAATTTAATTATTAAACCTTTGATATCATATATGAATTTCAAGGGTAAAATTCATTTTTAGGGGGTTATAATGTAACACCCTAAGAATTTGTGAATTGTTTTTTTAATTAAATTAACCTTTTTGAAATTAAGAAATTCACACGATGCTAGAAATAGTTTTTTAATTATTATTTATATAAAATAAAAAATTAATAAATTCATTATATGCTATACTAAGGTAATATTATTCTATACACAACACTAACATGGTGTACGTTATACGTAACACTAAGTTTCTACAAAGCATCATTTTATTATTATAATTATTTAAATGACATAGTTATAACCAAGCCATTAAAAAAAGAAAGGAAAATAGTGATAACTAATTTTAAAATATTTTTTAAAATGTTATTAACTAAATAAAATGTATTTATTATGAAAAATATAATTTTTCATAAAGTTTTTATATGTTTAAAAATACTATTTTTACAAATGAATTGATTTTTATGTTCTTATGTGAAAAATAATAATTTTAGATACTATTAGAAATTTATTTTGATAAATTAAACTTCATTTTTTAATTCATAAAATTAAAATTATCTTATGGTTAATTATTGATATTTTTCAAAGAATCTTCATCTTTAGATAAATAGTAAAAAATATTTTATTTTAGTTAAAAACACCATCTTCTTTTAAATACTTTTTAATGTAAAATTATATTTTAAATTTGTTTTTATAGTAAAAATAGATAAATAATACATATATTAATCCAATTTAGTTCATTGGAATGATTTTTATATTTATATTAAATATAAACACTTATTTAACTTTTGAACATTTTACATTATAAACTCACTTTCTCACCACAACTCCTGGATTAGCGTTAAACTTAATTTTCCCACTTCTCTGATTTGAATTTTGAAACATAGAAATACTTTGATGTAATAATTATAATATTTATTTATAATAATATCAACTTAATTTTTTACCAAAAGGGACTAGTGAAGGTGATTAAAATCAATTATAGCGATTAAGGTAAAATTAAGCTTAATAAGGGACTAAAAATTAATCTTGAGGACCAAAATGACTTGGAAACTTGTCCATTGGAAATTGGATAACAATAATTCAAACATATCCCCTATTTTTTCCAATTGTATGGGTTATTTTTTTATTATTAAATGTAATTTTTTTTTATATAATAGTTTATGTATGGAAGAAGACAAAAAGGGAACTATCCTTACCATTAAAACTTATAAAACATTGAGATATGTAAAAAATAACAAATTTTTGTATATAAATATCATTTTGAAATACAAATGGGTAATTATTATCATAATAATTTATCATTAATTTTTATATATGATTTAGATACTTAAAATTCTTAAGAAATAAACATAGTGATTATTAAGTTAATATTCACTAAAATAAATGATACTATAAATATTAAAATTAAAGTAAATTGATTTAATTACTTTACTAATCATTTTAAATAGATATAAACTTAATATATTTTAATTATAATACTATTTTGGTACTTTAAAATTAAAATTAAATAAATAATGTCAAAATTGACATTAATGTCATTTTACAATAAATAATATTTTATTAAATGATTTAAAATTAATAAAAATACTATATTATTCAAAGTGATTTGTAATTGTTAATAAATATTAAATATGGAATATTAATGGACCAATTGATATTCTATAATTAAAAAATTGACTCATAGATTGTAAATATATTTTTAGCACAGTCCAGGTTTAAGAAGTGTTTTTGTGCGTCACATACGCTTGTTTTAAAATTAATTTCCAAAAATGTGATATTTTTATTTTTTAAATTATGTATAATATTTATAATTAAGTTGATATATGTTTTATAAATAATATAATTTTAACTTATTATTAATATTTAAACTACATTGGTTAGAAAACTATTGTTTTTAATAAAAACCAAAATGATAAAATTGGGGAAAGTTTGAAGTTATGGAACAAAATTATTAAAATTAACAAAAAAAATTATGTTGGTGGTTTTTATCAACCATTATTCCCCTTTACTCCATTATTTTTATATTTTTTAGGCACATTAGGAAATTTATACCTCCAATTAAAGAATACTTTTTATTATTTACAAGAGTGTCACACCCGTTCCACTATAAAATGGTAATCACTCTCCCACTTACTTACACCTCTCAAACCACTTTGATTTGGAAAAAATTTTCCCATAAACTTCTGAAAATACCTCCCTTACTCCTTGAATCCTCCCTTTAGGCATAAAGAAAACCAAGGAATTCCTTTGGTGAAAACCAAAAGGAGTTACCCAAAAAATAGGTAACATAATCCCTCAAACTCCTTTATCTTATTTTCATTCACTTCCCCTCTACTATTATTATTCCATGATTATAAAAAAACACCATTATAATCAACATACTTATAAAAAACACCAATAAAATCATTTATTATTTACTACCTCTCATGGTGTACAATATTATAGACACAATATTTATATATGATATTTATGATATTTATAATGTCTTTATTCTTCTATAAGTTTTATTTATAACATATCATTATTCTTTCCATCTTCTATAAATATGATAATTTCATTTGGGGAAGTGTGGACTACCACCCCTGAAAGCATTTTGATTCATTTAACCACTACATGGAATATATTAAGGATGTTTATAGTAAAATTATATGATATATATGGCATAAAAATGATAATTTAATATTATTATATATATACATATATATATATATATATCATTTTATTTATTTCATTTAATATGATAATAAAATAGAAACGGTGTTTATGCATACGTATGACCATCCCATCTCCATAAACAGTGTATTCCATTTTCATAATTATGTATTATATAGATTATTATAATACAAATATACCTAATATAAATGATATCTATATCTTGGTTTAAATTTTTTAAATCATGATATAAGTATAAGGGCCAAAGATGCAACAAATTAATACACATGGGAAAAATAATGTGAATATTACCCAAAGTGAAACCTCAATATAGAAATGTTAATAAGTAGGTAATATAATGTCATAATAAAACCATATATGTTATTAGATATAAGAATATGGTTTTTTGATAGATTTTTAATAAACTTATATTTATTATAAAAGAGGTTTTAATGAGTACTATGATATTAAAGACAAAATGTAAGGATATTTCTAGTATCACTTTTATTTCAGGGAGATTTATGCCTTACTCATTACTCATTCATGAATATATTCAATTATTTTTATTCTTAATTTTATGAGAACTTACAAATCCATTTCATGATATCTATTTCATGGGGTTTATTGTTCAATAGTTTCGAAATTGGAAAAGTTGTTTTTTTTTCAATTTGCATTCTTTGAGACACATGCCATGAACTTCAAGAAACCTATTTTTAAAAATGTTTTAAAAGATGATCTTTTAATACGATTTTCAATGGAAATTGATTTTAAAATTTTTTATGGTTTTCATGATTCCTTTACAAAAATTCAATGTATTTTCAAAGAAATTTTTTCAAAACATTTTCAAGATTCCTTTATAATTTTTCAAGAAAAATGGTTTTCAAAACGCTTTCAAGTTATCTTTATGTTTTTAAAGAAAAAGGTTTTAAAAATATTATTTATTTATTTAATGTTTTTCAATATTATTTTCAAGAAAATGGTTTTCAAAAGTTTTTATATTTTAATAGAAAAAATTTCAAAGAAGAAAGGATATTTTCCCCAAGAAAGTTTTTCAAAATATCTTTCCATGTTATTTTTTATCTAAGATAACTGATATTGATGTTAATTCTTCCATTATAAGAAATTATACAAAGGTTACATTCATATTATTTCTTGAATGGTTTATATTTTATATAAGGATTATTATGAAACCTTTTTCCCTTCCACATGTTATATGCTATTTGAAACCCAATTATTTTCACAGGTTATGATCTGATGAAATGATTTGAAAACTTATCTCATTTCTATAGGTTATTATGTGATGAAAAGTTATTATTACTCATTTCATTTCATGAGATTATGATATGATGTTTATGACATCCATATCTTCTTATAGTTCATGATATGATTAAATTTTTTTATCTTATGGAATATGTAAGAATGATTTTATTGTGAGATGGGTGGGACCTATATCTCCCTCCAATGCATTGGGTTAAGATTTATATCTCATGAGATAATGATGGGAATCAATTTTATGGGCTTGATACATTAAGTAAATATTGGGAAACCCAAACCCTTATAAGAAAACTACTACGACATGGGATGGTGATGTGTTCCACCCAGTAGGTGTAGTCACCCTAAAGATGGAAGATTGGAAAACTTGATCCATTACGAGAATATGGGGAAACCCTATACCTTACATGTAATGAAGTATTACTGGTGATGGTGGTGTGTATTTACCAATAGGTGCAGCTCCCATTAAGTTCCCTGATAAGTTCTAGTTATTTTTCTTGACTTATACAGAATGATATCACATGTTTATGTATTCCAAAATTTCATGTCTTATTCATATGATAAAATTTCATGGATAAATTTTTTTTTTCTTATGACCCATTTCTTATAAACATTCAATATTTATTCTATAATTCATGTTTCTGGTCTTTTTATATGTAGGATATGATCTTCTAATGTTATTATCACGTTCTCATAACCATATGCTCATGTTTATGCTTACATTTATTCCCTATTAACCCTTACTAAGAATTTGATATCACCCCATTTTATGTTTCCCTCCATAGGTTTTGAAGATATTTATTAAGTATGATATCTCTAATAAGGGTTCTAGTTATGAATAACCTAGTGTGAGATAATGTAGCTTGCTTATGTTCCAATGTTTATGTTTCCATGTTTCAAAAAGCACTATACTAATACATCCTTTGGGAATATATTTTTGTAATGTTTTAAGTTTTCATAAAAAGTGATGTAATGTCTATGTATGTTTAATATTGGTTCATTATAAAAATATTAGTGTGGATTGGGTAGATGAGGGTTCCTTTTATAGGTGATTTTTGAGTTGTATTTCCACAAATTCAAATTTTTTAATGTATAAGGCTGTCATTTTAAAAGGAAAGTCAATATAAAGTAGAAATATAATGTATTTTGGATACGTATTAGTTGATAAATCCACCATAAAAACATTTAGAGATAGGTTTTTATGATATTTTATGACTTTACCACTTAATTTAACACTTTTTACCTCATTTTACCTTTACTGTTGTAACTCTGTTTTTACCTTAATAGCTTATGTTTTTCTTAGAAATTAAGTTGACCTCATTAAATAATTCCAACATTTTAATTATAATTTTTTAATCAATTTAATATAATTCAATTTATAAATATGGAAAAAAATTCTTTTAAATGAATATATAATATATATAGAATAAATAATTTTTATATAAAAAACATTTTAGACATTAAGTGTTCTGAATATGAATTAGTACCAATTACTTATTAAATGAGTGTTAATATATTTATTTATATATTGAAACATTACATTTTATCCCTCACTTAAAATTGAACAATTTTATTTATTAGTATATAAATACACAATACATTAAAAAATAGTTCATTGAATAATATCATTTTTTAAAATTAAATAATTTTAATCACATCCCCTTAAAATTAATTATTTATTTTTTCAACATGAAATTTTATAAATAAAAATGCATTATAATAATTATTTTAATTTTATAAATACATAAAATATTTCCATAATAATGATAATTATATGTAATTCATAAAAATTTCTTTTTATAATAAAATATTTAAATTAAAATTTGTCTCTTTATTTTATTCTAGAATAATTTATTATTTTTAATTTATGTTATTTTAAATTTTTTATTAAAAATTATACAACTTCAATATACCTTTTGGATACATGCATAATCAATGACCATAGATCCGGCAACAATATTTCCAAAGACCATACTTCCAACAGCCATATCTAACAATAATATTTTATTCTTATATATAGCCTTACAATCATTACAAAAAACATTATTCCTATTTTTTATCTCCAAAAATATCGATTACATTTATAAAGTTTTACATTATTTAAAAATTTCTAATTGGGGTGATGATCTTCATGGAAAACTATAAGGATAAATATTTTATGTTCATGGTATTTTTATTTACTTTCAGATTTATTCCACTTGTAGTTTTCATAATGATATTTTATATTGTATTCTCATAACGTATTAATATTTATCTTGAATTGTAATATTTCGTCTCAATAAAATGTATCACACTTCATTTTAATTTTGTGTTGTGTTTTAAACAATATATTTTTAATAGTATTTATTTAAAAGTAAATTAATTATAAAATATATGGGTGTTACATTATAACCCTTAAATAAATTACATCCTTTCAATTTTAATTATATATCACTAATGAAAATATTTAAGTTTATCTATAAGATATAAGGGATTGAAGATATAATTTATAATGATATATTCACCTTACTATACTGGTAAATACAAAGATTGATTAAAGTTAGGTTCACACACACCGCTTATAGTACCCCATTTTTTAATGGGTTAGGGGACCCACCCATATACACAACCCACAAACATCCACATGAGTCCCCCATTTCAATGGTTTGAGGTAATACTTGATAATTACAGAAATGTGAGCCTACCATGAATGACTATACCCATATGATGGGAGTCCACCACCTAGCCCATGAACTAGGAGGCTTGTATGTGTCTGCTAGTGTACTATGCAATGTGGAAATATATGATGGAAGCCCCCACCCTTTACCCTATAAAACCACAAAAGAACCCAAACCCCTCTATTTTACATGTCATTGATACCTACCATCATGACATGCCACATGCACACTACCACAACAATATCAGTTAGTAAATACTAAGAAACTTGTATTGTACCTAACTAT
Source organism: Viscum album (assembly GCA_963277665.1). Taxonomy (NCBI): domain Eukaryota; kingdom Viridiplantae; phylum Streptophyta; class Magnoliopsida; order Santalales; family Viscaceae; genus Viscum; species Viscum album. The sequence continues at coordinate 1,235,730,206 of OY728152.1, forward strand.
TTCAGCAAAATACCCCTCATGATTGGGTATTGTGACCCATATAAGGGAAGTAATTTTGATATACATTTCATAGTCATAATTACACTAATAATTGATCATAGGTTAGTTTGGGATATGAAATAGGATTTACTTATTCCGTAAATTGATATAATATCTATATAGAGAGAGATAATACATGTGAAAAATAACACCAAATTTGATTTAAGGGAGACTAATATGATTTATGGGAATTAAATTCCCTCAAACTTCTTGCAAAGAATGTTGTACACATGAGAGGAAATCATTTCACCAATTTGATTTTTCTCTTATAATTAATTATTTAATCATTAGGTTGGGGATATAATTCACGTAGAAAACTATCCTAATATAAACGAGTGGGTAAAAATTCAATTTAATAGGACGTTTTAATTTATAGATTAAATAATGACTGTACCTTAACCACTTCCTTTTCATAACCCATTTCAGTAGTTGTGATTGAGTATACTTTACCTTTATCCTTTTTCCTAGGATATTTCTAATATCCATTGTCATCATTAACCCTTTAATTGGGTCACTAGTTATTATAATTCCCAAACTCCTTGTATTTAGAGAATTTAAGTGTGGGTTGTGCAATAGGTTGATCAATATTTTCATTTTTCATATCCCTTATAAATTCATATTCTTGAGAGAATTATCTTATACATGTAAATCATTTAACTATTCATTTTAGGAAATTCCCCTATAATTCTACCCATGTATTTAATATATATGAAGATTAATTTTCTTTCCTCCTTGGGTTTTAACGTTTTATTTTTTTCAAAAAAAAATTATTCTTGTCCCCAAAACCGTCAGAGTAATGGAAGCCTCCAATGAATATTTCTTCCTTGATATCACATGAAACAATTTATTCATAGCTATAAAAGTCCCATATAGACAATTAATTTTGGATCCTTAGTTTTAATCTAGAAAATAAAGGGTTGATTTTTCTTTTAGGTTCAATGATAAAACCATAAGAATACCTTGAAAGTATTGTAAATTTTTCTTCATAGGTACCAATGGATTTATCCCATTTTTTCATCAATAAAATTTTCTCTATTTTAGTGTAAGGATTTTTGGGAAAATATTTATGATAAAATATATAAATAAACACTTCTGATTTCATGGATTTGATTTCTTCCTTTAGCATTGTATTATTTATCATATTCCACCATTTGTCTATTTCAACTTCAAACTAATAAGAAACCAAACTTACGTTTTATTACTCTTCTTATTAAAGAATAAAAAAAATATTTTTTCCTATTAATCCATTTATCAATAATTAATGGATCTAAAAATACACTAAAGGTTAGTTGTCATTGACTTTTTAGATACTTAGGAAATTTTTTCTCCTTTGGTTCATTATAATGTTCAATATGGTTTATGTTATCATTCATAATATGAGATAAAATTTCGATGAATGTTTACAATACTTATCCCATCCCATTTGTGTACGTATTTTGACAATAACTGCATTTTCAATCTCCCTCAATAATAATTTAATTCCTCCTAGTTCTAGCCACTAACTAAAACCAAAAATGTTAGTGTGAGTATTAACCAATAATAATCATAGTAAGATTTATTAGGATAAGGAAAATAAATTCTAACATATTTATTTAATACTATTATATTTTAGTTTATTTATAATTTATATTTGGTTCATCATAGGTCATTTTGGGTTATATTCACTTATTATTATAACATAGTTCTAAAAAACAACTAAACCCCACTCTAATACCAACTAAATTTCCTCTAACCCACATTCTCAGATAAGATTCTTGAAAAGAAAAATACATGTATTATTTGTAACCAATTGAGAAAACTTGAGAGTAAAATATATATTTTTTACACCATTTAGCATTAAATATCATAAATTCATACAAAATCCCAAAACCCAATGGTTCAATGTCTTTATATATTAGCTGTATGATCTTATTTTAAAATCATTATTCAACATTACCCAAAAATATTCTTCCCGTATGATACTCTTTTAGACACATCATACATAATATTATTCTTTATAACCTATATAATGGAATCATGTGAAAGGGGTGATCTCAAATTCTTGGTAAGGGTAAACATAATAAATGTTTATAAAATATCATAAATTAGTGTAATCCATATATGTGGGTATTAGTAAATGAACATTACATAAGGAAATAATACCCAATAAAACATAAATCATAAATTAATATAAAATTCAATTGTCATAATAGGAGTCATGAGTTATAGGATTGAGGATACATCAGTTCATAATCATGAGAAAATAATGTAACATGGGTGTTGACACTATAAGACCAAGGACCCCTAGTTCAAGAAAGTAAGGGAGATGATAACACTTTATTTTACCTTTGAAGGTTAGTGTTTTATCCCCCTCTCTTCATTAGGACCAAAATTAGGGAATCCCTCTAAGAGAAAGCCCCTAGTATTTCTCATGGGTTGTAGCTAAGCGGGTAGTTAGACATAAATATACTTGTAACCAAAATAGGAGAGGATATGACTGAATCAAATCCCTTTATTCTTATCACACAGCTTCATCCTCTTACTTAAGTTGAATAAGGATCGTGTGGTTTTCCATATCTTTCACTTCCTCTTATTTCTCACACTTGATCATGGATCACGTGGGATTAGAGGTTAGTGGTGATCATGACATCTGAATGGTTAGATGCATGTCTCTGTATAGAATCTATTTATGGACATTCCTCTTTACTTTCTTCAGAGGTCCTCCATAGGTGTGGGTCCTAAAATCCCTGTATCAAACCAAAAGGGAATACTCCTGAATGGATTAAGCCCTGAAATCATCCGTTAATCCTCTAAAATGGTCACATTCCCTATGAGAAAACCCATCATAGGTTCTTTATAGTCTTCGGTCATCACAACCAAACTACAAGGGCTTTGATTCCTATCCATATGGGATACGTTGGAAACCTCCATGAAGTGCAAACATAGCACCCCAAAATTAACCCTAATTCTCTCTACATCACATTCCTAGAAGGTTTATGTCTAAAGTAGGAGACCACATCCCATGAATTTTCCTTAGTTCACCTTAGAGTAATTCCCTCACAAAAATTTTACTAGTCACCTTTCACCTAAACTTCATTTCCACATGAAGTTAAAATGGATAATTTGGTTCTTTTCACATGACCTTAAAAGGTATGATGTTTGTTTTAAGTGGAACTAAACTATGTTGGTTCTGATTCCTTTTATAATGATATATATGAATACCATCTCATGATAATGATCCTGAAATCAAAAAAAACTCTCATCTCCTTGGATTATGATGAACTCCATAGTGCCCCACTATGTGGCTTAAAACTAGCATCATAATAATAAATGACCAATGTATCTCTCACCAATATGAAAATAGGTATCATCAATTGAGAAACATTTACACATATAGGTGTCTTCATCCATGAATAACCTTGAATACATATAAATTATTCTAAACCCATGCATTCTAATAATTTATTTTTCATTCAAGGGAGACTCATGTAATACTTGGGGAATTAATGAAGGATTCGAGAATATGTCTTAAATATTTAAGAGAGTCCTGGAGTAGAAAATAATTCACCAAAAAGGGTTTGATGAGACATAACTCCCATCCTCTCAACCAATGTGATTCTCTAAGTGTCATTGGAGCTATTTCTTAATGACCACGTGAATTTATAAATGAGTTTCACGAAACATCTCGAATAAGGGAACCATTTTGTGTTTTTGGCTCCCTACGCAAAACATGTTGGAGGCCATTCAAAAATAATGAACTTAACATGAATGATTATGTGACCATTAAAACCCCCAAAATCATAATGTCAAACAAAACATGCAACAAATTGTTATCTAAAATAAAAAAATGGTGAACACAATGTGAATCCTTAACCAAGATGATGGTGTCACCCACACGTTAGTCCCATTTCAGTCTCAAAATTAAAGTGTTTAAAACAAGACAATCAATTATGCTTGTGTTCATATATTGAGATGTTACTTTGATGGGGTTTTCTTGTTTTTGTTTTTAACCTAAATTTTAAAAATCTTTGACAAGAACTCCATTTTATCCAAATGGTGTCATACCAGTTCTTGAAGAAATTCACAATAGCAACTTCAGAAGTTGGTTCTTAAACTAAGAAGAGGACACAATCTACCACTTAGTATATTAAAAACTGGATCCCAAATGTGATGATTATGGAGTACCACCAAAATGGTACCATCCTGACCCTGGAGGATGGTTGACAGGACTTACAACTCATGAAGATCTATCGTTCATCTACTCAGTGATGGCTGGTAGTCGAGAAGATGGCAACACCAATCATCATCTCCAACTATTTCTGGATCTTATCACTTGAACGTATCAATCAACTCCTCCCCCATCTTAGATAGGCATATCAAGAGGCTAAAATTGGACTCTCCTTGAAGACATAGGGGTCTTTTCGGAGGTATCCTTCCATTATTCATCACCATCAATGACACACAGTAGTGAACCCTCATTATGATGGGAGTTCCATCCTTGAAAGTATGTCACAGGTCATCTTGACCCAGACACACAAGATGGCCTGACAAGGGTAGAGACCGGTCAATAGGTAATATGGATACACCTCTATCCTCTATAGATAATTCGACCAACAAAATACAGTGGTAAGCAATGAGAAGGTACAAGAACTTTCTCACACCCAGAAAGCATGCTACCCAAATTTGATAGAAAACTATGAGGAGGCATAAATACCCTCCCACACCAACCAAGCCTTCCAGAAGCCTCATCTAGTAGTATTCAAAGAACACCAGTATAATATGGTAGAAAAACATGAGAAATAAAATAAACACCTTCCCACATCAATCAAGTCCTCCAATCAAATTTGATGGCACACCGCAAATAGGTGTACACACCTTCTCACATCCATCAAGCTTACTAGCAACCTCGTATAGAAGTATCTGGAGATAGCAGCTGGTACATCCTGGAAACAAATATGGTGAAAACCCAAATACCAACTCCCATGCTAGAGTATGATTAGTATCCATCAGTTGGAAATGGAGGAAAATAGCAGGCACATACCCCTACTCCAACCACAGAATGTGCATATATCCTCATTCCAACAACTAAAGTTACTAAAAATATGAAAATTTCAAAAATAACATACCAAAATTCCTTCCCATATCCTACAAACCTTTTAGGATATAATAATAGCATTTATAGTGACATATGGGTAACACACAACTCCATCCCCATAATTTTTGTGAGTCATCAACATGTCACTCAGGGGAAGACACACAACTCCATCCCCAAAAATGGGTCGACTCATCAACATGTCACTCTGAAGTAAACACACACCTATAATCACATCCAATAGGTTCATGGGCCAAACTCCCCCATGATATACAGACAACTGGATCAGATACATACCACCATTCTGACTGGAGGTAATCACCCTATTCCAATGGACACTCTAAGGATGGAACAAACTCGTGAAAAATTTCTAGAAACCTAAAGATAAGTTTCTGAAGCAAAATAGGATCAAAAAAAACAAGATTCCATTTATGAAAACTACTTTCCCCAGTAAGCCTCCCCAATCACTTGCAAGAAGGAATCAAAGAATAAGCCTCACCATATATGAATGTAAAATGAAGATCCAATCTATGGTCTTTATCTACATAATGATGGAGTTATTGAATCCCACAAACATTTATCTATAGAATCTCATAATCATACTATCCCATTAATAAATTATGGGAATAGTTGTTGCAATTATGGAGGTCCTCCCTGGACACCTCACTATGAAGGATTTCTTCATGTCTAGAATCTAATCGATCTCAAGATCCCATATCCTGTTGAGAGCCACGAAAACCCACAACATGGCCAGAAGATAAAATAGAAATAAGGTTATTACCTTCCTATCATCTACCCTAAAGGACCCCCTATGATATACACTATAGAAAATCTCATCATATTCTTATATCAAGCCATGATAGTACTCCTCCCCATAATAGTATTTCACTTCATCAAGGAGGTCCTCCCCTTGGAGATTTAGTAATGATAAATACCTCCTACCATAAGGCACTTGGTAAAATGAGGATAGTCATGCTTGATGCATTTTCATTAACATGTGGAATCTTTTCTCAACTAAAAGACAGCCCAAGGTGAAGGCCATTCTACAAAACCCCCATGGATTTTTTTCCTTCCAATACAAAAGGTTAAGTCCCTAATAATCTTTTTAATTACATTAAAATTGTAGGGAAGAGTCCACTTGGGTCAGATGAAGTTGAGAAGCCTCTGGTGAAAGAATAAGAATACATGTTGAACATGACGAGGCAATTTTCAAAATATGACATATTATTCATGTTTTGGCCTTTAGAAACTCCCAATAAAGCATTCTTGGGGTGTTATCAGAAGATTTTATGCACAAAATTTTCCTAAATATACCGAACACTATTAATCATTTAAGAGAAAAAATATTACTTTATAATAAATATCTAATCCATTTAAATTTAATAAAATAGATACATCACCAAATTGAATTAGCGGCTCTCCTAGTTGCAAAACATCCAAAATTGGGGAAAATGAGATATTTAACATGCATGTCTTAGCACATTAAAATAATTTTTTCATCTGATCACAGATTCCCAATCCAATGTTCATATCAGAGGATGGGGTGAACATGGGGAGTTTCATTTCACTTCCCTCCCCAATCAGTAAACCTGGTGAAGAAGACATCATGAAATTTAATAACATCAATATGACTTCAACAAATGGATTATGTTCACAAATAAAGGTATGATCAGGAAAAATAACTCCTATAAGATTCCCATTTACATTGGGCTTGATGTGATGGATCCATTAAAAGACTTTTGTATCAAGAATCTAAAAATATTGATTAGGCCACTTGTTTAATGGAATTCAATCACTAGATAGTGAAAATTTCACAAATTGTGAAAATGTATTTGGAAGTGGTTTGTTTAGGTGAAATTTTTATAATGCACCCAACCCACGTTCGGACACAAATCTATAAAATCAAGAAGGCATTTGTAGCATTAGTATCCATGGTAATCTAAGAGCAACCCCATACCGTGGGGTTGGGGGATTTTTTAACCCCATATTCAAGGATGGAAAACCATGATCTAAAGGTTGTGTAAATGGAGTGGGAGAATCCCCATCCAACAAGAATGGGGGAATTTTTACCTTAACAACCTCCCCCTTAGTGGGAATCAGTCTTCTTCCGATAAGGGGGAACACCATAGAATGAATCCTAAAAGTTCATCTCATCATATGATTTGGTATCCTCATGGGGAACATGCACAAAAAAATTATCCAGTGACTCCCTTTCTATTACCATCCTCCAAATAGTCTCAAAAGGACCGAAACTGGTGAGAATGAGGCCTGATAGATGGTGTCGAAAAAGGTAGACTCTCTAAGAGACTAATGAAATTCTCGTAATACATTACGCATCAGTGAATGTAATTAAAACCACCCCTTCATACCTTATAGAACATGAAGTCAATATAGAGGACTAGGAGGAGAAAGTCTCGATTCATAATATGGTCCATGCCAAAATGGTAAATGGAGGGGTATATACCTAGAACCATATTATTTTTGTGAATTTGGGAAATCCCTCAACCACTCTATTACTACCTCTATAGAGAGCATCCACCAAAGAGAAGGGTAAATGTAATGGTGTGCCCCACCCACCTCCCGAAGAGGTTTAACCCCTTACACTAGAGGAATGATTTTCTCAGCAAGAATAATAGATGAAAGAGTTGAGAATACTCAATATAAAACTACTCTATGGTAACATCCCTACAAGATATGTTCTATGAATAGAGCCTCAACTTGTACTCTTAACTAGTGTACCTCAACAAAGGGGGATCCCCACAGTGACTGACATAGGACTAGAATATCTAACCAGTGTGTATAACCAATGACCAGTATATTTGGATCTCATAGTATTAAGATATTTGGAGTTCTGTCCCTTGTCCACACAACTAGGGTTGGATCCAACACATCCTCATGGACCATCCTCTGTAGGTTACCCACCATGGGTATGAGTAAATCCTCCATGGATGAATTTACCTATTTCTTCCCCTACTAAATCCCATGTTCAACTAGAGATCCCTAATGTGATCCTCAATACTATTGAGTAATTTACAGGTCGATTGGAAGCTTTGGATGAAAGGTATGCGCTTGTGTATCTATAAAATAGGCCAACCCCGAATGGGTGGATCTGACCCCCCCGCCCCCCACCACCACCAAAATTTTTTTGTGAACCCCACAATTATAGTTTTTATTTATTTATGGGATCCAAATCATCATTTGATGAATTTAATGTCCCACTATTATCCAATTAGGGGGACCTCTATATAATAAAAAACAGTGAAACTCATATTCTCTTTACAAACAATATAAGGGATAGCCTTCATATGGTACACCAGTTTTCCAGATTGATCAATAATGGGATGGAAAGATCATTTTTTATGGTTTATATTTAAATTCAGATCAAATCTATAGAAGAAAAAATTCCTTAACCTCTCAAACTTAAAATTGTGGGAGAATGAGAGGGCCTCATATTACATTTCTTAATGGAATGGATTGACCTACTCCCTAAACCTATAGCTTCACTATGAGTTATTTTTGTCTGTCTGTATAGAGAACCTCCATGATGAGTTGTGCACACTACTCATCCCTATGAAATATATAGGAGGTTTTTGGGATCTTTTTAGAGTGGATCAAAAAATTGAACATTCAATATTGTGCACAATGTCCAAGCTTAGAGTAATTCCAGTAGTTCAAGGGAAGAGAACATGTAATGTAGATTCTACCACTATTATGCTAAATCTAGCACATACCCCATCTCCAACACTAAACCACATTCCATATCACATGGACCCTCCTCCTAATATTTAGAAGAAACACTCACCTCATTAGGATGATTGAAGGTATTAGAGGAAAAACCAATTTGAGGAACTAAAGATAAGTTTTATTCATTCCAAGATGACCAAGCCTCTAGCTACTTCATCGTGGATTTGGAAAATAACTTACCCATGTTTCCAAAGCCTAAGAGGCCTAATCAATATAGTCTCGAAGATCTCCAAAACTATTTCCTATTCCAACAAACATTGATGTTCATTATTAAGGAATGATTTTTTTTCAAATAAATTGAAAAAAATGGCGGACTGTGGACAAGTAAAGTCAGGAAACCCACTAACATAGGTAGCATGTGTTTGTACTACAAATCTAGAGGGAGTGGGTGAAAGAAAGGAAGTTACTAAAAAGGGTAAGTAGAATTTTGGTGATTATATGGTTTGAAATATTATCAACCGGACTCATGAGATCCTCTAAGCATAGTTGAAGTAACCAAATATTCCCCCAGCTGCTCCCAATGTGTCACAGCCAACTCTATCAGTGCCAAATCCATCCAAAAGCGAGTCATCTAAGAAACAACACGAATGGAAAATAAAGAGGAAAACACAATAAGATGAATTTGTACCATGGAAAATCTTTATTTTACTCTATCATACTTCATGTTGTCAATCCCAGAAGCATGAGTGCTACCCCCCCAAATGGTACAACAAGAGTCAACCCACAATATGGTGTCCTCTTCAGATAAGGGGTTGATATTTGGTTTTATTGATGTTATTCACCTAATGGATCCCTTCTCAAATGATGAGTGTGATTATGAGCCTGAGTTCTATACATCTGATTGGTGAATTACGGGAAGAGGCCATAGGGGTTGAGGACACAGGGGAAGATATGATCATAGAAGAAATCGTTTCTCTAGCCATATCCCCACTCATACCGTTTATGTAGTCAAAACTCATGGGAGATCCCTCTAGTGGGATCAACAATAGAAAGAATTTTCATCCCCACATTACAGTGTTTTCCTTGACCCAGTCATTTGGGAAGATCAAATAGAAGTATTGCCATTGCAAAATCATCCTCAATGTGCAGGCAGACCTAGTCAACCTAACCAACCATGGACAGAAGTTCCGCTAACTCCTATTCCAAGGGTCTATTCACCTAAATCAAGTATCTCAGTTCCTAAAGTGAATACAAAATAACATCCCCATTTTGGTAAGCACAAACCTTTGGCTCAAAATTATGATGTTTTGATGCAATTGGCTCTGTTTCCCATCAATTTTTCAATCCAATGTTCTCTATGTTTATTAAAAGACCCTCGGGAAGAAATCATCAAGGATTTGTTAATCCCTAAAGAATTTGAAGCAAACTTTATTGCTGGTGAAGTATATCATGGAAATATAGATCTGGTAGAAATGTCAAATGATCATATAATATTTAGAGAAAGATAGATTTGATGTTATACGTGGATATATATTACCTTTTTAAATATTTGGAATGATAAATGACGTTGATATCTGATTATCTTTCATTGACAATAAATCAGGACTCAACCTCATTCTGATCTAAACACATAATTTACTAGTAATAGTGAGTCCCACTTGTCCCCTTATGCTCTAATGCTATAGGATTATGGAAAGAGTGAGAAAAAAACTCTCAGTGGAATCAAGCTCAATACCTAGTTTAGGGACCTTGTATTTGACTCTGAATTTCTAATTACTTGGAAAGAAATGACTTTCGACATTCTTCTAGAAAGCTTGTAGTGGAACCATCGTGTAGAAATCTCCTCATCATATCACCAATGGCTCAAATATTTCATTAATAGGTAAATTTGGACATTGTATTGTGATAAATCCACATTTGAGTCCTACGAAACTTAGTACATTGATGTAGGATTATTCCAAAGGGAAGGTAAATAGCTCAAGACCAATGGTATCGCTCAGGTCATGGCCATGAATTGTAAAAAAGTGACCCTAACAAATCCCTTCAAATAGTTCAGTTAAGAATATGTGATTCTCACCCATTAAATCAATGGAATAGGACCAAATTTAGGTGAATTTTTAACAAACTTCATGGTATCATTCATGAAAATAGAGCTTGGTAGTGTTGAAAAGGTTACATACCCTCTAAAAAGTGGTAAAATCTTGAATGAAAATTCTCCCATTCCATACAAACAACCCCATTAGATCTTGTCTTCATAAAATGAGAAAAAAGAAGAGAAGAAGTATGATTACCTCATATATTCCTCTCCAGCATTATAGGAAGATGTATCTACCACCATTAATGAACTCATAGAAATAAATCGGGGTATAAGAGAAGATCCACGACCCAATTTGATCATTGTGTCTATGTATTCTATAGAACAATAGGTATACACCTCTTTTCTAAAGAAACAATGGGATGTGTTCACCTTGAATTACATAGATATTCCAGGATTTGATCCCAAGGTGTCCACACACCACTTGGGCTTTCCAGAGAACCACAGGGGTTACAAACAAGAAGCTATAAGGACACACCTGACTCATACTTCCAAAATTAAGGTTGAAGTTGATAAGATTGTCAAATAAAATTTCATTCAATAATTATATCATCTGACATATATAGCCAATATAGTCCCAATAAATAAGAATGATGGGAAAATTAGGGTCTATATCAACTTTAAATATCTTAACTATCACTATCTTATAAACAATTTCCCAATCTCGATCATAGAGATACTGCTTGAGGAAACAACTTGGTATTAGTCCTTATCCTTCATGGATGGTTATTAGTGGTATAATAAAATATGAATTTCCAAAGAATATGAATAATCTACTGAATTCAAGTCCCATTATGGAGTATTTTCCTATCAATTAATTCTATTTGGATTGCATAATGTCGATGCTATAAACCAAAATTTCATGCATAACATTTTCAAACCCATCTTGGTGATGTTTGTTGACTGATATTTCGATGAATTGATGGTTATATCTCAATAGAATTATAACCATTTGGATAATCTTGGGATTGTATTCAAAAAACTATGATATTATATCCTAAAAATGAACCCCTTGAAATGTGATTTTGGGGTCACCTTAGGGAAATTTCTTGACTTTGGTGTACACCATCATGGCCACAAAGTCGACCCACAGAAGAAAATGGTTATCCTAATCATGTGAACTCCTCAAAACATCAAAGTTTGGTGGGGTTTATAGGGACACCTTTCCACTATTCAACACTTTATAGTAAACCTTATAGCCAAGTGTTTTACCTTCACCAAGTTGATGAAGAAGGGGGAAAAATATTAGTGGACCAATTACTATTAAGAATCATTTTACTACCTCAATAAATATCTCTTAATCCCACAAGTTCAAATGATACCTATTGAGGGGAAGATTATCATTCAATATGTCATAGCTTTGGAGTGAACACTAGGTGGTTTACTTTCACAAAATAACGATGATAGAAATAAAAATAGCCTTTATTATCTCTGTAAAACCATTCTCAACATACAGAATCATTATTCAGATATTAGAAAGATCTTCTTGGTATTAATCTTCATAGTTCAAAAACTGTGTCACTACCTACAGCACCACAAGTTCCATTTGGTTTATCACAAAAACCCACTCTAATATATCCCTAATTTTCCTATATTGAATGAATGTTTTGAATGGTGGGTAGTTATCCTATAGCAGTTTGACATATAATTTATGCCTCAAAAAGAAATGAAAGTACAAGATTTGGTTTATTTTCTTACATAATACCCATCTGTAGGAGAAATTTCTTTAAATATTGAATTACTAGATTAATATATCTTTTATATTCAATAGAGTCACCAGATGTATGAAATCTATTTTGACGTCACATATAGAAGTACAACATAAGGAAAATGAAAAACCACAAGCTCAAAAAAGTTGAGTTCAGATCCATGATCATCTCTTCAGCAAAGAAATTCTTTCCTTACTCCTTCCTGTTATTATAAGGACATAAAAACAATGAGGTATAATATCATGCCATCATTGTAGGCCTATAACTAGATCTCCAAATACTGGTGGCCCACCTTGAGGTGAAAGGTGATTCATATTTAGTAATCAAATAGATCAACGAGGATTATATTACTCGAAAAGAAGAATTGATCCCCTTTCATGACTTTTTGTTATGAATAATGGTAGAGTTCCCCTCATATCCAACATTGAATCACAACCCATGATCATAGAATGCCCAGGATGATGCATTAGAGAACGCAACCATGTACCTAGAATATCTAGATCACGATGAAATAGTAATCATCATTATAAATCACTAAATGATCACGCCTTTTTCTTGTGTCAACATGGAAGAGTTTAATAAGGTTAGTCCCATTCCCAAACCAAATGGTCCCATGACTTTTTAGATGATACCCATTTTTTAATATCTTCAAAATAGAGTGTTCTCATTAGAAAGATCTAGAAAAGGTAAAATCTAACAAAGAGTGACCAACTTTACTCTTTATGATGACCCAAATCACCAAAAAGTCCTCTATAAATTAGGTTTTGATGGATTCCTTCTTAGATGAATTGATATAGAAGAGATTTTTACTATAATTAAATAAGTCCATGTGGGAGCATGTGGTTCCTACTGGTTATGGGTCAATATTTCACATCAAATTCAAAGTCTTTGATATTTTTTTCCTTTAATAATGTAGTATTGCACATAATTCACCAAGAATTGTCATTATTTACAAGTGCATCTCAACTTCATCCATCAACATTCAAAGTTTCTACATACAACCAAATACTCCAAACCATTTTCCATATGGGTAATGGATGTTTTAGGGTCCTAGCCTCCATCTTTGAGAAAGTAATTTAAATACATTATAACTATTATTAGCTTCTTCTCCAAATGGGATAAGGCAATACCCCTCAAAGAATTCGGGACCAAAAGCATCATTAGCTTTGTGAAATACAACATCATTAAAAGATTTAGTGTCCCTTATACTGTATTGATGGAAAATGGTACTAATTATTTGGTTGAGTTAGAGAAGCAGTATCAAGAGTATAATATCAAATCCAACCACTTATCCTACTATCGCACTATGGCTAATGGATAGATTGAGGCATTTAAAAAGACCATATCGAACATAATCTAGATGATGTTGGATAAAGATAAAAAGTATTACCCTGAAAAGATATTCTATGCCTTGTGGGATTACCGAACTACAACAATATACTACTACATAAAAAAATATGTATACACTTTTTTATGGAACAAAGGTAGCCATGCCAATTGAGGTCCAATTTTCCTTGTTCTATATTTCCATTTGTGATCATCTATCCATAGATGATCAATCCTAGAAAAATCTGAATGAATTGAAACAAGCCAATTAAAAAATATTTCATACCATGAATCACTTGGAGTTCCGTGAAAATTGGGTTCCATGATATTTTAATATGAAATACCACCTATGTTAATTCCTCTAAGGAGAATTGGAAATAGTTCCCAGGGCTCCGATGATACTAGTGAAGAAACCTAAAAATATTGATCAAAAGTGGGAGGTACCTTATTCCATACATGAGGCCCACTATAACAGTGCTTATTCCCTGATCTTGATGGATGGAGAGCTCATTATTCCCCTACTAATGTAAGATATCCCAAAAAAATACTTTTTGTGATAATAGATAATGGATCATCTCGAATGCATGATGTTAAACTGAGATATATATCTTTGTCACATAACCATAAAAGGGTGAAATTTCATCCATGTCACAAGATGATAAACTTCATGCCACCAATGTTCTTTCTATAAGACATTAAACTACATATAATTATGCTCATGTATGAAAATCTTAAAAGTCATACCATATAGTCCTAGTCATATGACCCAAAACAACAATACATCATAGTTTCAGATGTATTATTTTAAAATAGATATTCTAATATCCTTTTCATAACAAGTTAAACTATATGACAATGTTCTTGCTGCATGATGTAGAATAGTATGGTTCACATCCTTGTTTTAGAACATAAAATTGCATAACATTTCAATTTGTGCTTGATCATATCATAATATTTGGTGATGGTATCCCACCAAACCTTTATTAAATAACTACATGTGTCTTAATTACAATAATAATAGGATACATAGTGATTCTAGATCTCCAATCTTGGGTCTAGCTATAGAAAAAAATCCCCCTCCTTGTGTACAAGCTAGACATGCATAGGGATAATTTCTAGAATTATGTGTGTCTTGATTCTCATTCCAATAAGATATTTAGTGATGCCTAAACCTCATGCCCTTGGCCCAACTATGGGGAAAAATCACCCTGTAATGTAGAAAAAATATATATATATATAGAAAACCATAACTCAGGTTCCCTCAATCAGGATCCCTTCTTGGAAATGGAAAGATTCATCTCCTGTATATAAGCATGAAAGATCTATGTTGGGGAGATTCACACTCTATGTCAAATGCTTGTATAAATTCTTCCTTTATGCTCATATATGTACCTTTCAGACATTATACTCCTTGCCCTAGGAAATTTAGAATCTCTATAAAGTTTTCTTGTAAATCAGTGATAGAATGTCAGATTCTTGCGGATGCCTTTGTTTCACAATGTAGTAATACACCCTAGATAGATTTATATAAGTCACCTTCCAAAATGGTATATAATTCAAAGGATTACACTATTTTACTATGTGGTAATACACCCCAGTTTTATTTTCATAATTCACTCACACAAAAGGTCCAATAAACAAGAGGTACATTCATCACCAGGAGGGACCTATTTTGTCTCTATGAGACCCAAAAACTCTTTATCCTAGATCACTATTTGAATCCAATAACCCCATAGATCATGGTTTATGGTTTCCTTCTTCATGTACAAAGAATTTAAGAGCATACTTGGCCTAATAATCCTTACATCACTTCTTATTTCAATGAAAAATGGTCCTATTCATATGACATAAAACTACAAGACATCAAATTTCCTTACCGTATGAAACTAAACTGCATGGTTGACTATGATTCAAGAAATAAGTGTGGATTGATTCCAACCATATTAGGATATATAGTGACACCCAGGTCTCTAATAATGAGTCTAGTAGTAATATTTCCTTTTCACATCAGATAACCCACATCCTTTCCACATGAATTTAAAATGCATGGTTCCTGAAGAACTACATGTGTCTTAATTCTCATTCCCATGAGATACGTAGTGATGTCCAGATCCTGCATCATGGTCCAACTGAAATATGAGAAATTCTCAAACTATCCAATGTATGAGTCAGATCTACATAAGAGGATCTAATACAGGATCTCACCCCATTAGTGAGCCTAAAAGAGATATAGTACTCACTAGGTTGAAAACACACAAAGGGAACCCTATGTAAAATCCAAGTATCATCTCACTAGACCTATGCTATGTGTGGTTTAGGAACGAATCAAGCAATGAGAATATAAGTGCCCAAAAACGAGATAGGATGATAACCCATAAAGGCAGGCCTAAAAAAAATCCAAGTCTCACCTGCTATGTCTCACTCATATCAAAATTAGGAAAAAATTAGGGTGATGATATAAAAGACAAAAATTTTATAGGGTCTTTCATATGAACCCAGCAATAGTCAGATTACACTCACTAGGTAAAAAAGGACTTAGGAAAAAATTAGTGTATTTTCATCATTTTCATTGTAATTGTAACATGTTGGCATAATTAAATTAACTCAAATGATTCATTTTTAATGTTATGATTATTATTTTGATAGAGACCTAGAAATAGATAATCAACAAAAAAAAATCCTTCTTTATTAATGTTTTAAAATATATAGGAAATTTCAAACTTGACTACTAACTCGACCTCATCTTTCAATGAAATTTTCTCCACTTCCCATTTTAGGATGAGTGAATTTATATAATGGTGGATCATGTGATAATCAAAACTTTTGTACCTAAAAATGGGAAAATGGTTGAAATTCGATGAAGTCGTGATGGTAAATATTTGAGAGTCGTCTCAGAAATTGTCCTCCAAATGTCTCACCAGAAAAAGTGACATGCAGTGTGAAAAGAATCCATTTCCTCAAAGTTTTTCTTAGAGATTATTTTAGAGGGAGATATATTTTATGGGATCAGCATGCTCAGTGAGGCACCTTGCTCTGCTCCCTCTCAAATAGTGTCTTCATTTCCTGCCAGTTTTCATTGAATTAGAATAGAAGCCCCCATTTCAAGCTTGACCTCTAAAGTTTATAGAATTGGATAACAAATGGACCCCCCACCCACATTTATATAAGGAATTTCATAGTCATAAAAGGCATTAAAACAACTAGATTAGATAACCAAACTCACCCGTCAGTGGATCAACGGTTTGAATTGATGAATCTCTTACATCCCCAGTCTCAATGCATTGGGTTAGGACTTCCTAACAAGGATAATCCAAATAATATTTCCTAAATACTAAAATAGAGGTCCCTTAAGGTTATCCCACTTTAGGGTTCTCATTTATTACTCCCTCCACAGTGGGAGTAGGATAGACTTATATGCCTCTGTCATGAAGTTCCTAGAAAATGTTATTTGTGCAAAAATCTTCACAAGTTGAGATTTGGTGTGATACATAAAATTATAGAAAACTGACTATGTTTGAATTTGTGAGAAAGAGAAAACTCACATCCATCCAATTACCTATTAAATCAATCAAACTACTAAAGGGATACTAGGATATAAATATCTAGATTAAGTGTATCCATTACTTCATGAAATAGAGTTTCAATTCTTATAGCTTAAATGCTAGTAAGGCTGTCTAAGATACTGGGATCGACACCCAAATTGACTCTATATCAATGGAATTCACCATGAGTTCAGTAGGCATGACCTTATTAATCTCTATTATGTAAGAATTAGTACCCCATCTTTATTGGATAGTATGATATCCATGTCAGGATATTATAGAGTGGTAAAGGGATTGGAAGTAGTGATTGTAGGGTCCTCTAGTGTGAGCAGTGAATCTGAAATATCATGAGGATAGAATTCATTAGTTGGAATGTGATACCTTATTATGTGTATTTGTAATTACTAGTATTATCCTCCCTATATATTTTAATAGGAGAATATGTGGCCTCATCCCTTGATATTTATTCTGTTGAGGGAACAGACTTGCTATTGGGGACCCATACCTCATCGAAAACATTCTCCTCAGTTCTCTAGGGGGTTATCTCTAACACTCTTAAGATAGGAAAGGTAAGTGGATCTTGTAACCCATGGGAATGATTAAGAATTTATTCTAGACAAATAAATAATAAATAGTTTCAGGAAAACTTACCCGGGATAATGATGTGTTGGACTAAGAACTTCACTCTCCATCATTCATTCACTTTCAACAGAGGAAGGATAACAATTTCCTCCATATATATAGGTATTAGAGGTGGAAGTTGAGAATATTCTCCCTCTATTTCATCCTCTATCATCCTATGTTCAAAAGATAGATCCCCCGATTTAGGAGTTGATTCCTTAGCTTCTACTGGGGATCCTATCATGCCATATTTAGGAAAAAAATATCTTGGTGATTTCCTCCTATACTCACTGCAAATCAGGGTCACCATTTTTTCTGTAATGGTATTTTTTTGAAAATACGGAATAATAGGGTGGACAAGGAAAGAAATATAGGAGGAAAACATACATCATGAGGATCAATGAAGTTGCCTTGTTCATCAATGGGTGGCTCATAAACCCACCCAGTATCCCCTCATTCCATAAAATTAGTTACCTTCTTTGTAGCTAAGATATGACCATCGGTGGAATAAATGATCATCTCCAGCTCCCGGATATATATTCCTACCTTGATAGGGTCAACATCAAAGTGGAGGTCAGGAGGGGCTCGAACATCCCCATTCTATGTAATCTGAAACCTAGCATGGAGTATTTGATACAATTCAATGGAAATAGAAGGACTAATTTTCCATGTTTGAACTGCCATTACCTATAAAAATTATGCTATATTAGCCTATTATATAATAGACCCAATACTCTTTGATTTCACAGGTTTCCATTTTCTCTCCATTGTATTCAAAGGCTAGGAAATGGAGCTTGTGTTTCCTTTTAATGATGGATAATAGACCATCTAGGCCCAATATTAGTTGAAATATCCATCTTAACTCTGACCAGTGGGACAAAATGTGCATGAGGCTATTTGGGTGAGCTGGAGGCCTCATCACTATCTCTCTCTTGAATGGGTGGATCCTTTCTACCACACTTTCCCCTTCCAATAATCATTGCAGTTATGAATTAGGGAATAATTGTTGTAAAAAACCCTTGTGGATACAATTAAATCCATGAATCAACATACTAGGAGGTCGACCTAGTGGATTCATTTACTGGAGGCTGATTTATTACTACTCAATTTACCTCCATAGATGTGAGAATATGGAGTTTTGGATCCACCATTGGGTGACTCTCTAATTGGATGCGTAAAGAAAAAGATAAAATTATTTATTGAAGACACTTAAATTGGAATTAAAATATATATGAAGCATAAGCCTCACATATAACCTCACTATCGATTTGATTTTCAAGCACACCATCTCTGAAGGCGATCAAGTATGACCTCATTTTATCACAGAACTTACCATCATCAGTGAATATCTTATTTGGTGGATCTCCATATGGAAGGAAGTTAAATTCCTCAAATATATTCAGGTTCTTGAAGGATTCACTAGGCTTCAAGGAAAAGGGTGGAATGCTATAAATGGCCTAGATGAATGGTCAAAACCATCCCCTAGGAACTTTGGTTCCACTCAACGCAGCATAGGAGGCAAAGTGTGATGAAATCCATCCCCATAGCACCTAGAAGAGCTGTGAAATTATTAATGGGGCCTTCTCTATGTGAACATGCATCAAAAACCAATGGATATTCACCAATATAGGGGTCACTAAACCCATGTGTTTTCCCTTTTCTAGCTTGTCCACTATAAAAAAATTTATGTGGCCTCACACCACCATTGGAGTAGTGGACTGGCAGCATGTTGATACCTTGACATGTGGCTAAGAAGACTGCAAGGCATGTCTTTTTGGGTATGTAAGAATTGACTTTATACCCACATATGTTGTAATCACCCTATTTCAATGTGGGAAAGAATTTACCATGAAGGCTCTATTTCTCTATTACGGGGAATCCCATGGAATATTTTTATATAGGACCCTTCCCCATTGGCTCCATAAAATCACTCATCAATGCCTCATAATGAATATCCCCATTTATGAAAGGGTATTCCTTCTTGATATCTTGAGCTATATCCAACAACTCATATTCCAAAACAAGGATCCTTTCTACATCTTTCCAAGTGGGTTTTGGAGGGAAGAATTCGTCATAAATCTCTCCAAGGATTGGAGCTTCATAGATCTTGTATACATACCACAAGCTAATTCAAACATCCCCATGTATCAGGTGAAAAGACTTGGTCTATCGGATCCATCATCCTAGAAACATATAAATGAAATCTATATTTTTGTATATGTATATTTTTGGCACTTATACAGCCACATAAATGACCACTACCTTCAATTCAATGAAAAAATCATCATAAGTTTTTCATACCCAGTATGGCCACATCCAAATGGGTTTGACACCCCCTCCTAGGAAGAATTCATAGTCTTCCCTCCATCACTTTGACTGATATGTCTTAGAATTATGGACGAAAAATTATTAATAGTACTTATTTGACTTGATAATGTGTGGATTAAAATATAGAGCACACTGGCTATGATGCCTGACACGGACTGTGGTTGAAGTTCTCACATTGATGTACATTCATTGGGTCAATATGTTGGCATTGGTAAAATTATTATATTCTTGGAACCAAGAATGCGGGGTATTATTCTTCACCATTGGGATAAATACCTCCTTCAAATTTCTATGGCTATAGTGAGGCAGATAGTTACTCTCTTGATATTCTTGATGGTTCTTGTTCATGTGTTTCTCCAAGTCCAAAAGAGTTGTGTCACATGAATTTTAATAATCATGATTGATGATATCGATCATCTATTTCATATAATTTTCATTTTTTTCATGAGAAACTTTAGCATTATGACTATCCATTGGGAATCTACAAAAAAAGTACAAATATTTTTATTAAACACAAGTCTTGGTTTTGAAAAAATTTCAGAAATACATATGTTTGGAAAAGGAATGAACTCATGTAGGTGTCTCACCCAAGTGACCCTATGCATGTCACTTTCTCAGGTGTATGCGTATCATAAACAAGCACATACGAAGTCTTTAAAATTTTAGCATCAAAAAATAAATCTTAATTGAATAGATTATAGGGAATACTAGCACAATGAGAGTAGCAGCCTGAAAGAAATAAGGGAGACTGCTAAGACAATCAGCCCTATTTATAGATGCAGAAGATTTTGTTGCCACTCTATTTTTCATGTGGATGAAAATATATTAAAGGAAAAATATTGATAAAAAAATAGGGGAAATATATCATAGATCGCAAACCAATTAGAAGCCACATCACATAGGCCCCAAGAATAGTGATGGTGTGTAGGTCTTACCTGCGTGCCCAGCCACAATGCACAGGCCCCGGAAGGCATGCCCAACTGCTCGAGTGACACACCTTCCTACTCCATATGCATGCCACACCTAATTGATATGAATCCTTCTCCAATGTCCACTTGTTTTCCTATAAATAGGACCATGGGTAACCTCATTTGGATGCAGAAAGAAACCCGGAGAAGTCTCGATGATCTTATCTCCCTAGCCTTCGTACAATCCCTCAAAACCACACAGGTAGCTATCAAAACATGAGAGAAGATAGAATCAAATAGGGATAGTGGGATTAGATCCCATATAGGGGGTGAAACAAAAAACTCCATCATGAGGGTCCACACCCTCCCTAATCAAGAGGGACTACTACAAAGGTCCCTTCCTATACTCAGGACCTGTATGAGACCCCTATAGGGACACTTGAGGAGACCCTTGGTGCCTAAGGAGAAGCCTCTCCCATGTATTGTTTCCCAGGTTTTCTATCATCTAGAATTGACCTCCAACTTGTGTAGGCCTTACCTTTTATGAATAAATTTTTAATCATGTGGGCCTTACCCTGTGAGAGACACATTTGGCTCACCCATCCTTCACCTATGTGAGCCTTCTTTGAGACATCTTTCATGACACCAATGGTAGGGAACCTCCTTCCATGAGACTCACATCTGAGGGGGACCAAATACAATCCTCCATAAAAGCCTCCAGACTTGCACAAACATGTTAGGAGACACACCAGTGTGTTTCCCACTCAGTTATACATTCCTTCAATCGAAGGAGTCTCACACTTTTCCTAACTATGGGTAGGTTCCTTGAGGTTCATATAGTTATGCATCCTATCGGTTATGAGGACCTCAACCCTAAGGTAAGTACCAAGGTCTTACTAGTCTTAGATATGATTGATTAAACCATGTCCTTCCCTCAAATTCTCTAAGACCATGGACTCCCAATTCCAGATAGTAAGGAATAGGATCACACTTACTTTTCTCTTTAAGGATTAGTGGATTATCCTCCTCTATCCTCTAGAACTAGAAGCAGGGAATACCTCTTGTATTAAGCCCTGGTATTTCTTATAGGATGTAGCTAGGTTTTTAGTTAGACATGACTATCCTAGTTACCAAAACGGGAGAGGATACATGCACATCAAAGACCATTCTTCTTCTCTCATAGCCCCAGTCTCTTCCACCAATGGAAGACGGATCGTGAATTTTTCTAGATCATATACTTCCAATTTTTTATAACACTTGATAATGACTCTCATGGGGTTATATATTATCAGTGATCATGACATTCACATGGTTAGATACATGTCTTAGCCAATAATCGTTTTTCAAATCTTCCTATTTCCTTCCTTTAGAGGACCTCCATGGGTGTGGGTCCTCAAATCCATGTATCCGGCTAAAAGGAAATCATTTTACCTAGTGTAATCCCAAAAATAGTTCCTTAATCATATTGAAGGTCCATATTCCCTATGATACAAACCTTCATAGGGCCTCCATAGGTCCTCACAGCCAAACAATGCGGGATTTGATTCATGTCCCAATGGGAAACATAGGAAGCTTCCATGAGGTCCAAACCCATCACCCATCACCCAAAAATAAACCATAATTCCATCTAGGACACATTCCTAGTAGGTTCACATATAACCTAGGATCCCACATCCCTTACAAGTTCCTTAGGACTCCTCAACATAATACCCACACCAAAATTTGTCTAGGATCTTTTTTCCAAGACATCCTTGTCGCAGGATGTTAAACTACAGAGTTTGGTCCTTGTCACATTACCTTAAAAGGTATGATGTTTCCTATTAAGTGGCATTAAACTATGTGGGTTTTTATTCCTTTCACAAGGATATATAGTAATCCCATATCATGATCCCAATCCTGACATCAAAACAAATCTTGTCTCCCTAGATTATGATTAGCTCTATAGCATCACATTGTGTGGTTTAAAACTAGCATCATAATAATAAATGACCTAATGACCTCTCACTAGTATGAAAAGGGTAACATCAATTGAGAACCTTAGATAAATATATATTTATCCATAAATTAAAAACCTCTAATATATATAGATGATACTAAATCCATTCATGAAAACAATTTATTGTTAATTCAAGGGTAACCCATGTCATACTATGGAATTAATGAAGTATTTTTGAATATGTCTTCAATTTTTAAGATAGTCCTAGAGTTGGATATAATTCCCCTAAAAGGTTGAGATGATCCCAACCCCCCCCCCCATCATCTTGAACAATGTGAGTCCCTAATTTTAATTGAATCTATTTACTAATAACCACATACCTTTGGAAAGTAGGTTTATGAAACATCTCAAATAAAGGAACTATTGGGTGTTTTTGAATCCCCAAACAAAACCTATTGGAGGCTGTTTGAAAATAGTGAACTTGGCATGAATTATTTTGTGACCATTCAAACCCCCCATAATCATACCATTGAAGAAAACATTCAAAACGTTTTCATTGTAAACAATGGGTATGTGACATCACATATAAATTTAACATAATTATAAACATAAGAATTCATAACATTATGGGAAAATCTAACCATAATCAATTCCATGCATAAAGTTGGGAATATAAATATAATTTCCATGCATAGAGTTGTGAACATAACAATAATTTACATGAATATAATTGTGAACATGATAATAATTTCCACAAATATAGTTGTGAACATAATGATAATGTTCACATATAGAGTTTTGAACATAAAAATAATGTCCATTCATATAGTTGTGAACATAATAATAATATATTAACATAGAGTTTTGAACATAAAAATAATTTCACCACATAACATAATTATATAATATGGAATAAATCTTTACTCAATGAATTGGAGGGATATATTAAACTCAATCATCATATAATAATAAAAAATATGTGTGTGTGAAATAATATCTTAAAAAAATTCATAATTCCATCATAGTTTATTTAACCCATGGAAAGAAATGGATTTCATGAAAACTTCCATAAGATATTATAATAATCCATTTTGAGAATGAAGTTTGATGGTATCATTATATAATATCTCTAGTTAATCATTATAAATATTAATGTATGTTTATATGTATGAAAAATACATTTATCAGAGCATCAAAAAAATTTGCTTGAAAAATGAGAAGAAACATCCATTACTTTAAAAAAAATTAATTGAAAAAATTATAAAACAATTGGAATAAAAATTACTTTAGAAAAGTTTCAAAAGTATCAGAGGGATATTATTAAATAAAAAATTAAGAATAATTTTGGAAAAGGTTTTCATGTAAAAAATGTTAATATTATTTTCACAATTTTTTTAATGAAAGTTATAGTATATAGAAAATGACTCATATGGAAAATGTAAGAAAGGATTCATTTCATTATTTTGTAAATAAATGAACATTTAAAACAAAATAACCTTAAAAATTTTAATTATAGATAAAGAAATTTTTAAATCAAAACAAATAATATAAACATAGAATATAAATATTCCCAACCAAAAATTAGAGATAAGTTTGGCTCCACTTACAAACATCCATTTGATTAAATTTTAAATAAAAGGGAACTGAAATAGAAATAATATATGTAAAACCCATGAATAAAAATATTAGAATAAAATATAAGGGTTTTATATATAAATAACATATAATTTACCCGAATATGAATTTGAATATAGACAATATTGATTTAAAAGATAGATTTGAAAGAAAACATTATGAAATTGGTAACTTTTGAATCAAAATATCTTGAAAGAGAAAAAATAAGATGGAATTATAATTAAATTGAATTTAATGAAAATTATGATGAAACAAATACATTTTTATCATATATATCACACAAAATAAGATAGGTGGTGAATATATAGTATATCTCAATGAGAGAAAATTGACATGAAAAAAATCCTTACCTTTACTCATGACTTCCATGAAGGTGCTTTAAACACCTATATAATAAGAATAGGTATCACAATAACTTATTTTAGAACAAAATTAATATCAATTTACTTTTATATGATTCAATTATATTCATTTTTTACACATATTTTAGTTAGTTATTTCTTATTTTCATCATCAAATGTTTGTAATTTTGATTGCTTCATATGAGTTTCACCATGGCAATATCAGTCCTAATTCCATGATAACAAGTTAAACATTCCCATATTATTAAAATTATTGGAATAATTGTTCTTAAATTATTTAGTCAATATCATGTTCATTTTATGGAATGTATGTGTATTTTTTATGATAACGGAATCCATGATGATCTTTTTTAGGAAATTTACGGATAACTACGGATTGCTTTATGATGATTATTTATTTTTGGTTCATCCTTTTAGAATCATGTTAATGAAATAAAATACTCATTATTATCATATATAATCTATATTAATGTCTTGATATTTATTTATGATTAATATAATGATGGTGGTATAACATCATTTGTGTAGATGGTTGAACTATTCCAAACAGGAATATGTTATACTAATGAGTGAGTAAGAGTATAGAGTTATATAATAATAATATTATATTTTAAGAAGTATAATTATGTTAATATAAAATCATTATAGTTTAGAATAATATATATAAATATTGGATATGAGAAGGTAATTTAAAAATATTTTGAAGAATTACGTACTTTGATGATTTTGCTCCTCAACATGGGTTCCTTTGGAATAAAGGAATTGGGATTACTTATTGGAACCATAGTTTAACAAACATCCAATAATAATTTATAAGGGTGAATATAGTTATCTATTCAAGATATATTAAAAGGAAAATAGTGTTTTGAAATATGTTGAGTTTGGGTCCTTTTATAGGTGAGTTTTGAGTGGTATTTCCGAAAATTCCTTTTCCTTAATGTATATGGTTTTCATTTTAAATATAAATTAGATATTAAGTGTAAAAATAATTGAGTTTATAAAATTTATGGTTGATAATTCCCTCATTCACACATTTATAGTTACAGTTTTATGATATTTTAAGTCTTTATCACTTAGCTTAACCCTTTTTGACTCATTTTTCCTTTACTATGGTAACTCATTTTTTACTTCAGTAACTTATGCGTATGCCTAAATATAAAATTAAAATCATCACCTAATTTTAATGAAAATTTGGACTCCAATATATCTAATTTAATTTCACAATAAGTTAAATTTATCTTTCAAATGAAAACAAAATATATATTGAAAAAACTATTTCTGTAGAAAAATAACTTTTTAGACATTAAGTGTTCTTGATTCTATTTCATATTAATTAATTATTAAATTAATAATAATATATTTATTTATAAATTGAAGCATTTTATTATATTCATCATTTAAAAGTGATCAATTTGAATAATTAAGATAAAAATACACAATGCTTGAAAAAAAGTTCTTTAAAAAATATATTTTTTCAACATCAAATAATTTTAATCACATCCCATTGAAATTAATTATTTATTGTCTAAAATTAAAATTTTATCAATACTAAGGTATTAAAATATTTCATTTAATATTATAAGTACATCAAAACATTCCTTAATAATCCATGAAGGTTTGGTTGATGGGTCAAGGAGACCCATTTCCTTTAAATCTATTAATAAAAAAGTGGAGATACAATAGGGGATGGTTAAATATGGGTGTAGATATCACCCCTTAAATTAGAATGATGAATATAAAGAAATAAATAATTAAGATAAAAGGACAATAATAAAGTCTCATTATCCATTACATGATTTTACATTACATCTTCCACCATGTTAGCCTCCCTATAGATATGAGAAATTGTGATTTTTATCTTCTCCAAATGACCCAAAAATCTATCCATTATCTATAGAGATGTAATGGGTCCTAAATAAATTTAATTATGGGTAACTTAAACACAAAAATGAAATCATTTTTATCCACAACATGTTCCAAATTTTCTAGTTTTTTTAATTGTGTATATGAATACCTGAGGTTCTGTTTCAAAGGAAATTAGATTACCAAGTGATTGATGGAAACAAACCTTTATGAAACCTCTACTAGATCTGAAAATTACACCATAGTCTAAGGGACTAGGTGAACCAATGGATACTCTATCAATGTTTACCATGATCTATGTTATAAGGGGTGGGATATATCTAACAAATTTTGGATGAATATGATTTTTAGGAACCCCACTAACCCCAATAATTTTGGTGATGATTAGGTATTCCATTGTGTTGTTCATGGACCCAACCTAAAGTTTAGAAGAAAGTTTTATATCTTTAATAACTAAAATAGTAAGTAATTTAACGTCTTGGGTTATTTAGTAGGTTGGAATTTCTGGGTAAATTTAAATTTAGAGTTTGTTGAGTGGGCCAAATTTTATTCTGGGCTTTAGAGGTTAATTCTGAGAGTTTGAATACTCTAACATGTTTTTTAAAAAAGTATTTAAGGATAGGTGAATTCCTCTGGGGTTTGAATGATTTTTCTGATTGTCAGTACCTTAAAAATTCATTTTCCAAAATGTGTGGGTAGAGGCGCACAGTTTTTTCAAACCCTACAACCCTTCAGGGGAAACCATGAGGCCTATTTTTGTTCTAGTTCACAGCTTCCATACCATGTGGGGGTGGGTCACAAATACATGCAAGAAGTCTGCAATTTATTGTAGAGTTGATCATCATGGGATGTGCATGGTTTTAAAAACCATTCACCTATACATGCAAGGGGTGAACCCTTTGGATAGTCGCACTGCCCAGTTATCGCATAGTTATCTAAAATGTGTATCCTAAACATGTAGTTCTTAAAAGGTTTGAAATTTCTGATTTTCCCCCTTCCTTATTTTATCTTTATCCTCTTCTTTATCCTCTTCACTCACATGAATATTAGGGGGTTATCCCATTTCTCATATCCTCTAGGCTTGGGCTTATCTCCTTTATGCGATCTATAATTCAAGCTCCATCAGTGGCATTGGATAGCTATAGATAAGGATTCAATTACTATTGCTTATATTTTTCATTTATCTCACTGTTTGTAATTATATTACCATCCAAGCTCATTTTCCCTATTTCCACGGTGTTTTTCATATTTTTTTTCCATTAGTTTTGGTTCAAATTAGAGGTTGGTATTTAATGAGTGATTTATTAAGAGATTATGGTAGGTGGTTCCTAGTTTTCTCCTTATTTTTTGAGTTTTATGGGATGCATACTTAACTATGAGAGATTGAGTGGTCTATGTGAGAAAATTTTAATTAATGATTTTATTATTATTATTATTATTATTATTATTATTATGGTTTCATTATTGGAAAATACTGATGGTTTTTTCTATACCTATTGAAAACATTGAGCCTTGAATTGAATGATATGAGCGGTATGGATCTTTAGTTGGTTGGGAAGGTTATTCTAGTTGTTTTAATTTAATTATTAATATTTTTTATGAATATATTGGTTTTGTGGGAACATGTTAGGCATATCCCAGAATACTTAGGGTGATGTTGATCACTAGGATTGAGACGATGAGGTTTATCAGGTTGAGGGAATGGCCTATGGGACTTGGGATAGTGATGATCATTGGGATTGAGGTGATGAGGTTCATCAAGATGATGAGGATGGTGATGAAACATTCCATGTTTGGGAAATGAGGTTCACATGTGGTGATGTAATTTTGTCGGATGGTGTGTCTTAGACATTGTATGTGATTTCCTCTCACCATGATTGGATGATATCACCATTGGAGTCATGTACACATATATAAGGACATAGTGAGGTGGTTTCACTTGATATGGGTGGAGATATATATAGATTTAATGGATTAGGGTATTGTGATGAACATTAGTTATGGAGGAGGTTCTCACCATATAAATTTATGGTTAATGGTGAGTGAGACCATTGGTTGAAGTTTAAGTCTCAAATTGATGTTGAGGTCAATAGTCTATGATTATTGAAGGATAGATCTCATCATGCCTTAGTACATCAGTCTATTGAGATGATAGAAATTAATTATATATAGAAAGGTGGATATTATTGTTCCTTGGGATTTCAGGATGTTGAGATGATAGTGATTTGATAAATAGATGTATGAGGGGCTTGTGATATATTTTTGGGGTGTTTAGATGGGATTTTGGCTACATTTAACATGAGTTATGTGGTTATTATTTTCCATATGGTGATTGGGTGGTATGAAATGAGATGAGACTGAGGGTTCTCCAAGGATTATTGACCATGGATACCTCATTCTTTTCTCTGGTGTTGGTCGAAGTACTTAAAAATTTCCTTGTGGTTGTTGAAAGCAAGTGAAGTGGGTTATATACTTTTTATGCATGAGTTAAATATATTAATCTATGTATGAATACACTAGTATACATATGGATGTAAGATAAGAACATGTTATTGGTGGCCTACTAAGTTCTTACTCACACCCTACATGGGACCCTCGGGATGCATGCAGTCTTTATGGATTTGAGATCAGGTAAGGGATCATACTTAGGGGTTTAAACTTAGTGGCTAGGGATGTGTCTTGAGTGAATGGGATTTATAGAAGATGGACCATGATGTTTCTTTGGCATTGATTTTGAGTCCCTTTTTGGCTTTTATGTATGTACTTATATTATTGACCATGAATAATAATGCATTTTTAGGACTTTATAACATGTATTTATTATATAATATGTAAGACTCTATTGTTTTTGGCTCTTTATTGCCATTTTTTATTATTTATTCTTCTATGTTTTGACTAAATTCTTCCACGGTTCCATATTTATGACAATATTTATTATTTATATTAATATAACTAGAGAGTATACTCTCCCCAATATCATCTAACTAACCCGAGTTTCTAGTCGGAAGCATTTAGCATATGGGGAGGCATGCCTAAGTCCTATTGGCCCTCAAAACTAAATCATTGGTTAAGTGGATCCTACTTCAGGGCGCTACAAATGGTATCAGAGGTGTTTTTTTTCTTTTGTCTTGTTATCTAGGTTGTGGTTGACTAGAGACTAGGATATATTCAGAACTAGGTAAGAGCTCATGCTTAGGTTCCTAATGTCCCATGTAGAGGGATAGACCAAGTTACCCATTGGTGTTAAATTGATGTTATGCTTTGTGTTTTTACATTTTATTGATTTACACATTGATTGTAACACTTGTGTGTGATGTTGTTGGATTATGAGATTTTGACCCTTGTCCTGATATGGTAAGGGAAGAGTATTTATGCATCATGTTAGGAACATGGATCAAATGATATGTGAATGTGATTATGACTATTTTCTAGGACCTATAATATGAAAAAAAGTTTTTGGGATATTTAGTGTCTCAACAATAGGTTAAAAGTGTTTTTCTATATAGTCTCTTGGTAGAATTATACTTAGTTATCCCATCTATGTGGTTCCCGATGAGATGATATGTGATCTTAAATGTATATGGTATGTATAGGCCTATATCTGATTTGGGTATGTGGAGATAAAAAAACAAGGTGATTTGTTTAAAATCTAAACCAAAATCTAAACAACAATTTCATACATATCTTCTTGGTGGAAGTTTACTCAACCACCCTAAAATATTGATTTTTTACATGTATGATATGTGATACCTTACTCTAATATTGTAAGGTAGGGAGAGTGAGTCCAGATGATATGTGATGTGGGTGTGGTAGGGAAGTGTAAGGGTTGTGAGATATGATTCCTATTACAAGGTTACAAATTTAAAATATATATTCTATTATTGCTGTTATTTACAGTAGTATTTGTTCTCCAGTGTGATGCCACCAAGATGGGTTTCAATGGAGATCAGGAGGGTGGAGATGTGGTGTCACTAGAGCATGCATGGTATGATTCCCTTGATGTTCAGGATGAGTCCATGAGGGTTTGGATGAGGCCCCTGAGGTTCGGGATGATCGTAATCCACAAGTAAATCCTCTTATATAGGCGGGGAAGCCATGAAAGATGGAATATTTTTTTCCCATGGCTAGATGAGTGGATTATAGAGAACATGGTGCAAGTCATGTAGATTATTGATAGGGGAGCTCATGGAATTGATGCAACCATGGATTATCTGACATGGGAGTTCAAATCTCAGTACCCACCATTGTTTTAGGGTGAGGGTCGACTGCAGGAATTAGATAATTTGATCGAAACTGTGCACATGATATTTGACCATCTCAAGACACCCGTTGGTTGAAGGATAAATCTAGCTACATATATTCTCAAATGAATTGAAAATCACTGGTGGGACATATAGTTGTAGGATGGTATTCATGAGGGACTATCATGGAAGTATTTTAAGGAATTTTTTTATAATTTTTTACCTGAGATTTTGAGGGAGGACTAAGCTCATGAGTTCATAAACATGTAGCAAGGGGATATATATTTTATGGATTGTTATAGAAGGTGGTGAAAGATATCCAATTTTTCACCATCTATAGTAGGGGTGAAATTTCTAGGGTGAGGTTGTTTGAGGATTCTTATGGAATGTCATTAGGGTGAATGTAAACAAATTTAGGCTGATGTCTTTCTTAGAGGCAGTAAATCATGCATTGATAGCTGAGGGAAACATGATGGACCAAACTTACTCAAGATTGGAGATAATTACATGTGAGATTGGAAGTGGTGATTTGAGTATCCATAAGTGAGACCATCAGGATTCCCAGTAGGGATGTTAAGCTAGAGATTTGGGAAGACCACAAAGGAGTTGGTTATTGATAGTGCTCTTTTAGTGAGGGTAGTTGGGTCATGATTAGACCTAATGTGAGTGACCACTAAAGAAATATCGATCTTGTAGACAGATGGAGAATATAGAGATATTTTTTTGGAAGACTTATTGGGTAGTTGGGAGTCAGAGAATGGGTTAGAATCAAGGATCATAGGTAGTAACAAAAGTTTTATAAGGAGTTGGTAGCCAAAATTCTATTTCACATGTAGGCTGTGTAAGGGAGATAGTGACCCAAATGTTTGGTCAGTAGATGGTATATAGTGTATTTTCATAGGGAGGTCTGGCCTTGGGAATTCCTAATTCAATCCAGGTACATGTTTTTGAGCTAGTGGGGTTATATATGGTCGATGAGCTGATGATAGTTATTGGTATTCCATGAGTGTGTTCTTATATTCATTTTTCATTTGGATATGACTGGTTTTGATGCATGAGGTGAATGTGTGTTAGACGAATTAACTAAGTATGGGTTAATATGTGGGAATGGTATGTGATGTGTGATTTGAATGAGATTCATAGTAATTGATATGATTTTGGTTATACATATATATATAATGTAGTTTTTTCAATCATCAAATGTGATGAAGGACCTTTTGGGAATCATGGGTGGTGCGAGAAGGATTTGAGAATTAGATGTGATGCGGGAACTATTGGGAATTGGTTGTGATGTGAGAATGTGGGTTTTATGAGTAACACGAGTATGAATTGAGCATATAATGAGGTGCAATAATGACATTATGTCATGTGGGGACATGTATGTCTAAAGGGTGGTTATAGGAACCATCATAATGTCGGGTTGGGCCAGTGAGAAATTAGGTAAGTAATTCTTAATGTGGGGGGAACCAAAAGAGGAATTAGCCTATTATTGGTGACTTAGGTAGAACGAGGTTATATTTAAGATATGTTTATGTTCAATACCATCTTAGTGTGAGACCAAATAGCTTGAGGATGAGATATTTTAAGGTGGATTGATTGTAACATCCCAGGTTTTTTATCAGGTCAAAATTTCTAGGTAAATTGGAATTTTGAGGTTGGTGAGTATTCCAACTATCATCATGGGTGTCAAAGGTAAATTCCAATAGTTTTAATGATAAAAGTTGTTTTTTTAGATTTGTTTTAAGGTACAATGACTTATATAGGGGTTCATATGTGTTTTGAGAGTGTTGGACCCAGAAAAAAAATCATTCTTCAAAAGGTGTAGGTAGAGGTACATGGTTTTTTCAAACTGAGTGTCCCATTTTTATTCTAGATAATTGTTATTAAATCCATGTGGGGTGTGGTTAAAATCCATGTGATAAGTCTATAATATAAAATATATTTTATCTACACATGATTCACATGGTTTGAAAAATCATGTGCCTAGCCATGGGAGGTGTTTCCCCTTTGGACAGTGGCACCGCATGGTTGTAACACGGTTAGCCAAACTATGCAACCTACCTTTACTATACATTAAAGGGATTAAATTACTAATTTCCCCTCCCTTATTTTATCTTTATTATCCTCTTTCTCCTCCTCACTCACACACATAGGAGGGTTTATCCCATTTCTCCTATTATCTAGGATTGGATATATCTTCTTCATACGGGCTCTAACTCAAGCTATGTCAGTGGCATTGGAATGCTAGTGGTATGGCTCATATTCTTCTTATTTATATTCCTTTTTTATCTCACTGTTTGAAATTATATATATATCCAAGCTCATTTATCCTATTTCTAGGGTGTTTTTTAGATTCTCCTTTTCCTTCCATTTTGGCTTGGAATATAGGTCTGTATTTGATGAGTGAGTGCCAACAATGATAAGTTAGGTGGATCCTACATTTGTCTATATTTTTACATGTGCTATGTGTAACACCCCGAGATTTTATGAGAGATATTATTTTTAATTTCTTTGATATACACTACACAAATATTAACTCGTACTATACACAACACCGTATTATCTTGCAGTATACGCAGCACTCTTCTTGGCTCATGTTACACACAATTTCAAGCTCATTTTGTGGAAATTATTCTATGCAACATTATGTATAGATTTAGTTTAATGTATAAATAAGATAAATTTTGATTATGTTATACGCAACACCAAAGAGAGCTTTCACTACACACATCCCTGACCTGTCTTGCATTACACGCAGTCAAGACCTTCTTCTATAGCGTGTGTAATACGCAATAACAAGTTTCACTAAACGAGATATTAATATAATATTATTATGAACTAGCCGTTATGAATTGGAATACCCACTTTTTGAAATTTTATAAACTTTATCTTTCAAAATGGACTTCATTTTTGGATTCTTAATATCGAAATTAGCCTAGGGTGAATTTTTGGTACTTTTCTGAAAACATTCAATTTTTGATGAATAGTGAAAACACTGGGTTACTATTTAAAAACCAACTTTTTATTTAAATAATTATTTATTTTATTTAAATTTATTTTAGGTCAAAATTGATACATAATACCTATATAAGTTCAATGTAATTTATTGGAGTCATTTTATAATAATTTTAGATATATAAATGGTTTATTGAACTTTTCACCGTCTTTTACCCACCTCCTAGGAGAATTTGAAAATTTACATAAAACGTAATTTTACCGCTTCTATGAGTTGAATTTCGAAAATCCAAGAGACACGATTAATATCAAGGAGTAAAATGTGGTTCAATAATATAAAAATAATTTCTGGTGAATAGTAACTTTTTACTTTTTTTACCACGGTTAAAAGTAAATAGAGTAATTAAGGGTAAAAGTGATATTATTATTACCATAACACATGTCCTAATTCTATTGGATAAGTTTAATTCGACAAAAAACAACCTTAGGAATAAAATATTACCCTTTAGGTCCACTTGGATTAGATTAGGACATTTATTATTATTTTATTTAAAAAAGATTTAAAATAGTTAAAATCAATGTTTAATAACTAAAACATTTTTAATATAGAGTTATACATAAGATAAATTAAACTATAAATATTCCTTAGAAATATAAAAATATTTCCTACCAAATGGTATTTTATTTATAATTTTTAGACATTAAATGATTTAATTTATTTATGACACAATGAAGATGGAGTAATTGCCTAATTAATGAAATATTAACATAATTGATGTTATAAATACCCAAATAAATATAATTTTAGACTTTTTATGAAGTCCACTAATTTTCTAGGTTAATATGTCATTTTAGTATTTATTTAATTAACGTTTTTCTAACTAATCATGTTGTTATGATTTTCACAAAAATCAATTACCAAATAGTGTCAAAAATGACATAAAATAGTTTTTTAAAAAATATTATATTATTAATTGTTATTATATTCATAAAAATCTAAGGGTCATCAAAATGACTTAGATAAGGATATATACATTAATAATGAACCACTTGGGGTTCTTTTGGCTTGTTATAGTAAGTTTATTGACCATATAGTGTAATAAAACAAGAAGACACGGTAAAAGATAAATTATTTAACCTAGATTTAAATCTAAATGATATGGTTAAAATAGTAACCTAAACTTGTATAAAACCTATTGGTTGAGATGATTGCGACACATACCCATTTTATATTTTAAATAAATCAATTTGGAGCTATTATAAACCGAATATGACTTTATTATAAAATAATATTTTAGGTTTTCCAAAGGTGCCCCTCTCCTCCCTTATAAAAAGGGAACCCCTTCCCCCCTTCTCGTCACACCCTTTTGAGCCTTGAAGCTCGGCCAACCCCTTCAAATTTCTCTTCTACACCTCCCTATAAACATTATAAAGCTTTTTTTCTTCACAAAAGACCAACTCTAGTTCCCTAAAAAGAAGTTTAAGGGAGGTGCATCGAGGAAGAGGTAATCTCTTCTACCGACTCTTTCAAGTTTCTTTCTTCTTCTACTTCCTCTTATTTAGTTGTTTCATTATAAAGTAATAAAATAAATATTACTTATATACTGATATGTTATTATAAATATGAAACAACCCTATTTCACCTTCTATCCATCCTACGGAAAATGAAATCAATGCGCATGCGTACATACGGAATATCGTCTCCACGCCATGGTGTAATCAGTTTTTCTACCACCACCTTACTTGGATGGGTATAATGGTGTAAAGAATGAATATATATGATTATTATAACATCATACTGATTCTAAGATATTATATCATCCACTCCAATTCCATTCAACAAATGTGGGAACTATATCATTGCTCGTGTGTACATACGGATTACCGTCTCCACGACACGAAGATATTCATTTTCCATGTTAACAATTCAATAATGATGATAAATAATATATAATAGGTAATAATGAAATATATGACATAATAATGATAATTGATTTATGTATATATATTTTTATGTCATCTACTTACTTCAATTCAAGTCACTAAGGAAAGAAAAACAACGTTCATGCATACGTACGGCATACCGTCTCCATGAACGATGTATTTCATTTCATTTATCTATCTATTATATATATATATATACTGAATATATATGATATATAAATCATGATTTAAATTCTTTAAGTAATTAAATCATGATATAAGTAATAATAATATCAATAAAAACAAGTCCAAACACATACGATAAATAAAACGATTTTACCCAAAATGTTGCTTTAACATGGAATTTATAAAAGAACGGGTAATATAAAGTCATAAGTGAACCATATATGATATCATAAAAATGAATATGATTATTTAATAAGTAAATGAAATTATTTAAATCATTATACAGGATGTTCAGACACGTACGAAGCATATCGGACCTAAGGTAAGGGATAATTTTTCCATCTCATTTTTATCTGAGATTGCTTATACGTAAATATTTACTGGGGTTATATTTTTTATCCATGTCCATAAAAATGTTTTTCATAAATTTTTTAATATTATTCCATATATTTTTAAACTCATGTTTACCCCTCTTTGACTTTTACATTTTGTTATGGAGAGAATCTTTTTTTGTTTACCCTACAAGGAACTTTTTGACTTTTCCGAGAAAAGTACGAGGAGAATGTTTTTTAAACTTATACAGCCTGAACGGATTTTTACGGTTTTATAACGCCTTATTTTCATGAAGCTTACTCTACAAGATTTCATGACTATTTTCAACAAAATCCTTTTCTTTTTAAATTGCATGTCATTTTGTGAAAAGAAAACGATTTTAAAGAATAAAGGATATTTTCATCAAGAATTCATTTCAAGTGTTTTTTCAAAACTATTTTACATCTAAGATGAAATTATTTCATATGGGTATGTTTCAAGTATAATATCTCTATTAATTACATAGTTTTAATTTTCATATGATGAAATTATATCCATTTGATTTATATGGATTATGTTATGATGGAATGATGTTTATGAAACCCATTTTATTCTTTGGGTTATGATGAATGTATTCTGTTTATTTTGAGGCACAAGTATGAATGATTTCATTATGATATGGGTGGGACCTATATATCCCTCCAATTCATTGGGTAAAAATTTAAATCTCGTGATATAGATATGGATGGAATGGTAAGTTAACCCGGTTCAGTGTTACAGGACTGGAACGAGGAGTGAAATCGATTCAGAAAGGGACTTTGTCCACTAAGATGGTCTTGGCAGCAATATCTTGGGTAATATGGAAATCATAGCATGTGCTTTATGGTTTCAACAATTACATGTTTTATTCCCATGCTATTTTATCATGATTAATGTTTCTTTATGACCTATGTCTTACGTACTTCCAATATTTATTTCACAACTCAAGATTTTTATGTGTAAACTTTATGTTCATGTTTTGAAGGTTAAATATATATGGGTTGTTTTATTTTCTCCATGCTTACCCTTAATGAGCATTTGAGATCACCCTTTATATTTTTTATCCCCAGGATATAAATAAAGGTATTAGGTATGAAAACAAAATGGGAAGAACATAATGGGAGATGTTGAAGATCTTTCACCACGATTAGAAGATTATGTTCTGAGTTTCCAAAGATACTAAACTATTACGGTCCTTGTGTATTTTTTTTTGTTATGTATTAAGTATTCCGCAAAAGTAATGTAATGTCAATGTACGTCAAGAATCGGGTCACTATAGTTGGTATCAGAGGAAAGGTTTAGTTAACCTTTGAAAACTAGGATGCAAAAACTTTAGTGAGATCCCTAGTGTTATTTCTAAGGTATGTCTAGGGATGTCCCTAAGGTTAAGTATAAGTATAGATTATAGTCCTAGAATTATGGTAATGATATTAGAATTAAACCTAAGATGTTAGATATTGAATTTACTCCCCCTTGATTATGATTTTGTCCTCTCACACTATTCTTTTTGGGTTTTAAAATATGGATGGAAACAGGAGGATTCACGATAATGGAGGATATGATGGACAATGGAATGATATTCTTCATGAGAAACTGAATGAAATTGGATATGGAAGTCCACATATAGTTATTTTTCCTTATCATAAATCTCATAATATGATCAATAATATCAACTTTGGTAAGTTTCCCAACTCAGCTAATAAGA
The DNA here is from genome assembly GCA_963277665.1 of Viscum album. Taxonomy (NCBI): domain Eukaryota; kingdom Viridiplantae; phylum Streptophyta; class Magnoliopsida; order Santalales; family Viscaceae; genus Viscum; species Viscum album. Next base: position 1,235,768,686 of record OY728152.1, read on the forward strand.
GAATGATGGAGTTTCATGATGATCATAGAGGAAAGAAAGTTCAATTTCCCTCATGTAAATCATGTGGGAAGAGGCATCAGGGAGAATGTTTCAATGGAACTGGAAGATTCTTTGGGTGCGGAAAATAAGGACACAAACTTAGTAAGTGCATATAAAAAGGTTCAGTTAACACAATGGACAAGGATAATGGTATTTCTAAGATATCAACAACAGTTAAGTGTTTTAAATGTGGAATGTACGGGCATTATGCAAACCAATGCCCTAAGGAAAATATCATAAAGAAAATCAGCATTGTCATATGGGTAGCATTTATGTGGATGATGATGAAGAGACTATAGATGATATAGGAGATGGAAGAAATAATGAAGCTCATTCAGTGGCTTAAGAAGGTAGTGTAATGATTGTATGTTTATCAAGAATAATGTATGGTACTATTGAATAAAGAAAAATCTAAGGATTGTTACACTATTTCCTTTGCTTGAGTTTTGAAATTAGATGTTGAATGGTTCTGGTAACCATGAAAGGTTATTCAGATATTTTTGGAAAGCACCTAATATGCACATAAAGAAGGGATAAGAATATAATGAAATGTTTGATGGTATTAATGAGATCATGACTAATATAAGGAAAGCGTGATATCATGGTTTGAGTATGTAGAATTTTTGGGATTTTGTCCTATGGAAAGAGTTACCTTGTGACATCATTCATGTTTTCACTATGGTTCAAGAGAATACATGATTTAGAAATTCACATGTTTGAAATGTGACCAACAAGATACATCGTATGATATATGGGGGATAAATGATGGTATTCAAATTCTCGGTAGATGACATTTCTAGTAATTGTTTTCATTATACTACGAACTTGGACATAAGTATTTTGGATAAGCCTAAAGATTGGTATGAATTATGTTATACATAAGATAGTATTATTTAAGGCTAAAACTTTTTTCTATTTTATTGCAGGAATGTTATTATAATGTAGTTTTAGAAAACGGGACAACCTACAGGATGGGTGACAACCCGTCGCGTCGGACAAGGCTATGGGAATCGAACCCACAACCGAAGTGTGACAGGCCTTTATTTCCTACCACTGGCCGACAGGAAGTCCCTGGTTAGTAGAAACTAGTTTTATTAAGAAGTATGATAGATGAAGTATAAGTCCATTTTTGGAATCATATACGATTAACCTCACCATAGATGGACTTATGTATATTTGATAACTTTTGATAACCTTTTGTTTGAGACATATAGAATGACCCATCATTCTATCACATGATATCCTAACACTTCACGAATGAATAATTCAACTTCATTTTTTTAAGAGATGAAGTGGAAATTGTTCAAGGCACGAACAACGGTGAGATTATACCGAAATAAAGTAAGTATTTCTTCTAATTCAAATTATTCAACTTTAGGGAAATCATCTTGAAAACCAAAAATGTTGTCCTAGTTCCCTTATATATGATGAATCAGATGGTACCTTAGATCATAAAAAATTTATGGCTTTGTGATTGTTGAATTTTTCATAGCCATGTTCTCTACCACTCTCCATCAGAACTTGATGGTTAGATTTCTCTTCCATATCCATATTTTCACCTATGTTCTCCTATGTGGAAACCCAGTGATTAGTTAGTTTGGGTAACTGTTATGTTTCAAACTTTAGTTTTAAAAGATATGCTTTGGTATTCCTTTTTATGATGTGGGTTTCTATTAAAACTTTTGAGTAGTAAACCATTTATAACCCCGACAAATTTCGAGGGGGAAATTCATTTTAAGGGGGGTAGAATGTAACACCCTGAGATTTTATGAGATATATTATTTTTAATTTCTTTGATATACTCTACACCAAGATTAACTCGTACTATACGCAACACTGTATTAGCTTTTAGTATACGCAACACTATTCTTGGCCCATGTTACACACAATTTCAAGCTCGTTTTGTGGAAATTATTCTACGCAACATTAAGTATAGATTTTGTTTAATGTATAAATGAAATATGTTTTGATTATGTTATACGCAACACCAAACAGAGAATTCACTACACGCAGCCCTGACTTGGCTTGCATTACACGCAATCAAGACCTTCTTCAATAGTGTGTGTAGTATGCAATACCAAGTTTCACTAAATGAGATATTATTATAATATTATTATGGACTAGTCGTTATGAATAGTAATACCCACTTTTTGAAATTTTATAAACATTATCTTTCAAAATGGACTTCATTTTTAGATTTGGAATATTGAAATTAGCCCAGGGTGAATTTTTGGTATTTTTCTGAAAACTTTCAATTTTTGATGAACAGTGAAAACACTGGGTTACTATTTAAACCCGAATTTTTATTTAAATAATTATTTATTTTATTTAAATTTATTTTAGGTCAAAATTGATACTTAATACCTATATAAGTTCAATGTAATTCATTGGAGTCATTTTATAATAATTATATATATATATATATAAAGTTTATTGACCTTTTCACCGTCTTTTAACCACCTACTAGGAGATTTTGAAAATTTACATAAAACTTAATTTTACCACTTCTATGAGAGGAATTTCGAAAATCCGAGAGAAATGATTAATATAAAGGAGTAAAATTTGGTTCAATAAGATAACAATAATTTTTGGTGAATAGTAACTTTTTACTTTTTTTCCCGCGGTTAAAAGTAAATAGGGTAATTAAGGGTAAAAATGATATTATTATTACCCTAACACATGTCCTAATTCTATTGGGTATGTTTAATTCGACCAAAAACAACCTTAGGAATAAAATATTACCCTTCAGGTCCACTTGGATTAGATTAGGACAGTTATTATTATTTTATTTAAAAAAGAGTTAAAATAGTTAAAATCAATGTTTAATAACTAAAAAATTTATAATATATGGTTATACACAAGATAAATACGACTATAAATATTTATTAGATAGATAAAAAGATTTCCTAACTAATGGTAATTTATTTATAATTTTTAGACATTAAATGATTTAATTTATTAATGACACAATGAAGATGCAGTAATTAACTTATTAATGAAATATTAACATAATTGATTTTATAAATACCCAAATAAATGTAATTTTAGACTTTTTATGAATTCCACTAATTTTATAGGTTAATATGACATTTTAGTATTTATTTAATTAAATTTTTTAGAACTACTCATTCTGTTATGATTTTCACAAAAATCAATTACCAAATAGTGTCAAAATTGACATAAAATAGTTTTTAAAACAAATATTATATTATTAATTGTTATTATATTTCTAAAAATCTAAAGTTCGGAAAAATGACTTAGATAAGGAAATATACATTAATAATGAACAACTTGGGGTTCTTTTGGCTTGTTATAGTAATTTTATTAACATATAGTGTAAGAAAACAAGAAGACACGGTAAAAGTTAAATTATTTAACTTAGAGTTAAATCTAAATGATAAGGTTAAAATAGTAACCTAAACTTGTATAAAACCTATTTTTTTAGATTATTTAGACCCATACCCACTTTAGATTCTAAATAAATCAATTTATAGCTATTATAAACCGAATATGACTTTATTATAAAATAATATTTTAAGTTTTTCCAAAGGTGCCCCTCTCCTCCCTTATAAAAAGGGCACCCCTTCCCTCCTCTCTTCACACCCTTTTGAGCCTTGAAGCTCGGAAAACCCCTGAAAATTTCTCTTATCCACTTCCCTAGAAACATTCTGGATGTTCTGGTCTTCTCAAAATACCAACTCTAGTTCCCTAAAAAGAAGTTTGAAGGAGGTACGTCGACGAAGAGGTAATCTCTTCTACCGACTCTTTCAAGTTTCTTTCTTCTTCTAATTACTCTTATTTAGTTGTTTCATTATAAATTAACAACATAAGTATTAATTATATACTTATATGTTATTATAAATATGAAACAACCCTATTTCACCTTCTATCCATCCTACGGAAAATGAAATTATTGTGTGTGCGTACGTACGGAATATCGTCTCCACGCCGTGGTGTAATCATATTTTCCACCACCACCTTAATTGGATGGGTATAATGGTGTAAAGAATAACTATATATGATTATTATAACATAATACTGATTTTAAGATATTATATCATCCACTATAATTTCATTCAATAAATATGGGAACGATATCATCGCTCGTGTGTACGTACGGATTACCATCTCTATGACGCGATGAGATTCATTTTCCATGTTAACATTTCAAGAATGATTATAAAGAATATATAATTGGTAATAATGAAATATATGACATAATAATGCTATTGTATTTATTTATATATATGTTTATGTCATCTACTTACTTCAATTCAAGTCACTAAGGAAAGGAAAACAGCGTTCATTCGTACGTATGACCTACCGTCTCCATGAACGGTGTATTCCATTTCATTTATCTATCTATTATATATATATATATATACTGAATATATAAGATATATAAATCATTATTTACATTCTGGATGTAATTAAATCATGATATAAGTGATAATAATATCAATAACAACAATTCCAAACACGTGCGTTAAATAAAACGATTTTACCCAAAACGTTTCTTTAACATGGAATTTACAAAACAACGGGTAATATAAAGTCATAAGTGAACCATATATGATATCATAAAAATGAATATGATTCTATAATAATTAAATTACATTATTTAAATCATTATATAGGAGGTTCGGACAAGTACTAAGCATATCAGACCAAAGGTAAGGGATAATTTTGCAATCTCATTTCTATCCGAGATTGATTATACGTAAGTATTTACTAGGGTTGTATTTTTTATCCATGTCCATAAAAATGTTTTTCATAAAGTGTTTAATATTCTTCCATGTATTTTTAAAGTCATGTTTAGCCCTATTTGACTTTTACATTGTGTTATGGAGAGAATCTTTCTTTTGTTTACCCTACAAGGAACTTTTTGACTTTTCCGACCTAAGTACGAGGAGAATGTTTTTTTTAATTATATAGCCTGAATGGATTTTTTCGGTTTTTAATTCCTTATTTTCATGAAGATTACTCTACAAGATTTCATGACTATTTTCCACAAAATCCTTTTCTTTTAAAATTTCCTGGCATTTTCTGAAAAGAAAACGATTTTAATGAATAATGGATATTTTCATCAAGAATTCATTTCAAGTATTTTGTCAAAACTATTTTACATATAAGATGAAATTATTTCATATTTTTATGTTTCAACTATAATATCTCTATGATTTCCATGGTTTTAATTTTCTTATGATGAAATTATATCCATTTGATTTATACGGATTATGTTATGACGGAATGATGTTTATGAAACCCATTTTATTATTTGGGTTATGATGAATGTATTAATTTTATTTTGTGGCACAAGTAAGAATGATTTCATTATGAGATTGGTGGGATATATATCTCCCTCCAATGCATTGGGTAAATATTTATATCTCATAAGATAGACATGGTTGGAATGGTACGTTAATCCTGTTCAGTGTTACAGGACTGGAACGAGGATTGAACACGATTCCGAAAGGGACTTTGTCCACTAAGATGGTCCTGGAAGCAATGCCTTGGCTACTATGGAAATCATATCATGTGCTTATTGGTTGCCATAATTACAAGTTTTATTCCCATGTTATTTTATCATGATTATTGTTTCTTTATGACCTATGCCTTACGTACTGCCAAGATTTATTTCACAACTCAATATTTTTATGCGTAATCTTTATGTTCATGTTTTGAAGTTCAAATGTATATGGTTTGTTTTATTTTATCCATGATTACCCTTACTGAGCATTTGAGCTCACCATTTATATTTTTTCTTTTTCCCAGGATATAAATAAAGGTTTTAGGTATGAAAACACAAGGGGAAGATCTTTATGGGAGATGTTGAAGATCTTTCACTAAGATTAGAAGATTATGTTTTGATTTTCCAAAGACACTAAACTATTACGGTCCTTGTGTGTTTGTTTTTGTTATGTATTAAGTATTTCGCAAAACAAATGTAATGTCTACGTATGTCAGGCTTCGGGTCTCTACACGATGGAAATAATATTTAAATACATGTGAGTGAGTGGCCCAATTGAGGACCATTTAATTAATTATTCTATTAATATTATTATTATTATAGTTTTATTATTGGAAGATACTAATGGGAATTTCCATACCTATTGAAATACATTGATACTTGATTGGAAGGACATTGGTGGTATGATAATTTAGTTGGTTTCCCAAGTTATGTTGACTGTTTTAATTTAATTATTAATACTTTTTTATTATTATATTGGTTCTATGGGAATGATTTGGGCATATCACAGAATACTTGGGATGTTGTTGATCATTGGGATTAAAATTATGAGGTTTTTCAGGCTAAGGGCATGGACCAAGGGACTTTGTATGGTGATGATCACTGAGATTAAGGTGATGAGGTTTATTAGGATGAGGCATGGGGTGATGAACCTTGTTGTGTTTGGGAAAACAGGTTCACATGTAGTCATATAGTTCCACCATATGGTGTGTCTTAGGTACTGTTAGTAATTTCTTCTCACCATGATTGACTGATAGTACTGTTTAAGTCCTGTGAAAATAGATAAGGACTCAGTGAGTGGTATTGACCACTCGATGTGGGTAGAGGCCTTCTTAGATTTAGAATTTTAGGTGATGGTAATGACTATCAATTATGGAGGATTTTCTCACCATAGAAATCCATGGTTGATTGTGAGTGAGACCATCGGTTGGCGGATAAGGTTCACTAAGATTTTGAGGTTGATGGGCCAGGATTATTGAAAGATGGAACTCATTGTGCCTTAAGACATTGGGATATTTTACAGTTGGTGATTCATTATATATGGAAGGATGGATATCATGATGCCTTGGGATGTGGATCTATTGAGCTATTAGTGATTAATTATATATAGAAGGAAAATATCATCATTCCTTGGGTTGTTGGGTTGTTGAGCCGATGGTGATTTGATTAACGGATGTCGGAGGGACTTGTGACATATTTATTGGGAATGCCAATTGTACATTGGCTATATTTGACATGAGGTACTTAGGTATCGGTTGGAATAAAGTGATAGGGTAGTATGAGAATTATTTGAGACTAAGGGTTCTATGAGGATGACTAACCATGGATACGTCGTTCCTTTTTCTAGCATTGGTTGAAGTGGGTAAATACTTCCTTGTAGCTATTGAGCGCAAGTGATCAGGTTATGTATTTTTATGCATGAGTTAAAACTTTTTATAAATGTATGTATACACTTGTATAAATATGGATGTAAGATAGGCAAAGGTTGGTGGTGGCCTACTAAGTTCATACTCACACCCTACACGAGCCCCTCGGGACACGTGTAGACTTTTTAGATTTGAGATCGGGTAAGGGATAAGACTTAGGGGCTAGACCTTAGTGACCAAGGGTTCACTATGAGTGCATGGGATGGATAGAATATGGACCGTGGGGGTTCTTCTACCTCGAGATGGAATAAATTCTGGGCAATTTTATATAAACTCATTTTATCAACCATGGGAGATCCTACAAGTTGTGTATGGCTATCTCAAATGTATACATTATCTAGTATGTATGAATCTATCGCTTTTGGATTATTATTACCATTATTTATTATTAATTCCACTTATTTTTCACTAAAAGTTTTCACAATTACATCATTATAACCATATTTATTATTATTATTATAATCATAGGTTATAGTCTTTTTAATATCACCTAAAAACCCTAACTGTTAGTTAACATTCTTTAGAATACGAGGAGGTTTACCTAAGGCCCAGTTTCCCTCTGGATCAAAGAACCAGTTAAGTGGATATCAGGTTAAGGTGATACATGTAATATGAGTGGTAACTTATTCCACTCGAAACATAGATTATTTTTAGATTTACCAATGTAATGGAAACTAGCAGTAATAGAGCTAAAATGGAGATTTTTCAACAATACACTCATATCCAAGATGAAGAAATATTCCATAAGTGCCTCCATTTTTCCAACAGTTTGTAAATTGAACTGAAAAATAGACTCAATATGGTCTTATTTATTATTTCTAAATGAATATTTAAGAAATAGATGTTGATAGCTCTCATCAGAGTTAAGGAATTGTGAGCAGAAAGAAACCGCTTTAATTATAGCTAATCAAATCCTACCATCAATAGGATGCCTATCGAATTAAATTTTCTTGATCAACAACTGTATTGAGGGGGGATAAAATAATTTCTCAACATCTTCATCCACCATGTTTATTCATCACTAGCTATATAATGGAAATTATTGTATAACTTCAGGTTCAGGATTCTTGATCTGGTTGGGCACCAAAAGGCCTTATCATTATATAGTAAATTAAAGGAACTAATTTTATATTCTATCCCATAATATATAATATGATCAACATACTCTCTATGGCTAAATCACTTATTATGGAGAGGGATTTTAGGTTTTATATGGGTTGAAAGGATTCTAAGATAGAAGAACTCGACCAATTAGAATTCTAAAAATTCAAGTTGAACGTATTTAAATGGGTCCATTGGGTATGAAACATGATCTCAGTATACTCTTCTATAACACTCATCTAAAATGAGGATCCCATGTAAAATGTATTTCCCTTAGGAAAATTGTCTATGGGTATTCTCATAAATAAAATCAGTTGAAACATGATTGGAATTTAACAAGTGATAAACGTGACGAGAAACAGTGGGCTTGTTGATAATTTTGAGGTTTTTTATGACAATACCTTCGTAGATAATGTATTTTACACATTTATGCCAAGAAAAAGTAATAAAATTTCTCTTATGTATATAGAAAAAGCATGACATGTTTTTAATTTCTCTATCCATCCATTTCAGTGGCTCCATTATCCACTTATAAAGGTGGAAAGAATAGAAGAACATCAATGTGATTAAATAATTAAAAAGAAATATTCTCCCAACTTTAGATAAAGTTTAAGATTTCCAACTATAAATCTATTAGGATATATTTTTTACAATTCCATCAAGGTGACTTGTTCTAACTCTTCTAAAGAAGAGAGGTACTATAAGGACTCAATCTTTATTCACCCCATAAATTAATTTATAAAAAATAATGCATTTTATTTTATTCCCAAAGACCTTTTTTGGTTTATAATTTTTGATAATTATTTAATAACTCTTATATATCAAAACTCTTCATTTCAAAGTGGAAACTTCTACTCAGTATCCATTTTTTCCACAATATAATACTTTTAGAGTGAAATTGGTTTTTTCCCGGAAAAATATTTATGTTTTTTAACTTGAATTTATCATTGTTTCTAATCATCCATAAAAGTATATAAAAAATATTTGAGAACATGGGTTATGAATAAAATTCTCAATAAGGTACATGAATAATGGAAGAAAGAAACTCATTAGACTATTTCAAAACCATTACATCATAAAAGATATGTTTTTTTAATATAACAAACACTGAGTTCAAATAATCATTTACTTAAACATGAAATCAGCTTAGTTGACCAATGTTTTTCAAAAAAACACTTTATATGAAAACATAAAGAAAAAATAATAATCATGATCATTTATTATAAAATATGAGAACCTGTGAAAAAAAAATTCTTAAAAATATACTTTTTACCCTTAAAAGGTAATAATCATTCATTTAATAAAATATCATTAACATAACTTATAAAATCAAAATATTTACATGAAAACTCATTAGGAATCATATAAAAGTCATATAGGTGATTTGGGACGTTATCTTCATGAAACCCTTATATCAACTCTTATAATAACTCTTATAAATACAATATCATACTCGATTAATTCCTATATAATTATTTAGAGAACAAAATCATTAACCAATGCATTGGATAACTATATAAGGATCACTTATCATCATAAAAAATGTACAAGTATTTTAACATAAATTAAATACATAAAGGATTGTATTTCTATCATAACACTCATAAAAATATACTTTTATCCCATAAGTAAAACATTTTTTAATATTGATATATCCATTTTCTTTGAAACCCCATTTTCAAAACTATAATGCCACTAACAAGGGGAATAAGATTTTTTATTTAAATAAATAAAGGAATATTATAAATAAATAAATTCATAAAATAATGGTTTTATTGGAGGTAATATCTATTGACGTCATATATGTGAAAATATAACATTCATTTTTCAGTTTTAAAATAATGTTAAAGCATTCTAAATAAAATACGTAAAAAATTCTATTTTAAAACCATTGAAATAAAATAAAAAGAGACATTAAATAACATTTATAATGTTTTTACGTAAATATAAATACATCAATACAAAATTTATGAATAAGGATATGTAGTAAAAATATTTAGAAAATAAATCTTTAAAAATTTTAAAACGAGGTTTTATGGTAAGGTGTCTCCTACCTCGAGTTTGAATCATCATGTATACTCTTTACATTCCTAAATAATAGAGTTAGTTTAATTTTTTTATTGATTAATAACCTTTTAATGTTTATTATTACTTTTATTTAACTAAAATACAATTTATACTTAATTAAATAATCGATTAAGTTCACATTGATTGTTTTGAGAACATTTAGTTTATAAGTTAGAAATGGATTTCAGAGGTTGAATATGGACAAAAAGGATCATGATAATATCATATATATAATATTAATAATGTTATAATAATAATTTTTATACATTATTTATAAATTTTAAACTAACCATGTAAGGTGGTTAGGAAAAATAAATTATGTTGCAATCACGGAGACGGTAGGTCGCACGTACGCATGAGTAACATTTCCATTTTTAAAAAAACATGAGGGAAATAAGGTAAGTACTATTTTAAATTTATATAATTATAATTATATCATAAATATCATATTATTTATTTAAACATTACTATATATAAAATATGTGTGAGATAGAAATGAAAAATAAAATTCATTACTTCGTGGAATGGTAGTCTGCACATACACACAATCAATGTTTTTATTTTTCATTGTATGGTAAAGAAAGAAGTAGAATATATATTTACAATTCCAAAATAAGATTTATATTATATAATCTCGTTTTTATCCACTATTATGACCATCCATAAGTGTTATTAATGAAAAATGAAATACATAGTCTCGTGAGGTTGTTGTCTGCACATACAGACGAGCAAAGTTTTTATTATTTACAAGATGGTTGAGTATATGAAAAAGGTTTATGAAATAAACATAATAAAATTTAATTATATGGTAGATAATGGTTTTATTATATTAATATGGTAAAGATATTTTTTAATGATTTAAAATAATAAATAAATAATAAAACACTCAGTTAAGAACTATACCTCTTCTTCAAGAAACCTCATTAGGCTTATACATAATGCCTTACTCATATGGTATCTTTATCAAATAAAGACCTATAAGAAATTTTTAGGGATGTTATTAAGGTATTTGAGAATTTAATGGGTGAGATAAAAGGTGTTTTATGTGTATATAAGAGAGAATATGGGTCTCCTTTTTTAAGTGAGGGAGATGACACACTTGGAATTTTTCAAAAGATTAAAACATATTAATGTATTACTCAATAAAAATAGCTCCAAAATGGACCATTTTAGAATTAGGTAGTGTATAGGGTATAAATATTTCTGTAATATAGGATTTATACATTTTTTAAGGTCATTTTGTCCCATATAATTATAGTTTTAATCCTTTTAATCTATTTTAACTCTTATTGTGGTAACAGATTTTAAACTAAAGTTATAATTCATAATGACAAATAATGAAATTGGAATCATTAAAAAAATAGGAATTTATTATTAAAAGTAATTAGAAAATTTTATCAAATTTAATTTCTATAAGTATCATAAATTACTTTTAAAATGAACCTGTATAACCTGACAAAAAATGGTTTTCCAGAAAAATTCATTTTTAAGTATAAAATTTTTTTAATAAAAAAATCATGTATAATATTGATTAAAATGATTTATATTTAATTATTTAAAAAAAATAAACAATTAAATTTTAAAATAAATCCAAAAGAATTAATACTATGTAAATACTTTAAAAGAAAAAATAATTTTATATAAAAATGGTATTTATTCACTATTCACTGAAAAATTAATCTTTTTAGAAAAATCCCAAAATTTATCCTCAAGATAATTTTTATATGATGATTTATAAAATTATAATATCTTTATAAAATACAATTCTGAAAATTATCAGATATTAGTTATAATATCTGTACAAAATCGTAATAAAAACTATTTTGGAGGAAAATGTATTTTTGAAGCATAAAATTAAATTATTATTATTCCTTTACCAATTGCCATAATTAAATTAAATTAAATTCATTTTATTAAATATATAATCTATTTATTTAATTATAATCATTTAATAATAGTGATAAATTTAATCTATTGAGATTAAAATACATTATTTAGATAAAACATTTTATTAAAAATATCTCCTTTACTTTCAAATGATTTTATCTTCATTAAAAAAATTAAATTTAAATATACCTAATATACCTAATATATATATATAATGGTTTCATATATATACAAAAAATATGTTTCCAATGACCATATATATAATGGTCATATTTTACATTCTTATATATAGCCTTTCTTGCTTCAATAAAATTGATTCATTTACTTCTCTCTCATTAAGTATATTGTATTCTTAATTATTTTCCTTGTTTAAAATGTTAAATTTGAGGTTAGAATAATCATCGAGAAACATTAGGATAATTATTATTATTTTTTTGTTATTTTTATATACTTCTTCATTTACTACACTTTTACTTTTCTTCATGTTGTTTAATATTTCCACCTCATAATATATTAATGTGTATCTTCAATTGTAATATTTTATTTCAATATAATTATTACTATTTATTTCAGCTTGATATTGCATGTATCAAAATATATCAAACAATATATTTACAAAAAATATATTATAAAATCTTAGGGTGTTACATTCTACCCCAATTAAAGAAATTGGGTCATTGAAATTTTATCCTACTCCTGATAAAAAGAGTTTAAAAAACTTTTAGAATAAATTCCAAGGAGTGAAAGAAAAAACATATGATCATGAAAGGAAATTATTTTTAATATGTAAAAATTAATTTATTGAAATTCCATATCGTAAAAAGGAATAAAAATTTCATTTTGATTATAGGAGAGGGAAAATATGAAGTTCACCAGAAATAACACATTATTCGGTTCTCAGGTATGGAGATCATTAGCGGGAAGTAAAAATATGGACATGCAGAAAAAATATAACATCCAAAGAATAATATAGAGTGATATAGAACATTTTCATAAGAAATTTAAATACCACAAAACCATAAATCAATAGGGGAAAAAGAACAGCATCAATTTATCAAAAATGAAGGTATAAGGATAACATTTTTATTTCAACATCCTCTTCCTAGAGTTTATGAATTATTTTAACATCAATATAGAGAACATGAGAAAATATAATTACTTGATTTATTTCTATTTCATAAGAACAATTTCATTCTTTTATTTTCCTTTTATCAATTTCCACTTTGATCACATCTTACACTACAAGAAATGAATATTCAAGATGAATTTTTCATTCCTAAACACTAAAATTAACTTTTAACAGATCAAAATATCCAGAAAGGGATGAAAAGTTATTTATCCTACTTCTATAAATTAATAAAATGGAATATTATCAGACTAAGGTAAGATAATATCCAATTCAAATAAATATTTTATTAATCTAAAAAAACTCAATAATAACACCCAAAGTTTCCTTTCAACAAAATACCCAAAGTTAAACTTTTAATAATTTATAAATTAATAAGCTTAAAAAAATAAATTGTTTTAACAATGTTAAAAAACTATAAATCCAAGGGGATTTATCACATATTCTTCTGAGATCAATTTAACATTTATCTCAAAAAATAACTAGTCACTCAAAAAGTTATATACCTGAAAATACATATGCCCTAATCATATACTGTCCAAAATATATTAATATCTTATATAAATAACTCTAATCACCATAATGAAAAAATAAAATCACATATACTTTTAAAAGACAATTCAACATTTATTCCTCAAATAAAATACCATCTTATCCAAAATTATTTCCCTTTACCTTGATTATATAATGTTTGAAAAATAGTGAACTTCTTAAAAAATAACATTAATAACATAATAAACAAATAACTTTTCAATCTGATAAAATATATGTTCTCAAAATTTAATAACCTTTTTATCCTAATTAATAATAATTACCTCAACATCAATGATCATCTTAACCCTAAAGGATATAAATACTTTTATACTCGGGTCCACAAAATATATAATCAGTATTCTTTAAAAAAAACTTCTCACTAAAACACAAGATAACATAAGGGTTATATACATAAAATTTTTATTAAAACTCAATAAATATCTCCCAAAATACTCCCATAACAAAAAACATCAAAAGATTATTAATTACTTTAAACCTATGATCATCCTTAAATTTATCACTACATCATAACTCTTGAATCCCTATATGTAGACACATCAATATTCCAATGTTCTTCATAATCAATTAATCATGATTTACAAAATTTTCCTTAATACATCCTTCCAAAAATTAAAAATATGAATCATGTCTTATAATTCTTCAATATCAAAACATAAGACAAGATATAATTCATACCTTTTATATTTCATTTATAGCTTCCTCCTCTTCAATTGTAGTGGCATTAGACATTGTTAAACATTTATTTGTATGGTCTTACTAATCCCCTTCTTGATATTTTCCCCTATGACATCAATTTTAACAATTCCCATACTCCCCAGATTTAATGAATTTAATTGATACCTTGGGAAGAACTTGATTCCCCTTCATGGTGTTAACGAAACTCTTCCTTTTTCTTTGGTCGTTTATTGATCTATTCCCACCTTTACTACATATAAAACATCTTCATATTCCATTAGGGTAATTCCCTATGTTATTCTTTCCACATTATTAACACAAGTTATGTTGAATATTTTAAACCTCTATGATCTTTATTACCTAAACTTATATGGAACTTCATTTTTCTCTTGTTTGGTTCATTGGGAAACTCACCTAAGTTCAAGTTGTTTGTCATAACATGTGATAGATTGTTAAGAATAACCAAAACATTTTTCACTACTCTATAGGTCTCATTTTATTTGAATTCTCATTCAAAAAACCACCAAATTATCCTTCACACCTATTTTTAATTTGGTTCCTATTTGTATTATCCCCATCTTGGGAGCCACTCGAAGGGTGTTCTGAGCTGGTTTGGCCGTATAACCTTAAGAGAATATTGCCAAACTCTGGAGGCTGTTGACTAGAAGTGAGGTGCTTTTTAACGTTTCTAAGGATAAGATTATGCCTTCATAGGTAATAGGTATTATACAGCATAATAAAAACATTTTATAAAAATATCTGAAGCATATAAACAATCAAATTGCAGTATAAGCAATTAAATAACCCCAAAAAAATAAATAATAAGTGAAGAAGCTGATAAATAAAATAGATACACAAATATGTCATTCTATGATGTCTGTGCTAAAGTAAGAGTATGGAAATTTGGAATAAAAGCATACAATCAAAGGTATAATGAAACTGACACAAAGTGAAACAAATATATATCGAGAAAAATATCATTTCTCTACCCCCAAGCACTATCTTAAGAAGTAAGACACACTCAAGCATCAGAATTATCATGCTTCCCTTTATCCCTGCTTGTGAGCATAAAGTCTACTCAGGTACCAAATGGTTCCCAAGTGGGGAGTGAGATAAAATCCTAGAAGTATGATACCCACGGTTTCTAAAAATTTCCATTTCATATTGTAAATAAAATTAGTGTGACAATATATGATAAATGCAAGAAATTAAATAGAAAAAAGTAAAATTAGTATAACTTGTTCCAGGTCCTCAACAACACCTGTCTATTACCACTTTCTTCGGCCTAATATGGGAATTTGTATGGGTATCACACATAAGGGCTCAAGTATCACCTGAGGCATATCATAGACACTTTTATAATGGGTCCATCCTTGAATGTCCCTTTAGGAACTAGTAACACTCCTGAGTATTTAGAAACCCAGGGAAAACCTTTTCTAGAAAAACCTAATACATCGTCTCCCTGGCGTGTTGTTAACCAATTAGGAATGAAAAGTCCTTGTTTAGTCCTTAATATGGAACCCACGTTGTCTCACTGTCCAAAATTTAATTAGATTTCAAGGAAGTAGATATCATAGGGTATGCATTTATAATTGAACAAAATACTATAATCAACTCAAATCCACATACTAATGACAATTCTAGTAAAGTAGTTATAGCCAAAGGAATTAATCAATGAAAGAAGTAAAATGCACATGTCACTTTATAATGGCACACTAGGATAATAATTTGAAAAGGAATAAAATCATTAGTCATAAATAACAAAAAAACTCAAGGTTCATGGTTCACAATAATCCCAAATAATTTATTTAATTTAAATCTCAACCTAAAGTTGATCATGCAACACATGAAATTAAATAATTTAATTATTTGGGGATAATGTAAAATGAGACATAGAATGTTGGAAGATCCAAATTGGTATCCAAAAATGTCACAAAAATTTATATAGGCCTGATTATCTTAGAAAATAGTGCAGTGGTTAAGCAATGTAGTTTAATTAATTTAGAAAAGGTAAAATTAAGCATCGCCCGTAGGCATCGATGAACGGAAAAACCTGTGATCTAAAAGATGCAATTAAATGAGGGGAAAGAGAATAGATTCCCTACCTTGTACTCGTAGAGGATCCTATGCTCCACGGAGATCTTTTATTTGACCAAAAATGGAAGAAATCAGAAGATTTTAGAAAAACCCCAATTTCGGGTAAAATCCTTCCATGAAATATCACGCGACAGATAGAAAATTATATCATATGATTCCTAGGGAATGGTTTTATCCTTTCCTAGAGAGTCATAGCACACCAGATGAAATATAAATTGGAAGAGAAACGCTGCTGAAATGGGCTTCTAAAGGAGAGGGGAGGGTGGTGCGCAGCACCTAGCAGGGGGTGTGATGCACCAATGAGAGGGGGAGAAGAAGAGAGAAATAAAAGATAAATAAAAAGGAAAGGAAAGATTGAAAATGAAATTAAATAAAAAAAGAAATAATTAAAATAATAATAATAATAATAATGGTGGAACAAAGTAAATAATTAATAAAAATGGGTTTACCCAATTTTAATTATTTTTAATATTTATCTAACCATTTCAATTTTATTATTTATTTTTATCCCCTTTTTAAACTCCTTTAAATTCCTAAAAATTATTTTGATTAATGTGTATCCCTTTTAATTTTTTTCCCGAACAAAGTGCTAAGTCGAGACATAAAAATTTACATAAAGCTCGAGTAATTATTTAAATAATTTTAATAGCTGCTCGAGACCTAAAATAGGGTGCATGGACACACACCCTGGGTTGATTTATGTTTTTGGACTAAAAATTTAAATAGTTAGTACCATTATTAATGCTTGGATGTTACAACCTCCCCTCCTTAAGACAAATATTCCATGAGTTTCCCTTCCAAGGGTATTGGAACATCACCTAAAAATGTTCTAGCCACTGCACACATACATTAGACTCCTGCTCCTAGGTCCCGTCCTAAACACGTCCTTGTTGCCATAACACCCAGAGCAGAGGAACTGACCTGCCTCAAAGAACCTTCATGCTATGGTTGATGATATGGATCTAACTCTCCTCAAAGGATGAATCTGCCTCGAGCTCGATGTTGTCAGTGTCAACATATTGAGATGGGTCTAGATGATACTACTGAACCTAAGATACATGGACGATATTGTGCATGGAATGATACCTCTGAGGTAACAATATCTGACAGGCTACCGGCCCAACTCTCTCCACTATCTCAAATGGCTCGATGTATCCCGGTAATAACTCCCCATGTCTCCTGATCCTCTTGTGACCCTACTGTGGTGAAACACATAGAAAGAATTAATGTCCCACATCAAACTCAAGAGGTCTGCAAAAAATATCAGTATATGTTTTTTGTCTGGACTAAGCTACAGTCATATGATTCTGAATCATCTAAACATGCTCAGACATCTCCTGAACAAGATAAGGACCCAATAGAGTTTTCTCACCTGCTTTGACCAAGTATAAAGGTGAACGGAACGGTATACCATAGAGGGCCTCATATGGATCCCTTTGAATAATTTCCTAAAAGATGTTTTTATAGGTAAACTCAAAAATAGGAATATGTTTTTCCAAAGAACCTTCAAAATCAAGGATAAAATTCCATTTCATATTCTATAACACACGTATGGTATGCTCGGACTGTCCATTGTTTTGAGGGTGACATGTATTACTCAATATTAACAATGAACCCAGTGATTTCTGTAACCCTTCCTAGAACCATGAAGTAAAGCGGTAATCTCTATCTAAGATAATTGAACGAGGTATTACATGATGTCTCACTATCTCCCTAATATATAGCCTTCCCAACTCTTCAATAGAAAAGGTCTCTTGAATAGGTAAGAAGTGATGGACTTTGGTCATCCTATTGATAATCACTCATATTGAATTGTTTCCTAGAGGATATCTTGGAAATACTATAATGAAATCCATGGTGATGTCATTCCATTTCCACTCAATAATGGATAGAGTCTATAGAATTCTAGCAGTTCATTAGTGCTCTACCTTCACATACTGATAAGTGGAGCACCGAGTGATGAAACTTATTAAATATTTCTTCATACCTGGCCACCAATACTAACAACACAAGTCTCTATACATCTTTGTAAGTCCATGATGAACTACACAAACTAAGGTTTGATATTCCTTCATCATATATTCTCATATATCATAAGGTAACCATACACAGCCACAATAAAGCAGAGTTTCACTGTCATCAACAACCCAACCAAAAGGAGTGTTTTCTATTGGGATGTTTTCCCTCAAAATGAGCCCCTCCAAATTAGATAACTATCATATACAGACTCAATCTAGAAGTGACTATGTCACTGTAAGAGTTGCTAAAATCAGTTGTCAGTGATGTTCCTGAACCTCCATTTGCATCTCATAAAATAAGGCCATCATCTACCACTCACTATTAGCTGCCTGAATGGCTTGTGTCTGTGTTTTGTGGCTCAAATCATCATCCATGGAATTTCCCTTACTAGGGGTATAAGAAAGCATAAAATTGAATGACTAAAGGTATTCGACTCACCTGTAATTCCTTAAATTAAATTCCCACTATGTGGAGAAATATTTCAATCTTTTTTTATACATGTAAACAACAAACCTATCACCCAATAAGTAGTGTCGCCAGTAGTGTAAGGCATGAACTACAGATGCTAACTCAAGGTCATGTGTATGATAGTTCTTCTCATTAGGTCTCAGAAGGTGGGATCTATAAGATATGACTCGATTGCCTTGCATCAAAACTACACCCAATCTAATTCCTAAAGCATCACGGTAAATAATATTTCTTCTTACTATCTCAAGAAGAATTAGAATCGGATCCTAGGTAATTCTCACTTTTAAATCCTAAAATATTTTTCATAATATTAGTACCAAATAAACTACACACCCATATTAGCTAGGGTTATAATATGTTCTACTAAGTGGGTGAAATACTGAATGAAATGCCTATGATATCCAGCAATCCCCAAGAAATTGCGTATGTCGAAAAAAAAATTGGGATGCTCCCATGAAACAAAAACACTCACCTTTTCTGGATTGACTGAAAGGCCTGCCTTGGATATTATATAACCTAGGATTTAAACCTTATCAATTAAAAATTTTCATTTTTTGGGCTTTGAATATAGTTGGTTCTCTCTCAGTGTACTCAACATGATCTCGATATTGGTTGCATGTTCGTATCTGGAATACAAATACACCAATATGTCTTCAAAAAAACCCTGGAAAGGAATCACGGTATGGGTGAAAAACCCAGTTCATTAGATCTATGAATACTGCCAGCCTGTTCATAAGGCCAAATGGTATAAGAAGATACTCGTACAAGTCATACCTGCTCAGGAAAAATTTACATGGTATATCATTTGGTCGCTCACATTCCTGGTGATATCCTGACCTCATATCAATCTTGGAGAAAATAGTTTCTCCTCGAAGATTGTTGAAGAGGTCATATTTACAAGGAAACACATATTAATTCTTTACCAAAATTTGGTTGATCTAATGGTAATCCACGCACAATCTAAGGGTATTGTCCACCTTCTTGGAGAAAAGAGCTGGTGAACCCCATGGAGATGTTCTAGGTCTCATAAAACACTTATCATCAAGGTCTTCAATATACTTTTTGAATTCATGTATCCTTATAGGTTTTATCCTATAAGGAGGAATATACTCAGGTGCAACACCTGGAACTATCTTGATATTGAACTTTATATCCCTCATGGGAGGTAAGCCAGAGAAATATTCTGGGAAAATGTCCCTAAAAGGATCCACAATGGAAGGAATGTCCCGTAGTTACATTCCCTGATCACTCATGAAGAGAATTTATAATTGAGTGGTCACTCTTCCCTATCCTATACATTTAAGTCCAGCTCGATCTGCTAGTATATCCCATTATTCTTTTTGTAGATATGTGTCACCTTCAGCGGATGTGAAGGACACTTAATGATGATAGAAATCCACTTGGGAACAATAAGGAGACAGCCAATTCATACCAAGAATGACGTTGATGCCAGAAATGTCAATAATATAAAAATTACAAAGGAAATGATACCCACTTATCTGAAGGGGAACTCTTGGAACTAGTGTATTACCTATATCATAACCCCTGGCAGAGTGTCAATAGACATGTGGCCGCATATGTACTCGGTTGTGAAACCTAGGCTTTCAACAATAGAAACAGATAAAAAGGAGTGTGATGCAGCAGTATCAAAAAGGAAAAAAACTAATGTAGAGGCTATTAGAATAGTACCTCTAACTATGGATGGTCTTACACAATAGTCCTCTAGTGCTAGTTGAACTGCTTACATAATACCTGAACCATAGCCTTGACATGCTACCTAATTGTCCTAATTAGATCCACTCTGGTGACACTAATAGTATGGGACTTGATTTCCTTGACCATGACCTATACCATTACCTCAGTCTTATTGAAACGTATAAAAATAACTTCCATCCTACTTTGGAGTTGTAGATCCTACACCCGATATAGGTTCTGGTACCTATCCTCTTCCATTGGATGCCAATGGGAAAAAATGGAAGAAACACTAAAGGTGACCCATCTTGCCGCAAGCTCGGCACTCCATCAGGTCTCTAATGCACAAAGTCTTATTATAGAAAAATATACCACACTTATGATATGTTAAATAACTATAAAAACATTCCACTTGGCTAGTATTTCCTCCTTGTTCACTTTAAAAATGGTGCTTCTTATTTTTTTAAGAACAATCACCCTGCCTCGGGACGGAACCACCCCGGCTCAAAGGTTTAGATTCTTGAAATTTCATTCCAAAATTAGGGCATGGTTCATGATCTATGTAATAGTGGTCAAATGAATGATATTCACCTTCTACTGGATGGTATGTCTAAGTCCATCCTCAAAGAATCTCGCAGTTGTCTGTGTGTCTATAATACCCTGAGATTTTTTGAGAAATATTTTGTTTTTATGTATTATGTTATACGCAACACCAAATTAATCTTTCACTATACACAACACTGTCTTGTCATGTGTTACTCGCAAGATAAACCTTCCTCGATATCTTGCGTTGTACACAATACCGATTTTCACTAAACAACGATATATTATTAAAATATTATATAAACTAGATATTATGAATAGTAATACCCACTTTTTGATATTTTATAAATTTTATCCTTCAAAATTGACTTCATTTTTGGATTCGGAATATCGAAATTAGCCTAGGGTGAATTTTTGGTATTTTTCTGAAAACTTTCAATTTTTGATGAATAGTGAAAACACTGAGTTATTAGTTAAAACTGACTTTTTATTTAAATAATATTTTATTTTATTTAAATTTATTTTAGGCCAAAATAGATACATAATACCTATTTAATTTCAATTTAATCCATTAGAGTCATTTTATAATAATTTTAGATATATAAAAATTTTATTGAACTTTTGACCGTCTTTTACCCACCTCCTAGGAGAATTTTCAAATTTACAAAAAAACATAATTTTACCACTTCTGTGAGTGGAATTTAAAAAATCTGAGAGTCACGGTTGATGTCAGTAAGTAAAATGTGGTTCAAAAGATAAAAATAATTTTTGTTGAATAGTAACTTTTTACTTTTATTTACCATGGTTAAAAGTAAATAGGGTAATTAAGGGTTTAAATGATATTATTATTAACCTAAAACATGTCCTAATTCTATTGAATAAGTTTAATTCGACCAAAATTAACCTTATGAATAAAGTATTTTCCTTTAGGTCCACATGGATTAGGTTAGGACATTTATTATAATTTAATTCAAAGAAGAGTTAAAAGAGTTAAAATCAAAGTTTAATAAGGAAAACATTTTAAATTTAGGGATATACCAAAGCTAAATTCGACTATAAATATTCATTAAAAAGATCAAAAATATTTCCTACATAATGGTATTTTATTTATAATTTTTATACAATAAATAATTTAATTTATTTATGACACAATGATGATGCAGTAATTACCTTATTAGTGAAATATTAACATAATTGATATTATAAATACCCAAATAAATGTAATTTTAGACTTTTTATGAATTAATCTAATTTTATAGGTTAATATAACATATTAGGTTTTGTTAGATGAATTGTTTTTGAAGTAATAATGCTGTTATGAATTTAGAAAAAATAAAATACCAAATAGTGTCAAAATTGACATAAAAGAGTTTTTAAAACAAATATTAATTTATTAATTTATATTCTATTTTTAAAAAACTAAGGTTAGGAAAAAATACTTATATAATAATATATATGACATTAATGAATAAATTGGGGTTCTATTTGCAGTTTATAGTAAGTTTATGAACCATATAGTGTAAGAATACAAGAAGACACTGTAAAAGTTAAATTATTTAACTAAGAGTTAAATCTAAATGATAAGGTTAAAATGGTAAACTAAACTTTTCTAAAACCTATTTTTTGAGATGGTTTCGACCCATACACACCCTAGACTCGAAATAAGTCACTTTGGAGCCATTATAAACCAAATATGAATTTATTATAAAATAATATTTTAATTTTTTCCTAAGGTTCCCCTCACCCCTCTTATAAAAGGGAACTCCACCTTCTCTCTAATTCACACATCAAAATCCATTTACCTTGGCCAAAACCTACCCAAATACACTCTCAACTATCCTAACTTAATCCTAGAGTCTTTCCTTTATTCATAAAGCCAACCTATGGAACCATTTTGATCAAATCAAAAGGAAGAACCCGAAGAAGAGGTAAATATCTCACCACCTATTTCAAGTTCCTTTCTTCATCTACATCCTACTTCTTTGTTTTTTCCATTCTAAAATAATAAATCATGTATCTTCTATATAATGTGATATAATTATAAAAATGGTACAACCATATTAGTTAGTTTATCCATTCTATTAATGAAAAAGTCACCACACGTGCGTACGTACGGCTTACCGTCTCCACGTTGTGGTGTTGTTTGTTATTTAAACATTTAATCATTTGGATGGGTATGATAATGAGTATAAATGATATAAATAATAAATATAGAATTATTATTATTCTTTATGTATGATATATCATCCAATTATATATGATTTTAATATTAGATGAATTATATCATCGCTCGTGCGTACGTACAACCTACCGTCTCCACGATGTGATGCGACTTGTTCTACATGATCTTCATTGAATAATGATTATATAAATGAATTGATTGAATAAATATGATATATATTAAACTAATATAATTATGTAAATGAGGTATCTATAACCTAAAAATAGGAATAATAATTTATTCGACAAAACATGCATAAAGAACATAAAGCAAAGAACACCTGAATAACAAGTAGCAATGAAATATTACTAATAAGAAGATAAGAATATGACCATATATGATATAATAACAATAAATATGATTATGTAATAAGTAAAAGATATTAATTAAATCATTATACATTAGTTTCAAATACATAAGAAGCATATCAGACCTAAGGTAAGATAAAATATCGCAATCTCATTTTTATCCGAGATTGATTATACTTCAGAATTTATTGGGGAATATTTACCATCCACATCCATGTATCATAAATATGTAATTTTATTTCTATACTCCTAAAAAATTTTAAATCCAATTTTACCTATTGGTGAATTTTTATTAATAGTTATGAAAGGAATCTTTTGTCGTTTTTAGTACGAGATACTTTTTGACTTTTTCGGACAAAGTACGAGAAAAATGTTTTTTTAACTTATACGGCATGAATGTATTTTTATGAACATTATTTCCAAGAAGATTACTTTAAAAGTTCTCAATTTTATTTTCAATTAAATTTTTTTAGTTTAAAATTTTATGACATGTTAAGAAAGGAAAAATGTTTTTGAAGTAGAAAGGATGTTTTCCCCAAGAATGGAGTTCAAGTGTTTAATCAAAATTATTTTCCATCTAAGATAATATAGGGTTTTGTTTATATCCATATTATTACATTTATTGGATTATGTTATGATGGAATTATTTTTATGAAGTCCTTCTATCTGATATGTATTATGTTTTTATGGAAAGATGTTTAAGAATCCCATTTTATTATTACATGGGTTATGCTATAATGTATGATTTATGATTTTTTGGCACACATAAGAATGGTTTCATTATGAGATGGTTGGGACCTATATCTCCCTCCAATTCATTGGTTAAATATTTATATCTCAGGAGATAGACATGGCTGGAACAGAAAGTTAATCTGGTTCAGTAATATAGGATTGGAACGAGCAGTGAACTCAGTTCAAAAATGGACTTTGTCCGCTATGATAGTCTTAGAAATGAGTCTTGACTAATATGAAATGATTTTCTATGATTATGTGTGTATCCCACAAAGTTTCATGTTTTATGTTATGATTATTGGAATTACATTTCACTACTATTATTTATCTCATGTTATGATATTATGATCTCTTTTGCAGGTTAATATTTACAAAATGTTATGTTCTTATGAATATTATATGATTGATATTTCCTTTGTTCACCCTTATTGAGCATTTGATCTCACCCATTTGTATGTTTTCTTTTCCCCAGGTCAGGAAGAAGGGTATTAAGTAGGATATGCCAAAAGTGACTCTAGATATGATGAAATAAATGGGAGACAATATAGATGCTTTATTAAGCTGTTGTTTATGTTTCCTAGTTTCTAAAGACACTATACCTATACGGTCCTATCATTGTTTTGTTATATGTTGTAATATGTATGCTTCAATTCTAAAATAATAATAATGTATGTAAAGTATGGGTCATTATAGCTGGTATCAGATGAAACGTATAGTCATCCTTTGGAAACTAGGATGTGAAAGCCTTAGTAAGAACCCTAAGGAAATGTCTAAGCATAGAACACAATATTAGAGTTTTAGAAATGTCCACGAATAACCTATTATAAGACCTAAAGTGTGAAATTTTATTCTTGATTATGTGGTTTTCCTATTATGATTAGTGTTTCTCACACTATGCTTATTGGTTTTTGTCAATGGCTAGAACCCGAAGGAACTGTGTTAATGCTGAATGTGATGAGAAATGCAATGATTATCCCCATAAGCAACCAAACATTATGGGATCTTGAATTAAAAATATTATAGCCATGCTCACACAACTTTCTTAAGATATGAATCATACAGGACTTCCAAACGAGCAAAGAAAGGAGCAACATTCTGTTGAATCCTTTATGAGGTAGCGTCCACCCTCATTCAACGGGTTTGCTGATCCATTAGTGGCTGAAAAATGGATCAGTACCAATGAAAAGATATTTTCAGTTCTTCAATGTTCTGAACATGATAAAGTCATCTTAGCAGTATATTGTTTGGAAGGTGAAGCTGATCAATGGTGGAATCTTATCAAGAATACAAGGCAAAGAGACGAAATTGAGTCCATGGAATGGGATGAGTTCAAGAAAATATTTTTCAATAAGTACTTCCCTCATATTCTTCGAACAAAGATGGAGAAGGAGTTTCTTGAACTAAAGAAAAAGGATGATGAATCTGTTGGTACCTATGAAGAAAAATTTACAAGACATGCAAGGTATGCTTCCGGAATTATTATCCAACCTGAGAGTAAGATCGATTGATTCTTTAGTGGCATAAAACCAATTCTTCGAAGGGCATTATCCATAAGGGACTTCAATATCTACGAGGAAATTTTTCGATGTGCTCTGAAGGTTGAGATGGAGATTGAAGTAACACATCAGTCATATGGGTTTGATAAGAAGAGGAAAATGGAATTCAAAAGGAAATATAAAGACCACACTAAAAAGAAGATGATTTTTCCCTTATTCTCAAAGTTTGGAAAGAAACATGGAAGTAATTTTCTTAATGTTAAAAGTAAATGTTTCAAATGTGGAAAGGAAGGCAATCGGGCATTTGAATGCTGAAATGATGGGAAAAAGATGTCTAGTGATGCGAACAAAGAAGATTCTACATAGAATTCACCTCTTACACTTCAATGTTACAAGTGTAAGGAAATGGGGAATTAGGATAATCAATTCCCTAATCCAAGGGTTGTTGATGACGATCGACGTCAACAAACTCTTAAGCACAAAGACAAAGGAAAGTAACTTTCAATTTCTATCAGTGATGTGGAGTACGATAACGAAGTGGTGAAAGGTACACTTACCATCCACTCTAAAGTAGAAAATGTTTGATTTGATTCTGGATCCACCCACTCTTTTATTTCTGAACAATTTTCTAAGGGTATCGACGTACTACCTCAATAATTAGCTGTTGAGTTAGCTTTGACAACTCCTAATGGAACAATGGTTACATCAAAAGTTTATAATTCTTCTTCAATTGACATTTGTGGGAAGGTGCTTCCTACAAATCTTGTGATCCTTCCTATAGTGGAAGTTGATGTGATCCTTGGCATGGATTGGCTTTCCTTATATTGAGCTCATATCAATTGCCAAATAAGGGAAGTTACATTTCATATTCCTGATCAATATATGATCATCTATTGATGCAAGGATGAATATAACCTTCCAATGGAAATTTCTTCTATCTTATGGGTCTTGATTTCAATAAATGGTGGTTATTTATCTCAAATGGTTGTAGAGAAACTCACGATTAAGAATATTCCTATTGTACAAGAGTTTTATGATGTCTTTCCAGAGTAATTGCCAGGTCTCCCAACAAATCGTGAAGTTGAGTTTTCAATAGAACTCATACCGGGTGCTATGCCCATTTCAAAGACACCTAATAAAATGGCACCAATTGAGTTGCAGAAATTGAAGAAGCAACTCCAAGATAATCTTGATAAGGGTTTCATACGTCCTAGTGCTTCACCTTGGGGAGTAATTGTTCTGCTTGTTAAGAAGAAAGATGGATTAATGAGACTCTGTATTGATTATTGAGAAAATAACAAGATCACTATCAAGAACAAATTTCCTCTCCCGCGTATTGATGACTTATTTGACCAACTACATAGAGCTCAATACTTTTCCAATATTTATATTCGTTCAAGGTATTATCAATTAAGGGTCAAAAGGGAGGATATACCAAAGATGGATTTCTGTACAAGGTATAGACACTATGAATTTATTGTGATGCCATTTGGTCTTACTAATTCCCCTGATATCTTCATGGATCTAATGAATATAGTCTTTAGAGACCATCTTGATCAGTTTGTGGTAGTCTTTATAGACGATATTCTTGTTTATTCAAATACCAAGTAAGAACATTAAGATCACTTGAGAATTGTATTAAAGACCCTAAGAAACGAGAATCATTATGCAAAATTTACCAAGTGTGAATTTTGGCTTCAAAAAGATTCATTTTTGGGTGACATAATCTCAAAATAGGGGATATCTGTGGATCCAGAAAAAACAGAGTTTATCGAAAGATGGTTGAGACCAACAACAGTAACTGATATTTGAAGTTTTGTTGGTTTCTCTAGATATTATTGACGTTTTGTGAAAGATTTTTCATGATTATCTAATCCACTCACCTGGTTGGCTAGAAAAGAAGTTAAGTTCATTTGGACAGAGGAGTGTGAAGAGAATTTCAAGGAGAAAAAAGAAGGTTATCCAGTGCACCAATGCTCACACTACCTTGTAGTGGAGAAAGGTTTGCGATCTACAGTGATGAATCCAAGAAGGGATTGGGGTTTTTTCTCATGAAAAAAGATATGGTGATAGATTATGCCTCATGACAGTTGAAAATCCATGAGCAAAATTACACAACTAAAGATTTGGAATTAGCTGTTGTAATCTTTTCATTAAAGATTTGGAGGCATTATCTTTATGGTGAAAGGTGTGATATTTATATAGATCATAAATGTTTAAAGTATATTTTCACACAAAAGGATATGAATATGCACCAAAGAATATGGTTGGAGCTGATTAAGGATTATGACTGCTCAATTCATTACCACCCTGGGAAAGCAAACAAGGTGACAGATGCATTTAGCCAACAAGACCATGCTATCTTAACCATGATGAGGATCACAAAAAATCCAATATTTATGGATTTAAAAAGGATGGATCTTGGAATTATAATGGAAGGGTAAAAATCTTATCTTTCTCAAATGAATGTTCAACCATATATACATGTGAAGATTAAAAAGGCATAGAAAGAAGATGTAGAGTCTCAAAAGAAGGTGAGAAATGTTCCTGAATTCCACATTGATTATGATGAAATAATAAGGTTAAGGAATCGGGTTTGTTTTCCTCCCATCCCATAAATAAAGATGGAAATATTGGATGAAGCTCATAGTTATTCATTCTCTATTCACCCTGGAATCACGATGATGTATAGGGACATGAAGGAGTACTTCTGAAAAGAGATGTTGCTGAATATGTCTCTCGATGCTGGGTTTGTCAGCAAGTTAAAGCTGAGAGACAGATGTCTAAGGGAATGTTACAACCATGACCTATACCAGAATGGAAATGGGTAAACATCACTATGGACTTTATCATTAGACTTCCTAAAACATCCAAAGGAAATAATGCTATCTGGGTTATAGATGATTGTATTATGAAGTGGGAACACTTCATTGCTATTAGAGAATATTTCTCTCTTGATTAGTTTTCTAGGATATATGTGAAGGAATTGGTAAGATTGCAAGGAGTACCACTTTCCATTATATCAGATCAGGATCTGAGGTTTACCTCGAAGCTTTGGAGAAGGCTTCAGCATACTCTAGATGCAAAGTTGAGTTTCAGCACTGCTTATCATCCTCAGACAGACGGTCAGTCTGAGAGGACAATTTAAACTCTAGAAGACATGTTGAGAGATTACTATATGGATTTAAAAGGTGGTTGGGATCAACACCTACCTTTGGTGTAATTTTATTATAATAATATCTTTCACTCCAGTATTCGGATGGCCCCTTATGAAGCTCTCTATAGAAAGAAATGCAGAACTCCAACTTTCTGGGATGAAGTTGGGGAAATAAAGCTATTAGGAACTGATCTTGTTGATGAGATGGTAGAAAAAGGTAAGATCTATTCAACAACACATAAGATCAGCTCAAAGTCGACAAAAAAGTTATGACGACAACCGAAGAAAATATCTAGAGTTTGTAGTGGGTGATAAAGTGTTATTACGAATATCTCCTTGGAAGAGAGTAATGAGATTTGGAAAGAAGGGAAAGCTGAGCCCTAGGTATATTGGTCCTTTCTAAATATTGGATCGTGTTTGGAAGGTAGCTTACCGATCGGTGCTTCCACTGAATCTCTCTCAATTTCATGATGTCTTCCATGTATCTCTCCTGAGAAATTACATACCCAATCCTTCACATGTACTAAGCTCATAAGTTGTACCGCTGGAGCAAGATCTTTATTATGAAGACCAGCCAATAGAGATTCTGGATCGTAGCGAAAAATTTCTATGAAACAAGACCACTCTCTTGGTTAATGTTTTATGGAGGAACCACCAATTAGAAGAAGCTACATTGGAACTTGAGGATATGATGAGGGATAGGTATCCTCATCTATTTGTTAAGAAGTGACGAATTTCAAGGGAAAAATTCTTTTTAAGGGGGGTAGAATGTAACACCCTGAGATTTTATGAGAAATATTTTGTTTTTATGTATTATGTTATATGAAACACCAAAGGAATCTTTCACTACACAAAATACTATCTTGGCTTGCGTTACACGCAAGAGAAACCTTCTTCAATAGCTTGTGTTGTACGCAATACCAAGTTTCACTAAACAATGATATGTTAGAAAAATAATATACAAACTAGCTTTTATGAATAGTAATACCCACTTTTTTAAATTTTATAAATTTTATCATTCAAAATGGACTTCAATTTTGAATTCAGAATATCAAAATTATCCTAGGGAGAACTTTTGGTATTTTTCTGAAAACTTTCAATTTTTGATGAATAGTGAAAACATTGAGTTATTGGTTAAAACCGACTTTTTATTTAAATAATCATTTATGATATTTAAATTTATTTTAGGTGAAAATAGATACATAATACCTATATAAGTTCAATATAATTCATTGAAGTCATTTTATAATAATTTGAGAAATATTAAAATTAACTTTTGACCGTCTGTTACCCACCTCCTAGGAGAATTTTCAAATTTACATAAAATGTAATTTTACCACTTCTCTGAGTGGAATTTAAAAATTCCAGGAGACACGTTTGATTCTCAAGGCCATCGGTCCACCTTAAGGCCTTCGGGCCACCCCAAGGCCTTCTGGCCACATGAATGCAGGCCCCAGACACACTACAAAAAAAGGATCAGCCCTAGATGAGGATTCAGAGAAGGTGCACTCACTAGAGCAGATCCAAATGGATTATCATAATGAGAGGGTATGGCTATGTCATCGGTATTAGCCTGTGCTTACATGAGAAGCCTAGCCAGATGATCATGCAAAGGTGGAGAGCTACTATCACGATGCAGATGCTGGGGAGGGGAAGTTCCTTGTAGATAGTCTGGTTGAATTCCCAAAGACCTTCGGGTCATGTAATCTTCTAACCTTGTGGGCCATGTAATCTCTAAGCCTACGAGCCTTGTAAGGGTTCCCCCTCATCCCTTGAAAGGGGGTTTATAAAAAATCCATAAAAATGAAGGCCTTCGGGCCATTCAGGCAGGAAAAAAAATTTACTTTGAGACTTTTTATGAATTACACTAATTTTATAGGTTAATATAACATATTAAGGTTTGTTAGATGATTTTTTTGCGAAGTAATAATGCTATTATGAATTTAGAAAAAACAAAATACCAAATAGTGTTAAAATTGACAAAAAAGAGTTTTTAAAAAAAATATTAAATTGTTAATTGATATTATATTCATAAAAATATAAGTTTCGGACAAAATACATATATAATAATATATATGACATTAATGAACCAATTGGGGTTCTATTGGTAGTTTATAGTATGTTTATTAACCATATAGTGTAAGAATACAAGAAGACACAGAAAAAGTTAAATTATTTAACTTAGAGATAAATCTAAATGATAAGTTTAAAATGGTTACCTAAAGTTGTATAAAACCTATTTACTGAGAGTATTTTGACACATACCCACCATAGACTCGAAATAATTAAATTTGGAGCCATTATAAACCGAATATTTATATATTATAAAATAATATTTTATGTTTTTTCTAAGGTCCCCCTCACCCATCTTATAAAAGTTCACTCCCCCTTCTCTCTAATTCACACCTCCAAAGCCATTTGACTCAGCCAAACCCTACCCAAATACCCTCTAAATTGTCCTAAATTCATCTTATAGGCCTTACATTAGTCATAAATCCAACCTGAGGAGCCCTTTTGATCAAATCAAAAGGAAGAACCCGAAGAAGAGGTAAATATCTCACCTCCTATTTCATGTTCATTTCTTCTTCCACTTCCTCCTTCTTTGTTGTTTCCATTCATAAATAATAAAATAATTATATCCTATATAATGTGATGTTATTATAAAAATGGTACAACCGTATTAGTTATTTTATCCATCCTATGAATGAAAAAGTCACCACACGTGCGTACGTACGGCTTACCGTCTCCAAGTCGTGGTGTAGTTTGTTATTCAAACATTTCATCATTTGGATGGGTATTATAATGAGTATAGATGATATAAATAATAAATATAACATTATTAGGATTCTGTATATATGATATACCATCCAATTATATACTATTTTAATATTAAAATAATGATATCATCGCTCGTGCGTATGTACGGCATACCGTCTCCACGATGAGATGTGACTCGTTCTACATAATCTTCATTGAATAATGATTATATAAATGAATTGAATGAATAAATATGATATATATTATACTAATACCATTCTGTAAATAAGTTATCTATAACCTAAAAAGAGTAATAAGAATTTATTCAAGAAAACACACATAAAGAACATAAAGCAATGAACACCTGAATAACAAGTAGAAATGAAATATTACGAATAAGAAGATAAGAATATGACCATATATGATATCATAACAATGAATATGATTCTTTATTAAGTAAATGACATTATTTAAATAATTATATAGGAGGTTCGGATACATACGAAGCATATCAGACCTAAGGTAAGGGAAAATCTCACAGTCTCATTTTTATCTGAGATTGTTTATACTTCAGAATTTATTGGGGAATATTTATCATCTACATCCATGTTTCATCAATATGTAATATTATTTCTATCCTCCTACAAATTTTTAAATCCAATTTTACCTATTGGTGAATTTTTATTAATAGTTATGAAAGGAATCTTTTGTCGTTTTCAGTACGAGATACTTTTTGACTTTTCCAGCCAACATACAAGAAAAATGTTTTTTTAACTTATACTTCATGAATGGATTTTTATGAACATTATTTCCCCGAAGCTTCCATTACAAGTTTTCATATTTATTTTCAATTAAATTATTTTATTTTAAAATTGTATGACATGTTAATAATGGAAAAATGTTTTTAAAGTAGAAAGGATATTTTTCCCAAGAATGAAGTTCAAATATTTTATCAAAATTATTTTCCATATAAGATAATATAGGGTTCGTTTTCTATCCCTATTATTACATTGATTGGATTATGTTATGGTGGAATTATTTTTATTAAGTCCTTTTATCTTATATTTATTATGTTATGATGGAGTGATGTTTAAGAATCCCATTTTTTTTATTACATGGGTTATGCTATAATGTATGATTTATGTTTTTGTGGAACACATAAGAATGGTTCCATTATGAGATGGGTGGGACCTATATCTACCTCCAATGAATTGGGTAAAGATTTATATCTCATGAGATAGGCATGGCTAGAATGAAAACTTAATCCGGTTCAGTGATACAGGACTGGAACGAGGAGTAAACTCGTTTCAGAAATGGACTTTGTCCGCTATGATATTCTTGGAAATGAGTCTTGACTAATATGAAATGATTTTCTATGAATATGTGTATATGACACAAAGTTTCATGTTTTATGTTATGATTACTGGGATTACATTTGACTACTATGATTTATCCCATGTTATGATATTATGATCTCTTTTTCAGGTTAAGATTTTCAAATTGTTATGTTCTTATGAATATGATATGATTTATATTTCCTTCGTTTACCCTTACGGAGCATTTGAGCTCACCCTTTTGTATGTTTTCTTTTCCCCAGGTAAGGAAGAAGGGTATTAAGTAGGATATTCCAATAGTGACTCTAGATATGATGAAATAAATGGGAGACAATGTAGATGCTTTATGAACTAGTTGTTTATGTTTCCCAGTTTCTAAAGACACTATACATATACGGTCCTATAATGGTTTTGTTATATGTTGTAATACATATGATTAAATTATGATGTAATAACAATGTATGTAAAGTATGGTTCATTATAGTTTCACCACTCAGATATGGGGAAAAAAATTAAGATTTGGGAAACGAGTTGAATAATCTAACACTATCATAGAGCCTTACTAAATATGTAGGAATTCATTGGCACGATCATCTCTGAGAGTATATGGAAAGAAGTGATCATAGAATGCTATTTGAAAGTCTTCCCAAACCATGTCTCTGGTTCTATCCACCTGAGATATAATATCCCACCAATGCTTGGCATTTTCATGAAGCATGTAGACTGCAAGTTTGACCCTCCTCTCTATAAGTGTCTCAAGATGGTTGAAGATAGACTTCATGGATTCTATCCATGGATCTGTAGCATGCAGACTGCTACTTCTCAAGAAAGTGGGAGGGTGTGAATATAAGAAGACTCATGTGATCTCTTCCATAGATAGGGTAGGTCTAGGAATATTCTAGACTAACAGCATATACATGAGGAGACTATCCATGAACTGATAATCAGGGCCCATTAGAAGGTTGGTAGTAAGTGGTACTATAGGAGGCACCACAGATGGTATTGTAGGTTACACTACAGAAGGAACTACAAGAGTCACCTCTAGTAGTTCGGGACCCACCATCTCTGGAGTGTGATCATCGCTACTCTCCTATGGCACAACACGAAGACTTCATGGTGAAATTGATCTACAATATCCAAACACAAATATTTAGACATAATTCCTAGTAGATGAAGAAGGCATGAAAAGGTGAAATAAAGAGTATAGGTAATAGCCTTCCTCATAGCACTACACAATAGGTATCCCACTCTAGGAGTCAGGTCTAGATAAGAAAGAGAAAACATATAAAGACTGCTAAAATTAGGTATACCACCTATTTCCCAAATAAAGTAAATTTAAAATCTAAATAACTATCATAACTTTATATTTAACAAACAGGAACTTCAAAATTTTACAACTAAGAACAACAAAACTCCCATGAAAATAATAAAATTCATAGTGAAAGTAGATATGGTAAGGTAATATGCATGTCATTTTTATCCTATGGTGCCTAATATGATGCATGTAAATGCATTTCCCTCAAATCATTGGGATTCAATGGTAAATACCGTTACCTTAATAATTCCAATATCAATAACAATACAAAATAAGTGTGTCACCCAATAGTGAATTTATATCAACAATAATTGGCATAATCAATAAATACAACCCCAACTCAAGAATTTTGGTTTCCCTTATACATGGGTTAGCTACATCCAAGTGTAGGGTTAGTTCCAAATATGTATATCCTAGTCTCATATCTAACCCAAAAAGTAAGAAAAAAGGAAAAAACAACCTTTGATACCACTTTGTAGCATCTTTATCCCGGGAGACACTGGAAGGGTTCTCCAAGTTGGGTTTGCCACATAACCTCAAGAACGTATTTTCAAATGCCAGAGGCAACTAACTAGTAGCGAGGTCCTTTTTAATGTGTCCATGGGGAAGACTATTCCATCATAGGTAATAGGTATTATACAGTGGAAGAAAACCAGTTTATAATAAACAAGCGAAGCATATAAATAATCAAACTGAAGTAGAATCAATTAAATAACCCCAACTAAATAAATAATAATTGTGTAAGTTGATAAATAAACTAGATACACATATGATGTCATTATATGATGTATGTGATAAATTAAGAGTACAGAAAACATGAATACAAGAATAAAATAAAATCTGTAATGAAAACGACACAAAGTGAAACAACTTCATCTCGAGAAAAAGATCAGTCCTCTTCCCCTGAGCTCCATCCTAAGAAGTAAGCCACACTCAAGCATCAAAATCAGCATGCTTCCCATTATCCGCACCTATGAGCATCAAGTCAACTCATGTACCAAACGGCGCCCGAGCAAGGAGTGAGATAAAATCCCAGTAGGCTGACACCCATGGTGTCTAAATCATTCCATTTTGTGATGTAAACAAAAGAAGTGATCCAATATATGATAAATGAAATAAATTAAATAGATAAATATAAAATAAGTATAACTCATTTTAGGTCCTCAATGACACCCATCCATTGCCACCAACATCGGCCTAAGCCGGTAATCTGAAGAAATTACCTGTAATATATAGGATGAATATATATATAAAGGCTAGAAATAAAAAAGAAAAAAATGAACACACCCCCAAGCTTGTGATTTAGTTTTGGGTCTAATTTATGTGTTAACAAGATGTTATTCAAAGCACAAAAGGATATCATAATTCACACAGAACTCAAGTAGTGTCAATAATAACCTTCCATGCATTATCCTTATTATTATGTTCAAGTTGAGAGTTAGAGTCTAAGAACATCCCAAAGGTATCGCTATGGTATATCCATAAATTTATACAATACCACTGACTTCATACAAGTAAATAATTTGAAAGACCAAGCATTGATTGATGCATGGCTTTATCATGAGTTTATAACGGTATCACACATAAGGGGTCAAGTATCACCCAAAGCATGTCATAGAAACTTTTTCAATGGGTCCATCCTTGAATATCCCTTTGGGAACTTGTATAACTCATGAGTATTTAGAAACCCAGGGAAACCCTCATCTAGATAAACCTAAGACATCACCTCCCTAGGGTATTGTGTATCCAGTCCGGAATGGAGAGCCCTTGTGTAGTCCTTAATATGGATCACACGTTGTCTCACCGCCCTGGATTTTATTATATTTCAAGGAAGAAGATATCACAGGGTATGAATTTATAATTGCCACAAAATAACATAAGAAACTCAAAGACACATAGTAATGAAAATTCTAGTCGAGAAATTATAGCCAAATCAATATATCATGGAAAGAATATAAATGCACATATCACTTTATAATGGCATGGTAGGATAATAATTTAACAAGTAATAAAATAATTAGGCATAGATAACCAACAAAACAAATGGTTCATGGATCAAAATAATCCCAAATAATTTATTTAATTTATAGATCAACTTAAAGGGGGCCACATAACACATGAAATTAACTAATTTAATGATTCAGGGCTAATGAAAAATGATACCAAGAAAGTTGGCACACCCAAAGGGGTACCCAATGATATTGTAATAATTTAGATAGCCTATATTATCTCAGATAAGGGTGCAGTGGTTAACCAAGAAGTTTAATTAATTTAGAAAAGGTAAAATTAAGCATCGTCGATACACACTGACAAGCGACACAACATACAATCTAAAATACATAATGAAACAATGGGAAATAGAGTATAAAACCTACCTTTTACTTCTATCGGATCATATACTTCATGACGATCTTTTATTTGACCTAAAATGAATGAAATAAGATGATTTTAGAAAAAACACTATTTTGGGGTAAAATATTTCTGGGGAAAATTGTGCAATATATTTAGA
This sequence comes from Viscum album, assembly GCA_963277665.1. Classification (NCBI taxonomy): domain Eukaryota; kingdom Viridiplantae; phylum Streptophyta; class Magnoliopsida; order Santalales; family Viscaceae; genus Viscum; species Viscum album. The sequence continues at coordinate 1,235,805,960 of OY728152.1, forward strand.
ATAAGATCATAAGATTCCTAGTGCGTGGGGTTAGTCTTATTGAGAGGTTCACAACGCACCAGAAAACATTGAAATTATAGGAGAAACGAGGCTACATCAGGATTCCGAAGGAGAGGGGAGAGTGGTGCGCACCACCTAGGAGGGGGCGCAATGCACCAAAGAGAGGGGGGGAAGAGAGAAAGAAAAAAAGAATAAAGAATAATAAGGAAATGAAAAAAAAATAAAATCAAAATAAACAAAAAGGAAATAATTAATATAAAAATAATAATACAAATAAAAATTGTGGAAGATGGGAAATAATTAATAATAATGGGTTGAACCCATTTTTATTATTTTTAATATTTCTCCAACTATTTCTATTTTATTATTTATTTTTATTCCCTTTTTAAACTCTTAAATTCCTAAAAATTATTTTAATTAAATTTTATCTCTTTTAATTATTTTTAGCCCAAACATAGTGCTATGGTGATATGTAAAAATTTTACATAAAGACCTAGGAATTATTTAATAATTTTAAAAGGTGTCAGGAACACACAACAAGGTCCATAGGCACGCGCCTGGGGTTGTTTTATGGTTTTTGAATAAAAATTTAAACGGTATGTACCTTTATTAAATTCAGGACATTACAATATTGGTTCCATCCATTTATTAAAACAAAATAAAGGTTAGTGTGAGTATATCAAATAAAATCATAATAACCATCTAATGATGTAGATAAACACTAATATCCTTAATCATGTCATCTTCTATTCAACTCTTTTGATTTATCAAAATTACAAATAATTATCCATAACATAATAACCATTATGGTTATAGAATACTTTTAGTTTATGATCAAATAACATCTAAATCTCTAAAGTTATCTAAACCCCTACTCTAATACCAACTATAAAGACATGATCTGTATTCAACCTATACTTTAATTTTTATATAATATTTTATTTTATAGAAATCTTGAAGACCTTTTTAGGTTCATAATTTTAGATAATTATGAAATAAATATTATATATCAAACCTATACATTACAAAGTTGACACTTCCACTCAGTATCCATTTTTTCCATAATATAGTACTTTAAAAATGAAATATGTTTTATTTTAATGAAAAATCATCACAATTCTAAACTTGAATTAACCATTATTCCTTATCTTACATAAAACCATGTCAAAAACATGTTAAAATATGAAATTAGTAAAAAATTATCAGTAAGGGACATAAAAAGTTGATAAAGAAACTCATTAGTTCATTTCAATATTGTAATATCATATAAGAGGGTTTTTATTTAACATAATAAAAATTGATCTCAAATAATCAATTACTTACACATGAAATCAGATTCACTAACCAAATTTTTTAATAAAACACTTTATAAGAAAACATAAATTCAAAATAATAATCATGAGGGTTTCTTAGAAAACATGAGAACCCATGAAAAAAATCTTAAAAACAAACCTTTTACCCTTAAAGGGAGTAATTATTCTTTTAGAAAAAGATCATTATCTTACCTTATTAAATCATTATATTTTTATGAATGCTCATTAGAAAGCATATAAAAGTCATATAGGTGCTTTGGGACATCATATTCATTGATCCCTTAAAAACTCTTATAATAACCCTTACAAATGGAATAACCTACTCAGTTAATTCCAACATAATTCTCTGATAAACATAATCATTACCCAATGAATTAGAGAGATATATTGGGATCAAAAATCATCATAAATTATGTATAAAGACCATAAATTTCATTAAACACATAAAATATTTCATTTTCATCATCAAACTCATAAAAATATACTTTTGAATCCATAAGTAAAATATTTTCAAATATTGATACATATCTTTTGTTTAAAACCCCATTTTCAAAACTATAATAAATATAACAAAGGGAAAAAGGGTTATTATTTGAAAAAAAAAGAATATTTTAAATGAATACAAACATAAAATAATGGTTCTAGTGGCAGGAAAAACTTTTTCATCATATACTTTAAAATAGAACATTCAATTTACCTTTTATAAATAAAGTCAAAAGTTTCCTTTTATGATATGTAAAAATATTCCATTTGAATAACATTTAAATAAATTAAAAATAGAAATAAAATTTCATTTATTATTTATTTATTCCAATATATAACCATAAATAATTTTAATAACATGGAATTGGATGAAAAATATTTATAAAAAATATATTTAAAACATTTAAAATGATGTTTGAAGGTAAAGTGTCCCTTACCTCAAGTCTGAATTGTAATATATTTTCTTTATCATCATGATTAATAAACTTATTTTAATTATTTACTTGATTAATAACAATTTTAGAGTTTATTGTTCCTTTTATTTTTCTTAAATTGAGGATATACTAAATTACTTAATCGATTAAGTTCACATTGTTTGTTTGGAGAACATTTGGATTACAAGTCAGAAATAGATTTGGTAAGTTTAATATGGTCAAAAGGATCATGATTATATCATTTATATTATCCTAATAATGTTATATTTATCATATTTATACATTATTTATTTTAAAACTCACCATGTAATGTGGTTATGAAAAATGAATTATGTTACAATCATGGAGACGGTAGGTCGTACATACGAATGAGTAACGATTCCATTTTTTGAAAAACATAAAAAAATGATGGTAATATTTTTTTAAATTTAAAAAATAATAATTACTTCATAAATATCATATTATTTCATTAAATAAACCTATATATACATGACATGTGAGGCATTTATGAAAAATAAAATACAACGGTTCACAAGGTGGTTGTCCACACGTACACATGCGTGATATTTTTTTTCATTTGATAGTAAAGAAATATATATAATATTTATTTATGATTAAAAATTTAAATTTATGTCATAAATATCATATTATTTCATTTAAATCCATTATTATGACCATCCATAAGTGTCAATGATGAAAAATGAAATACATCGTCTTGTGAGGTGGTAGTCTGCACATACACACAAGTGATTTTTTTATTTTCCATTAGATGGTTAAGTAGATATAAAATGGTAATACCATAAACATAATAACATTTAAGTATATTTAAAATAATTATTTTATTAATTAAAATGTTTATTATAGTTTTTAAGGATTTAAAATAAGAAATAAAAAGAAAACACTCGGTTAAGAACTATATTTGTTTTTCAGAAAACCTCCTTAGTATTATAGCTAAAGACATTTTTTGATGGTATTATAATAAAACCAGGACCTATATGACATGGTTAGGGATGTTATTAAGGGATTTGGGAAATTATTTTTCAATATAAGAGGTTATTGATGTGTGGATAAGAGAGTAGAGGGGTGTCCTTTTATAAATGAGGGATATGGAACACATGGAATTTTTCAAAAGATTAAAATATATTAATGCCTTACTCAATCCAAATGGATCCAAAATGGAACATTTTTTAATAATGGAGGTTATAGTTTATAAATATGACTATAAAATAATATTTATATATGTTTTAGGTCATTTTATCCCTTTTCATTTTAGTTTCAACCCTTTTAACATTTTTTAACTCTTATCGGGGTAACTGGTTTTTTAACAAAGTTACTATTCATTGGGACCAAAAATAAAAGTGACCTCATTAAAAAAATGATACATAATCATTCTAAATATTTATAAAATTTTATAAAATTAAATTCCAGTAAGTGGTTGAAATTAATTTTGAAATAAACTGGAAAATGTGAAGAAAAATAGTTTTCTAGAAAAATGCTTTTTTAAGCATAAAAATGGTTTTATACCAAATTAAAATTTAATATCAATTTCAGTTATATTTATAAGATTTTTTTATTAAAAATTAATTAATTAAATTTTTATATTAATAAAAAAATATAATAATACTATTTAAATACTTGAAAAGAAAAAATTCACTTTTATATAAAATCATTATTTTTCACTATTTATTGAAAAATTAACATTTTTATAAAATCTAAAATATTTACCATAATATAAATTTTATTTGATGATTTCAAAAATAATATAATTTTTCTAAAATAAATTTTCTAACATTCGAAAAAATTAATTATAATATTCTTTCAAAAAATGCAATAAAACCCATTCTTAAATAAAATGTATTCTTAAAGCACAAAATGATCTTATTCTTATTCGTTTTCTAATAAACAAAATTGAAATGAATGTTAATTAATTAAATTTAATATATCATCTAATTATTTAATTATAATAACTTATCATTAGTGATAAATTTAATCTATTAATATAAAATTACATTGCACACATAAAAACAATTTTATTGAAAATATATCTTTTACCATCAAATGATTTTATCTTCATTTTAAAAAAATGCTTTTAAATATACCAGATGAATATATTTATAATGGATATATATATAATGGTTATTTTTCCAACAACCATATATATAATAGTCATATTTTACATTCCCATATATATCCTTACATGTTTCACTAAACGTTAATCATTTACTTCTCTTTCTTCATGTCTATTATATTCAAAGATCATTGTATTATTTACATAGTTTTAGTTGGGATCAAAATATTCATCATGAAACATTATTATAATGATTTTATACTTGATATATTTTTTTATTTTTTCATTTACTCTACTTGTACTTTTTTTCTGTGTTATTTCATATTATAACCTCATAATGTATTAGTGTTTATCTTTTACTGTAATATTTTATTTCAATAAAAGTATCATAGTTCAATTAATTTTTATGTTACATGTTTCAAAATATATCAAAAAAAATATTTACTAAATCTATATTCTAAAATCTTAGGGTGTTATAGGTACCCCTAGATAATTGAAGGTTAGTTCCCCTTTCATGACCTTCAAAAATAAATAATGTGTTTATTTCTACTAATAGATATTCCTATCTAAAAATAACTATTGGTTTATTTCATGAGATGGATTGACCAAATAAATATTCATAATTATATAATGTGTCTCTAATGTAATTCTAAGATCAATTCTCATCCTCACAAAAATAGAAGTATGTCATTTTCATAAAAGTGGTGAGTAGGTATGGTGAGATTTATACCAGCCTTGATAGGCTTGATTTCTTATTGGGAAACCACTAGGATAATGTATTGTCTTAGTTAGTCTTATAGAAAACCAAATAAGAGTTTGGAGAGGTGATATGATTTTCTAACCCCTCATGAGAAATTAGCATATCCTTTAGGTACCCTATTAAGGAAGATATATAGTCTCAAATATAGGTGAATAGAGTGTATTAGCCTAATGAATATTTCAAAAAATATATAATCATGCAAGGAATTTAAAGATGAAGTTTGACCTTAGGGTATCAAAATATTTAGAGATATCTAATTTCTATATGATTTTCCAATTTCTTTTCTAGAGTATTTTAACCCCTTATGAGGTAATGAATAAATATTATTAACCTTTCCTTCCAGAGATAAAAACAAATCAACTTTGAAAGTCCACTAATTTGAAAGTGTGCCTAAATATTTATGAAATAATTTTCCTAAAACTATTTGGGAGTGTGTTACTAATTATAATGGGTCTACCGTCTTTCTCATACATAGAATTATCAACTTTCAGTATGATGGAAATAAATTGTGCATTGAGACCAGGCATCACGTATACTCTGATGAAAACATCCCTAACATCCTAAGAGACTATAGGTTGCATTATATCTCAAAAATATATAAAACACTTATTAGATAATCAATCATCCATTGCACCACTCTACATATTTAATGATAAGAGATCATTATTTTTATCATCATCAAGATTAATATTCATTAAAAGCTCATTCTTCATGTCACTCATGGAACATTTGATGGAATTATTTAGTGGTAGGTCTATATAGTTGTTACTATCTTGAATAAAAAATTATATAAAGTAAGAAACCAAGACTTAACTAATATTATCTTAAGTGCTAAGGATATATCTATTTATATATATCGATGTTACAACTTTTTTAACCTTTATTACCCTATATATGAGGTGAGTGAAATTTGAGTTCCTATCTCTTTATTTAAGACATTTGATTTTGAGTTGTTCCTTAAAAATTTGATCCCTCTTATTATTCTGATTATCCAAGTGGTGAGATTTTTGAATTTCCTCTTTATAGGTAATTTCTTTCCTAGTAATTCTATATTATCATTCTTGAATATAATTTTCATGTTATAAAATAATAGAGTCTATAATATTGAACATAGATTTTCTACAAACCCATAGGTCTGTCTTGGTCAACCTTAATTTATTGAAGAGAATTTGAAATTCATCTTCAGTCTCATTCAAAGGTCATTATTTAGAAAATAAATCCCTAAATTCCTCATAAGATAACCAAGTATTATTAAAATTAAAATTCAAGGGGTATTACTTACCTACACCAAAAAGGGAAAAATAATAGGGGCCTAACTATAGTGGATCCTTGGGAGAGCTTTAGAGGAGATAGGGGGTAGGTTAACTACCCATGTGTGAGATAAAGACCCTTTCAATTTTATTGGTATGCGTCCCATTAATAATATATCATGACCAGGTGAATTTATCTCTAATCAGAATTATTTCTATTAGAAAAACATATATACATAAATTTTTGAAACTTCATAAAAGCCACCCTAATGAGGTTGCTTCTAATATTTTCCTCAGCCTTCAGTATATAGTTGAAATCCCCTAGAAGAACCATATAAATATTAATTTAAGAATATATCATTGATATATAATTAAATATGAATCATATTTTAATATATCATTTGGAATGATAAATAAATTAAACTAGACAAGAGTATTTTCCTAGATCTAAAATTATAGTTATATGCTGCTGCCCAATTTTGAATATTCTGGATTGGAAATTCTTTCTCTTAAGAACCCACAGAGTTTCCACATGTGTAGTCTTAATGTTGTGTTCTATCCAAATAGATCCAATTTTACTCTATTCAAATATATGAAAAACATTAAACTTAACTATAGGTTTTGAAATTCTAATTAACATGTTCTTATGCTATGAGATGAAATGTCGAAGGGAAAAATAAGTCTCTAAATTATTTATCCCTTGTAAATTCCAAAATAAAAAACCCATTTGGATATGGTCTTCCCCAATTATTGGGAAATTTATTTTGTTCCACCACTATATTTATCTTCTTATTCCTACCCTTACCCTTTTTCTTTGATTGGTCCCCTAATTCTGTATATTCTCAATTTTTTCAAATTCCTCAACCTCATCATCCTAACTTCTACTACTAAGGGGAATTAATTTATTACAATAGGTATCCACAATTGATATTGTGTTCTCATAGTGATTTTTTCTAGTATATTTTTCCAATGTCACCAAAATAAAAGAGTTGTTAGTATTTTCAGGAGAAAATTTCTCATCCAATTCAACATGAAATTTTTTAACTAGTGAGATATTCACTTATCCCACATCCTTCATTGTATCATGGTCCTTAATAGAGATATCTTGGGAAACAAAAATTCTATTTGGTAAAATCTTGTTCTCTCTGAGACCATTTGTAATTTGATTATTATTAGTCTCCTCATGAGATTCCTCAATAATTTTCGTGACTAGGACACTAGCACTGATATGGGAATCACCTTTAAAATTGCTCTATAAAGGTTTTTCATAAAAACTAGTCACCATCAAAGTGCCTTTAAGAGGATTAATATTCTAAAGGGTGCTCTTATTGACCAATTTAGTGGATTCCCCTAATGGTTTTAGAGTATCCTCAATAATAGGTTCTTGATTTAGATCAAAACCAACTTTCTTAATCTCTTATATAGAGGGAGATAGGGCATGCATTTTTTACTTTCCTTTTGATATTTTTATCCTATATGTTTCATCATCATATTTCTAGATATTTCACTACCTGTAAAATAGTGATCTCCTAAATTCATGAGGGGGTTTCAAATGATACTTTAATCCCAACAAAAATTAGGTGGCCTTTAAAATTGATTTTCCATATTATGATTTTCCTCCATCATTGTTAGAACAACCTATTCCACAATAGTGGATTCCTTGACCACCTCCACCAGAACCCTAGCATAATAAAAATATATTTCATTTTATGTTTCTCTATCTAAATGAATGGGAGTAACTACTGAAGAGTAATATTCCCATAAAATTTTGGGTTTCTGGTATATCTAGTTCAAGTTATGAATATGGATCCATATCTAGGCATGAGCGTTCTTGACATTAAACAGATCAAAGTTTCTCTCCCAATCTTAGATTTTGAGAATTCCTAGTTTTAGAGATATAGATCCAAATATCTTGGATTTACTTTTGAAATTAGCTATAGTGAAGGAAATATGGTAGTATCCTCTACCAATAATAGGAATTTTCCATTCATTGAATCCCCAGATCTTAACGATATCAGTAAATTTCCATTAATATTCCACTTCTAGGACAATGACCCTTGAAATGATGAAAACCCTATATAGATATAGTATTTCCTCAATTGAATTTCAGTTATCTATAACATGGGAAACATTCCATTGGTTAATGATCCTATAAGGGGTGGAATTAGAAAGCATAGTGAAAGAGAGGTTTCCACCCAATTTTTCCACCTCCAAGAAGTTTCCCATAGAATCAGGTCCTTTCAGCAACACCTGATGAATCATAGTACTATATTTATTAGGAACAAAAAAATGGAAGAGATATTTGTCTCCAAATAAAATATAATCATCCACAACACATGATAAGTTCTTTTTCTTATTCTCATTCAAATCCTGATGTGTTCCTGTATCCAGATCATTAAGAGAAAAAAAATCCTTGTATACTTGTATACCAAATGACCATATATCCAATGGATATATTTATAATTTCTATATTTATAACAACCTTATACAAAGGTCATATTTCATGCCTATAAATATCCTTACATATATTGCTAAAATCATTCATTCTATTTATTTCTCTCTTAACATGTTATTATATTTCTAATGTTTTTCCTTCATTACATAGTTGTAACTAGGGTGATGATCTTTATAGAAAACCATGAGGATAAAGATTTTATGTTTATGTAATTTTTATTTACTTATGGGTTTATTAAACTTTTAGTTTTCTTAATAATGTTTCTTATTGTATTATAATAAATTATTAATGATTGAATTGCATAGAGTGATTCGTTTGAGTTCAATGGTGCGTGTGAAACAAATTATTCAACATGGTGTTTATTTAAAGGGAAGGTCATATTGAAATATATAAGTGTTACACCCCCCTGGTGTCCCGACCACACAAGCTAACAACCCCTAGTTTAAAATTTTATTTCATGCATCACGGGGCTCGAACCCATGATGTAGTGGACATTTATCAATGCCTAGATCACTCATTCAGTTTTTTTTATGTACAATCATACTATATTATGTATATATATATGTTAATATAGTTATAAATTTATATATTTATTTATATATTAATATACATATATATATATAATTAATATATATATATATAATTAATATATATATATATAAGTATATTTATATTAATTTATATGTATAGGTATGAATATATTAATATACATATATATAAGTAAAAATTAATAAAAATTTATTTATAAATTTTTATATATATATACTTATAAATTTATATATTTTTATATTAATGATCATTTACCGAAAAGGCGTAGGGCCAGGAAAAATTCCCAGTCCTCCAAATTTATTAAATAAAAAAAAGAGCACAAGTATAAGGGTTCAAACCGATACAACATGTCCAGCAAAGTCAAAAGGGATCATATTACTCGCCATTTTCAACATATGAAGCCACCTCCAGATCAGCTGATTCCCACTCAGATTGAGAATTATAGGAATTGATAATTTTGACGTACTGATCCCATAGTCTCAGTTTCTCTGAAGTCAATGGCTCCATGGACAACTTTTTGTTGACCCGCCCTCACTTCAGATCCATCTCTTTGCATTTCGAATCCTTGAAGGAGGATCTGGTAGACATCATCTTTGGAAAGATAGAGTAATCCTTTCGTGGCTTCCTAATTGGTGGATCGGTGAACGTCCCCACATTAGCATTTCAGTTCTTCCTCCCATTCTTGATTATATCACTATAATATGTCTTGACATGGCTATTGGGGGAATTTTCTTTATTCTCATCTGAGACACCACACCCACTTACTTGTTAGCTCCAATAAGCCACACTCTTTCTGATGATTCTCATACACTAAACTAGGTCTCACCCGAGAAGATTGCTTATTATTTTCTATCAATGCCATGCATTGACCATGTTCCCCATTGCCCCGCCCCTCATCAGAGTCAACATTCCCACAATAAACAGATTCTGCTCATGCTATGAAAATCTGCTATAGCCCTAACTGTTCAGGGGGTGACTCCTTGTTCCCCATGGCTTCCTATCCATCCAGATCTGTCTCCCTCAATTATTCCTCTTCCTGACCAACCCCCTCATTCCTTAGCACTTCAAAGTGATTATCATCCTCAATACCTGGTACCTCCTTCATAGAAAACACTGAACCCCTGGAATCCATTCCCACCACACCATTGCAACCATCTAGATTCAGATTGCCCACTGCTGCCCCTACCCCCACAGTAGACACCACACCCAGGTCATAGTACAGCCTTCTGAAGACCTCAGCCACAGTCGGGTTAGGGGGTGCATCCATGTTCTTGTGCAGAGGCATCGGGCCATCCTGTTGCGTAGTACCATCCTCGTGGCCATGAGGCTCACGACTGTCTGGAGGCTCAAGAACTTGAACCACAGAGTCATCCTCCTTCGGTTCATCGATATGTTCCTCTGTTCCAAAATATTTAAGAGATTCTTTACAACCGTATCACTACACCCCATCATGGGCAGAGGCTCTACCAGCAAGATTGAAGCCACTCTTATGATACAGAGAAGCCAGATGCCCCAAGTGACAGTAGTTCACGCAGAAGGGGACCCATGATTCGAAGTAGACCAACTAAGACCATCGTAGTTCACCCTCAATATCGATGCATACTGACTCAACCGGTGCCTTATACACATCAACCTAGACGAAAATCTTCAACGAAATTGGATGGAAGAGAGATTGAGTGTGAGATTTTATGCATAAAAAACGACCAATCATATTCCCAATTAGACATAGAATCGCCAAATTTTGAAAAGGAAGTGGAAGACCTGGGAGGGTGATCCAAATCACCGTTGTTGGAGGATCATGATGCATATGAATCCAAAAAGTCCACCAGAAAATCGAAAAACGAGCGTCTTCCACTGAACATGGGGTAGAGGACCAGGCATAAATTAAATCATCTTCATTTCTAAAACGGATTTGAAAATGCCTCGCATCCAGAAGCCCGACCACTACCTTTTCACACAGCTTCCAAGAAGAAGAAACATACCTGTTAAATGATGAAACTGAGGGATGATACCTTCCAAATCGAGCAACCAAAGTCAGATCCAGCAGCGACGAAGCCTTTTTGAACTCTAGCTGAGAAATAGGAATAGAAATCACATTGTTGACCCGTTGTAGAACCTTATGGAAAATCTCGATCTACGGATGATCAGGTGGGAAGGAGGGATCAGAATAAGGAGAAGAGGAGCGATTTTGGGATCATGGAGGATGGTGAGAGCCATCATCCCCCCTCCCCAGCCGAGGCATAGGGAGGGGCGACTACATCGAGCTCATTCACTACTCCATCATAGGCTGAGGCCGAAGCGCCTGAGCACGTTCTTAATGATCATTTATTTAGTTATTATTAATTAACACACACATATATATAATTTTTAACAGTTAGGGGAAACACAACCTTTTTATCAAAGAAATGTATCCCCCTTTTCAATAAGGTTTATAGGTAACCCATACTTTACCCGAAGGCCCATTGGAATGAAGACCCATTAAAATCATGGATGTCTTGAAGGCCCTATGATTCTAAAGGCCCAAACAGAGTATCCAAGCTTCACATCATGATCTCAGTATTCTAGCTGCTATTCCCCCTTCCACCAATAGTCGTTGTATTGAACTACCCCACCATGAATACCAAGAAGAGAACCCATCTTTAAACCCACATCTTGGTATAGGGATTGATGATAAATGAAAATGAACCCATCGTTGTTTTGAGATTCCCACCGAACAATGCATGCATATCTCCATGCCACACTACCTCAAAGATGTTTCTTTTTGTCTTTCTGTTTTTCATTATTCACATGATGTGTCACCCCCTCTTCCCGGTACAAACATGTTGCTAATCCCTTTTCAATTCCATGGAATATCACCCCTCTATCCCAAGTGGTTAGAGGGACATATAATAAGTGCCAAGACACCTATTGCTCTTTCGAACTGCCCACCCGGTGATACTGCCTGAAGCCAAGCATCACTTCCTACCTGATGCACTTCACCAATAAACTAGTCACTTTTTTTCATCAACCTTTTCTCTATGGTGGCTAAAAGGCCCTATGGTCTAAAGGGATTTAGTTTCCTGAAGGCCCTATGGCCCATAGGGTCAAATCAGGTGAATAGTTATACTACTATAGTAACCATTGTAGTACCCACTACAGTGATTGATACAGTACTAAAAAATTCAACCCCATCTAAGATTTGATCAATGGTGTTTTGGTTGTGAAGAAGGATCTTTTACCACTTGGGTATAGGCTCATTGTTATAGTACTTGATACAGTAATTGGTATATATATATATATATATTTAATAGATTTATTCCTATCAATATATATATATGTATATTAATTTATATATTAATTATCATTTATTTAGTTGTTATTAATTAATTATGATTAAGTTTTCTGTTTTTTTCTATGTGCATGTATGTATGTATCCATGTGTGTGTTTCCATATATATATATTAAAAAATTTAATTTTAATGTTATGTAATACAATTATATTTGTAATATTATCAATACATTTATATATATATATATAAATTAACATATATATATATTAATTTAAACATACTTATAAATTTATATACATGTGTGTGTGTGTCTTAATTTATATATTAATGATCATTTATTCAATTATTATAAATTAATTATAATTATTTTCTAACATTTTTGTATGTGTGTCTATATATATGTATGTATTTGTATATTAATTTTATAAAAATAACATTTATTTTTACTATTATATCATATAATCATATACATAATATTATTAATATGTGTGTATATATATTAACATAAACATTCTAATAAATTTTTATATTGATATATAAATTAATGTATAAATTTATAAATATATATATTATAATGACCATTTTCTTGAAGGGTTGGGGGAAAGCCCCTTTATTAAAAAAGAAAAAGACAATAGGAAACCCCTTTTGAACTGGGTAAGGGAAAAACCATTTAAAATCATGTAGGATTAGAGGGATCAAACTTAATATAAAACCCAATACAAACCCATTATAATGGCCCAAAATATTTGAGGTAAAAATCCCATAAAAAGATCAAATTCAACCAAGTTTACACCAAAAATCAAGAAAAACCCTATATGTGGGTGTCATAGCCTCCATCCCATTATCGTTCCGGACAGCCTTGTTCACCTCAGCCAGATTCCCTGAGCCACTATCATGACTACCAGGAAGCCTTCCTGCACCACTATAGAGCACAAACCTCCAACAGTTCACCCCACACACACCACTAGCACCCACTAAAGTTTCACCTATCTCAGATATGACAATGATTACCACCTAAAGCCTCGCCCATTTATCTTCTTCCACTTAACACAACTATTGGAGATCCCACAACAACCCAACATCGAAGAAGTGTCGCATCTGACTAGATATATCTATGTGAGTGTGTGTATTCACATCTTTCTATAAATATATATATATATATATATCAAATTCATTTTAATTTATTATTTGATTTATACGTAATTTAAAAACAAGTTTAAATCTAAACTAGAAATATTTTAAAACAAGGATATTAAAACACAACTCAATTAGACAGGTTTTTATGAAAATACTTCTAAATTAAAAAATAGACACATTTAAAAACATGGTTAAATAAATGTTGTTAAATTAGACACATTTTTTATATGATGCGGATTTTTAATTTATCTATGTTTTATGAAAATGAATATAATTTCATTTTCCCATAGTGTTACCCTAATAGGATTAATTTTCATATCCAGTGTAATATTTGAGTTGCACTTAGATATGAAATATTAATTGGATTAAGATACCCATGGAATAAAGTTGAATTAATCTATATTATTAATTAGGATAATGATTTAACTACTCATATTTCCAAGAATTATATATGATATGATTTTCATGATTGTCTACCCAAGTAGCTAAGTGATGGAAGAAATGATAAAGGGACCTAAATCTTAGTGAAATATGGATCATGTCCCACTAATTGGTATTATATATATTAAAACCAACCATCATTTTAGTGGGAGAACATTTAATAAAAATCCATATTGAATGATAGTAAAACATGGTACCTATCTGACAAAATCTTTTGATGTAGATATAATGGTGTCATAATCCTCAAACATGACTTTGAGATCAATATTAGAAATTAAGAAGATTAATGGAATCAACTTCTTCGATTTTTATAGAAAATTTTTCTTAAGTAAGAAATAAAATTCTATGTGTTAGAACTATGCCTTCTTGAGTAACCAAAAGTTGAATTTGTTCAACAAGTGAATCTAGATTGTTTTTTAGAAGAATAAATTTATTCACTTAAGGTTTCAAATTCGTTATTATTTTCAAAATGACCACAGGACTATAGTCTCTACTCATGTGCAAAATATGATTGGTTACGTTAATGAATTGAAGAGGTTTAAGGTTTCGTTAAAGTCTTGTTCTATCAATGGAATTAATTATATAATCAACATTGGAAATGTTGGTTTAGATTTATTCAATAAAAGTTTACCCTATTTTTTCAAATTATTGAGTATAGCTGAATTGGGCATGAGATGTATAGGTTTTTGTGTTTCACTGATAGTGAAAGTGGATAAAACATCAAACTATAATAAAAATAAGTTTGTAGGAAAGTCCAAAAATGTTTCTTTAAGAATAAATATAATGGCCTGGAAACCTAAAATAGGTATCAGGAAGGATGAATAATTATTCCATAGGATTTAATTTTCTAAGATACCAAAATGTATTTTTGAAAATTCATGGAGAGTCCATGTCATGTATTTATGTTATAGTGATCAATTATTTGATTTTCAAGGGTATACGATACCAAATATATGTTTTATATATGTTGTATATAGGAGTTAAAAATGAAGGTAATAATTGATGAAGATTTTAGTTTTCATTCAAATATAGTTGAAAAGATTTCTATTGTATGGAATGAAAAATTGTATTTCAATATCATGTGGATATAAATAAAGGATGTGAATTCAAATCTCATTTCTATTATGTGATGAGAGAAGTTATCTATTAAAAAAGTGTTGTTATAAATAAAATGATATGATATACATGTTTTATGATTCATCATATTCTATGGCATGGCCTAAAATGGTGGTAAGGATAAAAATATTTTATTCAGTAAAAAATAGTTTTACAAGATATTTGTTATAATATGAGGAATCAAGATTCCACCACCCATCAATGGACTATTTTAAATAATAAAGTATTTATTTAAAATATATATAAAATAATATATGATATGTGGTTGGAAATATTTTATTTATTAAATATTCTCACTAAAAGTATATAAGTGTTATTTCTTGAACACTAATCATTATTTGTTTCTTTGCAAGATATCCTTGAAAGAATCTAGTTTCTAAGAGACTAGTGGGAGTATGTTTAGACTAATATATGTTTAAAATTGTACAAATAAATTATCATTTATTTAAAAATTAAATTAAAAAGTCACTTTATACCCCAAAAGAGTTTAGGGTATGTCGGAAATATAAATAATGTAATGGGTTAAATTTTGTTGCCATGATGATCTCTGAAAAGATTGAATGGAAAAGTTCCAACATTATGATGATGAAATTACAAAGAGTTCTAAGTAGATTTTGGAATAATTAACATCATAAAATTTAATATTTTGAATTAAAGGTGTTTGAATATTATATTCAAATAGTTGAATATTAATAATATGATTCCTAAGTCTCACAATTATTAAAAAAAATATTCATATATGTTACGTACTAAACATTTTTTGTTGAGAGGGTCTTATCATATAGTCACATTGTCACGAACCAGCCCAGGTCGACCCTGAACCGGTCACCTGAGTCGGTCCATGGCAAGTCCCAAGGGGAATTCCCGATCCCCCCAAGATGGCAACTAGTGTTGGGTATAACAAAAGAAAGTTTAATCATTGGGAACGATTTCAGCCCAAACAATACCTGGATCAAAAGAAATAATGCAAACTAAACATAACAAAGGACACTAACAACAAAAAGAAACAAAAACTACATGACAAACATACCTCCATGTGACCTTGTGGTCACCACCCAACTAAACACTAGTGTTACTCCATCACTAATCGACTCAAACTAGGAAAACCTTGACACAAGGAACCTGCAACTGAAATGGTAAAACATAGGTGTGAGCAAAAAAAGTACTTAGTAGGTGAGCCCAACAACAAATCCCAAAGAACTTCCAGTAAATAAAAAATGTATAAGTTCCAGGTTTGAACTACAATGTATAAAAGTAAGCTTTCATAATGTTTCACTTGAATTTCAAAACACGAGACATTACTCTTATTCTTTTTCAAAAGTTGAATTCCTTTCATTAGTGAAAAATTCATTCTAAAAGAGAAATAAGTGTCACATTTTCATATTTTGCACAAAGAGAATAATGCATCTTCATTTGAAAACCATTTTAAAAAGTATAATAGTATAAGCTATGAAGAACAACTAAAAGTAAACAAGCAGGGAACATCAAGTGACCATGGGTGATCCTAAACATCCCTAGAGAACCCCTGGATGTACTCGGGTTCAGACAACCTACCAGCATGTTACTCCACAGTCAATAACCAATTATCCGCCCTAACACACAACCAGCGGCATGCCCTACAAGGCCTACCTACCAATGGGGGACTAACCTGTCCAATCGGGGTTAGCCAACAACCGTCACTCGATTCTCTAAAGGATGCCCAGGAACCCACTGTGGTTTTTAATAATACTATGTAAGTGGGAGGCCCTCGCACGCGTGACTCATCTCACCGCACTTGCCAACCCCTTACACGGACACCGCTACATGACAACCCTCAAAGGGAAGTCCCCCTGTAGAGATGCCCCATAAGTACGTATATATATATAATCACTTCACATTTAATAAAGTGACAACTGGGCCGCCATATCATTTAACATTTAAACCATTTAATACCAAAGTGTTTCCAAAATACATAACACACGCCATCACATTGAAAACCAGAAACTCACTTAGAACTTCATTTAAGAAACTCAAATCAGCATGTTAAAACTGAAACACATTGGTATCACAAGTAAAACCATTTTCCAATATCCAAACGCACCCCACTTTTATCAAAAGCCAAACGGACCTTTAATCACTTTTTGAAAGGACACTATTTCTCAAATGAAATCCAAACTTTTATTCACGCATCAAGGCAAAACATTTTTCAACAAGCAAGAACCACACTTAAAGATTTCAAAATCAAGTTTAAAGGCCAAACGGGCATTTCCTCTAATCAATCCATTTAACAATATCACCAGGAAGACACACAATTAAAACAAAATGAGAAAAAAACACTTTCCGTGACATGCTATAAATAAAAGCTTTCATTTTCAAGAGATCACCACACTATAAATAAATACTTCATACTACATTTAAGTTTACTAAAAATCAATAAAAGAACAAGGAATAAATAAATTCTAAATTTAATGGAAAACGTAGTGGGAAAACTACCTTGACTTTAAACTAGTTTGTGATGACACGACACGCCTGAAACTTGCGCACAAGAAAGTGCAATCGGGCAATTTCGATAATGTGAAAATACCTTACAAACACGCTGCAACAAAAGTAGAATAACTAAAACACGTAAACGCCGATTTAAAAAAGTCCAAAATAATGAGAACGCAAAAGACAACGTTTGTACATATATATATATATATATATATATATAAATGTTGATATAAAATAATTTAAGTAAGAAACAAATGAAACCTCACCTAAATTCGCAAACCGAACTCAACGATGCAAAACACCTCGCACGGGCGCATACGTGCAAACAAGCTGAAGACCTCAGCGTTGCAGAATTATTCTGCTGACGCTCTGCAAAAAACACCAAAACAGAAAAATAGCAAACCACAGATATAAAAATAAACTCAACTAGAAATCAGTCACAAAAGACTACCTCGGCGCAGACGCGCTCGACCTCCAGGGTCACGTGCTAGTTAAAGGGCCTGTGCCCACTGGTAGAGAGACTGTCGGAGGTTGAGCGCTGATTATCGGGTGTGCCACTACCCAGCGCAAGAGGGTGGCCATTGGCCGGACCGCAGAAAGCCGGTACGCAGCCTGCCGAAGGTGTGTTGGAGCCTGCCAGAGTGCTGGAAAAGGCCGAGGGGATGCCGGCAGGCGGTGCCAGAGTGAAGAAGGGGTGCCTTCAGGGATGGGGAACGCCGACAGGGTTGCCAGAACAGGGCGGGGGATGCTGTAACAGCACCGGACAGCAGAGGAGGGTCGAAGGCCGCTGGCCGGCGGCTCATCGGTAGGGTCAGTAGGGGCGTCGAAAGGGAGGAAGGCCAGCGGCAGGTGGGGTCGCTGGAGGTGGGAGGCCGGCACGGAGCAGAGGGAGCGGCGCCAGAGGCCGGAGCGGGAGCGAGATCAGGACCGGAAGTTAGAGGTCACGCGGAGTTCGGGGTCACGCGGAGGTCGGGGTCGCGCGAAGGCTAGGGTTGCTCAGAGGTGGGAGACCGGCGAGGAACAGAGGGAGCAGGGCTGGTGCGAGAGCGGGGGACGCCGGACGGAGGCTGGGCGCCGGGGCGGAGCGGGGTGCGGCAGAGCCGGGGGGTGCTGGCACGGGGAAAGATGCAGGAGGTGGGGCGTGCGGCGCAAGAGGGAAAGAGAGGGGGGGCTCGGCGCTTGGGTTAGGGTTGGTTTTTTTCATTTCATAATAATAATATTATTACAATAATAATAATCACATTCGTAATAATAATATTAACAGAAATATTATAGTAATAATAACAATAATAATAATAATAATACCAACAACAATAATAATAATAATTCAAATAAAAATTATAATTATAATGATAATAAAAATATAAATAGTAATAATAATTAAAGTTATAATACTAATAATAAAATAATGATGATAATAATAATAATAATAATAATAATAATAATAATGAGCAATTGCACGCCACCTGGGCGAATTGCGTGGCCACCGCCAACAGTGCGGTGGCCGCGTGCGGTTTCGAAACCAACTAAATACATTAAACATCAACAATTTTAAAACAGGACTCAACCAAAACCTTGGCACGAGAACCCAAAACTAACATATAATAAATTGAAATTTAATTTAAAAAGTCGGTATGTGACAATTCTCCCCACCACAGACACTTTCTTCCCCCAGAAAGTCGCCCGACCGAAAAAAAATAGACAAAACAAGAGTCCATGCCCGACTGAGACCAAAAGAAACCACAATATGAGAGAATAGGAGAACACGAATGGGTTATCCCCACCACAAGACCTTAACTAATGTGGAAATTTTAACACTCAAACAATCCACCCGGGAAAGGGGAGGTCGACGTGGGAACTCCCAACTAACCCAAACTAACCTTTATTGCACGAGCGAAAAAACACCACTGCCATAACTTGGAACTCTCGACATAGACCAAAATCAAAAAACACTAGAGAGAAACCTCTGAGAAGAACTTAACCCATGAAGTAAACCCAATAATTACGACAAACTTCGATCCTTCCATATGAACTTACATCTCTAAACAAACACAGTCAGACTGAGACTAACCCATACAAGGTTCAGAAAAACTTTTAAGAAAAACGCACGATCCAAAACACCACAATAAGACAAACGAGACTGTTTGGATTAGAAATGAACATGTTAATCCCAACCTCATGATGACACATTGAACCTACAACAATGCCAAAATTTTAACAGTGGAAGGATGAGAATGAAAGGACTTTAAATGTTTTGTTGCCAACACGGAACACAAAACCCAAACTGAGGCGTCACACCCCTGGGAACTCCTAACTGTGCGCGAGCATCACCTTGAGACCTGTGGCTAGGGCTCTGATGGCTGAGGCATCTCCTACCTCATAGTCAGGTACTGAAATTCTCCAATCACAACATCCTCTTCAAGCGATGCTTCCTGCAAAATTTCTCCAGATGTCCCAAATAGCCGCAACAATGACACGTCTTCGGAGGGTTGCGACAAGAGGGCTTTAAATGCCCGAAACGACCGCACTGATAGAATACCCCAGAACGATTTGATGAACTGGAAGTCGGTACCAAAGGTGACAACTCCTTGGGAACAGTTTCCTCTGACATATTTTCATTGCCAGATGGGGAACTCATATGAACAACTGGGGATGCTGGAGTACTAACCAACTATGTCCCGGAAACCAACTTAACTAAAAACACTTCCTCCACCAGCTTCTCGAAACGATGGTCTTTAGGGGGGAGGACCCTCTCCTTAATCACCGGATGAAGACCCCCAGTGAAAAGAGAGTTCTTCATGAGATCATGCGACGCTACCTCTGGGGAAAAGGAAACCAGTTCCCTGAAATGGTCAACATATGCCTTCACCGTCCATTGGCCTTGTTGAATATGCACGATCTCTCTCTTTTTCTTCAGCTTCACTTCTTCAGGTACAAACCATTGGACGAAAACAATTTTAAATACATCCCACGTCATTCTGACTTGCGTTGAAGGTGGTTCAACCACCTTCCACTGGTCCATAGCTGGACCATCAAAAAATCCCATAATAGCATGAACCCTAATAGTCTCGGGAGTTCCTAACATTCTAAATATACTCTCCAATTCTTCAAGCCACTCTACTACTTCTAACGGGCCTCGATCACCACGAAGAATAGGCAATGTCCTAGAAGGACTAGAAACTAGGCATGACTCATTAGAAACTTCAGTGATCTTTTTGGGTGACATTCTCTGAACAACATAAAAACACAAAGCCAAAAATCAGCATCTAATCAATCTTAATCAAATGGACAATCGCATACCCACAACTGGCTCGCACACCAAAAATTAACTTTACAAAAAAATCACCATTTAATTTCATGACTACTTCCAAACACAAAACCCACTTTCCGAAATAAAACCCAATTTCAAAAATCATTTTCCTCTTTCAAAAACCATCTTATAAAGAGAAGGTCAAACCTTTGGTTTCAAAAAAAACACCCATAGCATCTCATGAATCGTCGCATGCTTGTCCATCCATTCCACTCACATCATCCATGAAAATGTGCCTCTCATGCACTTTTCACACAAAACCGCACACATGCGATCATTCTTAAGGAAAACCAAGGGTCGCACCCAAATCATTTCCCTACCAATTCCAAGAAAACACCTGGTTTTGAAACCAGAACACTTTAAATTTCAAAAATCCCCTTTACCAATTTAAACCCATTTTAAAGAAAACACTTCCATTTCAAAATTAAACTTTAATTTTAAAAAACACAATCACACCAACCAGAACCAAACAAAGTACAACTTAGAAAGAATCACCAGAATGAGGAACTAGCAGTTACGCTTAACCCGACGACATGGTATTGATCCATGCCCTGAGTTAGCATCAACAACTAGGAGGAACATAAACAATGTAATCAGATTCCACATGGGTCACTACTCCATCTGAAATCGCGACAAAACACTGGCTCACCTACTTTTTCATTCCTCAATTAAAAATGAGGTCAAAAGACACAATTTCCGGACTACCCCAGGTAACTCGAGGATCAGCGTGAGCAAGATTTCGCGATGCTCTTCTAGTACCTAACTATTGAGTTCTGACAGTCCTAATCTCCTTCTACTGGAAAACCCAAATAACAAGAACCTTCCTCTGATACAATTTTTTCATGAACCAGCCCAGTTCAACCCTAAACCGGTCACCCGAGCTGATCCGTGGCAAGTCCCGAGGGGCGTTCCCGATCCCCCCGGGATGGCAACTAGTGTCGGGCATAACAAAAGAAAGATTAATCATTGGGAATGATTTCACCCTGAACAATACCAAGATCAAAAGAAATAATGAAAACTAAACAAAACAAACGACACTAACAACAAAAAGAAACAAAAACTACACGACAAACATGCCTCCACGTGACCTCGAGGTCACCACCCAACTAAACACCAGCATCGCTCCATCACTAAGTGACTCAAACCAGGAAAACCTGAACATAAGGAACCTGCAACTGAAATGGTAAAATATAGGCGTGAGCACAAAAAGTACTCAGTAGGTGATCCCAACAACAAATCCCAATGCACTGCCAGTAAATAAATAATCTATAAATTCCAGGTTTTAACTACAACGTATAAAAGTAAGCTTTCATAATGTTTCACTTGATGGTCAAAACAAGAGACATTACTCTTATTCTTTTTCAAAAGTTGAATTCCTTTCATTAGTGCCAAATTCATTATAAAAGAGAAAGAAGTGTTACATTTTCAAATTTTTCACAAAGAGAATAATGCATATTCATTTGAAAACCATTTTCACAAGTATAACTGTATAAGTTGTGAAGAACAATTTAAAGTAAACAAGCAAGGAACATCAAGTAACCATTGGTGATCCTAAACATCCCTAGAGAACCCCTGGACGTACTCGGGTTCAGACTACCTATCGGCATGGTACTCCACAGTCAATAACCAATTGGCCTCCCTAACAACCAACTAGTGGAACGCCCGACAAGGCCTACCTACCAAGGGGGGAAAAACCCGTATAACCGAGGTTAGACAGCAACTGTCACTCGATTCTCTAAAGGACTCCCAGGAACCCACGGTGGTTTTTAATAATACTGTGTAAGTGGGAGGCCCTCGCACGCGTGACTCATCTCACCGCACTTGCCAACCCTTTACACAGACACCGCTCCACGACAACCCTCAAAGGGAAGTCCCCCTATAGAGATGCCCCATAAGTACGTATATATATATATATATAATCACTTCACATTTAATAAAGTTCCAATCGGGCTGCCATATAATTTAACATTTAATCCATTTAATACCAAAGCGTTTCCAAAAGACATAACACACGCCATCACATCGAAAACCATAAAATCACTTAGATCTTCATTTAAGAAACTCAAATCAGCATGTTAAAACTGAAACACATTGGTATCACAAGTAAAACCATTTTCCAATATCCAAACGCACCCCACTTTTATCAAGAGCCAAACGGACCTTTAATCACTTTTTGAAAGGACACTATTTCTCAAATGAAATCCAAACTTTTATTCATGCATCAAGGAAAAAAAAATTTCAACAAGCAAGAACCACACTTAATGTTTTCAAAATCAACTTTAAAGGCCAAATGAGCATTTCCTCTAATCAATACATTTTGCAATATCACCAAGAAGACACACAATTAAAACAAAATGAGAAAAAAACACTTTCAGTGACATGCTAGAAATAACATCTTTCATTTTCAGGAGATCACCACACTATAAATAAATAATTAATACTACATTTAAATTTACTAAAAATTAATAAAAGAACAAGGAATAAATAAATTCTAAATTTAACGGAAAATGCAGTGGGAAAACTACCTTGACTTGTAGCTAGTTTGCGATGACACGACACGCCTGACACTTGCGCACAAGAAAGTGCAAGCAGTCAATTTTGATAATGCGAAAATACCTCGCGAACACGCCGCAACAAAAGTAGAATAACTAAAACACATAAACACTGATTTTAAAAAAGTCCAAAAGAATGAGAACGAAAAAGAAAACGCGTATATATATATATATAAACATTGATATAAAATAATTTAATTCGGAAACAAAGAAAACCTCACCTAAATTTGAAAACCGAACTCGACGACGCAAAACACCTCGCGCAGGCGCATACGTGCACACAAGATGAAGACCTCAACGTTGCGGAATTATTCCGCCGACGCGCTGCAACAAAAACCAAAACAGAAAAATAGCAAACCACAGATAAAAAAATAAACTCAACCAGAAATCAATCACAAAAGACTACCTCGGCACAGACGTGCTCGACCGCCAGGGTCGTGCGCCAGTTAAAGAGGCAGCGTGCACTGGCTGGTAGACCGCCGGAGGTTGCGCGCTGATTATCGGGTGCGCCACTGCCCAGCGCAAGAGGGTGGTGGCTGGCCGGACTGTGGAAAGCTGTTATGCGGCCTACCGAAGGTGTGTTGGAGCTCGCCGGAGCACCGGAAAAGGCCGAGGGGACGCCGGCAGGCGGTGCCGGAGTGAAGCAAGGGTGCCAGCAACGATGGGGAATGCCGGCGGGGTCGCCAGAATAGGGCGGGGGATGCCGGAACATCACCGGACAGCGGAGGCGGGTCGGAGGCCGCTGGCCGGCGGTGGGCTCGCCGGAAGGGAGGAAGGCTGACGGCAGGTGGGGTCGCTAGAGGTGGGAGGCCGGCACGGAGCAGAGGGAGCGGCATCGGAGGCCGGAGCGGAAGCGAGACCGGGACCGGAAGTCGGAGGTCGCGCGGAGGTCGGGGTCGCGTGGAGGTCAGGGTCTCGCGGAGGTCGGGTTCGGGCGGAGGTCAGGGTCGCGCAGAGGATGGGGTCGCGAGGAGGTGGGAGGCCGGCGCGGAACAGAGGGAGCAGGGCTGGTGCGGGAGTGGGGGACGCCGGACGAAGGCTGGGTGCCGGGGCGGAGCGTGGTGCGGCGGAGCCGGGGGGTGCTAGCGCGGGGAAGGGAAGCAGGAGTGGGGGGGGGGCGTGTGGCACAAGAGGGAAAGAGGGGGGGCTCGACGCTAGGGTTAGGGTTGTTTTTTTTCATTTCATAATAATAATATTATTAAATTAATAATAATCATATTAGTAATAATAATAATAATAACAGAAATATTATAGTAATAATAACAATAATAATAATAATAATACCAACAACAATAATAATAATAATTCAAATAACAATTATAATAATAATGATAATAAAAATAAAAATAGTAATAATAATAAAAGTTATAATACTAATAATAAAATAATGATAATAATAAAAAAAATAAAACAAATAATAATAATAATAATAATGAGCATTTTCACACCACCTGGGCGAATTGCATGGCTAACGCCAACAGTGTGGTGGCTGCATGTGGTTCCGAAACCAACTAAAAACATTAAATGTCAAAAAAATTAAAACAGGACTCAACCCAAACCTTGGCGCGAGAACCCGAAACTAAGATATAATAAATTGAAATTTAATTCAAAAAGTCAGGATGCGACACAAATATAGATGTGATAATAATTTCATTGTGATATAATGAGTTTATCAAAATCCAAAAAGTATATCAAACATAAGGCCCCTATTATGGTCTATCATATAACGACCCTAAATTCTACCAATGGAAATTCCCTTCATAAGATTATTTAATATGGTATAATCACATAAAATCACATAGAGAACATAATAAAGCCTTGTATAAATTATGAATTAATAAAATAAAAGTCATTTCTAGAAGTTGAGGCACATATACCAAAGAAATAGTAACGTGAAATTTGGAATAGTAACATGACTCATATGAATAGTAAACCAGGCAACTGAATATTAACCTCACAAATGAAATTATAAATAAAATTTATTCATTTTATAAGTAACAATATGATATAATTATATCATAGTATAATTAAATAAATATTTTAAAAAAAATTAATTAAGTGTTGGTATTTTAGTAAGTTATAAATATTTAATTAATATTTTATGAATAACTTAATAATTTAAAATAAAATTTATTTACCTAAAATTTATTCATAAATAAGTATTTTTATGACTTATAATTATAATATAATTTTATGAGACCTTGGTTAATTTTTCAAAGTGATACAAAATCAGTTATAATTTTAAAATTTGTATTTTTTGAGTAAATTATGATTTTAATTAAGAATTAAATTTACAATATTATAAAATTATTTTTATAAAATGGAGTTTATTTTTTAATTCTAAATTTCAAAAAATGGTTAGGGTAATTTTTTCATATTTTTCTGAAATACTTGAATTTTTAGTGAATAGTAAAATACGGTAATTTACAGTATATATACATTATAAGTTAAATACACTATTCATTGAGTCATGGATGATGTGAGCACAATTGATTAGAACTCACATTATCTAGTTACTGTATTTAGTCTCAATAGTCAATACTATTTCTTTTCATGAGAAAAATGATAAACTGGTGAATTAAATAATGAGAAAACACCTCTCTCCTCCACAATAAATACCACCATCACCACATCTTCTCCTCACACTACTAAATCATTGATCCTTTTCCAAATTCTGATAAAATATCCTCCCAATACCCTCCCCCATGTATAGGATCATTTTTTCTTTACAGAAGACCAAAACTAATCCCCTAATGAGGTTATCAAGAAGAAAGAATCCAGAGGTAAAACCCACTTCCATTTCTATTAATTTCTTTTCACATTCCTTTCTTTTCTTTTTGTCTCCTCACCTTACCCTTTTCCAAGTAGAATGAAAACTATATTATCTTAAATATACTATAATTTTATCATTTTTATGGAATAATTCTTCATCAAATCAATTCTCATATCTCTTTTACTTTAAGAATGAAAACATCATCTGTGACGTGTTGATATACCACCTTCAGGGACAACATGATTTCATCATTCCATTTCACCATAAAGTATGGTCATGAATCCATTTTTATGGTTTATAAATATTATAATATATTTATTTAATGTTATAGAATCATTTTTTAAACATGATATTAATTTATTAAACAAGATGAGTTCATTGTGATTGAAACCCGCCAAAATAAACCCAAACGATTATCATTAACTATTTATGTAATGATTAATCTCATTACATAAAACCAAATGATATATAAGACAAATTTAACCTATGTAGTATCATTAATAACATATATGTTCAGTTCTGGATAATTTCCCCCACTTTACACGACCATTTGTACATGTATATAAGTAAACCGGACATGAAAACCAAGGAAACCATTGCTCCAAAACAATGAAATTGAATCTCTTAACCCATAAAAAGGCCATAAATTAACTTAATAAAGTTATAATAAATAAAATTAATGTATAAATGGATATTTAATTATTAATTAATTAATCTAATTTGATTATCCAGGACATTAAGATCAAGTGAAGAACACCTTCGGACTAAAGGTAAGGGATTTTAACTGAACCTCCATTATTCCTTCAGGTTACTCTTACTATCCTTTTACCCAGTGAAATTATTTTTATTTTTATGTAAATATTTTATATGGTTTTAATATTATCTAAACTCATGTATCAAGGTCCATTCATCCTTATTTTTAGGGGTATCCATCTTTTCAAAAGGTTCATTACTCAATTCTTCCTGATAAGCAATCTCGATTTAAGGGAACTTCTCAAATTATTACCCAATTTCATGTGAACTCTATAATATTTTTTGAGCCACCATTATTTTTCTAGAATCAATAATTTTATTATGAAAACTTTCATGGTTCAATTCTGGTTTTATATAAAATATTATTCCATTTTCTACTTAAAATACTCTTTAATATTTTTCTTAAACTACACTAAAATGTTTTATTTATAAAGCTTCTTAAATTCCATTTTTACATGTATTCACTTCAATTTGACATCAATTATCATGATCTATGCCTGAATTACCTTATGAATTTCCATATATAATGTAAATCCTTTCTTCCATGGACACTATTGTGATTTTCCCAAATGTTATTCCTTTTTGACAAAATTATGTTACCCAATTATTACCATGGATAACCCTTTTGTTTACATTTGATTCCTTATGTATGATTATTAATGTGGAACACATATTCATAAAAATGTTATTATGGGTTCTCCCATATATCACTCTAATTCATTGGGTAATGTTTAGTCTCATGTGGCATTATGTGTAATGGTATTAGTTGTTATCCTTGACTCGTGATCCTTATGTAATGGTCTTGTTGGTTATCCTAGAATCATGCTTCTCTATGTGAAGTGATCCTTGACTTGTGATAAAGTCATGATTTATGTTGCTTCCACATTACTATGATTTCATGATTATATGATCCCATTTCACTACACCAAAACCAGACTTTAGCGATGGTTTGTTAAAAATCACTGCTAAACCTTTTAATTTCTTCAAACACCTGAAACTTCTCCCCTGACACCCCTTAACCCCCTGAAGCCCTACTAGTCCTAACCCAAAGCACCCCTCACCACTGGTCTCGACCCTAATCCCCACCCCCCAACCCTCTCCACCCCTAGTTGTCGGTCCCGACCTAGCCATTCACTGCCCCTCTCCTCCAGTCCCGACCTAGCACCTCACCACCCCGCACCGTCAGTCCCAACTGAGCCTCTTGCCACCTGTCCTAATATAATCCACCAATACCCCTACCACTGAGGTAATATTTGGCTTTATTATCCATTAATTTATACATTTTAGTTTGGTGGAGTTCGATCAGGTTTTTATTTATAAATAGGGATCAACCGCTCTTTTGGTTTAAATTTCCTTCTATTATCTTGAACTATAACTATCTCCAATCCATTATTTGTTTCTTTCTAGTTATCCCTATAGGATCTAAACACCCTTGTCATGTGGTTATTTATTCTTTGATCCAAGGTTTATCTTTCTCCCTTGTCTCTTAATATTTTTGTTCTCTTTCTTCTTGTAGGGTTATGACAGTGGGTTATTTTAGTCTTGGATAGTTTTTGTTAGGTTTTTAATGATAAGTTTTTAAGATTAGGTCTTATAGAGGTTACTTTTAGGTTTTAAGGTGATTGATCCTCAGTTTTTCCTTATTCTTTCATCTCATTCTTCAAAGCTTCAATTGATGTAGAGGATTTCATATTTATCTTTCTTATTTGTGTGTAATCATGGTATTATCTTAATATTAGTCTTTATGGGTGGATGTTTTGAATAATCCTAAGGAAGATAATGAACTAATCTGAGAAATTGAAGGGTAAAGGGGTGATTCACATGGGATTTACTTGATTCCATGTTATTTTTCATATATTGTTTCTTCTTGATTGATGGTGATAATATGAAAAACTATACTTACTATCATTTTTATGTTATAATTAAATCTCATAATTGGTTAATCACTTAAAGGTGGTAATAAAATAGCTATTTGGAAATATATAATTACATTAACAACTCTGATATAAGGATTATTGGTAAGATACTATTTAAGTATTATGAATAGTGATTTGTGGTAAGTATATTAATAGAGAAAATTCAAAACTACTGTGAGAAAAAACTTAGAGAGGAACAATAGACTTAAGATCCACTCAAGGACTCCCATGGTTTCACTTCTTAATAAATAGTCTCACACTTCCCTCTAACTAAAAATATACCCCCTAGTATGCCCCCCACTCCCCATTAATAACCACTACTCCCATCTAGTATAATCCCACATGGCCTAATGGACTTCTACACTAAACGGAAAACTTTACCATTTCTGTAGTAAACCATACAATCATTAAGGAGGACCAAGATCTTATTATCATCCACCTCTTTAGAATCGGTATTTTCTGTAAGAATAAAAGAAAGATATTATTTTTGTAGTACAAAATCATCCTCCCAGGTGTCATCATATGTTATCTGGACCTACCATTGATTTTAAAACTAGGGTTAAATGCCGCCATACTAGAGAAGGAAGTAGTGAGACGACACCATGTGAGTATCTGATCATGGGGAGTCATCGTTATCCAAATCTGTATGTAGAGAGGTTGCGGATACATGGTGTCCCACCACCTTTTTTAGTTGTGAATCATGAAATACCAAATGGATACGGGTTTTTGAAGGTATGGATAGTTAATAAGTGATTGTGATGGTTTTTTAGATGATAGGGAATGGCCTATAATAATGAGGATATAGCTTTTGATTAATGTTACGAGCAAGGGAGTACTGGTTGTGGGGGTAGAGATTCCTATAGGAATGGGTTCCAGCTGAAACATTAATCAAGAACAGGTGGGTGTTTTCTTCTTTTTGCATGATAACATGGGTACAGGCTAGGTGGTGCTTGAACTATTTCAAAACCTCGTCTTAATATTCTAAAGAAGTAGCCACTATAAAAAAACATATTTCATGTGGTAGTTAGCTGAGAAATGTAATCGTTTTTCAATCATAGACTACCTAAATGGGGGGTGATTTTTATTGATGTGTTATAGGTAGTGTTTTATGATAATTATTTCCAAGGTAACCAGTACTACCAACATTTTGGTTGTTATCCAAAAAATTAACAAAGATATGTATCAAGATGGTTGTTAAACACTTCAATTTATTCATCTGTATGCAGGTTGTAGGTAGATCTAAAGTAGTTTTTAGTTCCATGTAAGCAAAACAGCTCAATCAATAAGTGACTGAGAAAAATTGGATCATAGTCCCTAACAATGGAAGAAGGTATCATGTGTAGATAAATGATCTCTCGAAATAAAACATCATCCATTTTGGCAGCCATGTATAGGTGTTTTAATAATAGTAAATGAGAATACATTGAGAGGTGATCAACTATAAGATAGATAACATCAAAACCACTAGAATTGGGTAAACTATAAATGGATTCCATTGATAAACTGTCCTATATTAAATCTTTAATTTCCAAAGGTTGGAGGATCTTAGTTGGAGAAAGGTGGAATATTTGTTTTTTAGAAAACCACACATTGGTTGAATGCCTCATTATAATGTCCCAGGAAGTCATGATAATTCTCAACATAATTTTCAATGTTTAAATAAATTATTTTAATTGATTCATAATACACATAATTTATCATTTATTGATCCTTGTTAGAGTAACAACATTTCCCACATAATACCTGACCATTCACTAACTCTCTGTTCACTACCACTAGCCACTAATAAGGTCAATGGTGTCTTAATCCATACATGAAAATGAAATTTAGGAAATGAAAATAAATAAGATAAATAAAATCATAGATATACATAAAATAGAGAAAATTTAAATAACACATCCTTTATCATCATCAATCCACCAATTCACTCAATGAAAAAAATGTTACAAAATGTACCCATTAAATAAAAAAGAGTATCATGATAATAAATTAATCGTTTTGAGAATCATGTGAGTCCTCTAATAAATTATTGAAATTGTATTTTGATACCTTTTTTCAATGATTTCTTAAAATATTGTTTTTATTAAAAATGGATTTCAACATGTATTTTTCTTCTTTCAACATCTCACTGGGTACAGGTGAGAATGTTTCGTCCTTGAACTTATATTACAAGCTTCCCAACTATGTTTTAGTGAATCCCACACTCTTTCAACATGTCACTAGGTCTTTATACTACCATCCTAATAGTTTAAAATAGTGTTTTCTAAAAAAAAATCTTTCCATAGTATACACTTTGCCTTTCCATTGATGTTCCAAATTATTATTTTCCTTATATACTTTCACAAAAGAGAGAAACTTATTCACTTATTAGTCACAACACATGAAAAAAATTCTACTTATTCATAATTTTTACAAAAAAAATTGGAAGGGTTCAAATAAACACTTATTCTTCTTATGTTCTTTTAAAAATTCAAGATTCTGCTTTTTGAAAAAATTTAACCACAAAACCAATTTCTTCATCTTCCTTCTGTACAACACAACGTTTCTTCAAATCATCCCATAATAATATCATCTTTATTCCCTATATAGCCTCTACATCATTGAAACTTGAAAATTCAATACCTTATTCATATTAATCTTATACAGTAGTACCAACACCTTCTTCTCATCTGAATTTGAATTTAGAATTCAAATTCAAGAATTCAAATTCTTTCAATCATTTCTCAAATTATATTGATTCTTTTCAAATCATTAGATCTTATTAGACCTCATAGTCACCATTGATGATGTCAAATGACTTAATAGATCGATTATGAGAGGATCATGTATCAAAAATAGAGAAATGTCATTAGATCCACTCAAAATTGGAATTATCCTTTTGAACACAACTGGAAACTTGATGTGTTGGAACCTGTTTTGGTGCATCTTCACTGAACCATGATTGGATTTTTCCCTTGTAATAGTTGGTAAATGGAATATATAAATGGAAGTTGGTTTTTTTTTAATGTTTTTTATGCATTTTAAATGTTTTATAAAATTAGAAGGGTGGTTTTCCTTGAGAAAAACACTTATTCAATGGGTTTTAAGCCAAATATGATTTTAATAGTGGGTTTACATTTTGTGTGTTTTCCTTGTTTTAGAGGATTGATGTGGTTTTATAATGAGAAATAAAGTTTCCCTTAACGTATTTAGTTATTATTAGATTTTATGTGTGCACACCTGGCGTTATATGTTCTCTGCATATGTTTTTTTCAGGGTACTAGGGATATAGAATCTATAAGTGATTTTTATTTGTAAATTAACATATAGAGATAGTTTAAACCACCACAATATGTTGATAGTTTTTTATTGGTAGAAGTTAAAACCTCCACTAAAAAATGACATAGTTTTATTTAGAGGTGGTTCTATTGGTTTTACTAGTCGTGTCCATGAAGAAAAAGGAAAATATTCAGTAGTGGTTTTAACTGCCGCTAAATCCTTACCATATTTTCCCACTAAAACTGCAACTAAAACCAATAAAACCATCATTAAATATATTTTCTATGAGAATTCCAAAAAATTATATCTAAATGGATGAAACCTCTATATATTGGATGCCGACATCATTTTTAGAAATGGTTTTATAAAACCATCACAGAAATGTATCACGACGGTCTAAACCGCCACCATGTTAAAAAACCACTACTATGTAGTGATTTTATTATAGTGTGTTATATATGTTATGATTAATTATGTTTAATCATATTCCACTCATTTTTATATCATTATTATATACCTTATAACCCATGTCATAAGACTTATTCTTATGTTTTTCCCTTACTGGGCTTTTAGCTCAACCATTTATTCATGTTACCCCCATGTTATCCTATATAGATGTAAGGTCTCAAAGGAAGTTTGGAGATCATAATGAATGATAAATAAGGAAATTTTTTATTTATTCCCATTTTTTATTTTTATGTACATAGTATTCTAAGACACGAGACCTTATGATCCTTGGATTGTAATTTGATAGTTAATTAGGTTTAAAATAATGTAATGATATGTGTAAAGGGATTGGGTCACTGTATATCATAAGGGATGTGATTAACTGACACTTTTTGATGGTTTTTTTAGCATTATCAAGTGATTTTAAGAATATAAAATGTATCATGATATAGATAAATAAGTCTCCACTTTATCATTCATCATGTTGGATGAATATATTGTAGGAGTTGAAATGATAATTGACCTCTCAATGTATGGATTTGAGTTATCCTTACCCAATGTTTGTCATTGAGTATTATAGGTTGTGACCACATGTTAAGGTTAGTGTTTGGAAAACATAGGTATGTTTCCAACACTGATAAGGAGATGAATCATTGTTGGTATACTTTTATTACAATTTCACTTTTTCCCCTTCGTTAGATATTCACTTATTCATTAAGATATTAATTATTTCTTTTTGTCTCTCCTTTAGTTGGTATGCATATAGATATAGAATGGGAAAACATAAAAGGATAAAACCATGATTTTTTATGAGGTTCATCTCTAAAAGTATGACTATTTCCCAAGTGTACTATGGTTATTATCCCACATACATAGCTTCCTTATAATTATTATAAGAATCACAGGAAATGGTATGACTTTGAACCTTTTATCCTAGCATTGAAATGGTATAATATAGGAAGGTTGTTATTATTATTCTATATCAATGGGATATAGTATTTCAACTGATCCTTGTGCAATTAATTAGTAATGGAACTTTGTTGTCCCTCATAGATAATATGAATAACCTCATTCCTCACTTGCAGTAATCAAATGGGTTACCTCATATCATATTTAGACTTATATAATAGATGATTCTAGGTTGGATATCTCATATTCTTAATCCAAATATGATTAGTAGAAGACATGGTTAGATCCTCTCTTTTATTCTTATTCTTATTATTCATTGGAATATAGGAAAAAATTTATATTTAGCATTGGATATCTTCCTTATCTCTTTAAATTCATAGAATAAGTTTGTACTTATAGAGTTAGGTCTCCCTATTCTTCTTCTTCAATGAACAAGAACATAACTAGGTATCTCTTTTTTTTATTCAACTCATGGGATATGAATCATTATTGTAATGTTGGGTTATCTCTATTTTATTTCTTCTTTTGAATTGACAAATATATCCAGTACACACACAATATAGAATCTCATTCTCCCACATACGCTTATTTACCTTCACATAGAATATATATTCTCAAATTATGTGAATATTATTTTCAATAATATTTGATCTTCAAATTCCCATAATACTTGGTATCTCAAACTCCTTTATTTTCATGGTTTCTAAAAACTCAAAATCTTCAATTTCTATTTTGAATTTAAACCCTAATATTAAATTGGATGAAGTCTCACATTCAAAATCTCAATGTGATATAGAAATATCAATTTCTAAATTATTTATTACTTCCATAAAATCTTCTTATTTAATATTCCATGTGTGCATATGTTTAATAAAATGTGTTTTTGGCTCCTTATTTTAAGATTTATAGTTCTCCTATAGTTTCATACATTCATCCCACAACTCGTCATTTTTTATGACTTTTATAAGTCGAACAATCATCAGACATATGAAGTATGTTTTTATACTCATGTCATATGATGCACAGTTGTGTACACAGAATTCATATGGCCATAAGTCATAGGAACTCACCTCCAATGTAATACACACAAAAAATTCAACCTTTAATTCATGGATTGATAACTTATCATGAAATCGTATACACATTTCACAGTACATTGAAACATATTAGTATACCTTGTAGTATGGAAATAAGTTCCTATATAACTCATCTTGAATCATGATGTGATTATGATCATCATGATGTTTCTGAATGAAGTTACACTATATAGAATCATCACTTTCATTACCCATTTATAATAATATGTTATTCTAATATTTCTTTCTCAAATTTCATAATAAAATCCTCATGTTGTTTACTCTGTAGAATTTTTATTTTTCCAAATGTGTTGTATCATTTATCTGAATTACCAAGTGACTCAACTAAATTCTTAAATTACTCATCTAAAGTATATAAATGACTCGTTCATGGATCCACCCAGGCATATATCTCCTTCAAGATTACCCTTACATATTTCACTATGTGATGACCTTTATAAAGTTTTTTAATTTTATAGTAATTTAACTACCCAAACTGTTATAAATAAAATTTATCTTTTGATTTAATTAAATGTCTTATTAAGTAGTATGGTTATAGAAAACACATGCGCTTATTTTTTTATTATATCCAATTATATTTAAAATAATTTTAAGTATAATTACTATTGATAATATATCTGTTGAATATTGATCATGTGATTTGTATAAATATAGGGTTTTAACAATATAATTGAAACAGATAAAAGAAGTGATGGCCTCAACTAGTAGGATCATACCCTACGAAGCCCATTTATTAGAGCTTACAAGGGAGATAACATCTCTAGGATTTGACCTTGACCAATCCCAAGTCATGATCCAACAACTTAAGCAAGATTGAAATTGTTTACAGGAGAATTTCGAGCTCATCGAGATCACGACCCAAACTATGTTCGCTGAACCGCCCCATGAAGCTCCCACCATCATGAAACTTACTCTTTGGGAA
This sequence comes from Viscum album, assembly GCA_963277665.1. Taxonomy (NCBI): domain Eukaryota; kingdom Viridiplantae; phylum Streptophyta; class Magnoliopsida; order Santalales; family Viscaceae; genus Viscum; species Viscum album. The sequence continues at coordinate 1,235,841,641 of OY728152.1, forward strand.
TATTATGGTGTATTAACGGGATATGTATCAAACCCTAAAAATATTAATATGTTCTTTTTTATAGAATAATTAATATATTTTAATCTTATTATTATTACTTTTGAAATGGTTTTTATTTTGATACAATAAAGCACAAATTTTATTTTTGGTTAATATTAAAATTCAACAAATGAATTAATGTATTAATGTATTAATGTATTTTTTAAATAAATAATATTTTAATATTATTAAATAATTTTTATCATATATAAATTATCATATAATTTTTATGAAGTTAAATTCAATTTTTATAAGGGTTCAAAAACTGTTATTATAAAAAAAACCCATCATTTCTTAATAAATATCGATTTTATTGTAAAATTGAAAATTAAAATATTTAGAAAATTATTTTGATAAAATGAATATTATTTCTAGAATCAAAATTTCTAAATTATACAATGGTTAATTTTTCATAATTTTCTGAGACAGTCGAATTTTTGGGTAAAAATTAAATATCATATAAATATACTTTGTATTTTATGACATCCTAATTACTAAAAATTGATGTAATAATTACTATAAATTGGATCAATAACAAAATATATGTTTTCCTTCAAAATAATTTGATTTTAATTTTATTTTATTTATTTTTTAAATCCATTATGAATCCTGCAAAACATATAATATATTGTACGGTTTTAAAATCCTTTCTTTAAGAGTGCCACTCACCTCCACATAAGAAAAGAAATTATTTTAATAAGTTAGACCCTTGGACATAAAAAATAATTAGAACCACTACCTTTTGGTATAATCCATGAGAAATACCATGGGATGGCCTGTAGTTTTGGATATTTTATTATGTAGAGTCCAAAACCTAAATAATAACGAAATCCCCCTCTTTTCCTATATAAACTCTACCAATATATCATTTCTCTTCACTAAAACTCCTTTTATAATGACCATACTCTTCCCTAAACTCTCTATAGTTTTCCTAACGTATACCCAAGCTCTCAATAATCCTCTCCCATTCTTTTGAAGCCACACACTCATGTAAGGGATCTTCTTGTCCTTATTTCACTACAAGCACCTTATTTAGAATTTGTCTTATTAATTGAAATTGTTTATAATTTAATTTATTTATAAACATACCATAATATCCAATGTATTTTATTTTAATGAGGTTTTATTTATTCTCTCTCACTTTCACCTTGACCTAAGTCATTACTATGTCGAAATTCCATAAGGGTTTTCTCTCTTCTCATTTCCATTCAAGAACTCCTTTTTTGTTATTACTATTAAATTACATTTGATTTTTTGGGTTATTTTCGTCCATTTTACCCTTAATTTAAATTTAATGTATAAATTATGAGACATCCCTTTTCACTCTCATTAATATTTCCATGATACATTATGTACACCTATTACCATGCTGAAATTTCATTAGGGATCTTTTCTTTTCTATTCCTTACTCAAGTACCTTCCTTACCTTATGTATTTAATCTTAATTTCCTTATAATTGTATATGTTATTACATATCCCCTTACTTTCCAATTGATTTTAAAATTATTAGATACCTCTTTCTCTATCATCAATCCATATTTTATGTTATTACGTAATGTACCTAATTCCCAAAGACACTAGACTTTTCGATCATATAGGTTGTATTAAGTGTAGTATTATGTAATAAATCAATTATTAATGTTTAATAAAGAGTAGGGTTGTTATAAGTAACCTTTAAATATATCATTTGGTAATTTTATACAACTCACACAAATTAGATAAACTTTTTGTATCATTTTATATTTTATAATTACCTTTATGCATGAAGATATCGAGAGTTACCATTACGTATATAGTTAAATTTCAAAAATACCTTTATGCATAAAGTTAATTTGATATAATTTCCCTAATGTAACTTTTTTTATCTTAGATTAAATTTATGTATTGGGTAATCTAACCCTTACATAGCTAGAATAATTCTATAATGACCCTAACACAAGTCCATATTACCTTGATGAATCTTCCACACTTTAGTGTTACTCATACATAGGTTGCAGGTGACCTTTCCATAGGTTGAATAATATTAAGGTTACTTTTATGTAGGTAACCATTGTAACTCATAATTTTCAAATTAATTTTCGAAATCAAATTATAGTTTTCAAAAACCATTTTCAGTCATCTTCAAAAACTCAAATGAATCCTTAAACCTCATTTAAGCATTTTTAAATATATTCTTCTTTTATTCAATCTTGCAAACATATAGATGGAACTCATTGAGTATTTTCATCACAAATATAATGAATCCATAAATATAAACACTTAATGGAACTTATATTTAAATATATTTGATACATGAATGGATCTATAATAGAATTAATAATGGAATAACTTCCATATAAACCCTTCCAAGTTTCAGGGAAATTCATTAATCCTCATGTAATGTCAACACGCATAATGATTCCTAGCTTAGAAAATTTAGCCTTCTTCTCATTAATATCATTCTTGGGTACTCCAGAAAACCTCCAAGCATTTCTTTTTCTCAATAATATTCTTGGATAATACCATATTTCTTCTAATAAGTACATCTTCATCATATATTGATAGCATCCACATTTCCTTCTTCATTGAAAAAAATACAACTCAAACATAATGTGGGATCAACAAATATCCCCCTTTTTATTTGTTATCAATACTAATGATAGAAATTTGAATGTTATTATGTTAAATCATTTTATTATTTTCTTCCCTTTTCTATTTAACTACTTTCATTTTTATTTATCCCCCATCTTGATAAAAAAAATAAAAAAACTATATATAGAAGATGGCATCACTTAATTCTTTAGCAATGTCTCATCAATCATTAAACTATAAGACTACAAGAGAAATTCTCAAGGTATAATGAAAGAGTGTTTGACTTAGAAAATGGATCTATCCATTTACTAGTATAATTTTACATCAACTGAAACTCACTCATAAAACTAATTGCCATTTTACATTGAAATCTCATTCAAAAATATTTAGGTTCAAATCAATTTATTCCAATTGTTAACTTTATTTTCCTTTTCATTACAACCTGAGATACTTTTCCAATTATCAAGAGTAAAATACCATCTAGAAATTTCAAATTTATATGAATTTCATGAATTTAGTAGTTTTCTATGAAAAATCCTCCTCATGGGATATTCTATATCTTTACCCTGTGAAGGTAGATATTTTCTTAAAATGTTATTTAGATTACCAATTGATGAATCATACAAATATGGTGTCTTCTTTCGATATGTAATATTTATTGCATCTTACTTAATTTAATTTTTCTATCTAGTTTTGATAGCTTAGATTTATTCTTTAGTTCTCTTATTGAGAACTACCTTCATCTGCAATTCCCTGCACAGTTATCACATAAACACAACTAAAATGATTTAGTTAATAAGATGGAACATTCTGGTATATTTTTGAGTGAGAAACAAGGGTAAGTTTAAATTATCAACCAAGATATGATTTTATTTTATACTCTAGACTTGGAATCTTTTTTCATGCATGATTTTTTTAGTTATATTTACTTTAGGGAGCATGGGTTTGTTTTTTTTCTCCTTGTGTAGGATCTTCCTTTTAGCATGATCCATCAAGACATGTAAATCACATGGTGAAGTATTCATATTATTCAATATTTATTATTAGGATGGTGTGATTATTAAAAATTCCTTGGAGTTGTATCTATCCTTATTTCACCTCCCACACAACACTTTAGAGATTCTTTGGTCATTATTTTCTGACAACCACTCTTTAAATTTGATTTCTTCTTCATGAGGAATCTTAAATTTATCTTTTATACTTATTTTTTCTTTTGATTATTCTATTATTATTGATTCCTCTAATTTTCTTATATAAATAACCAAAAAAATCCTGAGTTATGTTCTCATATTCATTGACTTTTACACATGTCTTCTAATGTGTTCTGTTTACCAATTTAGTTCTTTAATTTCTCCCTTGGATTTTTATTCTATTCTGTTATAGATTGTTTCATAAACTCTCACACTCATGGATTGTTTACAAGTGTCTATGATACATCCTATTTTTCCAAAAAATAAATATATTTTCCATTTTGGTTTATCTTTTATATTTGACTTCCTAAAATGTTTTAAAGTATAGTTTTATCCTTCTTATAACCCAAGGATGACTCACCTTTATTTACTTCCATCTTCTTTGAAGTATTCTATTCAGAATGTTTTTTTTTGGATTTCATCTCGTGGATACCATATCTACTCTCATTGGTCTCTATGTACTTTTATTATAAATTATTTTTGACTCATTCCTTTTTAATTTTTTTAGGAATACTCCACTCCTGTGACCACCACTTTTGAAAACACTATAGATATCTCTAAGATTATCAAACCTATGTATAGAATACAAATTTTTATTAATCATTAGTGGATGTTTCTATTTATTAGTCTTGTTCCCCCAAACCTTATCTTATTATTCTCTTTATTATTTGAAAAATTATTCCAATAATCCAAATAATTATGTTTTAACCTATTATAGCATAAAACCTATTCCCCAAACATTGTTCTTTTTTGAGTAGTTGGTTGTCCAGTTTTAGTTCCAAGATATTTTTTCACCTTTTCTTATACTGTATGATATTTATTTAGGGAGTAGGTCCTCATACACTTTATTCTAAACAATTTATATATACTTATTGGTTCATCTATATTTTCATTCATCCACTTTTTTATAGGTTTTAAGTTTAATCCAACACTATACAAGGAAATATATTTATAAAAAAATTATTTTCATTGGTGGATGGTACCTTATCCTTTATGAATGTTATATATTTATTATAAAATTATCTTAGGATGTTTTTAAACTAGTAAAATACCTTTTAACATGATATTACTTGTTAGTATCTTGTTTGGAAGAAATTTTCCTTTGAACGTGTTGTGAATACATGGCTTGAGTTGTTTCAAGATTTTTTTATTTTATTTCAAGTTCCAATTATCTCATATTGAGAATTTATTTCTTAACTTCCTTTCTTTTCAGTATGTATTCATTGGACTTATTTATTTTTTTCAACTTCAACATCATGAATTTTGTTCTTTTATTGTATTAGATGACTAAGCTATTTAATCTTCTTTACCTTGACATCAAGTTGATAATTTTTAATAGTTGTTATCTCATCAAATTCATGGTTCCTTTCTTTAATATTTTTCTTATCATTTTATTTCTCAGGGACTACAGTGATCCATTCACTGTCAAAAATAGAGAATCTTTCTTCAATCTCCAAATTCATATTATTTAATGATCTTACCTATTTTTATATATTTATAAAAAACATCACACTTTTTTATAAAGAATTATCTTAATTTTTATTTTTATCTTCAAGAAAGATGATATCATCCTATATAGTTCTGATAGATCCAAAAATTAAAGTGATTATATATCTATAAAGGTTGTGTAGGGTTTTCATTAAATAGGAAAATTAATAATCATATACCTTAATATAAGATTCCTCAAATACATGATCTTCACTATAAGTACTTGGCTCATTTATAGGAAAGTTTTTATAAGAAATTATGGTTACATCCTCTTCATGTAAAATTGATAAACAATAAGAGGAAGAACTGTTGTCTAATTACTTAGTAGTTAATTCCATCAATTCTTCTTCCATGATTGTTTTTTCTTGATTGGGATTTCTATATGGAGAAACTGATAATTTCTCCTCTTTTATTTAAAGGTATGGCTACTCATCTCTGGTTTATTCAAGAGATAAATTATCAACAAAAATATAAGTATAATATCTAATTTTATTACATTCAACTATTATAGAGTAATTGTTCTCTTCCCTTTATATTGTTCTTTTATTAACTTCATTAAATATCTTTTCTTCTAGTTCTTTAGTGTCTTATAATATGTTTCTTCCATAGTTGATTTAACAACGAATTCACTATCTTCCTTAAATATATGCTTCATAGATCATTTAAAAAGAGATAATAAAAACAAACTAAAAATATGATAATCCAATAGAGGAGTAATTATTTCTTTGATACCAATTTTTAAACACATAGGGGTGTTTACAACACTAGGAGAAGGGTGAATCGGTTTTAGTATACTTTTATTCCAATTTTAATTTTTATCTATTTGTAACCTCTTCACATATTCTTTTATTGATTCTCTATTTCTCTCCATATCTTATTTGGTAGGTATGTATGTAAATATAGAGTGGTTAAACAATACAAAAAGACTAATAGGATTGGTTGAAAAGGTCCACCTCCATAAGGATGAATACATCCTCAATATATCATGGTTATTATCCCATATACACAACTTCATTCTTATTATCATAAAAATGTAAGGATATAACCTTAAACATGTTATCCTATAACTAACCAACTACAATACAAGTAAAATCTTTTTGTTCAACTATATCAACAGAATACATGATCTATCCTTCTCTTTCTGAATTCAATCAATAATGGAACTCTAGTGTCCCTCAAGGACAATATAACTGATATTAATCTTCACTTATAGTAATAAAGTGGTATACCTCAAAATTTATTCAAACTTCTATAATGGATTAATTTGGGATGGATTTATTATCTTCTCATACAAAATATGATCAGTAGTAGTATGGAATCTCTCTTTTTTTACATAACTTTTCATTACATTTTATAAACAGGGGATCTTTAAAGTGTTGTGTCTTGGAAATCAGGAAAAAATACAAGAAAACATTAAATATCTTATAATCCACTTTAAAGGATTTGTCAAAGTTTCATCATATGTACAATTACAGCATCTTATAACCTGGATACATACATCAAAGGAAAAGGTGAACAGAAGGCCCTGTAAGGAAAGTGAGGGAATCAGTTTACTTGTGATATCAAAAAGAACTTGATGAAAAACATAAAGACATAAGAAATGGATGTTGATGCATATCATAATGAAAATAACTTGAACCATAACTTGAATATTTGGATACAACATTTAATTTAGACATTAATGAACATATCACCAAGGTTCATCCCCAAGGTTTCATAAAAATTATCAAGGATATTCACCAAGGTATCATGAAAATTGTTATCTGTAGATATTAAAATATTTACCCAATGCATTGGAGTGATATTAGGGTGCACCCTTAATATTAATTTATTTTCATGTGATCCACATAGATAATAATCAAAAATTTCATAAATAACACAAAGAGAATAAAAGAAATGGGTTTCATTTCAAAATAGTAATTTTTTAAAAGTTCTTATAAACTTGATTGTTATGTCATTTATAACCTATGGAAAGGGAGTTAGGGTTATATGTATATAAATTCTAGAATAAAATATATAAATTTCAAGTATTGATGAATACCCCTAGTTATAAAAATATATTTGGGTTTTCACATAAATAACACTAGATAATTTCTTGAGAAAAATAGAGAGATTTTGAGACGAAAATTCTGCTGCATAACGACTACATAACATGGTTTTATAAAACATTAAAAAGAGATGGGAAAAGGGTCACCCACATAGAAATATCTCATAATATAGTATAGGAAAATAATATAATATAAATAATTACATGGTATGGATATTTTAATGACATACCATATGAAAAGGAAACTTGAAAGAAAATAGAAGATGTGATTTCTTTTACGAAAATTTGGCAGCCTAACGACGTCACATAAAATTTCTAAAAATTAGTTTATGAGAGCAGAAAGTGTATCTAATAATTTTGGAATGAAATGGACAGTAATAAATATATATAAGAACATACCCCCACATAATGAAATCGAAACTAGAAAACATAATATAAAGGAATTCATGACTTAAAAGAGGAGGTTGAAAAGTTCCCTTACCTTGAAGAGTAACTTAGAAATCATTAAGGTTGGGACCATGGGGGATTGAGGGAAACTTGGGAGGAATAATTTAGAGGTAAAAAGACCAGATCTTCATTGATGAAGATTTTGGAATTAAAGGAATTGGGGAATGGATTGGTATTTATAGCAAAAGTGAGGGAATATTTTATTAATTTCCTAGGGACACCTCATCAGTGGTATTTGAAAAACCATGGATTTGACCATGGTATTTTCTCATGTTATTGACCACTTGGAACACCTCATAACATATATTACTATTCAAAAGTCGACCAGAATGATTACATCATTAATGATGTCATTAATCACACCTAAACTCAAAACTGAATTTTTACTATTCACCGAAAAACAAAACATTTTATAAAAATCTCATAAATTCACCCTAACCTAATATCTATGCTCTAAATTTAAAATTGAAATTCATTTTATGAAAATAATTTTCTAAATATTTTTAATTTAATTTTTAAATAAAATCATTATTTATTCCATAAAAACAACTTTAAATCTATAACTCATTTTGTAACACCTTGAGAAAGAAATCAAGGTCCCATAAAATTATTTTATAACCATAAGACAATATAATAAAAATAATTATTACATTTTATGAAAATAAATTTTTATTTTAAATTATTAAATTAATTATAAATATGTAAATAAATTATTTTTGACATACAAAAATACCAAAACTTATACTATGATCGTTTTTTTACATTTAGGATATCTAAATTGTATTTATACATTCATGGGTGAAATTTCTATTTTTTGGCCAATTTACTATTCAGAAGGGTAAAATTACTATTCGAAAGGGTTAATTTACTATTCACCATAAAATTATTTTGATCTTATTGAACAACATTTTTCACCCAAATTACAACCGTGTTTGTCGGATTTTTAAAAATCATTTCACAAAAAAATTTATTTAATAATAAATTGTTTTTTAATATCCATCAAAAAACATTATTCATAAAATACTATTCACAAAAAAACACTATTCATAAAATAGTATTCATAAAATTGAAACTTCATAGAAAATTTCTAAAAAAATCAACCAAGTTTAATTTTGACATTTCGAATTCAAAATTTATGTTTATTTAAAAATACAAATTCTTTAAGTGTAAGAAATTTAACTTTTAAAATATAAAAATCCTTAGTTATTAAAAATAATAGTGGATTAAAAATGAATAGTGAAATTTCATAGTGAAATTTCTGACACAAAAAAATTATTTTATCATTTGAATTTATAAAGGGGTGTTTTAATTATACTATTTAATTAAAATAATAATTATTCCATATAACATAATTTTCTATAGTAATTATATCATTTTTGGAAACTAGAATTTGGGTCTAAAGTAATTCGATGTGCTTTTATTGTAAAACATAATAAAAAATTTATTATGATGAAAGAGATCCATAAATAAAAGAAGTACATTTTTTCAGGTCATTACATTATTCCCCCCTTAAAAAAATTTCTTCCTCGCAATTTTCTCTTATTATAAATTTTTTTCTACTAGGAAACATAAAATTATAATGTAATTTAATGTCTTAAAAAATATTATTCTTTCACAATAATTACATTTTCTATAAATCCTTCATAATGATTCATAAAAAGCTTATGATTAACCAAACATATCCCCAAGTAGTGTCAAACCCGGAGTGCAACAAGGCCTGTTGTCCTGTACCAGGATAACCCAGGTCAAGACCGAAACTCCTTGTCAGTGTTTTCAATCCTAGGTACATCTGTGCCAGAGCCACATCCACTTTTTTGTATCCAGACATAGATTTATTTATTCAAAAACCACTTACTTAGTATTTCACCAAAATAACAGAAAGTGTTCATAAATATAAAATTTTCAACAGAGTTCTTCCTAAAGTTTTCATAGACTAATTTCCATAAATAATTACACTATTCTTTTATACCAACTATGGAGCCCTTCTTTTTTTACATAACTTTTCATTACATTAAAAATAGAGGATCTTTAAAGTCTAATGTCTTGGAAATAATGAAAAAAAACATGAAAACATTAAACATATTTTAGTTCACTTTAAATTCATCATAAAAAATTCATCCTAAGTAAAATTACTACATCTCGTAACCTGGAGACATACATGAAAAGAAATGGTGAGCATAAGGCCTAGTAAGGAAAGCGAGGGAATCAGTTTACTTGTGATATCAATAAGAACTTGATGAAAAATATAAATACATGAGCAATGGTATTATAGGAATATCATAATGAAAAAAACATGAACCATAAATTGAATATGTGGCTACAATATTTAATTTATAAATTCATGAACATATCAGCAAGTTTCATCCCCAAGGTGTCATAAAAATTACCAAGGTTATTCACCAAGGTATCATGAAACTTGTCATCTCTAGAGATTAAATTCTTTACCCAATGCATTCGAGCACTATCATAGTGAACCCTTAATATGTATTTATTTTCATGTGATCCACATAGATTATAATCAAACATTTCAAAAATAATCCATATAGAATAAAATAAATGGGTTTCATTTCGAAATTGTGACGTTTTAAAAGATCTTAAAAGCTTGATCGTTATGTCATTTATAACCCATGGAAAGGGAGTGAGGGTTATATGTATGTAAATTAAAAAATAAAATAGATAAATTTTATGTATTTATTAATACCCTTGGTTATGAAAATAGATTTGGGTATTCACAAAAATAACACAAGAGAATTTCTTGAGAAAAATATAAAGATTTTGAGATAAAAATTATGCAGCATAACGACTACATAACATGGTTTTAGAAAACATTAAAAAGACAATGTACAAGGGTAACCCACTCATAAATAACTCATAACATAGTATAGTGACAGAATAGAATATAAATAAGTTCATCGTATGGATATTTGAATTACATACCATAAGAAAAGGAAACTTAAAAGAAAATATAATATGTGATTTATTTTACAAAAATTTGGCAGCATAACGGTGTCACTTAAAATTTCAGAAAAACAGTTTCTGAGAGTGGAAAGGATCTCGCATCATTTGTAAATAAAATGTAGAGTAAAAAAGATATATAAGAACATACCCACACATGATGGAATGGAAACTATAAGACATAACATTAATGAATTCATGACTTATAAGAGGAGGGTGGAAGGATCCCTTACCTTGATGAGTAACTACGAAAGTTTGAAGGTTGGGACCTTGGGGGGGTTGCAGGAACCATGGGAGGATTCCTTTGGAGGTAAAAATATCATATCTTTGTTGAGGAGGATATTGTAATGAAAGGAATATAGGAATGGATTGGTATTAAGAGAAAAAATGAGGGAATATTTTATTAATTTCTAAAGGACACCTAATCGGTGGTATTTGCAAAACCATGGGCCTTCCCATGGTATTTTCCCCTGGTATTGTCCACTTGGGACACCACATTACATATCTTACTATTCAAAAGTATACCATAATTATTACATCATTAATGATGTCATTAATCATACCGAAACTCAAAACTGTATTTTTAGTATTCACCGAAAAACAAAACATTTTATAAAAATATCATAAATTCACCCTAACCTAATATCAATTCTCTGAATTCAAAAATTAAATTAATTTTATGAAAATAAATTTCTAAATAATTTTAATTTAATTTTTAAATCAAATCGTTATTTATTCCAGAAAAGAAACTTTAAATATATAACTCATTTTGTAACACCTTGAGAAAGTAATCAAGGTCCCATAAAATTATTGTAAAACCATAAGACAATAAAGTAACAATTTGTTATTACATTTTATGAAAATAAATTTTGATTTTAAATTAATTATAAATATGTAAATAATATATTTATGACATATAAAAATATCAAAACTTATACTCTGATCATTATTTCACTTTTAGGATATCTAAATTGTATTTATACATTTATGGGTGAAGTTTCTATTTTTTTGGCCAATTTACTATTCATTATTATTCATAAGAGTAAAATTACTATTTGAAAGGGTTAAGTAACTATTCACCAAAAAATTATTTTGATCTTATTGAACCACATTTTTCACACTAATTATAACCATGTATGTCGGATTTTTTAAAATCATTTCACAGAAAAAGTTTTTTAACAATAAAATAATTTTTACTATTCATCGAAAAAACTCTATTCATAAAATAATATTCATACAAAAACACTATTTATAAAATACTATTAATAAAATTGAAACTTCATAGAAAATTTCTAAAAAATTCATCCTAACTTAATTTTGACAGTTGGAATTCAAAAATATTGTTTATTTAACCATAGAAATTCTTTAAGCATGGGAAATTTAACTTTTAAAATATAAAATAATTAGTTATTAAAAAATAGTGGATAGAAAATGAATATTGAAATTGTATAGTAAAATTTTGGACACAAAAAAAATAAAATTATTTTATCATTTAAATTTTAAACAGGGTTTTGTTATTCATACTATTTAATTAAAATAATAATTATTCCATATAACTTAATTTGTTATAATAATTATATCATTTTTGTAAACTAAAATTTTGGTCTAATGTAATTTGATGTGCTTTTATTGTAAAAAATAATAAATAAATTATTAGGATGAAAGAGATCTATAAATAAAAGAAGTACATTTTTTCGAGTTGTTACATTCTTCCCCCCTTAAAAAAATTACATCCTCGCAATTTTATCTTATTATAAATTTTTTAATACTAAGAAACATAAAATTATAATGTAATTTCATTTCTTAAAAAATATTAATCTTTAACAATAATTACATTTTCTATAAATCCTTCATTATGATACATAAAAATCTTATGATTAACCAAACATATCCCCTAGGAGTGTCAAACTAAGAGGGAAGCAAGGTCCGTTGTTATGTACCAGGATACCCCAGGTCAAGCCTGAAACTCCTTGTCAGAGTTTTTACTCCTACGTACATTTGTGCCAGAGCCACATCTACTTGTTCATATCCAGACAAAGATTTATTTGTTTGGAAACCACTTACTTAGTATTTCACCAAAATACTAGGGAGTTTTAATATATATAAACTTTTCTATAGAGTTCTTCCTAAAGTTTTCATAGCCTAATTTCGATAAATAATTAAACTATACTTTGATACCAACAATGGCATCCTGCTTTTTTTACATAACTTTTCATTACATTTTACAAACAGAGGATCTTTAAAGTCCAGTGTCTTGTAAATAAGGAACAAAATACATGAAAACCTTAAACATATTTTAATCCACTTGAAAGGATTAATAAAAGTTTCATCCTAATTAAAATTATTTCATCTCATAACCTAGAGACATACATCAAAGTAAATGGTGAGCAGAAGGCACAGTAAGGAAAGTGAGGGAATCAGTTTACTTGTGATATCAATAAGAACTTGATGAAAAACATAAAGATATTAGCAATGGAAGTATAGGAATATAATAATGAAAAAACATTAAAAATAACTTTAATATGTGTCTATAACATTTACTTTAGACATTCATGAACATATCACTAAGTTTCATCCCCAAGGGTTAATAAGAATTACCAAGGTTACTCACTAAGGTATTGTGGAACTTGTCATCTCTAGAGATTAAATTCTTTACCCAATTAATTAGGGAACTATTAGGTCGCACCATTAATATTTCTTTATTTTCATTTGATCCACATAGATCATAATAAAAAATTTCTTAAATAACCCGTAGAGAATAAAAGAAATGAGTTTCATTTCAAAATCGTGACGTTTTATAAGATCTTAAAAACCTGATCATTTTGTCATTTATAACCCATGGAAAGGGAGTGAGGTTTATATGTATGTAAATTAAAGAATAAAATAAATCAATTTTATGATTTGATGAATACTCTTGGTTATGAAAATATATTTTGGTATTCACATAAATAACACAAGATAATTTCTTGAGAAAAAGAGAGATATTTTGAGATGAAAATTCGGCAGCATTACGGCTACATAACATGGTTTTAGAAAATATTAAAAATAGAGGATACAAGGGTCACCCACTCAAAAATAACTCATAAAATAGTATAGGGACAGAATAGAATATAAATAATTTCATTGTATTGATATTTGAATGACATACCACATAAAAAGGAAACTTAAAAGAAAATAGAAGATGTGATTTCTTTTAAGAAAATTCGACAGCCTAACGACGTCACTTAAAATTTCAGAAAATCCGTTTATGAGAGAGGAAAAGGCCTCACATCATTTGGACATGAAATTTATAGTAATAAATATATATAACAATATACCCACACATAATTAAATGGAAACTATAAGACATAGCATAAGGGAAGTCATGACTTAAAAGAGGAGGGTGAAAGGTTCCTTTACCTTGAAGAGTACCTTCGAAAGCTTGAAGGTTGGGACCGTGGGGGGATTGAGGGCACCTTGGGAGGACTCCTTGGGAGGTAAAAAATACTAGATCTTAGTTGATAAGGATTTTTTAATGAAAGGAATGGGGTAATGGATTGGTATTTATAGCAAAAGTGAGTGAAGATTTTACTAATTTTCATTGGACAACTCATCGGTGGTATTTGCAAAACCATGGGCTTGCCATGGTATTTTCCCACAGTTTTGTCTAATTGGGACACCTCATAACATATCTATCAATTCAAAAGTCTACCATAATGATTAAATAATTATTACATCATTAATGATGTCATTAATCACACCGAAACTCAAAACTATATTTTTACTATTCACTGAAAAATAAAACATTTTATAAAAATCTGATAATTTCACCCTAACGTAATATCGATGATCTGAATTAAAAAATGAAATTAATTTTATGAAAATAATTTTCTAAATATTTTTAATTTATTTTTTAATTAAAATCATTATTTATCTCAGAAAAAACAAATTTAAATCTATATCTCATTTTGTAACACCTTGAGAAAGTAATCAAGGTCACATAAAATTATCTTATAACCATAAGAAAATAAAGTAAAAATTTATTATTACATTTTATGAAAATGCATTTCGTTTTTAAATTATTAAATTAATTAGAAAATTGTAAATAAAATATGTATGAAAAACAAAAATACCAATACATATACTATGATCATTTTTCACTTTTAAGATGTCTAAATTGTATTTATACATTCATGGGTGAAGTTTCTATTTTTTTGGCCAAATTACTATTCATTACTATTCATAAGGGTAAAATTTCTATTTGGAAGGGATAAGTTACTATTCACCAAAAAATTATTTTTATCTTATTAAACCACATTTTCACCCTAATTACAACCATGTATGTCGGTTTTTTCAAATTCATTTCACAGAAAAAGTTATTTAATAATAAAATATATTTTTTACTATTCATCAAAAAACACTATTCATCAAATACTATTCATCAAAACACTATTCATAAAATTGAAATTTCATAGAAAATTTTTAAAAAATTCATCCTTGTTTAATTTTGACTTTTGGAATTCAAAAATGATGTTTATTTAACCATAACAATTCTTTATGTATGGGAAATTTAACTTTTAAAATATAAAAATCCTTAGTTATTAAAAATAATAACCTGTAGAAAATGAATAGTGAAATTTGAAAGTGAAATTTCTGATACAAAAAAAATTATTTTATCATTTAAATTTAAAAAGGGGTGTTTTAATCATACTATTTAATTAAAATAATAATTATTCCATATAACTTAATTTTTTATAATAATTATATAATTTTTGAAAACTACAATTTGGGTCTGAATTAATTCGATGTTCTTTTATTGTAAAACATAATAAAAAAATAATTAGGAGGAAAGATATCCATAAATAAAAGAAGTACATTTTTTTGGGTCGTTACAAGTAAACATAGTCAGATCCTCTCTTCTCTTATTCTTCTTCTCCATCTTCAACACATGGGTAAGAACCTATGTATATGTCATTGGATCTATTTTTTCTCTCTCAAACTTCACAAGATATGAAGGTACATATAGAGTGAGGTCTGTCAAATCTTCTTCTTTAGTGTGCAAGAACAAAAATGGGTATCACTTTTTTCTTTGACTCGTAGATATGCAGCATGATTCCATTGTTAGGTTCTCACTATTTTCTTTATTCTTTCGACTTATAAAATATATTCAGTACACGCATAGTTTAGAATCTCATTATCCTTCATATGCTTATTTTATTTCATAAATAATATATATTCAAAGAAAATATAAACGTTATTTTCAATAATATCTGATCTTCAAATTCATGTAAGACTTAATATCACAAACTCTTCCATTATCATAGTTTCTAAAAACATATTATTTTCATTTTTTTCTTTATCATTTCAACTCTCTTATTAAACTTTTTGAAGACTCTCATTCAAAAACTCAATGTGATATGGAAATATCTCATTCTACCTTATTTACTACTTCCTCATAATTTTCTTATTCAAGATTCCATGTGTGTATATGTTATATATAACGCAGTTGCAAATTATTATTTTATATTGTGATGTTATCCTATAGTTTCCTCTATTAATCACACCATTCATAATTTTTTTTGGATTTTATTTGTCACACGATTATCAAATTCCAATGAAATAATTAATATTCTCATGACATATGACAAAAATTCATACAAAAAAAATTTATATTGAATGAATTTATATGAAATCACATCAAAATTCATACACACATCATCTTCAACTTTTACTCTATGATGCAAGTACTTCTCATGGAATCCTTCATAATTTTTATGGTAGATTATGACGTGTCAGTGTGCCTTGGGCATGGAACTCACTTCCTTGATAACTCGTCTTGAATCAAGATGTTTTTTGGATCATAATGATGTTATTTTATAAAGAAACACTATATATAAACTTTGCTTGAATTCTTTTTTTATCATAATATTATAATATTATATTTATTTTTAAAAAAATACTAAAATCCTCATGTTTTTTACTATGTAGTATTCCTATGTTTTTTTAAAATGCTAGTTCATTTATCTGATGTATCAAGTGACTCATCCAAATTCTTGGATTACTCATCTGAAACATGGATATGAATTATATATATTATTTCATATAAATATATCTCTTTTAAGCCTACCCTTATATTGTTCTCTAAGGAATGACCTTTACATGATTCTGGATCTTTAGAATAACCTTTACACTGAGTGTTGTTACCTATATGTCGCCCACACATATTTGATGGCCTTTATGTATCCTCTTAGATTTTAGCTTTACCTTTTTAAATGAATATATCTAGAGTTACCTTGAAATAAATAGTCCAATTTCTAAAAGACCTTTTCTCTATAATTTCTATTGATATAATTTCATTGACGTAGCTTCTCCACTCACGAATTACCTTCACGTGGTGATAAAACAGACCCTTATAAAGCTAGAATAATTCCATTATGACCTTAAAGAGAGTCCAAATTAACTTGATACAACTTATTTACTTTTTTTAACTTAAAAATAGGTTATATATGGAATTTATGTAGGTTATATTATATTGAGGATACCTTTACACAAGTAACCATTTCAACTCAGAATTTCTATATTACTTCTCCAAAATCAAATCAAAGGTTGTGCAAACTATCTTATATCCTATTCACTGTCACAAATGAATCATTAAAACTCATCCAAATATTTTCAAATAGTGTCTTCTATTATTCAAGCTTGAAAACATATGGATGGAACACCTTAAGCATTTCCACCATAGTCATAATGAATTCATCAATATCATAACTCTATGGAACTTTTCTCAAAATATCTTTTCCACATAAATGGATCTCTAATATAATTACTAATGGAAAAAATTATAGATAAAAAATTCAATGATTAAAGTAATGTATTTAATATTAATGTAATATCAACACATATAATGATTCCAAGATTAGAAAATTTATCCTTCTTCTCATTAATAGCTCTTGGGTAATCTAACAAACCTCCAAGAATTTCTTCTTCTCAATAATAAGCTTTGGTACTTCCATATTCCTTCCAAGATATCTATTTTCATCTCATATTGAAATCATGCATGTTATCTTCTTCATTGATAACAAATACAACTCAAACACAAATTGGGATCAACAGTTAACATGGGAAGGATTTATTATAGAGATAAATAATATTCTTATGAGAAATAAAAGGAGTTTTGTGAGATGGAAGACCCATCCAATGTGATTCCCTAGGATGAATTGACCATTAAGATGGGGTGAATCAGTGTTCTTATATTATGTACTCCTTTTTTAAACTCCAATTTTTGACTTATTAATGACTTAATCCACTCAATGAATTTGTGTAGTCTCACCTCATGTGTAGTATAAATAAGATAAATCACATCATATAGGATTTAAATTGTTCATCTAGAAATACCTACTCCTTTTCATGATTAGATAGTCCCCAAATCAAATATACTTCTATTATCTACACAATTTATCACAACACGGAACTTCCTATTATGATAAACATAGATTCCCATTGTGTTATGTATTCTAGAGTCCCACTAAAAGAAAAAATTATACTTTAAAATGTATGATTCAAATAAATAAAGGTCTAAGTCTTCACCAGGATTATTCCATGCCTCTTATTGTATATCTCCCTCCATGAATGGGTTGGATCAATAGGTCTGCACATGTACACCTTAAAGCTTTTACACCCATGTATTCTTCAAAATATAATCATCTAGCTTGATCAATTTTCTCATATATTCATGATATCTAATTCTCCTCATTTTTTTAAATACTCAAGAACAGCATGCCTCTTTCTCTTTGAATGGATCTTGGCTTTAAAATCCATCTTCTCTCTTTGATATAGTGATATATCAAGCTCTTGGTTCTTCAGAATCCCCACACTCAATATTTATGAGTTCTTAGTAATTATTTACAATGTGATTTTAATTATTTTTATATTTTAATTTATATTTATAGTATCATTAATATAAGTCACATAACTGAAATATAGAAACCCCTCAAGTCTTAGTCAGTAGGTAATCTTCTCATTCTAATCTGGAAGATGTTTTCGATTTGAATTCGCCTATTTAAAATCTCACAAAATCATGGTCAAGTATTCATATATAAATATCCATATGAAATAGTTGCTTTACTTATTTTAATTCACATAAAATCCATACAATTAAATTTCTTCAAAATCTTCATCCATCATAGCATGTAGGTTTGTATACAAAAATTTGTTATGTGGAACTATTTCTTGCCGTGTAGAACTCATCTCAGCACCCTACATCTCCCTCAGCTAGTTTTCCTTTAATCTTGGTTTTGATTATGATAATTTTATTGATAATAATATTTGAAACCATTAATATCCGGACAAATCATCACATGATTTATTCACATTTTATTCAGAATTCAGAATTCTATAATTCTGTATTTTCTCTTAGTTATTATGAAGTTATAGGTTGGACAAAGTGACAAAGTCATACAATGTATAAAATTAATATTCCCTCTCAAATACTTATGATATCCCTTAATAATTCATAGTCCACTATTAAATTCTAACGCAATTTTCTATAATGTTATATATAGTAATTCCTTTTTCATTTTCTTGTCTTTTTTCAAAGTTATGAAAACTCATCAAAGTCATACATGGCGCCCAATTGAAATTCCTACATCGTATTCAAATTTATACACTTGGCTCTAAAAGACTCAAAGTCTTGTGGGATCACCCAAAGTCATAGAAATACCCAAATTATCTATATTTTTGTTCAAGCTAACAAAATTATATGCTTATCACACAAAGTATTATGAAGTTGTACTTTTTATTTTTCCAACTTCCAGAATTTCAAACTTTTATTTAGATCACCTTGAGGATTTATAAGTTACTTTATCACATCTAAAATAATTATCCAAACATTCTATTCTCACTTGGATTGCCTATATTTTTTCCTTAACACCTGCCTTATTTGGAATTACATCCAATATTGACTCACCCCTATGGTTACTATAAGTATAAATCCAAAACAATCCTCTAAGAATCACCACTATCCTTTATCTAACACATAAATCTATAAAAAACATCCAAGTATCACCACTTTCCTTTATAAAACACATATTGAATACTTTTACTCACAAAAATATCTTCACATATTGATGATAAATACAATACATTAATCTCCCCTTTTGAATTTTTTAGCAATACTGTAAAACATACTGGTCAATATGTGTGTTTCTTCTCCTCCTTATTGAAAATAAATACAAAGAGAATTTTGGGGAGTTCTAATCTCATCATAATTCTTCAAAATTGGATTCTTATACCATTTTCATTCAGAATCACAACATGGTGCAATTTTTAGTGAAGTATGATACCACATGTTTTTCTTGGTAATGAGCCTTTAGTTAGTCAACTCTAAGTCTACATGGGATATTCCGATGTCGAAAAAAAGAGTGAATTAAACAGGAAATTAATGTTTTCTATAAACATATTATCATGTGATATCATGCTCATATTATAATTTTGGAGTTGTTCAAAAATGGATTTATCAAGATAAATGAAACCTACACTCAACTCAAAAAAATCTATAAAAAGGGTAAAAGTTAAAGACATATAAAATCCCCCATTATCTCGTGTTTTAATCAACTAAAAATCCCCCTTAATAAGTATGTTTAATAAAATAAAAAATAGGTTATTGAGTTTTATTGAAATACCTCACACTCCATTTTTCTAGGTTTTCCAAAAATTCCTGATTCACTATAAGTAATGATAAGAAATATTCTTCTTCACTTTTCCCCCTTAATTGATGAACTAACCTTACACCTCTTTATGGTAGTTAGAATATAGCATGATAAACACCTACTATTTTTTCCAACATTGATTGGTTCACCCTTCTTATTTAACACCCTAAATTTAAGCTCAAATAAATAGGAATGACAGGGAATAAGGAGGGTCCTATATGTTCCTTATAATTAGAAATAAGGATAAGTGTTTCCTTTTAACCAAGGATTCCTTTTTATTTCAAAATAAACAATTCAAGGATTCCACAAAATCATTTTTCTGTTGTGTTCCTCAATGATTTTTTAATTTTCTATCTTCCCTTAAACCAGTTCTTTATGTGAAATATATTTCTCCACCTAAGTAACCAAGGAAAATTATTTTCCTACTACTTGGATATCCTTTCTATGCATCACTTCTTGAGATGGTATAATGGGCATGCAATGCTTTGTCCCATGCCCAATTTGTCCACACCTTTTACATATTTTTCAAGAATTTTTAGCGCATAAATTATGAATAAATTCTACATAATTCTGGTATCTCCCCATGTAACAACTTTATTTACTCTGTAACTAGTATTTATCTATTTCTATCCATTTTCTTGGACATATCCAGTTCTTATTTATTTATTGTTAGCATCCATATTTCTTTTATCAACTTCCTTATGCTTCACATTGCATAACTTCTATTCTTTTATCTTTTGATTTTTATTCTATTTCACAACATAGGGAACTTATATTGGTAATTTATTCATATATACCTCAACATTATGACCCTCTTATCCACATTTTCCACACACTTCTTCCAAATAATAAAATTTGAGTGGATATATTTTAGGTAGTTCCAGTCACAACTTGTCTTCCTTGAAAATATATTCTCATTTCATCATCATAGCCTCCCTGTTTATGCCTCTTCCCTAACAATAAAATATTATACTAGGAAGAGTAGTATTATCACCCATGCCTTCCAAAATTATAGAAACATCCTATAAACTATGATCATTCATTCTTATTAAAAATCTATCTAGAAATTTTTTGAGGATGACTTCCTTTAAAATGAGTAAATTTTTTCTAGGGGTAGTGGTCACCTTCATATATTCTTCTATCCATTTTATGTATCAAAGGGACAATCATTTATCTTCTTTTTCTAAATAGGTTAAACTATAATTTTTTCACCTATACTATTATAAATAACATATTTATATGGTAATAGATTAGGTGAAATGTTTACTTCCTTATTAAAAATACTCATTTAACCAACTTGTAAAGATTATCCTTCAACCTTAGTAGCTTTTAAGTAGTATTATCAAATATTACTTAATTAATTTTGATCTCTAATAAAAATAGATCATGTCTCTGTCAACTCTTCTCATTTTCCATCCAACTTATCTTTAAGATCACTCACTATATTCTCTTACTCATACAATTCAACTTATTTTTCATGATCTATCTAATGTAACCAAATTTATTCTTAATCAACTCATCATTTTATTCAAACACTTTATAATTTTCTTTCAATATATTTCTCTTCTTTTTCATAATCTATGTGATCTACTCAAGAGAATATTCTAACTCACCTTTCAACTGCCACTCAAGTTGTATCCTTTCTTCCTCATCATCATTTATAGTGGTTCCAAAATATTTTTCGATATGATAAAAGAAATAAACTTCATCATCCAATTGATTTTTAGATGCTGAATAATTTTTTTCCTTCCTTATCAAAAGATCCCACTTCTTATTGATGGAATATTTTTTTCTTATCTTACCATTTTTTGTTTCTAGGATTTGACAATCTCATCATCAAACTCAAATTATTCAACCTTCTATCACAAACCCCTCCCTCCAATGGTACCCATCTTGGGTCAAAAATGAAGGTAGGGTGATAATGATCCCCGAGTTCCTCCCTCAGTAGGCCCCAGGTTGGCGACTAGAACCATGGTTATAAAAAAACTCACAAATGGTAGGAATTACCCTATATAATTGTAGTATTATGATATAAGATATCATCGATAAATCAAATCCATAACATGCATAAGAGAAAGGAAACCAAAACCATATCCCAATGCATATATAAGTTAGAAGATACAGATTAAACTCTCCATATGAAATACCAAAAAATGAAAGCTAAGGCTGTGAGAAAGCAATGGATCCAAAGGTCTGAGTGAGTAATTTTTTTCATGGTCCATGAAGTCCTTATAAAAACCTTTAAATTTGTTTACATATACCTGGGGTGAGCATATGAGTATACTCAGTAGGATATCTAAAGTTTCTTATGCACATGTGAAAAGAGCATACTAATTCACTAGTGAGAAAACAGAAAAACCAACAACACCTAAATAGGCCAACTAACCAAACTCATCCTCACCATGTCACTCATACCAAATAATTCATCCAAGTATAATAACATAATAATAAACATATAGATATAGGGTACCCTACACTGCTTTCTTGCTAATTTGTTTCTTTCACACCCCAATGTCATATGTCTCAGCACTCCCATCTATTTTGTATATCCCAAAAGTGAAAAACTACCCCATATCATGGACACATCACATATCATCTCACCTATAGATAATTGGGTCATCACCTCACATCTCACTCTAAGACACCTAGGCCATCACATCACAACCATATCCAAAACCTAATTAATTGGGTATCATGAACATGAAATACATAAACCTCATACCCTCATCCTACCATGCACGACACCCATCATAATCCACCTCATCATCTCACCAAACCATCACCACATTGTAATTTTGACTTCTGGACATCACAGCCCATGCATATTAACATTTCATAGAAAGGAGAGTGGGAAATAGGGGAATCCATCCATCGATCCCCACCACTAGGATGTTGGGAAGGACACTCCCCCAAATATATATATATATATGGGTGTTGGAACATAGTGCTCGATGCGAGTGGAGTTCATATAGAAACCACAAGAAATATACAAATAGATATAATAGCCACACATAAGCCTAACTAAGGTGTTCACAACAAAGGTACCAACCAACTCACAATGTTACCCACTTTCACTATTTCCTATAAATTCACAACAAGACACAATCCACATTTCACATTTCATCCTTTTCTTTATCATATCAATAAAATTTATAGAATTCACATTTTCCAAAAATTTAAAAATAAATATCCCATTTATTTTATATTAATCATCCACAATATATAGACACACATCCGATTTCAAAACAAGAGTTTATTAACCATTTAAATCTATTATCCAAACCAACCCATTCACTTCATTATTTCAACCATTTCATTTCACATTTATCAATAATCATACTAAACACACATTCCTTTATCTTTTCAAGCATTCATTATCCACTCCAACCCATTCTATTACAATTTAACATT
Organism: Viscum album; assembly: GCA_963277665.1. Taxonomy (NCBI): domain Eukaryota; kingdom Viridiplantae; phylum Streptophyta; class Magnoliopsida; order Santalales; family Viscaceae; genus Viscum; species Viscum album. The sequence goes on from OY728152.1 coordinate 1,235,865,475, forward strand.
ATTGTTTAATTCCAGTACTACCCAAGAATATATCAAAAAATAACCCACTCTCATCTCATCTTCCTCATATCACAACCACACATCACCTCCCCATGTCACAATCACACCTCCCCACCCCACAACATGGTCTCCCATCAAAAAAAATAGCCACCACATCACAATTTCACATCTCCACCCCATAGTATATCCACACCAAAACACATCATAGAAACATAACATTTTTTAGATTTTGTAAAAATGTTCTTTCATCAAATTACATTTCTTTATTTAAAGGCATTCTCACACAATCCATAATCACAAGGAAATCATTTTATTAACCAAATATAAGTGATTAACCAATTCTATTTAAAGTGATGTCAAATAATCACACCAATCAGCATTCCACAATACATATCAATTCAATATAAATAAAGGCTTCAAATAGGTATGATTTTCAGTGAGGCATCATACCCATATAACCTCAATGAAAAAATAATAACAAAAATTCTAAAACATATGATTCAAATCCCTTTCCCCTTTTATTTCAATTAATTCGGTTCTTTATATTTTTTGAGATAGATATACTACTTCAAAAAGATTTAAAAAAGTATATCCCCTTTCTCATGATACACTAGGTGAAAACAAAGGATCCCATTCCTCAATTCGATGACCTGACTAGGAATAGAAATGATGTTTATAAGGCATAACATGAAGCTTTTGGGAAAACCCTAATAACAAAGAATCACTATGAGATGTAGAATAGTTATAATCGATCTCTGAACTCAAAACCAAAAGTTAATCTACCACAAAATGTTGAGCCTATAAGGATATATTACGACTTCTCCATTCCTTATGGTTTTATTTTTTGAAAATCACAAACACTTTTTATTAAGTTCTGAATTTTTTTTTATGTTTGGTATTTTTCTTAAGATCTGGTTTTTCCATTCTGTTAGACTTATAGATCTGTCATTCCGATTTTCCATTCTGTTATACTTACAGATTTGTCATTACGATTTGTCATTATATTTTATGATTCTGAATCTGGTGTATATGTGATTGCATTTTATGATTCTGAATCTAGTGTTTATATGATTCAGTTTTTATGATTCTGAATCCGTTGTATATGTGATTTAGTTTTTATGACTCTGAATCATGTGTATATATGATTCAGTTTTTATGATTCCGAATCCAGTGTATATATGATTCAGTTTTTATGAATCCAAATTTGGGGTATATATGATTCTATTTTTATGATTCTGAATCCGGTGTATTTGTGATTCAGTTATTATGATTCCTAATCCTATGTATATATGATTCAGTTTTTATGATTCTGAATCCACTGTATATATTATTCAGTTTTTATGATTCTGAATCTGGTGTATATGTGATTCCATTTTATGATTCTGAATCCGGAGTATAAATGATTCAGTTTTTATGATTCCAAATCTGGTGTATATGTGATTAAGTTTTTATGATTCCGAATCCTATGTATATATGATTTAGTTTTTATGATTCTTATTCCGGTGTATAAGTGATTCTGATTTTATGATTCCGATTCCGAAAAAAATGAGATACCTATTTCACAATCCGATTTACTTTTTCTTATGATTCTGTTTTTTTGATTCTTAAGAATACATTTTCTTTATTTAATCAGATTAAATTTTCATGATAATGTTAGGGTTTTTTAAATTTATCATTACAATGATATCGGATTCTGATTTCTCTTATACTTAACATTTATCTTTAACATAACATTGTTTTTGTTACTTGAAATAATGTCGTACAATCTTTTATAAAATAAACATTGTATGCTTGACTTGTGTCCAGGTCCCTCAAGAATTTAAGTAAAAATATAATCGTTGGAGAGGAGACAACCATTGGGAAGTTTTTTCCTTTAAATACAAGATCATTTGAATGAGAAAAGAACTTCAAATTCGAAAACTGAATTTGACAAGAAAAATTTGTGAAGTGATTTTTAAAGAGAGAGGATCTTACAACTCTCAGTGCTTCATGCGGATGTCATGAACAACTTTTTCAGGCATGAACAATTTGTTCAGACTTTCTTTGTGCAGACTCCGATTGTGATGATCATGGGCTTCTGGAATTGGAAGATTGAGGTTCTGATTTCCTTCTAAATTGAGGGCTTTCAGGGATAGCAAGATAGATACCGATCTTTGGATTGAGGGATTACCTGGGTTTGGGTAAGACATACTTTCTTGAAAGTATAAATCAAGGAACCTTTATCCAAGGTTGTTGGATACCCTTCTCTTTGGGTTAAAAGAATCTTATTGTTACTTGTTTATGATTACAAGATGTTTTAATTCCACTGTTGTATGTTAACTTTGTTAATGTTAGAAAGTATAACCTTCTTATAGTTTATAATTCCATTAATCTAATTATATTAAAGATTCTATATGCTTTAAGGTAGAATCATTCTTTTAAGAAATTAGAAAAAGTTTCCTTAAGAGGTCTTGTTAATGTTTGTTTAACCTTGTTAAACATAACATTAAAGGTTCCAAAGGAATTTTTAAAGTATAAAATTCACCCCCCCCCCCCCTTGTATTTGAGCATCTCATTTTTACATATTTGATCCTACAATTGGTATCAAAGGAGGTCTCTACAATACTTATATCGACAAATAATTTTTCTTGATCTAGTTTTCCTTTTCTTAAGTTCTTCATATTTGTTCTTAAACTTTTATTACTAATAAGTTTTGTGGAAATAAATATCTTTTTAGAATGGCAGGCATTCATGTTAGATCTTTAGATAATTTCAATCCTACTTGACCACCGATTTTCGAATGAATTGACTATGAGAACTGGAGAGATAGAATGAAGACCTTTGTGATAAACATAGGTGTCGACAACTACATTATGTTAACGAGAGATTATAAGATTCTTGATAAGGAACTTAGAACCTTTACTAATCCAGAAAAGGTGGAATACCAACTGAACTTTAAGGTACGTAATACTTTGCTATGTTCCATGAGTAGAAATATATATAGCCAAATTTCATCCTATGAAGTTTCAAATAGTATTTGGAAGAATATCTAATTAACTCACTTTGGAACTTCCAAATTTATTGAAACTAGAAGAGCTATGCTCAGGGTTGAGTATCATGGTTTCTACTTCCCTTATAGAGAACCCATATGTAAGGTACAACAAAGATTTATAACTATCGTCAACAGCTTACAATCAATGGGTGAGAAAGGTTTATATGATGAAGCTCTTGTAGACAAGATTATTGACATTATGCCTAATGAATGGGAATCCAAGAGGACTACTATATATGAGAATAGGAAAGTTACTCATATTTCTCTTGATGAACTGTTTGGAACTCTTCTTCAACATGAAACCAGAATGAAGAGAGATGCTAATAATATTAAGGAAAATAATGTAAATGGAGGTGTTTCTTTTACAACTACTTAAAATCATATGAAATCCAAGACTCCTGATAGAACTACAAGATCAAAATCTAAGAAGGTCAGTAGTCAATCTGAATCTAGTGAAAGTGAAGCTTCAGAAAATGAATTAAAGATCTTTCTCGAAGGATGAACAATATTTTTGGACAGAAGAACCTTCAATATAGATACAAGAAGAAAGATGGAAAAGATAAGAAATATGGAAAAGTGACATGCTATGAATGTAGAAGAACCATTCACATCAGACAAGATTGTAACACCCAGAGATTTTATGAAAAATATTCTTTTAATTTCAATGATGTCTTCTATTATACACCACACCAAGTTTATCTTGTACTATACGCAACACCTTATTATCTTGCATTATATGCAATGCTATTCTTGGATCGTTTTACACACAATTTCAAGTTCGTTTTATAATAGTCATTCTACGCAAAATTGAGTGTGTTTATATATATATATATATTCAATGTATAAATAAAATATTGTTGGATTCTGTTATACGAAACAACGAAGGATTCTTTCACTACACACAACCCTGACTTGTCTTGCATTACACGCAATCGCGACCTTCCTCGATAGCGTGTGTTGTACGCAATACCGAGTTTTACTGAACAGTGATATATTATTATAATATTATTATGAAATAGCCGTTATGAATAGTATTAACTAAATTTTGAATCTTATAACATTATTATTCGTCTTGCACATTTTCTAAAACATGGTATAAGAACAAAATAAATTTATCGGGTAAAATAAGTATTTTTCAAAAAATACAGTTTTGCCACCTTTTGATGGCGCACCCACTTTAAATATAGTTTTTGAAATGTTTATAAGTTAAATTTGACAAAATAAAATTCTTATTTGGAATCATGAAATAAAATTTTACTTTGGATAAATTTTCATATCATTCTGGTAACTTTCATATTTTGATGAATAGTAAAAACACGCTATATTTTAATTAAAAACAACTTTTTTCATCATAATATCTTATGTGGTTAAATTATAATATTGAATGTTTTAAAGTATAAATAGAATATAATTTTACCATTTAATATAATTCATGTCATTATCATTGATTTTACCTTGAATTCGTAGGTTAAATAAATTCAATCTTTTGCAATGTTTTAAAGAAAAACCCGTTTTCTTTCAACAATGGGATTAATTTTAATTTAATTTATGCAACTTTTGTGTATTGAATTTGGAAAACTGGATTCCATATTTGGAATCATTGGGTCCAAATTATGTTGATAAGCTACTTTTTATTTTTGGGCATTGTGAATAGTAACTACGGTAAATTTTATTTACCATAGTTAAAGGTAAATCGGGTAATTAAGGGTAAATATAAGATTATAAAATTACCATAACACTTGGAAAAATCCTATGGGATGACTAAAAGTCAACCCATATCACATAAGGTTCGGATTAGATTCATTTAATGGACTTTTTTTCAAGAAAATAATTTAATTATTATTAAAACCAAAGAAAGTGACAACATGTCACTCTCTTAAATACTATAAGTATAATAATTTTAAGTTAGTGATAAACTTCATGAAACGTCGAACATTAATAGTCTCCATAAAGATAAAAAAATTATCTAAATCATGAAGAATTTATTTATAATTTTTTGGGATTAAATAATTATCATTAATTTTGACACAATAGTGATGCAGAAATTGTTTATCTAGTGAAAAATCATGAATATAGTTTTTATTAAACTAATAGTGACCATAAAAGGCACAAAACCCTGACCAAAACTTATTGGTCATATAAATTTAAACTATAATCATCCAATGGTAGAATAGTTGACCATTTAGAGTCTTATACAAACAATTATGACACTTATATTATTTTATTTTAAATGATTCCAAAGTTGTCACCTTCATAATTTAATAAATATAACAATTTAACTACTGTGATTTTAAGATGATAAATTCGATTAAAAGTATTATTGTGAAATTTAATATATTTTTATTCATCATAGGATTTTATTTTTAATTTTTATGAAACATATAAGTATATTAAATAATTATACAAAAAATGTTGTAGTAATTATTTTATTAAGAGATAAACCAAATAAATGGTTTTAAAAATAATAAGATAAATATTATATGAACTATTTAATGTTCTCCACTAATTTTCTAGATACATATGGACTTTTATAAATCTTTTAAATATTTTAGTTCGAACATATCTTCAGTATATATTTTATTTAAATTCATATAAATGAATAGTGTCAAAATTGACACTATTGTTATTTTATAAAAATAACATATTATAAAATTGTTTAAAAATCACAAAAAAATTTAAAAATTATAAATTTAAAATTTATATGGTCTATAATGTTATAAATTAACCAATTACGGAAAATTCAAAACAAATAATTAATTATTTGTTATAATTTAAAATTTAGAATTTTATTACCACAAATAAACTTAAATAGATTAAATAAAGATAAATCAAAATGATAAGGTTTAAAATAAATTCCAAACATGTATAAATTTTATTGGTTGATGAGATTACAATCCTATATCATCTAATCTTCGAATATGAGTCATTTTTTGGGGTTTTTACGTTGGGTTAGATTTATTATAGATTAATATTTCTAAGAATTCCAAAGGTGCCTCTCTCCTCCCTTATAAAAGGGCACCTCTTCCCTCTCTTACTCACACCACTTTGAGCCTTGATGCTCGGCCAACCCCTGCCAAATTCTCTTCTCCCCTTCCCTAGAAACATACTAGAGGTCCTGGTCTACTTCAAAGACCAATCATAGTGCCCTAGGAGGAGGTTTCAAAGAGGCGTATCAAAGAAGATGTAATTTCTTCTACCGATTCTTTCAAACTTATTTCTTCTTCAACTTATTCTTATTTAGTTGTTTCATTATAAAGTAATAACATAATTATCAAAAATATACTGATATGTTATTATAAATATGAAACAACCCCATTTCACCTTCTATCCATCCTACGGAAAACAAAATCACCGCACGTGCGTACGTACGGAATACCGTCTCCATGCCGTGGTGTAATCTGTTTTTACACCAACACCTTACATGGATGGGTATTATGGTGTAAAGAATAACTATACATAGTTATTATAACATCATATTGATTCTTATATATTGTATCATCCACTCCAATTCAATTCAATAATTATGGAAACGATATCATCGCTCGTGCGTACGTACGGACTACCGTCTCCACGACGCGATGAGATTCATTATCCATGTTAACAATTTAAGAATGATTATATAGTATATATAAGAAAAAATAATTAAATATATGAAATTATAAAGCTACTTTATTTATTTATATATATATATATGTATGTCATCTACTTAATTCCATTCAAATCAATAAGGAAACGAAAACAGCGTTCATGCGTACGTACGGCCTATCGTCTCAATGGACGGTGTATTTCTTTCCATTTATCGATCTATTATATATATGTAAATTATGAATATATATTATATATAAATCATGTTTTATATTCTAGAATTAAGTAATCATGATCTAAGTAATCATATGAATAATTACAAGTCAAAACATGGACGGCAAATGAAACGATTTTACCCAAAACACTCTTTAACATGGAATTTACAAAAGAATGGGTAATATAAAGTCATAAGTGAACCATATATGATATAATAACAATGAATATGATACTTTAATAAGTCAATGACATTATTTAAATCATTATACAGGAGTTTTGGATACGTACGTAGCATATCGGACCTAAGGTAATGGATAATTTTGCAAATCTCATTTTTATCCGAGATTGCATATTCGTAAGTATTTACTGGGGTTATTTCTATCATCCATTTCCATGTTTTATAAAAGTGTTTTCATGTATTTTTAAAGTCCTTTTACCCATTTTTGACTTTTACTACATGATATTTAATTAATCTTTCTTTTGTTTACGTTACGAGATACTTTTTGACTTTTCCGGCAAAAGTACGAAAAGAATGTTTTTTTAACTTATACGGCACGAACGGATTTTTACGGTTTTATAAAGCCTTATTTTCATGAAGCTTCCTCTAAAATATTTCATGAATATTTTCAACAAAATCTCTTTCTTTTAAAATTGCATGACGTTTTGTGAAAAGAAATTGATTTTGAAGAAGAAAGGATATTTTCCTCAAGAATTCATTTCAAGTGTTTAATCAAAACCATTTTCCATCTAAGATGAAATTATTTCATATGTGTATGTTTCAAGTGTAATTCCTCTATGATTTACATGGTTTCACTTTTCTTATTATGAAATGATATCCATTTCTTTTATATGGATTATGTGATGATGGGATGATGTTTATGAAACCCATTTTATTTATTGAGTTATTATGAATGATGTATGTTTATTTTGTGGCACAAGTAAGAATGATTTCATTATGAGATGGGTGGGACCTATATCTCCCTCCAATGCATTGGGTAAAGATTTATATCTCATGAGATAGACATGGCTGGAATGGTAAGTTAATCTGGTTCAGTGTTACAGGACTAAAATGAGGAGTGAACTCGATTTAGAAAGGGAATTTGTCCACTAAGATGGTCTTGGCAGCAATGCCTTGGCTACTATGGAAATCATGACATGTGCTGAATGGTTTCCACAATTACATGTTTTAATCCCATGCTATTTTATCATGATTAATGTTTTTTTATGATCTATGCCTTACGTACTTCCATGTTTTATGTCATTGCTCAAGATTTTGATGTTTAAACATTATGTTCATGTTTTTAAGCTCAAATGTATATGATTTGTTTTATTTTATCCATGCATACCCTTATTGAGCATTTGAGCTCACCCTTTATATGTTTTCTTTTCCCCAGGATATAAATAAAGGTTTTAGGTAGGAAAACAAAAGGGGAAGATCGATATGAGAGATGTTGAAGATCTTTCAACAGGATAAGATGTTTATATTCCATGTTTCCAAAGACACTAAACTATTATGGTCATTGTGTGTCTATTTTTGTTATGTATTAAGTATTCTGAAAAATTAATGTAATGTCCATGTACGTCAATCTTCGAGTCTCTACAGTTGGTATTAGAGGAAAGGTTTAGTCAACCTTTGGAAACTAGGATGCGAGAACTTTAGTGAGATCACTAGAGATATGTCTAAGGTATATCTAAGGATGTCCCTAAGGTTAAGTAAACATATAGGTTATAGTCCTAGAATTGTGCTAACGATCTTAGAATTTAAACTAAGATTTTAGATATTGAGGGTAATCCCCCTTTACTTTGTTTTTTCCCTAGCATGATTTTTTCCTCTCACACTATTATTTTTGGGTTTTAGAAAATGGCTGGAAATAGGAATATTCACGATAATGGAGGATATGACGGACAATGGAATGATATTATTCATGAGAAACCAAATGAAACGGGATTTGGAAGTCCAAAAATCATTATTATGCCTAATCATAAATCTCATAATATGATCAATAATCACAACTTTGGTAATTTTCCCGACTCAGATAATAAGAGAAAGATGGAGTTTCATGATGATCATAGAGGAAAGAAAGTTCAATTTCCCTCATGTAAATCATGTGGGAAGAAGCACCGGGGAGATTGTTTTAAAGGAACATGAAGATGCTTTGGGTGTGGAAAAGAAGGACACAAATCCAGTAAGTGCAAAAGAAAAGGTTCAGTTAACACCAGGGATGAGGATAATGGTATTTCTACAACATCAAAAATGGTTAAATGTTTTAAATGTGGAATGTACGGGCATTATGCAAACCAATTCCCTAAGGGAAAGTCTCATGAAGAGAATCAGTATGGTCGTATGGGTAGTACTTTTGTTGACGATGATGAAGAGACTACAAATGATATGTGAGATGAAAGAATTGTTGAAGCTCGGTCAATGGTTTAATAATGTAGTGAAATGATTACATGTTTATCATGTGTAATGTTGTATAAGTAATCTCATGGTACAATGGAATAAAGAGACATCTAAGGATTGTTACATTGTTTTCTTTACTTGAGTTTTGAAAGTGTATGATTAATGCTACCAGTATCTATGAAAGGTTATTCAGATATTTTTGGAATGTAGATGATATGTGCATAATGAAGGGATAAGGAGAAAATTAAATGTTTGATAGTATTCATGAGCTCATGACTGATATAAGGATAAAGTTATATCATGGTTTGAGTATATAGATTTTTTGGATTTTGGTATATGGAAAGAGTTAACTTTTGACAGAATTCATGTTTTCACTAAGGTTTAATGGGTATTCATTTTTCAAGAGAATACATTATTAAGGTATTCACATGATTGGAATGTGACCAACAAGATATATGGGGGATAAATGATGGTATTCACATGCTTGGTTGATGACATTTCAAGTAATCGTTTTCTTTATACTATGAGCTTGGACTGAAGTATTTTAGATAAGCCTAAAGATTGGAATGGATTATGTTAGACATAAGTTAGTATTGTTTAAGGATAGAACTTTATTTTTGATATTATTTATGGGATGTTATAGTAATGTAGTTTTAGAAAAAGGACAACCTTCCTGACGGGCGACATCCCATCGCGTCGGACAAGGCTGTGGGAATCGAACCCACAACCAAAGTACGACTGCCCTTTATCACCTACCACTGGCCTACAGGAATTCCCTGGTTAGTAGAAACTAGTTTTATTTTATTACGCGGTATGATATATGAAGTATAAGTTCATTATGGAATCGTATATGATTAACCTCACCATAGATGGACTTATGTATATTTGATAAATTTTGCTAACCTTTTGTTTGAAACAGATGGAATGACCCATCATTCTATCACATGATCTATTAAAACTTCACGAATAACAAATTAAACTTCATTTCTTTAAGATATGAAGTGGAAATTGTTCAATTCATGAACAACAGTGAGATTGTACCAAAATCATGTAAGTATTTATTTTAATTCATCAACTTTAGGGAAATGATATTTAAAACCAAAAATGTTGTCCTAGTGCTCTAATATCTGATGAACCAGATGGTAACCTAGATCATCACAAAGTTATGGCTTTGTGATTGTTGGATTTTTTATAGCCATGTTCTCTACCACTCTCCATCAGAACTAGATGGTTATATTTTTCTTCCATATCCATATTTTCACCTATGTTCTACTACGTGGAAACCCAGTGATGAGTTAATTTGGGTAACCGTTACATTTCATACTTTAGTTTTTAAAGCCATGTTTTGGTATTCCTTTTTATTATGTGGGTTTCTATTAAAGAAATTTTCAAGTAGTAAACCATTTATAACCCCGACGAATTTTGAGGGCGAAATTCATTTTAAGGAGGGTAGAATGTAACACCCAATGATTTTATGAAAAATATTCTTTTAATTTCATTGATGTCTTATATTATACACTACACCAAGTTTAGCTTGTACTATACACAACACCGTATTATCTTGCAGTATACGCAACGCTATTCTTGGATCGTTTTACACACAATTTCAAGTTCGTTTTATAATAGTCATTCTACGCAACATTGAGTGTGTTTATATATATATATATATATATACATATTAAATGTATAAATAAAATATGGTTGGATTCTGTTATACGAAACAACGAAGGATTCTTGCACTACACGCAACCCTGACTTGGCTTGCATTACACGCAATCGCGACCTTCCTCGATAGTGTGTGTTGTACGCAATACCGGGTTTTACTAAACAACGATATATTATTATAATATTATTATGAAATATCCGTTATGAAAAGTATTAACTAAATTTTTAATCTTATAACATTATTATTCTTCTTGCACATTTTCTAAAACATGGTATAAGAACAAAATAAATTTATCGGGTAAAATAAGTATTTTTCAAAAAAATGCAGTTTTTCCACCTTTTGATGGAGAACCCACTTTAAATCTAGTTTTTGACATGTTTATAAGTTGAATTTGACAAAATAAAATTCTTCTTTGGAATCATGAAATAAAAATTTACTTTGGATAAATTTTCATATCATTCTGTTAACTTTCATAATTTGATGAATAGTAAAAACACGCTATATTTTAATTAAAAACAACTTTTTTCATCCTAATATCTTAGGTGGTTAAATTATAATATTTAATGGTTTTTAAGTATAAATATAATATAATTTTACCATTTAATATAATGTATGTCATTATCATTGATTTTACTTTGAATTCATAGGTTAAATCAATTCAATCTTTTGCAATGTTTTAAAGAAAAACCCATTTTCTTTCGACAACGGGATTAATTTTAATTTAATTTCTGCAACTTTTTGTGTGTTTAATTTGGAAAAATGGATTCCATATTTGGAATCATTGGGTCCAAATTATGTTGATAAGCTACTTTTTATTTTTGGGCATTGTGAATAGTAACTACGGTAAATTTTATTTACCATAGTTAAAGGTAAATCGGGTAATTAAGGGTAAATATAAGATTATAAAATTACCCTAAAACTTGGAAAAATCCTATGAGATGACTAAAAGTCTACCCATATCACATAAGGGTCATATTAGATTCATTTAATTGACTTTTTTCCATGAAAATAATTTAATTATTATTAAAACCAAAGAAAGTGACAACATGTCACTCTCTTAAATACTATAAGTATAATAATTTTAAGTTAGTAATAAACTTCATGAAACTTCGAACATTAATATTCTCCATAAAGCTAAAAAAATTGTCTAAATCATGAGAATTTATTTATAATTTTTTGGGATTAAATAATTATCATTAATTGTGCCACAATAGTGATGCAGAAATTATTTATCTAGTGAAAAATCAAGAATATAGTTTTTATTAAACTAATAGTGACCATAAAAGGCACAAAACCCTGACCAAAACTTATTGGTCACGTAAATTTAAACTATAATCATCCAATGGTCGAATATTGTACCATTTGGAGTCTTATACAAGAAATTATGACACTCAATTATTTTATTTTAAATGATGCCAAAGTTGTCACCTTCATAATTTAATAAATATAACAATTTAACTACTGTGATTTTAAGATGATAAATTCGAGTAAAAGTATTATTCTGAAATTTAATAGATTTATCGTAATCATAGTATTCTATTTTTAATTTTTATGCAACATATAAGTATATTAAATAATTATACAAAAATGTTGTAGTAATTATTTTATTAAGAGATAAACCAAATAAATGGTTTTAAAAATAATAATATAAATATTATATGAACTATTTAATGTTCTCCACTAATTTTCTAGATATATATGGACTTTTATGAATATATTAAAGCTTTTATTTTGAACATATCTTCAGTATATATTTTATTTAAATTCAAATAAATGAATACTGTCAAAATTGACACTATTGTTATTTTATAAAAATAACATATTATAAAATTGTTTAAAAATCACAAAAATATTTAAAAATTATAAATTCAAAATTAATATGGTCTATAATGTTATAAAGTAACCAATTATGGAAAATTAAAAACAAATAAGTAATTATTTGTTATAATTTAAAATCTAGAAGTTTATTACGACAAATAAACTTAAATAGATTAAATAAGGATAAATCCAAATGATAAGGTTTAAAATAAGATCCAAACATGTCTAAATTTTATTGGTTGATGTGATTACAACCCTATATCATCTAATCTTCGAATATGAGTCATTTTTGGGGGTTTTTAAGTGGGGTTAGATTTATTATAAATTAATATTTCTAAGAATTCCAAAGGTGTCCCTCTCCTCCCTTATAAAAGGGCACCTCCTCCCTCTCTTCCTCACACCACTTTGAGCCTTACATTTCGGCCAAACCCTTCCAAATTCTCTTCTACCCTTCCCTAGAAACATCCTAGAGGTCCGGGTCTACTTCAAAGACCAATCTTAGTGCCCTAATAGGAGGTTTCAAAGAGGCGTATCGAAGAAGAGGTAATTTCTTCTACTGATTCTTTCAAACTTCTTTCTTCTTCAGCTTATTCTTATTTAGTTATTTCATTATAAAGTAATAACATAAGTATCACCAATATACTTATATGTTATTATAAATATGAAAAAACCCCATTTCACCTTCTATCCATCCTGCGGAAAACAAAATCACCGCGCGTGCGTACGTACGGAATACCGTCTCCACGCCGTGGTGTAATCTGTTTTTCCACCAACACATTACATGGATGGGTATTATGGTGTAAAGAATAACTATACATAGTTATTATAACATCATAGTGATTCTGATATATTGTATCATCCACTCCAATTCAATTCAATAATTATGGAAACGATATCATCGCTCGTGCGTACGTACGGACTACCGTCTCCACGACGCGATGAGATTCATTCTCCATGTTAACAATTTAAGAATGATTATATAGTATATATAAGAAATAATAATTAAATATATGAAATTATAAAGATACTGTATTTATGTATATATATATATGTATGTCATCTACTTAATTCCATTCAACTCAATAAGGAAACGAAAACAGCGTTCATGCGTACGTACGGCCTACCGTCTCCATGAACGGTGTATTTCTTTCCATTTATAGATCTATTATATATATGTATATTATGAATATATATTATATATAAATCATTTTTTATATTCTGTAATTAAGTAATCATGATCTAAGTAATCATATGAATAATTACAAGTCAAAACACGGACGGCAAATGAAACGATTTTACCCAAAACACTCTTTAACAAGGAATTTACAAAAGAATGGGTAATATAAAGTCATAAGTGAACCATATATGATATAATTACAATGAATATTATTCTGTAATAAATCAATGACATTATTTAAATCATTATACAGGAGGTTTGGATACGTACGAAGCATATCGGACCCAAGGTAAGGGATAATTTTGTAAATATCATTTTTATCCGAGATTGCATATTCGTAAGTATTTATTGGGGTTATTTCTATCATCCATGTCCATGTTTTATAAAATTGTTTTCATGTATGTTTAAAGTCCTTTTACCCATTTTTGATATTTACTACATGGTATGTAAGGAATCTTTCTTTTGTTTACGTTAGAGGTACTTTTTGACTTTTCCGGCAAAAGTACGGAAAGAATGTTTTTTTAAATTATATGGCATGAACGGATTTTTACGGTTTTATAAAGCCTTATTTTAATGAAGATTCCTATAAAATATTTCATGAATATTTTCAAAAAAATCTCTTTCTTTTAAAATTGCATGACATTTTGTGAAAATAAATTGATTTTGAAGAAGAAAGGATATTTTCCTCAAGAATTCATTTCAATTATTTTTATCAAAACTATTTTCCATCTAAGATGAAATTATTTCATATGTGTATGTTTCAAGTGTAATGTATCTATGATTTACATGGTTTCACTTTTCTTATTATGAAATGATATCCATTTCTTTTCTATGGATTATGTGATGATGGGATGATGTTTATGAAACCCATTTTATTTATTGGTTTATTATGAATGATGTATGTTTATTTTGTGGCACAAGTAAGAATGTTTTAATTATGAGATGGGTGGGACCTATATCACCCTCCAATGCATTGGGTAAAGATTTATATCTCATGATATAGACATGGCTGGAAAGGTAAGTTAATCCGGTTCAGTGTTACAGGACTGAAACGAGGAGTGAACTCGATTCAGAAAGGGACTTTGTCCACTAAGATGGTCTTGGCAGAAATTCCTTGGCTACTATCGAAATCATGACATGTGCTAAATGGTTGCTACAATTACATGTTTTACTCCCATGCTATTTTATCATGATTAATGTTTTTTTATGATCTCTGCCTTACGTACTTCCATGTTTTATGTCATTGCTCAAGATTTTGATGTTTAGGAATTATGTTCATGTTTTTAAGCTCAAATGTATATGATTTGTTTTATTTTATCCATGCATACCCTTACTGAGAATTTGATCTCACCCTTTAAATGTTTTCTTTTCCCCAGGATATAAAGAAAGGTTTTAGGTAGGAAAACAAAAGTGGAAGATCGATATGAGAGATGTTGAAGATCTTTCAACAGGATAAGATGTTTATATTCCGAGTTTCCAAAGACACTAAACTATTACGTTCCTTGTGTGTCTGTTTTTGTTATATATTATGTATTTCGCAAAAGTAATGTAATGTCCTTGTAGGTCAAGCTTCGGGTCTCTACAATGATTGTCCCTTGCTTAAGAATAGAGACAAGAAATATAGGAATTCTGAATGAAACAAGAAGAAGTTCTACAGATCAAAGCATAAGAAAGTCTTGAAAGCTAATGACACTTGGAGTTCCAGTGGTGGAGATTCTTCTGATGATTCTTAATAATATGAATCTTCTGGAAAAAATAATATTGGTTTAATATCCAGAGCTCCATTTCAAAATCATTGCCTTATGGCTAAGGTACGAACTGCTGAATCCTTAACCAATATGTCTTTAAGTGAAATTTTTCCAGATAAAGATTTTTTTTAGATGAATAATCTTCTTCATTAGATATTGATAATGATTTTCCTTACTATGAGTAAATTTATAGATTTTCTATGTTGTTAGAAAATAGAAGTTGAAAAGTTTCTAAGAAACTTAATAAAGAAAACTCTAGAGAATATATTTTAACAAAATAAATTTTAGATATTTAAAAAGATCTTGATCAGAAAAATAATGTTTTAAAAAATATTTCTAAGAAACTTAAGAAAGTTAATTTTGAGAAGGATAAACTTTCTAAGGATATTAAAAATCTACTTTTAGAAAAATATGTTTTAGAGAATAAACTTAACTATAAATCTATAATTTTTGAGGATAAGAATTTAGTCCTAAGACTAAAATTTGAAATATTTTCCTTGAAGAAACTTCATGAAAATTTTACTTCTGGTAAGGAAAATTTTGAAACAATGTATTCTAATATTTGACCTCATGGTAATAATCAAAGAATAGGTTATTCTCATGAAAAACCTATTTTAAAAATAATTATTTTGTTCCTTTCTAGAGCCCCTTTTTGTACTAAATTCCAAAGTGGTGGGCATTGGAAGAAAAACTATTCTTCAAATAAAGTGCAATCCCTTGGGTTTCATAAAGCCTATTTTTATAAACAAATATGGTTACCCAAGCTTTTAATATATAATAGTTCCAGATCCAAAAAATTTTGGATTCCAAAAGCCTAACTCTTTCTTGTTTAGCAAAATGAAGGAAGTTCTAACAACATATGGTACATGGATAGTGTATGTTTCTATCACATTACTGGTAACAAGGACTATTTCAAAGAAGAATTTAAAAACAAAAGGTGGAAAGGTAAGTTTTGGTGATAACTCTGAAGGGGAAATTATCAGTATAGGTAACATTATTCTTCTTGGTAAATCTGTTATTTAAAATTTTCTTTTTGTAAAAGGCCTTAGGCACAACGTCATAATCATAAGTCAATTATGTGATGAAGGTTACCTTGTGAATTTTAGAAATGATAAATGTTTAGTTCACAATTCCCTTGATAAGTTTATTTTCTCTACCCTTTGGCATGAGAATTTGTACACCTTAAACCTAGAAGACCATAGAAGTCAAGATTTACTTTGCCTTAGTTCATTTTAAGATTAATAATGGCCTTGGAATAAGAGACTAGTACACTATAACTTAAGAAATCTTAGTAATCCTTCTAAAAAAGAACTTGTCCAGGATCTACTAGAACTTAAGTTTGGTTCTTCAAAAGTTTGTGATCCTTATCAATATGGAAAAAAACATAAATCTATATTTAAATCTATAAGTTAATTTAGAACTTCTAATGCCTTATAGTTAGTGCACATGGATTTATTTGGTCTAACACAAACTGAAAGTATTGGAGGTAAATACTATGTGTTTTTCCTAGTTGATGACTACACTATATTTACTTGGGTCTATTTTCTCTCAAAGAAATATGAAGATTTTTCTTATTTTAGATTCTTTAGATCTCAAGTTAAAAATGAGAAAAACCTATCATTGATAACTATTCATAGTGATCATGGTGGAGAATTTGAAAATTCTGATTTTGAAACTTTTTTTAGTAAAAAAGGTATTACTCACAACTTCTCAGCTCCAAGAACTCCTCAACAAAATGGTGTTGTCGAAAGAAGAAATAAAATTCTTTAAGAGATGACAAGAACCATGTTGATTGAATATTCTATAGCTAAACATTTTTAGGCAGAAGTTGTAAGTACTTCTTTTTATACTATAAATCGAGTTTTAATAAGATCGTTTCTTAATAAAACACCTTATGAGTTATGGACTAGCTGAAAACCAAAAGTTTCTTACTTCAGTGTTTTTGGTTGAAAAGTATTTATCTTGATTAACAACGATAAATTACATAAATTTTCACCCAATTATGATGAAGGAATTTTCTTAGATTACTTTACTAACTCTAAGGCATATAGAGTTTTTAATAAAAACACTTCCACTGTGGAAGAAATAGTACATGTTAATTTTGATGAAAATTATCCTTTTGTTTTAAAACAACCCGAATCTTTTCCGGATGTATTTTCCGAAACTGATCCCCAACCTTTGATAAAAGATATTTCAGACAAGGATAATGTTCTACAAAATGTTTCTGAAACATTTACTCCTGAATATTTTCTACCTTATGTTGGTGAACATGTTTTTCAAAATCCAAGTCAGTTGTTACTAAGGAATCATCCCAATGATAATATCATTGGAAATTTTAATCAACCAGCAAGAACTAGATGTTATTTACGAAATGAAGTTGAACATATTTAATTTCTTTCCCAATTTAAACCAAAGATTCCCGAATAGGCCTTGGGTGATAAAGATTGGATAAAGGTTATGAAATATGAACTCAATGAATTCGTAAGAAATAAATTTTGTACCTTGGTTGAGAAACCTAATAAAACTTCTGTTATTGGAGTAAAATGGGTTTTAGAAACAAATGTGATGAAAATGGAGTTATTTTTAGAAATAAAGCAAGATTAGTTGAAAAGGGCTATAACCAACAAGAAGGCATAGAATATGAAGAAACCTATACTCCTGTAGGAAGACTTTAATCTCTTCGTATTCTTCCATCCTTTGCAGAATTCTTTAATTTTAAACTCTATCAAATGGGTGTTAAGTGTGTTTTTCTTAACAGTTATGTATAGGAGGAAGTCTATGTATATCAAACCCCTGGCTTTGAAGATACAAAATATCTTAATCATGTTTATAAACTTACCAAAACATTATATGGACTTAAATAATCCCCTAGAGCTTGGTATGATAGACTTTCATGATTTTTTCTCCAAAATAACTATGTTAAGGGAACTGCTAATCCAACCCATTACATTAAGAAAAATAATAAAGATGTTTTGATTGTTCAAATTTATGTTGATGACATCATCTTCAGATCAACTCAGCAATACTTACCTGATTCCTTTGTGAATCTTATGAAATATAAGTTTGAGATGAGTATGATGGGTGAGTTAACATTTTTTCTTGGTTTTCAAATTTCACAAAAACTAGAAGGAACTTACATATCTCAACATAAGTATATCAAAGGTATTCTAAAGAAGTTCTGGTATGACAACAGTAAGAGTATAAGTACTCTTATTGGAACCTATAATGCTCTTGATATTGATGAATCTGAGAAACTTTTAGATCAAACATCTTATAGAGGGATGATAGGATGTTTACTTTACTTAACATCTAGTCGAACTAACTTAATGTTTTCAGTATGATTATGTGTAATATTTCAAGAAAATCCTAAAGAATCCCAATTAAAATCTGTACAAATAATTTTCTAGTATTTAAAGGGTACTTTAGATTTGGGATTATTTTATTTCTCTTGAAATGATTTTGAAATTAAAAGTTTTTTAGATGCTAACTTTGGTGGTTGTAAAATGGATAGAAAAAATACATCCAGAACTTGTCATTTATTAGGAGATTTCTTAGTTTCTTTGTCTTATAAGAAACAAAAATCTTGTAGCACATTCCACTACTGAAACTGAATATGTAGCAGCTGGAAGTTGTTGTGCTCAAGTGTTGTGGATGCAACACACACTCACAAACTATGGTATGAGTTTTACTAAGACTCAAATTATGTGTGATAACACAAGTGACATTACCCTAAGTAAGAACCCTGCACATCACTCTCATGAAAATCACATAGATATTCTTAGGGAACACAAACTTAAAAGAGATATTATTCTTCAATTCATTGGAACACAATAGCAACTTGCTGATATTTTTACAAAACCTCTACCTTCTGATAGATTTGAATACATTAAACAAAAGCTATGAATGATTTCTGTAAGGTAATCATTCATATCTAATTCTTGTTTAAATAATTTCCTAACATTAAACTACTTCTTATTTCAGGGGGAGTATATATGTTTGTTTATTTCCTTTCTTTAAATTATTTTTCTTTCCTTAGGAATTTTTTTTCCTTGATTTGAAATTTTCGGATTTGAAAATTTTCGGATTTGAAAATTTTGGATTTAAAAATTTCAGATTTGAAAATTTCGGATTTGAAAAATCCATGAAAAATTATTATAATACCGATAAATATCTCAGAGTACACTAAAATGTAATCTTTTTTACTCTTTATTTTCTTTTTCTTAATTTTTAGTTGTTGGTATTTCAAAATTTCTTAAATTATGGTTTATCTTACTTCAAAAGATCAGAATTCATATTTTTTTATATCCATTCTCAACTATAAGATTAGATCATGATTTTTGTCAGCCGTTTGATTATCTCATGGAAGTTGAAAAGTCATAGTTATGTCTATATAAGGGGTGCCTCGTTCACAAGTATCATACCATCCTTACTGATCTCAATGCCGAAGTTCTATTGCCATCAAAGATTTCGTTACGAAGTTCTCTATCACCATGAATGACTCTATAATCCTCAGAAAATCAGATGCCGGTTATCAAGGAGATTAAGTACTAGTCAATCTTTAGGTAAAGGTTAGTGTGCCCTATGTTCTTTGAAAAATATGACTTCCTCATTTCTAAGGTGATAAGATCAAATGGATGGGAAAGTGTCTGTGTGGCTAAGGAGAAATCCCAGGATCTGGTTTATCCTGACCTCCTTATTAAATTCTATTAATCTGTTACTTTAATTCAAAATAACGGTATGGATTTGGTTTAAGTTAAAATGCTATGATAAATCATATACAGTCCCCTACAAGAAGGAAGAAAATATTATTAGCAAACCGTATGAAGGGGAGGATATTCTTTGTTCTCAAAAACTTCCATAGAAGGAAGTCTCTTTTGAAAAAGTCAAGGCTTTGCATATTCTCGGTCTTAAGTATGTTAAGAATCTAAAGATTACGAATCTTTTAATGAACCACATGATAGTGGCTCTCTGGATACAAGGATTTATTATTCCAAGAAAGGGAGATAACGATTCTCTAAAGATATGTGATATCATTATGTTATACTTTATTGTCAATCTAAGGAAGATAAAATTGGTGAAGTACATATTTCTTACCATCCAAGCAATAAAAATTGGAAAAATCAGATCTCATATCCTTATGTATCCTGCAACTATTTCAAGGATAATTGTTACGTGTCTTCAAGAGCTGAATGTTCCATGTCGATCAGTCTCAAATCCTTTCAAGATTTTCTTGTTTAGTGATGATACTCTAAAGAGGATAAAAGTAGAGTTTTTTAAAAAATCTAAAATCTTTGAAGAAATGGTTGTCCAGAAAAAGGGTGATGTTCCAGAATTTTCATAGTCAGTTCCTAAGAAAAAAACTTGATGAATCGATCTTACCAATACCAGTTTTTGATATCCTGGTTTCAGCACCTCCTCCTACAAAGAAACCGAAATCTTATTCAGATGAAATAGTTCCAAAGTGGAGATAAATGACATCTACTATAAAGGAATGAGATCCTTCTTTTGGTCTAAATCCTACAGAGGCTAAGGCTCTAAAAATAAAGCTAGCAGAAAATCATCAGAAAGAAAAGAAGGAGAAGAAGTTAAATAAGAAATATTTGGAAGAGAAAGTTTTTCTGTCTCCTCTAAAAGATGTAGAAAAGAAATATCAATAACTACCCCAATCTCAAGTTGTTCATAAGAAACCAGTGGCCACTACGAAGATCTAGAAAGCTAATAAATTCCTAGATTTATCAAAATTTGTTCATGAAATGGAAGATCGGATAATCTAAGATGATGATGATGATGTTTTCAGTGAAGTGGAAGATTATGTTGGAACTCCTTCTAGTTCATTTTCTAAATTTTTTTCAGAAGAACAAGTCAAAGAACAAGTTAAAGAAGAACATGAGGAAGAAATAGAAGTTGAGGAAGAGGTTGAAGTTAAAGATGAAGAAGAAGTTGAATTTGAACTAGAAGAATAAGTATAGAAAGAATAGGTTGAACAACAAGGTGAAGAAGAGGAATAATTTCAAGAAGAAGAGGGAAAAGGAGGATCTCAACATCATGAGTTTGAAAAAGAATAAGATGAACAGTGATATCTAAATGTTTTTTATGTTTCAGATGAAAATATCCAATTCGAGACCCTGTTAAGGAAATAATTTTTTGATTGCTTCATCTGATAAAGAAATTCCTCATAATTCCTCTAATATAATATAGAGACAATCTTCCTTAACTCCAAGAGGAGTTGAGAAAGGAAAAGATGTTTCAGGATCCAAGTCCTCTTCATCTGTCAAAAATTATTTTGTCAAGTTATCTTTAAGAAAGTTGGTGAGTAACATTCCGGTTCTTGCAAACATAAATGCCCAGAGTCAAATGATGCAAGAGACCATAAATCAAAAGATGGAATCGGCCAATATTCTTATGGACATGGTTGTCAAGAAAGAAGCAGACTTCAGTAATCTTTTAATTGATTACAAAGCTCAAAATGTGACTTGTAATAAAGTCTTTAACCGTACCAAAACTGTCAATGAAGAGATAAGATAGTTTGGTGACTTCATGGACTCAACAAAAGGAGATTTTAATACTTGTTTAACTAAGTTCAACAAGGTCAAGACATCAATATCTGAGAAATCTAGTCAACTCGATTCTGTTGCTTGATCTGTTAGTAGTGAGAAGGAAGTCAGAGTTGAATTAGAGAGAAATGTGGTTACTCAAGAAGAAAGGATCTCGTCTTTAGAGAAGAAGAATCAGGATCAGGAGATCTTATTGAAAAAGTTTTAAGAAGATCATAAGGAAGTAAAGAAACTCAAAGCCCTGATAAAGAAGATGTTTTCTGAGCAGAAGAAGAATGGATGACTTTTGATTACATTCTGATGTTTTGTTGTAATATAAACCTTATTTTTAAAAGTTTCTTAAGAAGTTTATTGCATACCTTTCTTAATAAGTTTCTTGCATATCTTTATTTTGTTTTCGAATGTATGCTTTCTTAACCTTATAGGTACATCTTATACTTCTCCTTTATGTTCCCTCTTTTTGAAAATCACAAAGGGGGAGAATTTATTTAAAGGAATAATTTAATCTCTGAGAAGGAGAATCTAGTAAGGGGGGTATGTAAAGAAAGGATAATGTCTATGTAAGGGGGAGTTTTCTTTTAAGAAGAAATTTTTACCTAAGGGGGAGATATTCCATTATGAAAACCCAACTTCAAAGATCAAGAATACGATCCTTGGGAAACATAACCTAAGGGGGAGTTAGTCGTATTCATCCAAAATCTTATTCAAAAGGGGAGATAAGTTTTTTCATACTTGTTTATCAAAGTCAATATATTCTTCCTTAAGTAAATTTGTTTGTTCTTTCCAAAAAGGGGGATATTATTGAGTCAATAAGGATATCTTATGACTTCTCTGTTCTTTATGGTTTTATGTTTTGAAAATCACAAACATTTTTTCTTAAGTTCTGATTTTTTTTATGTTCTGTATTTTTCTTAAGATCTGGTTTTTTCATTCTGTTAGACTTATATATTTTTCATTCCGATTTTCCATTCAGTTATATTTACAGATCTTTCATTACAATTTTTCATTCAATTTTATGGTTTCAAATCCGGTATATATGTGGTTATGTTTCGTGATTCTTAATTTTGTGTATATATGATTCAGATTTTATGATTTCGAATCTGGTGTATATGTGATTTGATTTTTATGATTCCGAATCCTATGTATATATGATTCAGTTTTTATGATTCTGAATCTGATGTATATATGATTCAGTTTTTATGATTCTGAATCCGGTGTATATATGATTCAGTTTTTATGATTCTGAATCTGGTGTATATGTTATTCAGTTTTTATGATTCCGAATATTATGTATATATGGTTCAATTTTTATGATTCTGAATCCGGTGTATATATGATTCAGTATTTATGATTCTGAATCCGGTGTATATGTGATTCCGTTTTATGATTCTGAATCCGATGTATATATGATTTAGTTTTTATGATTGAAAATCTGGTGTATATGTGATTTAGTTTTTATGATTCCGAATCCTATTAATATATGATTCAGTTTTTATGATTCTGAATCCGGTGTATATGTGATTCAGTTTTTATGATTCCAATTCCAGTGTATAAGTGATTCAGATTTTATGATTCCAATTTCAGAACAAATGAGATACCTGTTTTACAATCCGATTTACTTTTTCTTATGATTCTGTTTTCTTGATAATGTTATTATTAAGAATCATTTTTCTTGATTGCTTATTATTACATTTTCTTGATAATTTTTGGGTTGTTTAAATGTATCATTCCAATGATATCGGATTCTGAGTTCACCTATACTTAAAATTTATCTTTAACTTAACATTGTTTCTGTTACTTGAAACGATGTCATACAATCTTTTATTAACTAACAGTTGTTTGTTTGACACGTTTCCAGGTCCCTCCGAAATTTAAGGAAAAATATGACCATTGGTGAGGAGCCGACCATTGGGAAGTTTTTCCTATAAATACAAGATCATTTGAACGAGCAAAGAACTTCAACTTCGACAACTAACTTTGATGAGAAAAAGTTGTGAAGTTATTTCTAGATAGAGAGGCTCTTATAACTCTTAGTGCTCTATGCGGATGTCGTGAACAACTTTTTCAGGTGTGAAAAACTTGTTCAGGTGTGAACAACTTCTTCAGACTTGCTTTGTGAAGACTCTGATCGTGCTGATCATGGGCTTCTAGGATTGGAAGACAGAGGTTCCGATTTCCTTATAAATCGAGGGCTTGTGGGGATAGAAAGATAGATACCGATCTTCAGATTGAGGGCTTACATAGGTCTGGGTAAGATAGACTTTATTGAAAGTATAAATCAATGAACCTTTATCCAAGGTTGTTGGATACCCTTATATTTAGGTTAAAAGAATCTTATTGTTACTTTTTTACTATTACAAGTTGTTTTAATTCCATTTTTGTATGTTAACATTGTTAAAGTTAGAAAGTATAACCCCTTATGCTTTGTAATTCTGTTACTCTGGTTATATTATAGATTCAGTACACTTTAAGGTAGAATATTTATTTTAAGAAATTAGAAAAGGTTTCATTAAGAGGTCTTGTGAATGTTTGTTTAACCTTGTTAAACTTATCATTAAAGGTTCCAAAAGAATTATTAATGTATACAATTTACCCCCCCCACCCACCCTCTTGTATTTGAGCATCTCATTTTTACATATTCGACCATACATAAAAGAAATTCCAAATGAATATATAATCATTTGATTATACATCCTTAATAATTTAAATACAAAAATCATATGTAACTAAATATGGAAAAATAACCTTCACACCTATGGAAAAAAACTAAGATATTACCTTTTAATTTTCAAAATTAAACGAATTGAACTGATAGTGCATCAATCTAACTATTATTAAGAGAGATATGGTAAAGAGAATTTGATGAATTTTGGTTATTTTATTTTCTCTATTTTCAATTTGAAAAATGCATTTTTCATTTAATTTCCTCATTTTATTCAAAACATACTGCAAGATTTATCATTTAATTTTTGATGTTTCGATTTTCCCCATTTATTATTATTAACAATTTATATGTATTTTTCATTCTCTTTTTATTTTATTTTTTATTTTATTTTTTGTCTAGGTGTCACACCCCCATGGTATTATCCCCTTTCCTATTTTATTTTTATTATAATTTTTTCATTTAATTTTCTCTCTTCACTCTATCCCTATTTTCTCTCTCCTCTTTTTTATTTTTTTCCCTCTTTAACGCATCACTCCCCCTTTTATTCATCTTTTTTCTATTTACCTTTTTATTTTTCTCTCCAATCACCTTCCGCCCCTTCTATTATTGCATGATTTGTCCCCCTTTTTTTATAATTCTTCTATTTTTTGTTTTTAATGATTCTCTATCGATTGGGCCCATAAGTGGTGTCGATGTGCAGGAGCTCCCCTCGGTGTTTAGGGTTTTCCTAACATCATTATACTCCCTTCCTCCCCCTCCTCCTTGGTCATGGTGTGGTCAAGGGTAAGTCTGTATGATGATGTCATGGTGTGGTGGTGACCATCCCATGGTTTCACAGACTAGTAAGGCCTTTGGAGCTCTGTCGACGAACTATCATCATTCAACCTCCTCCAATGAAACCTTTTTACTGGCCTTCACCCACGAAACGACCTCACCTACTTCAGTCTCATCTCTGATGGAACCTCCCTTTATTCTACTGGTGGAATTTTAGTGTGGGATGTCTCTCATTCTTGGTCCTGTAGTTCTGTGTTTTAGAGCTCTGGAAACAAAGCCTTTTCCATTGTTCAATCTCCCTCGATGGTTCTGTATAGGTATAGTTTTTCTATTTTGGCCATGTTGATGGTTCATGTCGTTGTTTCCCCTATTTATATATGTGTGTGTATAAAATTAAACAAACTTTTATATGTATAAAAAATTAAAATATACATACATACATATATTCGTAATATATAAATGCAAAACACACACACACACATGTATTTATATAACAATGTAGTGTGTGTTTGTATAACATTCATAACACATACATCTTGAAATGTTTAATTAAAACATGAAACATGCAAATATACATATTTACACATGTGTGTAATATGTTGTATAATGTTTAATACATCACACCTAATTAAAATTTTGAAAAATATATTTTAATTCAATAATATTGATTTTACTATAATTAAATAAATCTTAAATTAAATCACTTTTAAAAACCATCCAAAATAAATTTCAAAACATCAAAATTACTATAAATAAATTATCAAACCCATTCTATTCCTCTTTTAAAAATTTTCTAAAACACTTGATCCTTAGAATCACTAAGAAATGCCCTAGAATAACAAAATAAGAATCGAGAATATTTCAGACCTTTAAACCTTCTTCCTTGGAAATTCCTTGGAAAAATGACCAATGTCATTATAGTTGTATCACCTTTGTGGTTGTTTTATCTTTTATTTCCAATTTACCTTCTTGAATATTTTTTATAAAAGAGAAAAAATGTGGTTAAAGTCTTCATCATCCACATAATTATCAGAATCACTTGATTTTTTACCTTCTTCCTTTCTGACTTTTCCTTTTCTCATGACCTTAAAATCCATCTCATCTTTTTCTTTATTTGAAACCTGAATCCATTCTCATTTCATAAGCTATGGGTATATTATATAACTCATCAACCGTCAGTTCTTCTCTATCTTCCAAGGTTGATACCTTTGGATCAAATCAATTTTGGAAATTCCTCATTAATTTTTTAACAATGGTAGAATCATATAATTTCTCATCAGACCTCGAATATTAATCACAATTTCATTGACTCTTGTAAATTATTCTTTAATGATATCATCAACATCCATCTTTCAATCATCAAATCTGCTCCACCAGACTTTTATTTTGGAATCCATGACTTTGATATTTACTTTATAATAATATATTAATTTATCCCAAATTATCTTAGTATATTGGAGTCCCATAACCTTTGTGTACACTTTTTCTAAAATTAAAATCATTATAGAATTTTTTTTCAATCCACTTACAAATTCCACTTATCAGTGAAATGCATAGGACCTTCCTCGGGTTTCGGTGGAAAACCAATTTTTATAGAATCTCTTACCTCCAGGCCGAGTGATAGAAGGTAGGGAAGCATCCTATCCCCCCAGATACGATAGTTCTGTAAGAACCCAGATCTTCGTTTCAGGTATGTATTTCCTTTTTCTGGAGTTTTTGAGAAAAATAAAGTTTCTGGAAATTTTTGAAGTACACGCCATGTACTTTCTGAGTACACGCTATGTACTCTTTTCCCACTCGAAGCTATGTACTGGCTGTGTCAGGTCCACACACACAGTGTGTAGGGGTGGCGTGGAAGCCGATTTTTGGTGGAGTACGGAAAGACCTATTACACGCCGTGTACTCTAAAATTACACGCTGGGTACTTTATTTTATTCATTAAATGGGCCGGGGTCGCGCCTAATCAACAAAAATCCCTTCTTCCCCATCTTCTTCATCCGAGACTTTCGGGAATCCATGGATCTTCGACGAGTCACCGTTCCTCCGTCCATTCTCTGATTCGAGCACGGTCAATTGCGTTGGAATCGCAGTGGTGAGTTCTTCCTTCTACTTGAGCCTTTTTTCCAATTTCTCCGTGTTTCCTAGTTATCGTGGTTTGAGAGTTTTTGATGTTTTCTCATCTCTATGATGTTCAAGGGAGAACCAGTCATCGTGGTTCAAGTATATCGACTTCCTAGGATCGAGGTAGGTGGTTTGTTCCTTACCGTTCAAAGTCCTTGATTTTTATATGCAAATTCCACCAATACCCATGAACGGGGTACTGGGTGTTTACCTTTTTTCCCCTTGTAGTTTTCCTTCCATGTTTGTATGCTTGTGTAGATGTAAATTAATCATGTTAGGGGATATTTTGTTGTGCTTGGATGTTTTTCCCATGCTTTTTTCTGTTTACGACCTTCGGGTTTCATTTACCTTTGGTTGTTACAACTGTTTTCATGCCTTGTGTCTATAGGATGGAGTGTCTTTGTATAAAATACTTCTTGCCTTGTAGACTGTTAGGAAAGTAGGTCTATAGGTGTACTTCAGTTAGCCAAGTAGCTCTATAGGTGTACTCTGTCCTTATAGAATTATTATGAACTGACCGACACGGGACTGAGAGAACCTAGTGCTATAGACTATAAGCGATAGACCGAGTGAGCTTCCCAATGAGTCTTAGACATTATAGACTATAGGAGGGTAGGCCGAGATAGATTCCTCAGAGATTCTTGGACATTATACTACACGTTATGGACCAAGTTTGCTTCCTCAGAGAGTCTTACATTATTTTTTTCTCTTTAAGAACCTTTCCATGCTAGAGAAGGAATTGACCGAGTGAGCTTCCTCAGAGAGTTTGTGGTATACCTAAGGCTGTAAGAAGAATTGACCAAGATAGCTTCCTCATAGAGTCTCTAGACCTTGGGGATAAGAGGGTTAGACCATCTGATCTTCCTCAGAGAGTCCCTAACTACCCTATGTTGATTCAATAAGGTTTTCCTTAGGACTTTTCCATTCCTTCTTGTTTTGAAAATCACAAACACCTTATACTTAAGAAAATATTATTATTACTCAAATAAGGAAAATTTACTTCCTTAAGGAAATTTACCTTAACCTATATTTTCTTATACTTAGTTTTTTTCTTAAAATCAAAAATCGGAATCACTACCAAATTGTCGGAGCCTTATAATGAAAAGTTGGAGCATTCTGTTTTTAGGATCCGAATCATGGATGTGATCTGTAATATAGTTTTTATCCGAATTCTGGATTCCAAACTCTGAAGCGGTTCTAATCCAAACTCTTAAGAAGTCCGACTCCGAACTATTAAGAAGTTCGACTCCGAACTCTTAAGAAGTTCGACTCCGAACTCTTAAGAAGTTCGACTCCGAACTCTTAAGAAGTTCGACTCCGAACTCTTAAGAAGTTCGACTCCAAACTCTTATGAAGTTCGACTCCGAACTTTTAAGCAGTTCGACTCCGAACTCTAGAGATTTAGAATCCGATCTCGGATGAAACCAGACTATGATTTCCTATAAAATAGAATCTGAAAATTTCTTAACAAAGACTCCGAACTTCATTTTGGTTAGACTCCGAACCTTTAACTTCCTTACACTCCGAACTATTAATTACCCTTTACTTACATATGCTTCATTCCAAAACGATGTCGTACATTCAGTTATACAAATTTTGTTATAAAACGATGTCGTCTATTCTGTTTCTTATTAACCGTTGGTTGAGTTACACGTGTACAGGTCCCTCCGATTTTTAAGGAAAATATGACCGTTGGGAAGGAGGCTGACCTTACCTATAAATAGAAGCTCATTTGAAAGAGCTCGATACTGATGACAGATGAACAACTTGGTTTTGTTCATACATGCTGTTGAAGTGATTTCTAGAGAGAGAGGCTCTTATTACCTCTCAAAGCTTCGTGCGACTCCGAATGTTTGTGATTACATTCGAGGGCTTCCGGGGATAGGAAGACAGAGGTGCTGACTACCTTAATGTCCGAGGTCTTCCTTGCTGAGGAAGACAGAGGTTGCCAACTACCTTGAAGTTGAGGTCTTGCAGGGATAGCAAGACAGAGACTCTGATCTTCGTATCGAGGGCTTACCCTGGTGTGGGTAAGACAGACTTGCTTGAAAGTATAAATCAAGGGACCTTTATCCAAGGTTGTTGGATACCCTTCTCTTTGGGTTAAAAGACTCATATCTTGTTACTTGTAGTGCTACTACTTGTTTATATTCCGATGCATATTGTATTGTAAAGAAATTATAACTCTCTTATACATCCTTATTTTTAATCTGTTTCATTTAGATTCTATATGCTTTAAGTTAGAATCTCAGATTGTAATCTTTTGTTATGTTTTAATTTCCAGAACCATATTTCGGGAACCTACTTTCGGAATCTATTCCCAAGTTTGCATTCGGTGTTAGAGGTGTTTTGAATTTTCTTAGTTTAACTTTGTCAAACTTAGACCTTTCCTTCTAATAAGGAAACCATAGTCATTCTTAACTAACTTTAAAGGTTCTAAAGGAATTTTTTAAAGTGTAAAATTCACCCCCCCCCCCCCTCTTGTAAATTGAGCATCTACATCACTATTTCGGTCCTACACCCTAGACTATAAGGGGAATAGACCGAGTGTGCTTCCCTAGAGAGTCTCATAAATTCGTATGACCAAAACAGAGGGGTTAGGCTGAGAGCAGTGCCCAGATGTTTGTGATACTTCTTGGATAGGACCAGGGGGTGATGGATGCTAGTACTTCCCAGAGGGTTTCTTTCTTGTTAGTTGTTTGCTTCAATGTTGTTGTTGGTTGTGGATTGATTACTGTTGTGTATCATCCTGCTTTACTGCTTACTGTTTACTACCTACTGCTTTGCTGTTACTTTTTACTGCTTATTGAAATTTTACCTTCGATATACTCATTGACTGTTAGGTACAGATCTTTGGGTGGTTACCTACTAGTATTTTATCTCACACCCTGTTTGGGCCATGCTTTTGGGCCCAAGAAAACTATGTTGTTGCAGTTATAGACAAGGGCAAGCGCCCTTTGACTTATGGTACTTGATTTCTTGGAGTAGGAGAGCATGGGACCAAGCTTTGGCTTGTGATGCTGAGGAGCTGCTTACTTTTATTTTGTACTTGTTTTGGTGCTGTGGTGTTTCATAATTTTTAATTTTTTGGTTGCTTTCCTAGAGTTGTATCTTTCGTCATTCCATATACAGATATGTGCTCCAGTTTGCTGATTTAGTCTTCCATTTTTTATTGTTGTTGTTTATTTACTGCTTCCGTTATTGCATGTCAATTACTTCTGCTATGTACCATACCAATGAGGGCATAGTTTCCCAACTTTCACACCCAAGGCCCTCGCTGCTAGTCAGAAGCCTCTGGAGTTTGGGGAAATGCACTTGAGGCCATGTGACCAACCGGGTACGGGGGCCTCTGGGTGGCTTCTAGAACCGGGACATTACAAAGTGGTATCAGAGGAGTTCTTTTCTCTTGCTTTAATGTTTGGAGAATTTAGCCAGGGATAGGATGGATTCGGTACTTGGTAATAAGCTGTGCCCGGGAGTAGCTAACCCGTGTACAGGGAAAAGCCATACTACCTCGATTAATGCAGTTTTCTGGTTTTGATATTTTATGGTTGAAATGATTTGACCTAGAGTGATTCACATTCTTTGTGCTGTTATTGTTTTGACTATTGCGGTTCTATTTCTGTCGTAACCCGATGAGGTGAGGGTATTCCATCTCATGCATCATATAGGCACTTGTAGAGATCACATGACATGCATTCTTTCTATGCCATCTAGGGTGCATTAGTGATTGCATGCTGTTGTGATAGACTTTGTGTAGATTATGCATGCTGTTGTGATAGATGCTTTATATAATCTCTTCTTCTTTGTTAGAAGATTGTTTTTATTGTACTTTTCTTAAATGAATGCCAAATTTTGATTATTGAGGTGTTATGGGCCCTCTTGAATCGGAAATTGGTGGATCATGATCCTGTTTTCTCTTGTCAATGACTGTAGGAGATGCCAAAATTTGATTCGCGGGGAGTATGGACCCTCACGGATCGGAATTTGGCACCTATTTTCCTTGTTTCTATGTTTTCTAGGCTTCTGAGCAGTTTCTGAGATATTGCCCAGAAAAACCCAGAATACACGGCATGTAATTTTTGACTACACATCATGTAGTTTGTAGACCGTGTCACTGACCGTGTGAGTAGGGACATGCTTTTTTAGAAATTACTTCAGGAACATGCCATGTACGGTAGGTACACACCATGTAGTTTCGAACCATGTACCTGGTCGTGTCACTAACAACACAGGACAGGGATGCCCGAGTAGAACATGCCGTGTTGGTGAAGAGTACGCTGTGTAGTTTTTTTCAGGTACCCGGATGTGTCATGAACAACATGGGTCGGTGTAACCTTCTTCCATACACGCCGTGTGGGTAAAGAACATTCCATGTAGTTTTGTCCTAGGTACCCAGCCGTGTCACGAACAACACGGGTCGGTGTTAACTTCTCTTATACACGTTGTGTTTGTTCGGAACACTCTGTGTAAGGTTCATCCATGTAGACGGCCGTGTAACTGACAACACGGGCCACCAAGACCGTGTCTAGTACACTCCGTGTCCCTAGAGAACATGTTGTGTAGTCTGGGGTTAGTTTGGACCGTGTGGTTCAGCCTTGTAAGGATACTCGGTCAGGGTTTTAGAGTACAAGTACATGCCGTGTGTGTGGATAACACGCTGTGTCGTTTGGGGTGTTACACGACTTATTAGGCAGGGGTACACACCCATGTTAATGGCTTTAATGGACACACCGTGTAGTCATGTTTTGTAAAACATTAATGTTTCTTCCCCCTATTCCTGTTTTGTACTCCTGTGTTTTCAGTCCTTGTTAATTCTGATCTAAGGTGTGATTTTTATCTTTCCGAGCTGTGCCTATGAGACATCCTATAGTTGTACGTCAGTTTCCAAATGATGATCAAACACCAGATATGGCCGATCAGGGACCTCCTGTTGACCCTCCTGTAGATCCTCCTGTTATGCCATCCTTGTAACCTGTAGTTATACCAGTCATAGGCACCGATACACAGTTCAGGGAGGACTTCTTGAGGATGTTACAGACTTTTCTGGGAGCACCACCTCCTGCCCCATCGATGGTTGAGTTGAAGAGGGTTTTTCAGTAGCATCATCCTCCTACTTTCTCAGGGGATGGAGGACCCCAGGCTACAGAGTCGTGGTTCGAGGCCACCCTTACTATCTTTGAGCTTCTGGAGATACCCTTAGAGAAGAGGGTAAATCTTACCACTTATATGCTCCGGGACATCGCCAAGAGGTGGTGGGAGGTGATCTCACAGTCAGGGCGTCAGTAGAGTATGTCATGGGATGAGTTTTGACGCAACTTCTATGACTACTTCTATCCGAATACCCTGAGGGATGATCGATCTTGAGAGTTTATGAGCTTTCAGCTGGGTACTCTTTCTATCATGGAGTACTCATCCCGGTTTACTGAGCTGCATCGTTTCACACCGATCCCAGCAGGTGATGAGTTTTTCCTTTCTAGGAAGTTTGAGGACGGTCTTAGGCAAGAGATCTGTTCCCAGGTCAATATCTTCCAGTTGACTTCAATATCCTCCATCGTCAACCAGACTCTAATTACTGAGCACAATCTGAGAGATTCTTGATTAGTGAGCTAGGGTGGTTCGACATCCAGAGCTGTTGTTCTTCCTACGGATA
This sequence comes from Viscum album, assembly GCA_963277665.1. NCBI lineage: Eukaryota > Viridiplantae > Streptophyta > Magnoliopsida > Santalales > Viscaceae > Viscum > Viscum album. The sequence continues at coordinate 1,235,898,884 of OY728152.1, forward strand.
GTAGGAAGAGTCGCAGAGAGTCTTCTAGACGAGATTGGGGTTCACAGGATACATCTTCTGGCAGCCAGGTTGTATGCTACTAGTGCGGTAGGAGTGGGCATACTAGGACTCAGTGCCAGAGAGATCCAATGGAGTGCTGGTCTTGCGGAAGATAGGCCATCTTCAGCGCTTTTGTCAGATCATCTCACCTTCATCTAGTGGTAGGGGTTCCTCTATGAACCCGTGTTCTAGAGATGCTTCGCCAGTTTCCCACCAGTCTAGGAACTGGAGTTATTCCGGCCGTTCAGTCCGAGGTGGAGGTCGCGGCCATGGTGGTCAGAGACCAGGTCATTAGTGACAGCAGAGTGGATCAGCTCAGAGAGGTCATCCAGGGGCGCAGGGTCGTGGTGCAGGCCAGTCTTTCGCCGTGGAGCAGACCTATCAAGAGCAGGATCCCGGGCCTTCTACAGGTCTAGGTACGATCTTAGTAGCCACAGTTTTATCTTTAGCTCTTTTCGATACTGGTGCTTCCAATATCTTTATCTCTGTTGCAGTTGTGGAGATCCTTGGGCTCTGTATCGTTTCATCTACCGACTTGTTGCCTCTTTAGACGCCATTGGGAACGAGGACATCTAGCATACATCAGTTCAGAGAGTTCCCTCTAGAGTTTGTGGGGTGTCATTTCTTATGGGACCACTATGTCCTAGAGATGTCGAGATATGACGTCATTTTCAGTATGGACTGGTTGGTTCCCTTCCAGGAAGTCATCGATTTCTATCACCGCAGGGTGAGTTTCGTATCACCAGAGGGAGGATCTTTTCTTTATATAGGAGAGTGGGATGTCTAGGCAGGTAGATCTGGACCAGAGCATCATCGGCTAGGGGAAGTTACATCCCAGATTTCCAGTCTTTATCTAGATGACCACGGGACTTCACAGTTAGACTTTCCCCCAGTGGGGGATCGTTTTAGGGATTTCTTTCCAGAGGACTTTTCAGGTTTGCCTCCGGAGTGTCAGGTAGACTTCTCGATTGAGCTCATTCCAAGAGTGGCACCGGTGTCCATTCCTCCTTATAGAATGGATACACATGAATTTCAGGAGCTCAAGAAGCAGTTGGAGGAGTTGCAGGAAAATGGTTTCATCCGACCCAGTACTTCTCCTTGGGGTTCGCTTGTCCTGTTTGCGAAAAAGGAAGACGGAACCCTTCGGATTTGTGTGGATTATCGGAATCTGAACCAGTTTACAGTCAAGAACCGATATCCTTTTCCAAGGATTTATTTCCTCTTTGATCAGCTTCTAGGAGCTCGGGTGTTATCGAAGATCTTCTTGAGGTCCAGTTATCATCAGTTGTGCGTTAGACCATCTGATATACCTCTGACAGCCTTCAGGAGCAGGTATAGTCTATACGAGTATACAGTCATGTCATTCGGTCTCACGAACGTGCCTGCAGTTTTCATGGAACTTATGAACTGAGTGTTCCATCCGTATCTGGACTCCTTCATCGTGGTCTTCGTGGACGATATCTTTGTGTACTCTCACACTCAACACGACCATTCCACACATCTTGAGATCGTTCTGAGTACACTGAGAGAGCATCGGCTATATGATAAACTCTCTAAGTTCCACTTCTAGGTGGATCAGATTCACTTCCTAGGTCACGTCATCTCAGTGAAAGGAGTTTCAATGGACCTAGAGAAAGTGAGAGATGTAGTTTCCTGGGAGCAGCCGAAAAATGTATTTGAGGTGCATAGTTTTCTAGGGTTGGCTGGATACTACAAGATTTTCATATAGGACTTCTCGTTCCTAGCAGCACTATTGATAGGTCTAACCAAGAAGGGGGAAATGTTTTATGGTCAAATCCTTGTGAATCAGGATTTCAGGAACTGAAGGGGAGGTTGATGTCAGCGTCGATACTAGTCTTTCCAGAGCCGGGCAAGGGCTACACTATTTACTCTGGTGCTTTAGGTATCGGGCTGGGATCTGTGCTTATGCAAGGAGATGGGGTCGTTGCTTATGGGTCTCAGCAGTTGAGCCCACATGAGAGGAACTACCCGAGGCATGATATGGAGTTGGAAGAAGTTGTTCATGCCTTGCGCTGTTGGAGACACTACCTTTTAGGAGAGAACTTTTTGGTTTTCACCGACCACAAGAGTCTCAAGATTATCTTCACTCAGCATGATCTGAATATGAGGTAGAGTAGGTGGGTTGAGTATCTTCATTCCTTTGACTTCGAGCTCACCTATACGCTGGGAAAGGGCAATGCAGTGGCTGATGCTTTGAGTCAGATTCAGACAGTTCAGGAGGCCAGTAATGAGTGGCATCTTATGGATCTGTTCTCTGAGATGCACTTAGAAGTGCACGAAAGGCAGGGATATACTATCCTTTCTTCTATAGTTGTTACCACTATACTTCATGATTGGGTACGGAAGAGGCAGCTATCAGATTCAGAGGCCTTAGTCATGTGGGAGAGTGTGTGAGGAGGGGTCCCTCTTCCTAGATGGACAGTGGGAGAGGATAAAATCATTCATTTCCAGGGATGCGTATGGGTGCCAGAAGACATAAGTGAGGAGATGATGCATGATTTTCATTCCTTAGTTTGGGCAGTTCATCCTGGCATCACCAAGATGTATCATGACCTACACCTCCAGTACTGGTGTCCAGGTATGAAGAAGGATGTTTCTAGTTTTTTCATGAGATGTTCTAGTTGTCAGCAGGTGAAAGCAGAGCATCAGCGACCAGTAGGGCTTTGTAGCAGTTACCCATTCCTGAGTGGAAGTGTAACTATGTCACGATGGACTTCCTGACTGGGTTACCAAGGTCACCTTAGGGGAGTGATTCTATTTGGGTTGTCGTTGATAGTCTTACGAAGGTTGCTCACTTCTTGCCGATCAAGGAGACCTTCAATGTTGATGATCTGGGACGGTTGTACATCCGATAGATTGTACGTCTACATGGAGTTCCACACTCAATTGCTTTAGACAGGGATGCATGCTTTACTTCTCGGTTTTGGCAGGGACTTCAGAAGTCTTTGAGTACACATGTACTTTTGAGTACAGCATACCATCCCCAAACCGATGGCCAGTTTGATCGCACGATCCAGGTTCTTGCGGATATTCTTCGGTCTTGCATTATAGACTTCAGCGGTTATTGGTAGAATCATATTCCTCTTATGGAGTTCGCCTACAAAAACTGATTTCAGGAGACCATTCATATGGCACCATACGAGGCTATGTACGGTAGGCCATGCCAATCACCCTTATACTGGCTGGAGGTAGGAGAGGCAGCTTTGCTGGGACCTTGTCTTGTTCAAGAGACCTCTGAGAAGATAGAGCTGATTCGGAAGAGGATAGATACAACACAGTCTTGACATAATTCTTATGCTGATCAGCGGAGATGATCTTTGGATTTTGAGGTTAGGGATCAGGTTTTCCTACGTGTTGCACTGAGGTTGGGACACAAGAGGATTTGGAGACAGGGTAAGCTTTCACCGCGGTACGTCGGGCTATTTGAGGTTTTGGAGAGAGTTGGTCCGGTTGCCTATCGATTGCAGCTACCTCATAGGTACCGGGATATGCATGACATCTTCCACATCTCTCAACTCTGACATTACTTTTCAGACCCGTCTCATGTATTTCAGCCCGAGGAGGTTGAGCTCGAAGTGGATGCATCATTCGAGGAGCATCCTATCCTGATTTTCGATCACAGTACGAAGGTTCTCCGTGGGAGGTCTATTCCTTTAGTATGGGTGCTTTGGCAGCATGGGTGAGTACAGGATGAGACCTGGGAGAGAGAGACGATGTACGATTGTAGTGGCCAGAGCTTTTCGGTGTTTCTTCTTCTACGCCTCACTAGGGAAATTTGGGGATTAATTTCATTAAGGGGGGATGTTTTTAAGAACCCGGATCTCCGTTTTAGGTATGTCTTTCCTTTTTCTGGAGTTTTTAAGAAAAATAAAGTTTTTGGAAATTTTTGAAGTACACGTCGTGTAGTTTCTAAATACACGTTGTGTACTCTTTTCCCACTCAAAGCCGTGTAATGGTCATGTCCGGGACACACACACAGTGTGTAGGGGTGACGTGGAGTCCAATTTTTAGCGGAGTACAGAAAGACCTAGTACACACCGTGTACTCTAAAAGTACAAGTTGTGTACTTTTTTTCATTAAACGGACCAGGGTCACGCCTAATCGACGAAATGCCCTTCTTCTCTAGCTTCTTCATCCGAGAGCACCGGGAATCCGTGGATCTTCTATGATCCACCGTTCCTCCGTCTGTTCTCCGATTTTAGCATGGTCGATTGCATTGGAATCACAGCGGTGAGTTCTTCCTTCTTCTTGAGCCTTGTTTTCCAATTTCTCCTCATTTTCAAGTTATTGTGGTTTGAGAGTTTTGGATGTTTTCTTAGATCTACAACGTTAATGGGAGAATCAGTCATCTTGGTTCAAGTATATTGACCTCCTATGATCGAGGTATGTGGTTTGTGACTTATTGTTCAAAGTCCTTGAGTTTTATGTGCAAATTCCACCAATACCCGTGAACGGGGTATTGGGTGTTTAACTTTTTTTCCTTGTAGTTTTCCTGCCTTATTTTTATGCTTGTGTAGAGGTAAATTAATCATGTTAAGAGATATTTTGTTGTACTTGGATGTTTTTCCCATTCTTTTTTCTATTTACGGCCATAGGGTTTTGTTTGCCTTTGGCTGTTACACCTATTTCCATGCCTTGTGTCTATAGGATGGAGTGTATTTGTATAACAAGCTTGTTTCCCTATAGAAAGTTAGAAAATTAGCTCTATAGGTGTGCTTTGGTTAGCCAAGTAGCTCTATAGGTGTACTCTGGCCTTATAGCATTATTATGCACTGACCGGCATGGGACTGAGAGAACCTGGTACTGTAGACTATAAGGGATAGACCATGTGAGCTTCCCAATGAGTCTTAGACATTATAGACTATAGGAGAGTAGACCGAGAGAGCTTCCTCATAGAGTCTTGGATGTTAGACTATAGAGGATGGACCGAGTGAGCTCCCAGAGAGTCTTGGATTATTATAGACTACATGATGGTAGACCGAGTGTGCTTCCTCAGAGAGTCTTACCTTGGTTGTTTTCTCTTTAAGAACCTTCCAAGGATAGATGAGGAATTGACCAAGTGAGCTTCCTCGGAGAGTCTGTGGTATACCTATGGCTGTAGGAGAAATTGACCGAGACCGCTTCCTTAGAGAGTCTCTAGACCATGGGGCTAAGAGGGTTAGACCGCGTGATCTTCCTCAGAGAGTCCCTGACTACCCTAGACTATAAGGGGAATTGACCATGTGTGCTTCCCCAGAGAGTCTCATAAATTCGTATGACCAAACCAAATGGGTTAGGCTGAGTCCAGTGCCCAGAGGGTTGTGGTACTTCTTGGATAGGACCAGAGGGGGATGTTTGCGAGTACCTCCCAGAGGGTTTCCTGCTTGTTAGCTGTTTGCTTCACTGCTGTTATTGGTTGTGGATTGATTACAGTTGTGTATCATCCTGGTTTATTGCTTACTGTTTAATGCCTACTGCTTTGCTGTTGCAGTTTACTATTTATTGAACTTTTACCTTCCATATAATCACTGACTGTTAGGCACAGATCTTCGGGTGGTTTCCTACTGGGATTTTATCTCACACACTATTTGGGCCCAAGAAGACTATTTTTTTGCAGGTATAGACAAGGTCAAGCACCCTTCGACTTCTGGTACATGATTTCTTGGAGTAGGAGAGCATGGGACCAAGCTTTGGCTTGCGATGCTGAGGAGCTATTAACTTTTCTTTTATACTTTTTTTGGTACTGTGGTGTTTCAGAATTGTGACTTGTTTGGATTATTTACTAGAGTTGTATCGTGCATCATTCCATATACAGATATGTGCTCCAGTTTGTTGATTTAGTCTTCCGCTGTTTATTATTGTTGGTTATTTTATTCTTCCGCTATTGCATTTCTATTAATTCCACTATGTACTCTGCCAATGAGGGCATAGTTTCCCCATTATCACACTTAGGTCCCTCACTGCAAGTTGGCAGCCTCTAGCATTTGGGGAAATGTGCTTGAGGCCATGTGACCAACTGCGTATGTGGTGCCTCTGGGTGGGTTCCAAAACCGGGACGTTACAAGATCTTTCCATTTAAAGTATAGACACCTTGGTTGTTATTATTATTTTAATTCTCCATACTCAGTAACTCCTTGGATCTTTAAGAGGGGATGTTAATTTTATTTGATACCACTTGTGATTCCCTAGGATGGATTAATCACTAAGTGGGGGTTAATCAGTGGTCTTATTTTATAAATTATTTTTTTATCTTAATATCTTAGACTTATAAAATTCTTGATTCACTCACTGAATTACCATAGATTCACCTCATGTGAAGTATAAATAAGAAAAATCAAAACACATCGGATTTATAGGTTTCATCCCGAAATACCTATTCTTTATCATTATTGGTTATTCCACAAATCATGGATTCTTCCATTATCAAAATAATTGGTTACACCATAGACCTTCCCAGTCTGATCAATATAGAGTCTCATTATGTCTTGAATTCTAGAGTCCCACTAGAAGAAACAAATCTCATATACAATGTATGATCCAAATAAATAATGATATATTTCCTCTCTAAGATTCATTTACACATCATTATGTAGATATACCTCCACAAATAGGCTAGATCAATAGGTCTTCACTTGTGCACCTTCAAGTCTGTACACCTAATACTTCTTCAGATTATATTAAACTAGCTTTCTTAGCTTTCTAAAATCTTTATGTGATCTAGTTCTCCTCAACTCTTTGAATAATCAGGAATAGTAGGTATCATTATCCTTTAATGTATCTTGACTTCAAACTCATTCATATCTCTTTGATATAGTGATGTATCAGGCTCTCAATTCTTCATAATTTTCACACTCAGTATTCTTAAGCTCTCATTAATTAATCACACTCTAATTTTCTTATTTTACTTTTTTTATTCATAGTATTTTTATCATCAGTCTCATATTCAAAATATTAAAACTCCTCATGTATTGGTCTACTGGAAATATTCTCATTAAAATTTAGAAAATATTTCTAGTTTCAATTAACGTATTTAAATTGATCAAAATCTTTTTCCAAGTCTTATTCTATAATTTTTTATAAGACTTGGATACTTTCCTTATTTGAATTCCCATAAAATCCATGCATTTAAATTCTTTCAAAATTTCATCCATGTAAACATACAAGTTTTCATGTAGAAAATTTGAAATATGGCTTTGTGGATTCTGGCATAGAATTCATCCCAACACCCAAAACTCCCCTTTAGCTATTATTCCTTTAATATCATATTGGATTAGGAACATTTTATGGGTCATAATATTTTAATCCAGGAAGATCAGGTAAAATCATCATCTGATTTATTCACATTTTACTTAGAATTCATAATATTGGAATTCTATGTTTTCTCTTATTCCATATGAATTTGTAAGAAATACAAAGTGAAAATTTGATCACAGATGTAGTTGAATCTGCTCAAATTTAATTATTTTCAAAATTACTTAAAACTAGTATAGTAAGGAGTAGGAGTATCGTATCCACAGAGAAGGTGATATAAAATTTTATGTCTAAAACAAAGAAAAACAAGAAAAAAAATTAAAATAGTGGAAATGTTATTGTTAAGGTGATTATGAAACAATAGAAATGATAGAGATGAAGAGATAGACTGGAAGGTGATGAAATTAGGGGGAATAGACCGGTCCAAATTGATTAAAAATTATTTTCTCTATTAAAGCTTCAATAAACACAATTGTGAAAATGCCTATGAAGAAGGTGTGTTGAAACACCAACCATTTCTAGGTGATCTATAGAGTATATTGAACTCTCCTGAAAGATGATTAGACAACCAAATTTCAAGAAAATAATTTTTCATTGATGAGGAAGAGATACACATCCTTTGCCAATTTTTGGTACTTTAGATGATACTCAATGTGTGAAAATATTACCTATCTTCTCCTTATTACACTTAGAATAACACAAAAATGATGCTCATTAGGATAAAAATGAATATTATTTTACATTAAACTACACTAACACATTTATGAAAAAAAATAAAAATGGATTGAAAGTATCAATTCATCCCAATCTGACTCCCCTAAAATAAATTAATCTCACATGGTTACAAAAACAAAATAATATATATATTTAGGAAATTTCATCACTAAACATAAATATAGGAAACAGATAAAGAGAATGAAAGCTCCTCTATAAAATTATCCTTCTTCCTCGAGCTCCAGCTCATTCGATTCCTGAATTGAGAGTGTTCTTATTTTTTCTCTAACTCTATGCTCCAGAATCTCTTCTATTCTCTCATCTGGTCCCAAAATTATTCTAGACTCTAATGAATATTATTCTTATAAATATTTCGTCAATGATTTTTTTTATTTACACCACATATCTTTATGACCTCTAAATGAGAGTTTAAATTCCCCAGTCTTTTTATTAATGCATTACCAATCAGGTAAAACTCTCCAATGAACTCTCATCATTGTATAAAATTTCTCCATCTATTATTTATGACACATATCAAAAAAAATGTTTAATAACCTTGAATAACATTATTGAATCCAGAACACTTCATCTATTATTTGATAGAGACTCATGTACTTTATTTAAATCCATTTATGACTCTTAGTTCTCAAATTCTATCCTCAAATAGAATTCAAAGAAAAATTATAACCTCTCAGAAAACATCATGTCAAAACCCAATATCTTCAAAATCAGAAGTTCTCATGCCAAGGCTTAGATTTATGGAAACACAAGTCCTTAAATAGGTTGCCTCAATATTATCCAAGAAGGTTCAACCAACCGTCTTCTTCTAAGGAAATTTGACAAACACTTTATGTGCGCTTAAAAAAATCATTCAATAATAGAATTGGGAGAATTGAGACCCCTTCATTTCATATCAAACCCAAATATAAAATAATACCTAATAAAAAATTGATACAATAGCTCAAAACCAATTCCAATAAAAGAAGCAACTTCAGAACACTCGAATCAACTTTGGTTTGAGATCCATTCTTCATCCACCACAGAACCTCATTATTGGAGTCAAAAGTTGAATTTAATTCCATATATATTCAACCTCAGCATACACAGTTTTAGTTAGTGATATTGATTTGATCTTAAAATTCATCACCATTTTTATAGTCTTGGATCGGGTTCTTCGTTTGCAGATGGACGCTCATGGAAAGTGGATCTTCAACCTTCACCATCTTCCAAAATCAACCCAAATTTTTGGTTAAAAACATTTTCCCATCTTGAATTTGACCAAATCAATAATTAGATCACCACAACAGACCAACTCGATTGGATTATTCTCTGATCTTATAGCATAGAATCCTCATGGAACTTTCTCAAAACTTTATCTCTGGTCACATGATCTTGGACTCGATAGGTATTCATATATTCATATTCGAGATTTTATTAGATGATTCAGTCAGCCTCCCTTATTTAAGTAGTTCTAGATCCTCATTCATCCAATCCATGATTTTTATTATCCAAATATGGTGTTTTCTTATTAAAATGAGTATGGATTAGACAAATAAACTACCTCAACATGCGGGATCTGTCTTTGTTATGCTCAGTCAGAATCTTGGTTGAGGCTTTGATATCATCATCGATAGATCTTCTTTAACAAACTCAACTTCGATTAAAGCATACATTTAATATTCTCTTATAAGATTCAGTAATATTCCATTTTGAGATTGATCGGAATTAACAGTACATGGTTGGTTAGACTCCATCGATCATCATCTTCAACTGAGTCTCAGTAGACTTAGATTCATTTTCAGTTGTAGGAGAGAATCGGGTACGTTGTATTCACGTGCCTGAATAAATGGATACATGACCTCCTAAAATTTTGGCAACATCAGTGCTTCCTCAAATACCCTATGTGGATGTAGGAATATTTAGATATGTGTGATTGGGTATAAAATTGACTACATAATATGGTATCTACATAGATATGTTGAAATTTGGCTACATAGTTACTACTTGAAAAAAAAATACATGGATTCTCGTGCACACAAAAATTGAGGAATTTAAATTGAAAAATATAAATAAATAAAAACAAGATATAATAAAAATAAATTAAATTAAAATTAAAATTCAAAATACATTAAACATTTAAATGAATAGATTAAAGGTTAAATTAAAATAACATTTATTAAAAATTTCAGAAACAAAGAACACAAAATAGAAAATTAAATAATTACTAAGAATAAATCACCACATAAAATTAATAATTTAAAAAAAAATTAAATTATAATAAAATAAAATATTTATTGAATGGACATAATATAATTTAAACATAAAAATACACATAATTCATAAATAATTCATAAAACTAATATTTAAACAATAAAATGATCACAACACAATAATTAACTAATTAAAACATAATTTAACATTAAATTAATAATTTATACATCAAAAGAGATGTGGAAAAACACTTAAAATAAAGGTCGCAACAAATTCCCTCACACATAAGATTTTCATTTTGTTCTCAAGTAATCAATTAGCCAAATTTAATGGAAAAAAATAAATCAAAAAATTGAAAATTCAGTAAGAATTATTTTTAAAAATGATTTTCACTCATGGATTATTTCAATTTGAAAATGTGAATACCCTCTCAAATTGAATTTATTTAGTGAAAATCGGTTAATATTTTTAAAAAAATATTAAAATAAGAATTTAAGGAGAATTTAACAAACATAAATTTCCATCCAACTGAAAGTCCCAACATCTTTTTACCTCTATGATATTGGAATAAAATATACTAATTAATCATAATAATTACACACATTATTTAATGGGGTGGAGTGATAATTTTTTAACAGAATAAAAAATAACTACTCCAGCAGTTAATAAATAAATAATTAGATGAATAATGGAAGAAGGATTTCAACCTAGATTTATATTTTCAATTCATAATCCATTTGGATTCATATATTATGAATTAAATTCAAATTAAAATTTTCAAATTCAATGATTATTGTATAACTTTCTCCAAAATATTTCCAAGGGAATAATTTAAATATAGAGATAAAAATCATTTAATTAATTGAATCTAAGAGGTAATAAAGATTAGTCTTCTCAAAGTGCAATCACAACCTTAAAATTTTGAGAAATAAATTCACCCAATGAAAATTCTAAAGTAATGATTAAAAACTCGTAATTTTGAAAAAGAATATATTTTTTATGGGCTCGTATTAGAAAAACATTAATAGAATTTTAGACCCATTACCCTCACTTGAAACCCAAAAATTTCCCCATTATTTAATATTAATTGGGAATAAATAGTTTGTATAGTTTATTTTCAAAAATATTTTGAAAATCAGTAGTGAAAAGAATGTTTGAGGGTCACAAGTCAGCTCAAAAATTATTATGCCCCACAACACGAAAAACTAGAAAAATTCATAGCATGCACAAAAATACCTACTAGTTACTACTTAAAAAATCAAGCATGCAATAATAGACATGCTAACACATTTAATTTCAAAATGGTAATTATTCGGGAACCAAAATGATCATACAAGGAAAATATTCAGCATTCAAAGACTTCAAACTAGAATTGGTGACCAATATGTGTTACATGATAATTTCATCATGAATTTCACTACTTTAAGTCAGTTTTCAGTGATTTTTTTACTAAAAACAATAAGAATATTTTTTAACTAAAATGAGAACCAAAGTAACATAAGTCGAACTAAAAATATCCTAGAATAGAGATTTGACACTTGAATTTCAGCACGAGACGTCTCCCATTTTTTCACTTGAGTATGTTACTATGGTAAGACCATAATTCAGCTTCTACAAAATGATAATTTCAAGAGTTAATTATATAATTTAAAGTATAAATAAAATAAAACCATATATAATATTTAGGGAATTTTTATCTAATTTTCTCTAAAAAGAAACTGACTCATCAATGATTCACACCTGACCTCTTCCAAGGAATTACCAAAAAGGAAAAAAAGGAAAAAATATTGAATCCAAATTTTCAAGGTCATAAAAATGATTCCATGTAAATATTGGGAATATAGGGGAAAAATGGAGAGCTACACACAACCAAGTAGAAGAAATTTATTCAAACAAAAAAATAGAGACTTAGAAAATTGTGGGTTGCCTCCCATACAGTACTAAATTTAAATTATTTAAATTTAATTTACCCCATAATGTGTTCTATACATGATAATTATATGGGTATAAATTATAATTAATCAAGGACTTGGTATTATGTTTGGAAATTTCAGTAATTTCACTCAATACTTTAAGTAATTCAACAGCCAGAGGAATTCTCTCCAAATAATAAAAATTTCAAGGACTAATCCTCCTTACAGTAGTAGCTTCCAGACCATAATTTTCATTCAAATAATAAAGAAAATGATAATACAATATATAAATATTCATAAAATAACCAACCTCCCTACTCAATTACTCACCCACACTATCCCCTACACTAAATATATTCACAGTTTTAGAAAAATATGAAACTATTTTTCAACCTGCTCACTATGAACATTAAGATGACTCACAGATTCAACTTCATTGGGTGTATTATGGGAATATTCCTCAATATTTTCTAAGAATTTTTAAAATTCATGGAAAAAAATTTCATCATCAAAGTAATGAAATGAATCGGGGATGGAAAACGACACAATAGTTTGAGAAAATTGCTCACTACCAACAATATTCCCAAATTCAACTCCATTATGATATGCAAGGGATACCTCCTCAAGATTTACTAAGAATTATCTATGATTGAGGATAGAAGAATGAAAATCAAAATAGCTTAGATTAGTAAGAGTATAAATTCTGTCCACATCTAGAAAACATCCCATATTCTCAATTCCTACACTCTCTACAAGTTGGGATGAATTATTTTCATCTTCTAAGGAACAAAACTCACCTAACACTTTTTTCCATTATTTAAACACTCACATTAAGCTGAGCATCTAGAAATAGGCTTTCACTTATTAGCTTAATGGGAGTAGAATGTTGATTCCAAGTTGGAAACAAGAGAGGACTATGAATTGTGAACATCATCATGAGAAACCCTTTTAAATTGAACATTTGGGTATGAATGGACCACTTCATGGACCTAAGAAATAAATTTCCTAATATAACTATCAATTATCTCTATCTATTCCAGATAAAGTGTGGACCCACATTTGAAAAAAAGTTTCTAAAATTTTTCATTAATAGACTCACTAATCAAATCATCAAAAGGATGGTTCTTTTCCAATGTAAACTCATCTATAAACACTTCTTAAACAACATATATCAACATAAAACTCACTACAAGAGGGGAATATTTAAAAACAATGAACTCCTCTTGATCCTCATCGGTCTGAAGGGTCACTTTTCCCTTCGATGCATCTATAAAATCCCCAATAGTGGCTAGAAATGGCCTACCTAGAAGGATAGAGACTTTATTATCACACTTAATTTCAAGAATGAGAAAACCAATTGGGAGTGAAAGATTTCCTACATCAACAAAAAAGTCATCTACCCATCTATAAAGAAATTCAAGTGACCTATTTTCTAATTATAGGGATACTGAAGTTTTTTTTAGCTTCTAAATATTTAACTTTTTGAATAAGGAGTAGTTTGTAAAGTTGATTCTAGAACCTAAATAACACAAGCTCCTAATCTCCTCACAAACAAAAATTTTACAATAAATGAAAAAGGATCTGTGTTCTTTTAATTTTGTAATAATGTTTCTTTGAATAATTTTACTATAATCCTCATTCAAATTAATAGTTCAACTCTCACCCTAATCCATCTAATTATCTAAGAATCTTTTGAGAAATTTAAACAAAGAAGGAACTTTATTCAAATAAACTATAAAGGGGATATTGATATTAAATATCGTAGACAATTAAAGGAATTTAAATCAATAAAGTTCATTATTATTTTTAATCCTTTGTGGAAAAGGAAATAGATTATCATAATTCTTCAAAATAATTTGTCTGCTCTCCTCATCTTCAAACCTCTTCTTATTCTTTCCTTATTTGATGAATTCCCACTTCATCTTATTTTTTAATTGGATTTTTCAATTTAATATTAAAATTTTATTTATAGATGTACATTCCTATCAAGATTTCTAGATTTTTTGTTTTCTAGATTTCCATTTTTAGGAACATAAAAAAATGTAGGCTTAACTTCCCTAGGTTATTTTCTAACTTATTCTTTTGTATTTTGATCAAATTTAGTAGTGATGACTATCACATTTTCCTTGAGATTCATCACAGTAGTTCAAGGTAACTTCCCTTTATGTCCTCCTCCTATTTCCCTATAAATTTGTCCCATTTGTGACTCAAGATTATGAATTCTATATCTTTTCTAACCCTTTCTAAATCAAGTATAGCCTTTTGGGAATATAACTCAACTTTTTGAGAGTCAAATGTTCGTATAAACTATTCAAAAATTCCCCTAACATACACTTGATAATTTGAGTATTCAAAATTTAATTGGTTCTAAAATTATGGTCTAGGTTTTTTTATAAAAACAAGAGCAATGGATTCTTTCAACACACCTTGATCTTTCCTTGATCATTTGGGATAATTTTTGTAACTAAAATTGTACTGATTCGAGAAAGGGTCATTGAATGATTGGTTTATAACCCTAAATTCAAAAAATGGGAACTCTATTTAGGATATATATATATATAAATGTTGGGAGAGTAGTTTTGAGACTGACCATACATCCCACAATCACAACACTGGTCCCTAAGTGAATTTTCATTAACTATAGTGGTCTAGGTTCTAGTTTCATCCCTATGAATAACTCTCTTCCATGTACTTTTATGTTGGTACTTATGAAAAAGTTTGTTGAAGATTTTTTTATCCCATTAGCAATCATGTTTGAAAAATCACCACTATAACATTGATCCATAAGATTCTTATTATAATTAGTGGGATATTATAGAATAAATCCATCAAGAGATGTGGGGAAAGCTGGTGGTTGAGAAATTTTATAATAATTTCCATAAACATGACCCCAAGTCTCATTGAAAAGATCATCCTTATATTGAACAAAATCGATGATTTTATGCCTCCCTTTGACGGTAGTGTTTTGAGGATAAAATTTAGAAACAAATGAGTTGAAAAGTTGGTCTCATGTGTCAAAAATTTCCCAAACTAAATTGTGGAACCAGATCCAATACCTATTAATTAATAAAAATGAGGAGTCTATCAACCTAGGAACTACCTCATTCAACCCATGCAAAGGTAAATATGATGTCTGACCATAAAAATACCTAATTAATTCAAGCAAATCGTCATTGGGTTAACCACCAAAGGAGGGTAACATAGAGAGGTAAGATTGTTTAATATCATAATTTTAATACCCAAGGGATAAATTTTTGAAAGATGAGTTATTTTAAATATTGAAAAGATATAAATCCCTAATCCTAGGCCTCTCAGAATTCTCATTCCCAGGTTGAGGTGAAAATATATTTTCATTTTCCAATGTAACTCTCTGAATTTCCAAATGCTAATTTTCTATTCATATTTTTCCTTATTATTAAGGTATTATAAATGTATATTAATCTCAATAATTAGTGGTTCTATTTTAGATTTATAATTTTCCTTTATGTTCATATGATTTCAGGTTCATCTGTTTAAAAACACCACACTACAATGAAATTCAATAAGATTTTTTAGAATGTTTTTTTTTAGATTTTTTTAAAAATAGTTTAAACATTTTTTTATTTTTTTTTGTTGGTCTCACACACCCTCCCCAGTAATGGTGACAAAATTTGACACAAATATAATTGAAACCATGAAAACTTATTGATTTTTAAAACCAACATAAAATTAGTATAGTATGGAGTGAGAGTATCATATTCATATAGAAGGTGATAAAAAAGTGTGCAACAAAAACCAAGAAAAAAATGAAAATAGTGTAAATATAGATGTGATGGTGATTGTGAAACAAGATAAATGAGAGAGAGAGTGGGAGAGACTGGAAGATGATGAAATTAGGGGGATTGTAGTGGTATGAATTGATTAAAACAGTTTTCTTGGTTTAAAATTAAATAAACACAATTATGATAGTGATTATGAAGATGGTGTACTGATAAACCTAACCATAATTAGATGATTTCCAAAATATTGTGAAGTCTCCTAAAATATGATAAGTCAACCAAGTTTTAGGAGAATAATTTATAATTGATGGAGAAGTATACATCATCCTTTTCCAATTTTCAGTGTTTCAAATGATGCTCAAAAGTAGAAATATTGTCTATAATATTCTATCGGTACTTCAAATAGTGAAAGAATTATTCTCATAAAGAACAAAATAAAGATCACTATACATTAAACTATATTGAAAAAATTATGAAACTCAAATCAAAATATATTGAAAATATCAATTCATCCCAATCTGACTCCCCTAAAAGAAATTAAGCTTTCATGTTTGTAAAAAATAAAACAAAAATATATTCAATAAATTACGTCTCTAAATATAAATATAGTTAAAGTAGAAATAGAATGGAATCTCCTTAATTATCTCCAATATTGAATTCAAGGAAGTAGAAATTTTTTGAAGGTTAAAATTTAAAAATATTTATAATAAAATAGTGAATGCTTCATGTGAAAGGCCACAAGAAAGTTTAAAAATTATTTAATTATTGTATGTAGGAGAATCTATGTAAGATAATTTTCTTTTTGCAGCCACGTATCCAAATTAATAAATATTCATTTTCCATCCCAAATCACCTATCCAATTAGCTACATAATCAAAAATATGGATTTGTTCATTAGGTATGAATTTATTCACATCCACATAAGGTAATTGTGGAAGTAGACATGTAGCCTAATTTTTAAGATACCACATATCTATTTATTTGGGTATGTGAATACCACATATTTGATTCCCCCCAATAGCTGAAGAGAAGTACCTGAGCTTTCGATTAAAGATGGATGGATATAAGGCCAAAATAACTCAATATTGGGAGTATTGATTCCTAATATTTTGACAATGATGGGTGTGTTGAATCGAGGTCATCCCACCACAAAACCATGACTAAAAAATATGAGATTTACTAAGCTCAATAGATATGTGGGTGTTTTCAATAAAGAATGAAGAACCTTAGCTCATGCCGGAGATGAGTTAGGTTTCTGAGGCTTGTTGATAAATCTTAAATACCAACTTTTTGGGAATTCAACATTGGGATTGTACTATATTTTATATGTCTTCGGGTAGTCAAGGACGTAGAAACATAATTTTAGGTCGAGTGAGAATATAGGTTGTAGATGACCGAACGAGGTCTAAGCCAAAGCAACTGCATCATCATCTGATGAGGCCAGTTGATTGATCTAAACTTAGATATTGTTTGAAGTTTATGATGTTTTGATCAAATTATTAAGGGAAAATAGAGTTTGAAAAAAAAAATTCAAAGTTGGTCCCAGTTGAGGTTGTTGATTTCGAATCTAGAAGAAGATTAATGTGTTTTCTTGGAGTTAGAAACAATGTTTACCAAGTTGGAGATTGAGATTTTTTTGATCATTGGTGTGATTTTTCCTGTTGCAGGTTCTTGATTCGAGAAGACGATGGGGCCTTAGGTTTCAGAAAGCTACATTTGTGAATTTGAAGATAGTTACACCCAACATGCTTGAGAGAGTGTCTCATTGAGCTTGGGTTGGATTTGATGAATATTTCATGTATGTTGGATTTTTTTCTATTGATCCATCAAGAATGGGAGTAGGATGTGGGATCAATTATTGAAGGTAGAATAATTCATGAATCTAATTAATTGAGGATAATTTTGTCATGGGTGAAGTCGTTTGATGAAGAAGCTGAGTGAGTCGTGGAAGAATTCAAGATCCCTGATTTCTCAAGTCCACTACTAATTTAAGGTGGATAGAGAAGATTTTCAACGGTCCAATTCTTACAAGATAAAATTTCCCTATCTTTAATGAATGTTTTTTCTATAAATTGAGCTCTTTAAGAGGTAGGAGATTCTAGATTGGGTCAATTGGTAAACGAAAATGATTACTTGTTAGTAAGGGTGTAATTCTAACCTGAAAGCCCAAGAGGCCCAACCTGAAATCCTGAGCTGCCCGGCCTGGCAAAGCCCGCATCGGGTCAGGCCGGGCTCGGGCCGTGGGTTCATCAGGCCTGACCTGGGCCTATCTACGAAGGCCTGCGGACCAGGCCAGGCCAGCCCAAAAAATCCCAACCTGCTGGTCCATGCGAAGCCCATCCCGCTAGCCCATGCGAAGCCAGTCTGCTGTAAAAAAAATAATGGTAAACTACTGGTAGGGAGATTCAATTCTGTTACCAAAAGCATCCAAGCCTGCACCTAGTATATTATCACTAGACTATATATATATATATATATGTATGTATGTATGTATGTATGTATGTATGTATGTATATGTATATCTATATGTATATGTATATATACCAATGATATATGTGTGTGTGTGTGTGTGTATATATCAATGATATATGTATATATATATCATTATAAATTAACAAAAAATAATATATATATATATATATATACATAAAATTATTATTATATATAATTATAATGTCTGTGTGTGTCAATATATATATACATTTCTCGGCCTTTTGGCTAAGATCAAGTGTGTGTGTCTATATATATACAATGATATATAATTATATATATAATAATAATGTATATATATAAACAAATCCATTATTAATATATATCAATTAAGTGTGCCTTTTGAAAATCAATTAATATATATATATATATAAATGATTTAATATATATATATATAAACAAATCTAATAATATATATATGTGTATCAATGATTTAAAATTATATATATAATAACTTTTTGTATATTAATAAAAAAAATAACACACTCACCTAATGATGTTCGTGCAAGTCCCCCAACCTCATTAATTTTTTTAAGTATGTTGTAACTTCTATATATTATATATATTATACACATATAAATATATTTAGAAAAAAAAATTAACCCCCCACTGCGGTGCACCCCAAACCCCTAATTATTATTTTTACAATTTTCGCGCACATCCTCCTACCTCATTATTTTTTTTAAATATGACGAAACTTGCATATTATATATATGTGTGTATATATATATATAAATAAATCTATTAATAATATATATATGTCAATGATATGATATTATATATATGTATATAAAATTTATTAATAATATATATATAAATCTATTAATAATATATATCAGTTATGTGTGGCTTTTAAAAATCCATTAATAATATATATATATATATATAAATGATCTAATATATACCTAATTATGTTCATGCACATCCCCTAACCACATTAATTTTTTTAATTATGTTTCAACATGCACATATTATATATATATATATATATATAATTAGAAAAAAATTAACCTGCCCACTACGGTGCACCCCCAAACCCTAATTATTTTTTTTAAAAATTTTATCATATGATATATATATATATATTGTAAAAACCCAAGGTTTTTAGAAAAATAAAATGCATGAAACTTTGTTTTAAGTAAATATTTATAACTATCCTTTAAATATAATTTTGCAGCTTCTATGTTTGGAATTTTGAAAAACAGTCATCAACAATTTTGTTCAATAAGTTATTTGGAGTCTCATGGAACCAACTTGTTTTTTTGGTGAATAGTAACACACCCTTATGAATAGTAATATTAACAGTAATATGACCCTAATGAATAGTAAATAATATTATTTTTTTATTAAGGCTTTAAGATAATAATATCTTGGTTAATTTTTAAATGTGATATAAAAGCAGTTATAGTTTTAAAATTGTTTATTTTTTAATTAAGTAATATTTTATTCAGAAATTAAATTAATGATATTTAGAAAATTATTTTCAAAAAATGGACTTCATTTTTGAATTATACACATTCAAAAATTGTTAGGTTAAATTTTTGGGATTTTTCTGAAATAGTTGATTTTTCAGTGAATAGTAAAAATGCAGTTTTGAGTTTCAGTGTGTCAATGACATCATTAATAATGTAATAATGATGTAATAAATCTGGTCTACTTGTTTATAGTAAACTAAGAAGTGAGGTGTGACAAGTTTCTAATACCTTGGGCAAATACCGTGGGCAAGCCCATGGTTTTGCAAATACCACTAATGAGGTGTTCCTTGGAAATTATTAAAATATTCTCTCACTTTTTCTATAAATACCAACCCATTACTTCATGAACATAATTAAAATTTCTTCATCAACAATGTTTTGGCCACCTTACCTCCCTAGTAGTTCTCCCAAGGTTTCCTCAAGACCCTAAGGTCCCAACCTTCATGTTTTGGGAGTTACTCTACAAGGTAATAGAATTCTCAACTTCTTTCTTTTTCCATTAAAGTTATCTTTTATGTCATATAACATTAAAGTTTCCATACCATGTTATTATTTACTTATTATTTTTGATCTATTATGTATTATGATTCATTTTGGGATGGGTGACCCCTGTCCCCTCTCTTTTTAAATTTTTCTAAAACAATGTTGCATAGTCGTTAGGCTACATGATTTTTGTAAGGGATTTCTCAATTATTCTTTTATTTTGAGTGAATTTGTTTTATTATTATTTCCTCATATCCTCTTACCAAAGAGGAATTAAAGATCCATAAATAATTTATATTCTTTATGTTCTCATTTTCATGTAAAATTCATCATCATTCTTTTTATTCTCTCCCACTTATTCATAGAATAAAAACATTGTATCTGATGTGTCGAATTACCGACATCATGGACGATGTGATTTCAATTTTCATTACTTCTTTCAAGTCTAGTCATGAAACTATTTTTATGGTTAAACTGGGTTATAATATATTTATTATGTTTCATCCATGGTTCTTGAATTATTTTGTACTCATGGATTTAATTTATAATAGAAAATGAGGTCGTTATTATCAAAGAACCACTAAAATGATCTAAACAAACATCATTAATGTTTTAACTTATGAATCATACTCATATTCTCACGACCCGTCCTCGGGGCCCATGTCGTGACTACCCCAAGCCCGCCTTCAATAGGCCAGGGGTTGGCGACTAGCACCAAAGGCGTAAATCCCGATATAATGGAAGACATTGCCTTTAAGAAAGAAAACAAACACCACAGAGCATGCAAGAATAACTAAACACTAAGTAAACTGAGTACAAATGTAAGTGCTGGAAAGTAAATGGGCCAGAATAAAAAACCCAACTGAAATTAAAGTACAACTGAAAAGAAAGTACAACAGCAGAAAGGTAAAGTAGCAACTCTGATCCATCCTCTGGAATTCCCATCTAAAGGGTGGGTACAGATATTCTCCTCTGCTCCTCAGCTCAAGTCGTCTGCTCCGAGTACGTCCTGTCCAGTGATCCACCTCCAGGTACCATCCATCTCCATGATCTCCCACCTCGATCAACACTATCTGTCATTTTCATCCAACACAACGTAGTGTGGGCATAGCCCGTACAGGGGTGAGTATACGCTACTCAGTAGGGACCCCAAGACCCCTGAAGGTCTCCCCGAATCCATAAAGGATAAATCACAAAGGAAAGATACAATCAAAAAGTAACAACCAACACTACTTAGGTATATTCCCATTCATATACCTAAGTAATCTATTCTAGATCGGCACCAGCACATGAGCTCAAGTACAACCCAGTCCACACAGGAAAGCACAACCCAATCCACACAGGATAGCAATACAATAATATCGAAGATAGTGATTGTAAGTTAAGACTAAACTCACACCGGTATACTTCTTTGTAAGACAATAGAGATGATCAGATGTAGCCACTAATTCATCTAAGATATCGGACCCACCTAGGATACAAGACCAGCTAAGCTGTCGGACCCACAAAGGATACAAGACCAGCTACTCTGCCGGACCCACATAGGATACAAGTACATAGTCAAATACTATCGGACCCACATCAGATACAAGAACAGTATTCATCACCATCGAACCCACAACAGATTCCATTACGGTCTTCATAGCTGTCTAACCCACGGAGGATCCAAGTACAGTCGTCCTCGCTGCCGAACCCACGGAGGATCCAAGTGTAGTTGTCATCGTCGCGTCGCAGCCAGCTCTAGGGTTCCCGCACACAGCATGCTCGATTCCAGGAGGGTACGCTCCACGAGCCAAGGGGATCGATACATCAACTGTCACGTAGTCCATAGTTTATGTATCACAAACTTCTGTCTCATCAAAAGGAACTCAACGTGACAGACGGCGCATCAATCGGACGCCCGGTTCGAGAGATATTGGCTTTTTCGTCCCAGGGTCCCGGTTGGTTTTTATGCTAAAACCAACCCAACTGTACTCTAGTGGAGTAAGCCAAAATAACCTTCTCACTAAGAGGAATCCAACAATGTTGACAGCACATCAATCGGATGTTCAGAGCTTAAGTTATAAGTGTTTCCGCTCCGAGGGCCCGGTTGGTTTCGTGTTTGAACCAACCCGACTATACCCAAAGTTCTCTAAAACATTGAGTGTAATATAAAAAAATGACCATCTCGATCCAAGGATCTCTACGCAACTGATGGTGCGTCGATTGGAGGTTTGTAACCCATGTTAGGGTCATTTGAACGGATATGTCTGGAAAACAGGGGTTCGGGCCCGGTCCGACCTGGCCCGATACCCCTGGGTCGGCCTGACCCAAGTCTGAGTCCGGCCCGGTTGGGCGCAGCCTGGCTTGGTTGGGCGTGGCCCGGCCCGTCTGGAGCAACCCGGCCCGGCTGGTGTGGCCCGGACCGATTGGCACGGCCTGGCCCGGCCGGTGCGGCCCAGCCTGGCAGGGGGGTCCGGCCCGGCGTGGGCGGCCTGGCCCGGCGCGGGCGGTCCGGCTCGGCCCGGCCAGTTTGGCCCAGTGTGGACGCCCGCGTTCTGAGCGGACGCGGAAGGGGGGAGGCCTCCGCTCCCTTCTAACCAAATGGCGGACCCTTCGGGGTCTTCCTTGTCCGTTGACCGGGGGTTTCCACCTTTGGTTTTCCAAGGAAGCGGTCGGCCTTTATGGCCAGCTGTTCGGTTCATGCGGGCCCCGCGGGGGTCCCGCCTCAAGGGTGTGCAGGTGGCCGGATTAGCCGACCGCCTCCCAAAACCGCTGAGGCCATGGGCCGCGCCTCTTGGCGGTCCGGCGCCGCGTGACGGCGCCGCGCCCCTCCGCCGCGGCCCTCCTTGATGCTTTGGCGCGGCGCGACGGTGTCGCGCCCCTCTACTACAGCCCGACTCCGGCCGCAGCCTCTTTCAGTCTCAACGGCGTGGCACGACGGTGCCGAGGTCCTTCGCTGTGGCCCGCACCGGCCGTGGTTCCTTCGTTTCCGCGCGGTGTCGTTGCATCGTGCCGCCTCCATTCCAAGCCACGAAAAATATGACAACAATGGGGAGGAGGGTCGGCCGTGTTTGTGCAGTCCGACCTCCTCCCATTAATTAGATAATAAGCGGATATTTATTTAACGATGAACTCTATAATTATTCATGAACGTAAAAACAAACCCCTACCTCAAAGAAATTGTCGAACGATGATCGTCACGGGAAAACGGCATCACGAGGTGAAGCTCCGTATATGTTGACGGAGAACGTCCGAGGAGGAGCGGCATCTCCCTTCCTTTTACGCAAGAAGAAGAATGAAGGAATTCACGTCGTCATTCTTCGAGAAAGGCGTCGCACACCGGCTGTGGAGAGAAGAAGATATGGCATGTCGATCTCTCCTTGCGGTGATGGCGTTCTTCATCGAAGTCTTGGAGTTCTTCGCGTTCTCCAACGATGAAGATGAAGATCCTCAAGACATTGAGTATCCTCTCCCAAAATCCACACACAACTAAAACAACCCCAAATAAAATAAGGCCTTCCTTATTTTATTATAACATGCCATGCATTTTTAAAACTTCAAAAACTCAAACTTAAAATTAAATTCATTGAATAGATTTAATCAATCAATTTAATTTGTGGGTTGACATACAATAAAGAGGGGAAGTGTGTGAGTTACAAATTAAGGGGGGGGGGTTGCCAAAATTAAGAGGGAGTTTAGGGGAACTGAAGGGGTGGGGATCGTGTGAGCCCCACCGCACTAATATCCTATCAAGAGGATTTGGGTTCAAGTGGGTCCCACTCAACTTCCACACATAGGATATAATTACTTAGAATAGAAATAAAATTGTAGTGCAAATTTTATTTCACTCTTCAGTTAACCCATTTATTTAACAACAACTCCCGGGAAAACACAACTTCAGAAAAGGTCTTCCTAAGAAATTACCGGAACTGCAGTTTCATTGGTGCCCTCAGATTTCGATTCCGAGCACTGGTTCAAAAGTTAGGAAAACCCGCTCATTCGTTCACTGAACGTACACAAGCTAAACTTTAGAAATTGATTCCGGGAACACCGGGATCGGAATTAGGTATCGTTAGAAACAACATACTCGTAAAATCCAAAATAAATTAAGGAAAAAATCCCTTGAAATTTACGGTTCTTTACATTACTCCCACCTCATGGATTTACATCCACGTAAAGATACATCACAAACTAGGGGAATAAATGAGGGTACTAAGCACGCATCTGAGCCTCCCGCTCCCAAGTGCTCTCCTGGAGGTTCCCATGCTGCCACTTGATGCATACTAGAGGAATCGACCTCCCATGTAGGACCCACTCCTATCGATCCTTGATCTCTACTGGGACCTCCGCAAATATCGCCCCGTTATCAAAGTCCAGCTCCCCATGGTCGATAATATGAGTCGGGTCGTGCACGTACCTCCTCAGCTGAGATACGTGGAAGACGTCGTGCACTCGGTGCAAATGAGGTGGTAGAGCCAGGCAATAAGCCACCTCGCCTATCCTGCTGAGAACCTGGAATGGTCCAATGAAGCGAAGAGATAACTTGCCGCCCCGGCCAAATCTTCATAATCCATGTCGAGGTGAGACCCTTAAGAAAACGTGGTCGCTATCCTCGAACTCTAGTGGTCTCCGCCTCCTATCAGTATAAGACTTATGTCAGCTCTGAGCTGTCCTCATCCTCTCCTAGATGACCTGAACCTTCTCTGTCGTTTCCTGGACCATCTCTGGTCCCACAAGTGCTGACTCCCCAGGGTCTATCTAGCACAGAGGTGACCTGCAAGGTCGGCCATAAAATGCCTCGTATGGTTCCATCTCGATGGTGGAGTGGTAGCTATTGTTGTATGCAAACTCCACCAAGTGTAGGTGATCCTCCCAACTATGACCAAAGTCGAGGACACATGCACAGAGCATGTCCTCAAGAGTCTGAATGGTCCTCTCCGTCTATCCATTCGTCTGAGGGTTAAAGGTGGTGATCAGGCGTAGCTGCGTCCCGAATGCCTCTTGAAACCCCTTCCAAAGCTGGGAAGTAAAGTGAGAATCTATATCGGAGATGATAGATGATGGAAAACCATGAAGTCGTATAATCTCCTAAACATAGAGGCGTCCCAAGATCTACATTGAGCCCTAAACTCTGATGGGTAAGAAGTGGGCCGACTTGGTGAGTCGGTCGACGATCACCCAAATGGAGTCATGTCCTCTAGAAGTACATGGAAGTCCAGTCACGAAATCCATATATATCCCGTCCCACTTCCACTCCAGGACCTCCAAGGTTTGTACCAATCCTGTTGGTACTTGGTGCTCCAACTTCACCTTCTGGTAGGTGAGGCATCGAGAAATGAACTCTACCACAACCTTCTTCATACCCGGCCACCAGTGCTGTCATATGAGATCCTAGTACATCTTCGCTACTCCTGGATGTACCGCTAATGGGGAAGTGTGAAACTCTCTCAGCACCTCCTCCTGCAAAGCAGCTGGTACCTTGGTATGTCCTTTGAAAATGACAACGTTCTCTCCTCCTACAGAGAATCCATCAGGTGCCTGTCCTGAGGATATCTGTGCACGCCGCATCTCACAGTCAACGTCCACACGTTGTGCTTCTCTGACCCGCTGAAGAAGTGGTGGTGTGACTGTGGGCGATTGTAGAAAGGCTTCCCCATCTCTATCCATGAAGGATATCTGCAACGTGGCTAACTGCTCTGTCGCCTCTCCAAGAAGATGAATGCCCGTCCTCCTGCTGAGAGAATCAGCTACTACGTTCCCCTTTCCATGAGTATAGACTATTTCAAAGCCATAGTCCTAGAGGAACTTGAGCCATCACCACTGTCTCAGGTTCAGGTCCTTTTGTGAGAATATATACCTGAGACTCTGGTGGTCAGAATAGACTGTAAAGCACTCTCCCATCAGATAGTTCTGCCACATCTTCAAGGCAAAGACCAGTGCTGCTAACTCCAGGTCATGGGTAGCGTAGTTCTGCTCATGTTTCCTCAACTATCTTGATCCATAGGCGATCAATGCTCGCTCCTACATCAGGACACACCCGAGTCCAGTCCCTGATGCATCGTAGTAAACTACGTACCCTACTCCCTCCTCCGGCAGCCTCAAGATGGGCGCACTGGTCAATCTCCGCCTCATCTCCTAGAAGCTCTGATGACATCTGTCTGACCACACAAAGGGTTTCCCGTTATTCATCGAAGCTGTAAGTGGTGCTACAACTCTAGAGAAGTCCGGCACAAATCTCCGATAGTACCCAGCTAGACCTAGGAAACTCCACACCTCCGTTATTCTCCTGGGTGGCTCCCAAGCAAGTACCGCCTCGACCTTAGCGGGATCTACTACAACTCCTGCCTCAGAGATGATGTGTCCCAAGAAGTGGACCTCTCGAAGCCAAAACTGGATCTTCGAGATCATACCATAAATCTGGTGCTCTCGGAGTGTAACCAGTACAACCCTTAAGTGGTAGGTGTGCTCATCCTCAGTAGTCAAGTATATCAACATGTTGTCGATGAAGAATATGACAAATCAATCAATATAAGGCTGTAAGATCCTGTTCATGAGGCTCATGAACACTGTAGGAGCGATGGTCACGCTGAAAGGCATAACCAAGAACTCATAGTTTCTATACCGACATCTGAAGGTCATCTTCTGCACATCCTCTTCTTGAAATCTGAGCTGATGATATCCTGACCTGAGGTCTATCTTCGAGAACCATCGTGCTCCCTTGAGCTGATCGAAGAGGTAGTCAATCCTCGGTAGTGGGTACTTGTTCCTTATGGTCACCTGGTTCAGGCGATGGTAATAGACACACAGTCGCAAGCTCACGTCCGCCTTCTTGGCGCACAAAATCGGGGAAGCCCAGGGTGAAACACTTGGTCGAATGAATCTCTTTCCCTACAAGTCCTCCAGTTGTACCCATAGCTCTCGAAGCTCAGCAGGAGCCATCCGATTTGCTGGAGTAGATATTGGGGTTGTCCTGGGGTACAGGTCAATATGGAAGTCTACCTCTCTGTGAGGAGGTAATCCTGGAACGTCGTCAGGAAAAACGTCTGTATACTGATCCACCACTACAGGAAAACTCAGACTTCGCACATCCACTCCTCCTAGGATGAGGCTAGCTAGATAATGAGTGATTGGTTTTCCTCTCCTCTGTGTGAATCCATCCTATGCTGCAAAGGATCCCTTCTCGCTGGTGAAGGTGAACCTGCTCCCATCGGTGCGAACACACCGCGACTTACGTCTAACACAGTCTATCTGAGCATGAACTGAAGATAACCAATCCATGCCCAAGATAACTTCGTAAGGACTCGACGCCGCTACAAGAAGATCCTAGCTGAAGCTCTCGCCTCCTAAAGGAAGCTCACACTTCCGGCACCAGTGAGTAATCGTCGAGTCTGCTCCCGTAGGAGTCTCTTACCATAAGGATCGAGCCAACGGCTCCGTTAGAATCTCTGAGCTCCGAACAAGGGTAGCGAAAATGAAATAATGACTCGCTCCTATGTATATAAGAACTGCAGCAAGGGTGGAGTAGACACAAATAGTACCTCTAATCATCTCTGTTGCGTCGTGGTCGTAGGCCTCCACTACCTGGAGCTGGGTCTGTCTCTGTCCGCCAGCTCTCTGTGGTCGGGGTGGACCTCCTGGTGGTGGTGGTGGTAGAGCCTCAAAACATCATCCACCACCTTCCACTCACCCAGCTCCTCTTCCTCGTCTTCCTTCTCCCTACGGACAACCACAGTCGAACCTATGCCTTTGCCTGGGTGGTTCCTCAACCGTTTGCTGCTCATCTGCATGTCGGGTCGGGCAGTCACGAGCCATGTGGCCCTGCCCGCCACATGCATAGCACTATCTGCTCCTCGTAAGGCTGGCTCTGCACCGTGTGCTCCACACCTCTGAGCCAGTGTTCTGAGGTCGTCTGCCCGATGGTCTGGTCTGGTTGGACCCCTATGACATCCGTCGACCGCCATCTGTAGAAGACTCAGCTACATGCTACCCTGCTGTAGGTCTCGCTACTGGTGTAGGCTCAGCAAGAAATCTCTCTACAAGAAGGGCCCGCTCCAGTACTCCTGCCTGCGTCGGAATGCTGAGGGAGAACATTGATCCCCTGATCTCATGCCTCAGTCCCTGCTCGAAGGTCCGATCCCGGAAGAATGGGTCCCGTACCATGTTCGTGGAATAGCGAAAGAGGTCGGTAAAACTCGCCGAGTACTGGGCTACTGACATGCTGCTCCGCCTCATCTGTATTAACTCCTGGATGCGCACCGCATGGAGGGTGGCTGGGACGAACTCAAAGAAGAAGAGGCTCCCGAAGTCCGTCCAAATAATAGATGCCTCATCGTTCACCTGGAGCATCAGGCTCCACCATCTACCTACTGCTGTGTGCAGGAGACTCGCTGTAAGGATCACCATGAGGTCTGCTGGTGTCCCTACTAATCGGAAAACTCGTACAACAGCCTCCAGCCAATCCTCGGCTGGTTGAGGATCTGTCTCTCCATGGAACCTGGGTGGCCTCTACCTCTGAAACTCGTGCAACACACTGAGCCGGCATGCACTCTCTGACGCTGGGTCTGGTAGCATCAGAGGCTCGGCAGGTAAAGGTATCGTAGGTCCCTCCGCTGTAAAGGGGCCCTGCACCGAGGCCTCGTCGATCGGTGGGCTATCGTCTCGCACAAAGCTTGGAACCCTAGCTGGCTGTCATCGTGTTTGAAACACACATGCAATCAATGTTTTCGTGTATTGAGTCGAAATCAGAAGTCAAGGTCCTGGTGTATGGATAGGTCGGCCGCCGCACCAACACTAGACTCCCTGAACTGATAACCACACTCAATACCCTTAACACTATTGCTTCACATAGAATAACAATCAGTGTCCAGAGTTCTGCAGTAGGACCAAACTCCTCTGATACCAATTTGTCACAATCCGTCCTCGAGGCCCATGTTGTGACTACCCTAAGCCTACCTTCCATAGGCCAGGGGCTGGCGACTAGCACCAAAGGCGTAAATCCTGATATAAGGGAAGGCATTGCCTTTAAATAAGAAAAAAACACCACAAATCATGCAAGAATAATTAAACACTAAGTAAATTGAGTACAAAAGTAAGTGCTGGAAAGTAAATGGGCCAGAATACAAACCCAACTGAAAGTAAAGTACAACTGAAAAGAAATTACAACAATAGAAAGGTAAAGTAGCAACTCCGAGCCGTCCTCTGGAATTCCCACCTGAACGGTGGGTATAGATAGTCTCCTCTGATCCTCGGCTCCAGCCGTCAGCTTCGAGTAAGTCCTATCTAGTGATCCACCTCCAGGTACCATCTAGCTCTATGAGATCCCACCTCGATCAGTGTTGTCTGTCGTCTACATCCAACACAACGTAGTGCGGGCATAGCCCATGAAAGGGTGAGTATGCGCTACTCAGTAGGGACCCCGTGACCCTCGAAAGTCTCCCAGAATCCATGAAGGATAAACCACAGAGGAAAGATACAATCACTAAGTAACAACCAACACTACTTAGGTATATTCCCATTCATATACCTAATTCATCTATTCCAACTCGGCTCCAACACAAGAGCTCAAGTACAACCCATTACACATAGGAAAGAACAACCCAATCCACACAGGATAGCAATACAATCATATCGAAGATAGTGATTGTAAGTTAAGACTTAGCTCACACAGGTATACTTCTTTGTAAGAAAATAGAGATGATCAGATATAGCCACCAATTCATCTAAGTTGTCGGACCCACATAGGATATAAGACCAGCTAAGCTGTCGGACCCACAAAGGATACAAGACCAGCTACTCTGCCGGACCCACATAGGATACAATTACAAAGTCAAATACTGCTAGACCCACATAGGATACAAGAATAGTAGTCATCGCCATCGAACCCACGGAGGATCCTAGTATGATCTTCGTTGCTGCTGAACCCACGAAGGATCCAAGTACAGTCGTCCTCGCTGCCGAACCCACGGAGGATCCAAGTACAGTCGTCATCGTCGCAGTCGCAGCCCACTTTAGTGTGTCCGCACACAACATGCTCAATTCTAGGAGGTTCCTCTCCATGATCCAAGGGGTTCAATACATCAACTATCACAAAGTCCAGATTTGATATATCAAAAAGTTATGTCTCATTAAAATGAACTCAATGCGATAGATGGCGCGTCAATCGGACGCCCGGTCCGAGAGATATTGGTTTTTCTGTCCCAAGGGCCCGGTTTGTTTTTAAACTAAAACCAACCCGATCATACTCAATCTGCATACTAACCTCGAGCGGTTTAAGCCAAAATAACCTTCTCACTAAGAGGAATCCAACAATTTTGACGGCACGTCAATCGGATGTCCGGAGATTATGTTATAAGTGTTTCCGCTCCGAGGGCCCTGTTGGTTTCATGTTCAAACCAACCTAGACGTACCTAAAGCTCTCTAAAACCTTGATTGTAATATACCGAAACGGCCGTATAAATTCATGGATCTCTACGCAACTGATGGTGGATCGATCAGAGGTATGTAGCCCATGTTATGGGCGTTTGAACGGATCTGTCCGGAAAACAGGGGGTTCAGGCCCGGTCTGACCCGGCGTGATACCCCTGGGTCGGCCCGAACAGGGTCGACCCGACCCGGGTATGGGTCCAGCCCTGTTGGGCATGGCCCATCCCAGCCCGGCCGGCATGGGCCGGCCCCGCCGATGCGGCCCGACCCATCGCGGGGGTTCGGTCCAGCGCGGGCGGCCCGACCCGGCGCGGGAGGTCCAGCCCTGCCTGGCTGGTTCAGCCTGGTGCGGGCACCCACGTGCTGAGCGGACACGGAAGGGGGGAGGTCGCCACCCCCTTCGAACAGAATGGTGGACCCTTCGGGGTCCTCCATATCCTTTGAACAAGGGTTTCAACCCCCGGTTTTCCAGGGAAGCAGCCAGCCTTTATGGCCAGTCGTTCGATTCATGCGGGACCCATTGGGGTCCCACCTCCAGGGTGTACCGGCAGCCGGATTAGCCGGCCGCCTCCCAGAACCACCGCGGCCATGGGTCGAGGCTCTTGGTTGTCCAGCGCCGCGTGACGGAGCCGCGCCCCTCTGCCGCAGCCCGCCCTGGCCACGTCCCTCTTTGGTCATCCGGCGCGGCGCGGTGGCGCCGCGCCCCTCCGCCGCGGCCCCACTCCGGCCGTCGTTCCTTCGTTTCTGAGTGGTGTCGTTGCACCGTGTCGGCTCCGTTCGAAGCCACGAAAAATAAAACAACAATGGGGAGGAGGGTCGGTCATGTTTGTGCGGTCCGACCTCCTCCAGTTAATTCGATAACAAGCGGCTATTTATTTAACAATGAATGCCAGAATTATTCACGAACGTAAAAACAAACCCCTACCTCGAAGAAGTTGTCGAACGATGATCGTCGCGGGAAAATGGCATCGCGAGGTGATGCTCTGTATATGTTGACAGAGAACATCTAAGGAGGAGTGGCGTCTCCCTTAATTTGACATGAGAAGAAGAACGAAGGAAGGCGCGTCGTAGTTCTTCTGGAAAGGTGTCACACACCAGCTGCGGAGAGGAGAAGAGACGGCACATCGATCTCTCCTTACGGTGATGGCATTCTTCGTCGATGTCTTGGCATTCTTCATGTATTCCAATGATGAAGATTAAGATCCACAAGACATTGAGTATCCTCTCCCAAAATCCTCACACAACTAAAAAAACCCCAAATAAATAAGGCCTTCCTTATTTTATTAACACATGCCATGCGTTTTCAAAACATCAAAAACTCAAACTCAAAATTAAATTCATTGAATAGCTTTAATAAATCAATTTAATTTGAGGGTTGAAATGAAATAAAGAGGGGAAGTGGGTGAGTTACAAATTAAAAGGTGGGGGGGTTCCAAAATTAAGAGGGGAGTTTAGGAGAACTAAAGGGGTGGGGCTCGTGTGGGCCCCACCTCACTAATATCCTATCAAGAGGATTTAGGTTTATATGGGTCTCACTAAACTTCCACACATAGATTATAATTACTTAGAATAGAAATAAAATTGTAGTGCAGATTTTATTTCACTCTTCAGTTAACCCATTTATTTAACAACACCTCCCAAGAAAACGCAACTGCATAAAAGGTCTTCCTAAGCAATTACCGGTGTTGCGGTTTCATCAGTGCCCTCAGATTTCGATTCCGAGCATCGGTTAAAAAGTTAGGAAAACTCGCTCATTCGTTCACTGAACGTACCCGAGCTAAACTTCGAAAATTGATTCCGGGCACACCGGGCCTCAGAATTAGGTACCGTAAGTAAGTTCCTACTTGTAAAATCTCAAAGAAATTAAGAAAAAAAAATTCCTTAAAATTTACGGGTCTTTACACATATCAAAATTCAAAATTATAAATGGTATAAATTATGGTACTGGAAATATGTAAATACCTTTCCATTCCAATTCTTGAGTTTCACTTCCAATCAACAAGGATATCCTCATTAACCAATCCTGGAAAACATGTAAAGAAAACACCCCTAAGCAATGCAAGGATCAAAATACTAACAAATAAAGGGAGAAATGATGTAATGAAATGATCATTTTAGATATTATAAATATGGATATGTTTCTTTAAGATATTAATAACACTATTTTAACCATTATACAAGATGTTTAAATCCATTTTAAGTAATAAGAACCTAAGGTAAGAGAATTCTTAACCCGATTTCCATTCGTTGATTTAACCTTCTTCTATATTCTTTATGTGGTATTAAGATTATTGGTGTGATGATTTTTTATTTATATTAAGTTTTATTATGTGTATTTACCATGTATACTCACATCCTTTCAATGTTATTAATTCTCACTCCAATTATATTTTAAATAACTTTCCTATTAAAATCCTTTTAAAACTCTCTTTAATAAATTTCAAAATGACCGTTTTCATGTGTATGGCATGAGTTGTTTCTCTAGATTTTAAGATAATTTATTACCATGATATATTCCTTGGATATTATTTATGTTGGGATGATCCCATTATAGCTCAAGATATGTTTGGTTGAGCCCATTATATCTCAAGATATGTTGGGTTGAGCCCCTTTATATCTCAAGATATGTTGGGTTGAGCCCATTATAGCTCAAGATATGACGGGTGAGCCCCATTATATATCCCCAATGAATTGGGTACTCCAGATATATAAGTTGACCAAAATTTTATTCCATATATATGGGTTAATGTAAGAGTGATATGGTAAATATGTCCCAAGGAAACAACATGAGTATATTATGAACTCGAGTTTTTATGATATGGGTTTTATTGGTTTTTATGTTATCACATGACTAACGCTTTCTATATTTATATCCCATACTGAGTTTTATACTCATACCATGTTTTTTAAAATGTTTTTCACATGATATAATGATGGGTAAGAGAAATAAGGGATTCATGATGTTTGATATGGAACGTTTTCAAAGAAATCATGCTTTATGTTTTAATGTCTTATATTTTGAAAAAATGGAAAATGTTTTTAATAGTATCCTATTTTTATGAATGTGGTATGTTATGTACATAATTTATCATAATTATTTAAAACTCTAAACCTGAAAAGATCCTCAATGTGTAATAATGTATGTTCTTGTTTAAAATTCAATATTAAGTAATGTTTTAAGGCTGGGTCCTTATAGTTGGTTTTAGAGGATGGTTTAGAGAACTTCAGGGGTTGGGATGATATTAAAGAATAAAATAAATGATTTTTACTCTATGGTAATTTGAAATTTTATAGAATTTAAATATTACCATTTTACTTAAACTAAGTTATGTTTGTACAGAATGGTTTTTTGTAGAAGAAACAGGGAAGAAAAAGTTGGAAGGCACCAAGAGGCTGATGTCTGTTCGAATCTGTAGCCCAAAATGGTGGTAATTGGAACCGAGAAATTTGTGATAGTAATGGATCAATTGACTCAAGTGATAAAAGATGGTGGTATCTATGCTAGAGAGTAATATGATTAACCATGAAGAAACATATCTTTTGTGGAGCATTTTATGAGGAAACATCCTCCATAATTTAGTGGAACTGTAGATCCATTGATAGCCAAAGGATGGATCAATGCTCTAGAAAAGATATTTGATATCATGGGATGTTCAGAATGTGAAAAGTTAATACTATAAATTTATCATTTGGAAGGTTAATCTGATCAATGGTGGTATCTGGTTAAGAATATGAGAGAGATAAATTATCATGACATTTTGGAATGGGATGATTTTAAGAGTCTCTTTCTGGAAAAATATTTTCCCAAAACTGTTCTACTCAGAATGGAGAAACAATTCTAGGAACTGAATTAGAAATATGATGATTCTGTGGAAGCATATGAAGACACTTTTAAAAGACTATCTAGTTATGTTCCAGATATTACTTGGTATTTTGAAAGTAAAATTAATAGATTTTACTTCGGTTTAAAATCGTTTTTACGAAGAGATTTGGCCTCATGAGAGTTTAAAAGTTATGAGAAGATTGTTTGTTGTGATGAAAAATTTGAGATAGTGTTTGCTGAAACATATTGTCATCATGATGAAAAGAATAAGAAACGATCAGGTTGGAAAACAATGGGGAAGAACTCAGCAAAGAAGTCTGGAGATAATAAAATTAATTTCCCTTCTTGTGAAAAGTGTGGTAAAAGGCATCCTGGTGAATGTCTTGTAAATTATGCGAAATTCTACTGATGTGGTATGTTTGGAAACATGCATCATGAGTGCAAGGAAAATGATCCGAAAACTAATGAGAAGTTGACGGTGATATGCTTTAACTGTAAGTAATTGGTTCATTTTGCTAATGTTTTTCAAAATCTAGTTACTCAAGCAGGGAACAAGATTGGAAGCAGAAGGGTTTGGTAAAATATTTTGCAACCACTTCAACAGATGTTGAGCCATCTAATGAGGTGGTATTAGGTACATTTCTATTTTTTATTGATTTCACAAATGTGTTGTTGGATTCAAGGTCTACACATTCCTTCATTTCTAATAAATTCTTAGAAAAATTGGGAATTCAACCTCATAGTAAAAACACCTAGAGGAAATATTGTGGAAAATAGAAATTATAAATATCTTCCTATCTTAGTCTGTGGAAAGAGTTTACCTTAAAACCGTTTTTTTTTTCTCTAGTAGATTTTGATGTTATTCTGGGTGTGGACTAGCTTTCTTTTTATCATGATAAGATAGATTGTAAATAAAAATAAGTTGTTCTTTAGAAATAATTTTAGTTTTTGTACAATAATGAACCCATACCATTAATAACATATCAGGAAGCTAAGAAACTGATTAAGGGTAGAAATGAAAGTTATCTTGCTCATATTATTTAAGATAAAGGAATTATCCAGATTAATTAAGTACCATTGGTAAATGAATACTTGGATGTTTTTCCCAATGATATTCTTGGTGTTATTCTTAATCAAGAGGCTGAGTTTACTATTGACTTAGTTCTGGATTGTAAGACAATTTTTAAACCTCCTTATCGAATGTCCCAAATGGAAATTCTAGAATTAAAAAATCAATTTCAATAATTATTAGATAAAGGATTCATTCGACACAACACTTTACCATGGGGTGCTCTTGTCTTGTTTGTTAAGAAAAAATATGGTTCAATGATACTTTTTATCAATTATAGATCCTTGAATAACATTACTCTTAAAAAAAGTATCATTTTCCTCATATCAATGATTTTTTTGATCAGCTCCAGGGATCATGGTATTTTTTGAAGGATTACCTGAGGTCGGGGTACCATCATTTGAAAGTAAATGATGAATACATCCCGAATACTATGTTTCTTACTAGATATGGTCATTATGAGTTTTTAGTTATGCCTTTTGGGTTAACTAATTCACCTGTTGTATTCATGGATCTTATGAATAGAATATTTCATGAGTTCTTGGATAATTTTGTGGTTGTATTTATTGATGACATTCTCATATATTCTAAAATTAAATAGGAGAACTAAAATCATCTAAGGGTTGTTTTGAAAACATTAAAAGAAAATAAATTGTATGGAAAATTAATCAAGTGTGATTTTTGGTTTCAACAAATTTATTTTCTTGGGAACATTGTAAATAAGGTTGGAATAACAGTTAATCCTGCCAAAACGAAAGTGGTTGATGAATATACAAGACCTAAAAATGTTACATAGATTCATAGTTTTCTTGGATTAATAGGTTATTACTGACGGTTTGTAAAAAAATTTGTACGATTATCTAACCTGCTAACTAAGTTAACATGAAAAGGGGTTAAATTTGTTTGGACAGAAGAATTTTATGTTTGTTTTCAGGAACTGAAGAAGAGATTGGTGAATGCTCCATTTTTTGCCTTGCCTTCTATAAATGGTGAGTCTGTCATCTATAGTGATTCTTCATTGAAGGGACTTGGTTTTGTTTTGATGCAGAATCATCAGGTAATTGTTTATACTTTAAGACAACTTAAATCTCATAAGTTAAATTATCCCAAACATGATTTTTAATTGGAAGTTGTTGTTTTTTATTTGAAAATCTGGAGACAACATTTATACAGATCCAAATGTCAAATATATACTGACCATAAAAGTATAAAGTATATATTCACCCATAAGGAATTAAACATGAGGCATAGAATATGGCTTGAACTGATAAAATATTATCATTTCATGATCAATTACCATCTAGGAAAAGAAAACGAAGTGGAAAATTCCTTGAGTCGAAAAAATCATGCATTGTTAACCATGTTACGTTTAAAAAATAATCCCTTCATTAATGATTTGATGAATTTTGGCTTAGAAGTTGTTGGTACAGGGAATACAACGATTTTGTTTCAGGTTTTGGTGGAGTCATCATTATCAGATAGAATTAAGCAAGCACAGAAGGAAGACCAAGAGCTACAGAAAAGGTAGAATTGGTTAAAATGTGTAAGCTTCCATAATTTAACCTTGATAAAGATTGTGTTTTAAGATTTGTAAAAAGGTTGTGTGTGCCTTGTGATTCCAAGTTGAAGAAAGATTTTTTGTGTGAATCTCGTAGTTCTTCATTTTCAGTTCATCCTGGAAGTACTAAGATGTACATAGACCTTTGGGGGTATTATTGGTGGGATGGAATGAAAAGGGATATTACAGAATTTACCATGAAATGTTTGACATGTCAA
This sequence comes from Viscum album, assembly GCA_963277665.1. Classification (NCBI taxonomy): domain Eukaryota; kingdom Viridiplantae; phylum Streptophyta; class Magnoliopsida; order Santalales; family Viscaceae; genus Viscum; species Viscum album. Next base: position 1,235,936,290 of record OY728152.1, read on the forward strand.
CAAGTTAAGGAAGAGTGGAAGTTACTGAAGGTGATGCTTCAGGCTTAGCTAGTGCTAGAGTAAAAATGGGAGAATGTATCCATGGACTTTGTGGTGGGACTACCAAAGACTTCTCGAGGTAACAATGTGATTTGGTTTATTATTTATTGGCCGAAAAATTATGCACATTTTCTTTCTATTCAAGATACAATGTCTTGAGATCATCTTTCTCAACTGTACCTCAAAGATATTATCAAGATACATGGAGTTCCTCTTTCTATTGTATCTGACCGGGATACCATGTTCACTTCTAACTTTTGGAAGGGGCTTTAGAAGTCATTGGGAACATAATTATATTTCAGTACAACTTTTCATCCTCGATCAGATGGGAAGTTAGAACGAATGATTCAGACTTTGGAGGAAATTATTCGAGCTTTTTCAAAGGAATATTAGGGAATTTGGGATCAACATATATCAATATTTGAGTTTTCTTATAATAACATTTTTTATTCCAGTATACAGATGGCACCATTCGATATTTTGTATGGGAAGCAGGGTTGGACTCCATCGTTTTGGGATGAAGTCTGTGAAAAAAAGTTGATGGGGAGAAAATTAGTAGAATAAGTGGCTAAGAAAGTAAAGATGATCCAGTAGCACATGGGGACAACTTAGATCAGGAGGAAAAGTTATGCAGATAATAGAAGGAAAGATTTCTCTTTCGAGGTAGGTGACCATTTTTCCTTAAAATCTCTCCTTAGAAAAGTGTGATGCGTTTCAGTAAGAAAGGGAATCTAAGTATGTGATTCATCAGTCCTTTAGAAATCCTGGAGAAAGTTGGAACAGTTTCCAACAGAGTATCTTTTCCTTCGAGTTTGTCTCAGGTACACAATGATTTTCATGTTTCAATGTTGTGGAAGTATGTTCCAGATTCATCACATGTCTTGAGCCCAGAAGCAATTCAGCTGGAAGAGAAGCTTTATTTTGAAGAGAAACCTGTTCAGATTCTTGATCGATGGGAACAGGTATTGAAGAATAAGGTAATCCACCAGTTAAAGGTTTTGTGGAGAAACCACATGGTTTAAGAAGCAACATGGGAATCTGAAAATTCAATGAGGGAAAGGTACCCTCACTTGTTTAATGAGTAAATAAAATTGAGAGGACACAATTTCTTGATGGCGAGGATAATGTAACACCCAAAGGTTTTAAAAAAATGAAACACATGAAACATTTTTTTAAGTAGATATTTATAACTATCATTTAAACATAATTTTTCATCTTCTAGGTTTTTGAATTTCAAAAAATAGTCATCTACAATTGTGTTCAATAAGTTATTTGGAGTCTGATGGAACCAACTTGTTTTTTGGTGAATAGTAACATACCCTTATGAATAGTAATATGAATAGTAATATGACCCATATGAATAGTAAATTGTATTATTATTTTATTTTCTTAAGGCTTTAAGATAATAATATTTTGGTTAATTTTTCAATGTAATATAAAAGCAGTTATAGTTTTAAAATTTTTTATTTTTGAATTAAGTATGATTTTATTTAAAAATTAAATTAATGATATCTAGAAAATTATTTTCAAGAAATGGACTTCATTTTTGAATTCTACGCGTCGAAAAAAATGTATGGTAAATTTTTGGGATTTTTCTGAAACAGTTGATTTTTCAGTGAATAGTAAAAATACAGTTTTGAGATTCGGTGTATTAATGACATCATTAATGAGGTAATAATGATGTAATAAATCTAGTCAACTTGTGTATATTAAACTAAGATATTAGGTGTTCCAAGTTGATAATACCTTGGTCAAATACCATGGTCCAACCCATGGTTTTTCAAATACCACTAATGGGGTGTTCCTTGGAAATTATTAAAATATTCTCTCACTTTTTCTATAAATACCAACCCATTCCTTCATTAACTTCATTCCAATTTCTCCCTCAGTATATATATGGCCTCCTTACCTCCCTATTATTCCTCCCAAGGTTTATTCAATGACCCAAGGTCCTAACCTTCATGTTTTATGAGTTACTCTACAAGGTAATAGAATTCTCAACTTCTTTCTTTTTTCCATTCAAGCTCTCTTTTATGTAGTATAACTTTCATGTTTACATACCATGTTATTATTTCCATATTATTCTGGATCTATTCTTTATTATGATTCATTTATTGATTTTTTAACCCTTTCCCCTCTCTTTTTAATATTTTCTAAAACCATGTTGCATAGCTGTTAGGCTGCCGAATTTTTGTAGGGGATTTCTCAATTATTCTTTTATTTTGAGTTCATTTATTTTCTTATTACTTTCTCATCTACTCTTACCCAAGAGGAATGAAAGCTACATAAATAAAGTATATTCTATATTTTCTCTTGATCATGTAAAATTCATCATCATTATTCTTATTCTCTCCCACTTATTCACGGAATAAAAACATTGTCTATGATGTGTCGAATTACCGATATCATGGACGATGTGATTTCAATTTCCATTAATCCTTTCAAGTCTGGTCATGAAACTATTTTTATGGTTGAACCATGTTATAATATATTTATTATGTCTCATACATGGTTCTGGAATTCATTTTTACTCAAGAATGTAATTTATAAGAGAAAATGATGTCATTATTATCAAAGAACCACTAAAATGATCTAAATGAACATCATTAATGTTTTAACTTATGAATCATCCTCATATCAAACTTCAAAATGATAAATGGTATAAATTATGGTACTAGAAATATTTAAATACCTTTCCATTCCAATTCTGTGTTTTCACTTCTAATCGATAAGAATGTCCATCATTAACCAATCATGGAAAACATGTAAAGAAAACACCCCCAAACAATGCAAGGAACAAAATACTAAAAATAAATGGTGAAATGATGTAATGAAATGATCATTAAAGATATTATAAAGATGAATATATTTCCATCAGATATTAATAACACTCTTTTAACCATTATATTGAATGTTTTAAATGCATTTTAAGAAATAAAAACCCGAGGTAAGGGAATTCTTAACCTGATTTCCATTCGTTGGGTTAACCTTCTTCTTTATTAATTATGTGGTATTAAGATTATTGGTGTGATGAAATTTTGTTTCTATTATTTTTTATTATGTTTATTTACAGTTTATACAGATATCCTTTAAATTATATTAATTCTCACTCCAATTATATTTTAAAGGACTTTCCTTTTAAAATCCTTTTAAAAGTCTCTTTAATAAATTTAAAAAGGATTTTTTTTATTTGTGTGGAATGAGTAGTTTATCCTGATTTATAGATACTTTATTACCATTATATGTTCCTTAAACATTATTTATGTTTTTTTGAGATCATTATAGCTCAAGATATGTTGGTTTGATCCCATTATATCTCAAGATATGTTGGGTTGAGCCCCTTTATAGCTCAAGATATGTTGGGTTGATCCCATTATAGCTCAAGATATAAAGAGTGAGCCCCACTATAGCTCTCCAATGCATTGGGTATTCCAGAGATGGAAATTGACCAAAATTTTATTCCATATATAAGGGTGAATGTAATAGTGATATGGTAAATATGTCACAAGGCAACAACATGAGTATACTATGCATTCGAGTTTTTATGATATGAGTTTTTTTTATGTTATCACTTGACTAATGCTTTCTATCTTTATATCTATTACTACTTTTTATAATCATCCCATGTTTTTAAAAAAAAATCACATGATATAAGTATGGGTAATAGAAATAATGAATTCGTGATGTTTGATATGGAGTGTTGTCAAAGAAGTCATGCTTTATGTTTTATTGTCTTATATATTGAAAAAATGGAAACTGTTTTTAATAGTGTCCTCTTTGTATGAACTGGGTATGTTATGTATGTAAGTTATCCTAATTCTTTAAAACTCTAAACCCAAAAAAATCCTCAATGTGTAATAATGTATGTTCTTATTTAAAATTCAAGATTAAGTAATGTTTTATTGTCGGGTCCTTATATATATCAATCATTTAACATTATATATATATATATATATAATATCTTATTATATATTAAAAAAATATCTACTCACCCAATGATGTTCTCACACCCCCTAAAATCAATATTTTTTTTAAAATATGATGAAACTTTCATATATTACATATACTATATATATATATATATATATAGAAAAAAATTAAATTATTCAATGTTGTGCACCCCCAACCACTTATTATTTATTTTCACATAATATATATAGATTCACATATAAAAATCTATTTAAAAAAATAACAAATCCTCCCATTGTAAAATGTCAATAAAATAGAATATAAAATTTTTTACAAAAATTTTTTTAACGTTTAATAAAAATACATGTAAAAAACATGAGTTTAAAAAAATTAAAAATCATTTAATTTTTTTAAAATTAAAAATACTTTTCATAAATAAGTTAAAAAAATAAATGTAAAAAACATTTTAAATAAATGATAAAAAAATATTAAAATAACAACGCTTTAAACCCACCCACTTCTGCACACCCCCCAGTCCATCGTTGTTTTTTTTCAATTTTCACATAATATATATAAATTCACAGACATATATAAATCTATTTTGAAAAAATTAACCAATCTACCCACTATAAAATGTTAATAAACAAATGTTTTTACATAAAACATGTTAAATTTTTTTAATAAATACATGTAAAAACATGCATTAAAAAAATTTTAAATTAAACTTCTAAAAATAAATGTAAAAACATTTAAAAATATGTTAAAAGAAATTTTAAAAAAAATAAATAATTTTTTTAAACAAATGTTTTAAAAATAAACAATAATTTTTTTAAACATACAATTAAAAAAACCTTTTATAGGAAAATTTTAAAAAAAAGTTAAATGTATTAAAAAAATACATTTAAAAAGCATGCGTTTAAAAAAAATAATAAAACGTTTTAAATTAATTATTTAAAAAAAATTAAAAAAATCATTTAAATAAAAAAATTAAAAAATGATTAAAGAAATGTAAATAAGTAAAAAAATAAATGTAATAAAAATTTTCAAATAAATGTTAAAAAAATATTTGAATGAAAATGCTTTAAACTCACCAACGACTGCGCACCCTCGAACCCCTCATTAATTTTTTTTACAATTTTCAAATAATATATATAGATTCAAATATATAAATCTATTTAGACAAAAAAAATAACATATCCACCCACTATAAAATATTAATAAAAAATAAAATAAACCTTTTTATAAAAAACATGTTAAATGTTTTAAAAAAATACATCTAAAAAACATGCGTTTAAAAATAAAGGTAAAAAGTGATTTAAATAAATGTTAAAAAAGGTTTAAATAAATTTTTTTTAAAAAGTTTTAAAACAAACATATATTCTGAAAATAATAAAAGATGACCATGACTCGACTCGAAAAAGCTCGGTCAGAGGTCAGGCTCGGGCCGCCTCATGGGGTTGTTTGGGCTGGTCCGGCATGACTGAAATAGTGGCCAGTGACCTGATTTTTTGCAGGGAAGGCTCGGCCCGGCCCGACCCGGTCTGGTCCAAGCTGAAATTTCACCCTTACTTTTCAGTAAGGTGATGTATAATCAATAATTGTAGGTTCAGATTTGGAATTTTCCATAAACAAAGGTGATTATTTTTAAGTTAGTGAATTTGGGTTAATAAAATGGGGTGTGAGACATATTGAGGAATGGATGGAAGAATTTTTAGGATGGGACAGATCTAAAATGTGCTTAATTATGTTCCATTGTGATCCCATCGAAAACCCTTATTTTTTTTCAAAATTGTGAGTTTTTAAGCATCACTTATGAATTTTTATTGGGTGAAAATTTTCATCAAGTTTGAAGGTTGTGATGCCACTTTGAGAAGATTAATCTTTATTACCTCTTAGATTTAATTAAGTAAATAATTTTTCTTTCCCTCTTTAAAAAAGTATCCTTTGTAAATTTTGAGAGAATTTTATACAATAATCATTGACTTTGAACTTTTTAATGTTAATTTAACTCATAATATTTGAATCTAAATGGATTATGAAATGAAAATCCTAATTCAGGTTGAACTCATAATTATTTTATTCATTTTATTATTTATTCATTAACTATTGGATGGATTTTTATTTATTCCACCAACCAGAGATGGCATTTTGAGGAAGGTTCATGAGGATGTTGTACTGTAAGACTAGAGAACAAGATGATCATGATGGGTTGTCGTGGTGAGTTGGTCATTGATGTGGTTGAAGATGATATTGGGAGATGTTTTTGACCAAGAATTTGGGTCGATTTTGGAAGATGATCAAGGCTAAACCTCTTCCATCTACAAGCCTACCTTCCCTAAATTCAATTGAAGAACCAAATATATTCCAATGAAACTAGTTATGGATGTTGAGCTCGACTCATCCTCACTGAATGAAACTATTTATGCCAGGTTGAAGCTATATAGAATCAAATTTTACTTTTTATACCAAGAATGAGGTTCTTTGGTAGATGAAGAATGAATCTCAAACTTAATCTGATTTTAGAATTATGAAGCTATTAAATTTATTAGAAGAGGTTTTGAGCTATTTTATTTACTTTCTAGTGTGTGTTTTTTCTGTTTGGGTTTGATATTAAGTAAAGGGGTCAAGATACTCCTAATGCTATGATTTCATACTTATTTTTGAGCACACAGAAAGTTTCTATAGAATTTTCTTAGAAGAAGATGGCTGGTTGAACCCCCATATAGAATATAGAGGCCACATGTTGACGAACTTTTTATTCCGTAAAGATAATCCTTGACATTATAACTTGAGGAATTGAAGTTCTTGAGTGTTGAAATTATGGTGGGTGGGAGATTAGCCTTTTAATTTGAATGATTTTTTATGAGAGAAGTTGAAAACTTGGAGTCGAGCATGGATTTAGAGAAAGTCCGTGAGACTCTATCAAATAATGGATGTAGTGTTCTGGAATCAAGAATATTGTTCAAGGTTATTATAGACAATTTTAATGATGTGACATAAATAACAGCTAGAAAAATTTAATATAGTGGGCATAGTTCATTGGAGATTTTTACTCGAGTAACGGTGCACTGAAAAAAATACTGGGGAATTTTCACTCATTTGGCAGTCACCCAATGAGGTGGTGAAAATTAAAAAAAAATTAGTGAAATATTCATAACGATGAAATTCATTAGAGGATAAAATAATTTTAGGGACCTAATGAAAATATAGAGGAGATTCTATAGAGTAGACCTAGAGAAGTTGAAATTATTTCATCCACTAATAAATTTCCTCCTTGAAAAGAGTCCATCGTCAATTTTTTTTCACCACCTCATTTGGTGAACACCAAATGAGAATTAAAATTCCCCATTTTTTCAGTGCACTATCTTTTGAGTAAAACTCACCAATAAAATCTATTCACTGTATTAAATTTCTCTAACTGTCATTTATGTCGCATCCCTAAAATTATCTTCAATACCCTAGACCAACATTCCTGAGTCCAGAACACTTCATCTATTCTTGAATAGAGCCTCATGTACTTATATTAAATCCATAATCTACTCCTAGTTATCATCTTATCTCCTCAAACATAATTTTAAGTAAAAGGGTAATCTCTCATCCACCATGATTCCAATACTCAAGATCTTAAACAATTCAAGTTCTCATGTCACTGCTTGGATTTATTGAATCACAAGTCATTTAATAGGAAGCCTCAATCTTCTATAAGGGGGTTTTATCTTCTTCTAAGGAAATTCTAAAAACACCATATGTGTGCTAAAAAAAATATGAAATTGTAGAGTTGGGAGCATAGAAACCTGTTCATTGCATATCAAACACGAATAGAAAATAAAACCCAACCAAAAATATATATAACCGCTCAAAATCGCTTCCAACAAAAGCAGTAACTTTAGAATACTTGAATCAGCTTCGGTTTGAGATTCATTCTTCATCCTCCATATAACCACATTCCTAGTTTCAAAAGTCAAATTTGATTCCATATGGCTTCGAAATCAGCATACCCAGTTTCAGTTAGTGAGGTTGAGTCAAGCTCAACATCTATCACTGATTTCATAAGCATGGATCGAGTTCTGTAGTTGAACTCAAGAAGTCTTGCAAACAGATGTACATATATGGAGGAGCTTCAGTCTTGGTCATCTTCCATAATCAAAAAACAATTTGGGTCAAAAACATATTCCCAACTCAGCTTCAAGTGGATCAATGAGTGACTCACCACAACTACACACCTCGATTGACTTCTTCTCAAATATTAAAGTACATCATCCTCACGAACCTTCCTCAAAACACCATCTTTGGTTGGGCGAGCTCAGACTCTATAAGTATTTATAGATTTTTCTTTGAGATTCTCTTGGAAGACTCAGTTGGCCTCACTTTTTTCAGTTGTTCCAGATCCCGATTCATCCAATTTTGGGTTCATCTTCATCAAAGATGGCGACATCTGTTGGTTTTTTGTTTTCAAAATTAAAATGTTTACAAAAATGTGTTTTAGTATTTCTTCAAAACTTATATTTTTTTATCATTATTATTATGAATATATATATATATATATATATATATATATATATATATTTTGGGATGTTCTATTCTAGGCCTCCTTTTGGGCCTTCTGTTTTGCTGGACCTATTTTGGACTGTGGCTGGTAGGTTGTTGGGCTTACTGTTCAGCTGACCTACTTTTCTTCCATGTTTCCACTGTGGTGATACTCATTTCATGCCCTCTACTATCCATTTATGTGGATTCATTTTATGGATTTTATTCTCATGTTTTGTGTTACTTTGTTTGTAGATCCACTACCACATGTGCATCCTTGGTCGTCCTCATGTCCCTGATGATTCAAGACCTATTTAGCTCATGTTGCCTCATCTGTGAGCCAGTCAAGGTGACCCCTTAGCTTCAGTGTGCCCTAATTTCCTTTGAAATTTTCTTATAATTCCATTTTGTGTGCTTTATCTCCCAAGTCAGAGAGATAACTGAGAGAGATTCTTGATATTTAGAGACCCACTACCTGCATGCCTTTCGGATTTTCTTCCAGTGACCCCCGCTGGAGAACTTAGATCTTGCAATTTCTGTAGCGGCTGCTTCAGAATTCAAAACATCCAACCCCGACAGAGGCTTGTGTTATTCAGTGATTCTTTTTTTTGAGCCTATTCTTTACCTTATGTTTATTATTTATGTTGTATGTTATTGTTTCATTTTCTAGTCTAGTTTGTGGAGTCTGGGTTGCCTGTATGATTCCATCTAGATCGGTAGAGTATTCTGCTAACACAAAGCTAGATTTCATCACTAGCTCTTGGAGTGTAGAGGAGTCTATTCTTAAATAACTTTCGTGGCATGTGTGCATGGTTTTCTATATTTTTTTCTCTGATTTTATGTGATCTACCTTTTTTGTTTTTCATAATAATAATGAAACCGTGGCGGTGTTATTTCCTTGGAGTAGGACCAAGTAGGTCTAAACCACATAAATACTGCTGTTCCATTTACTTTCCTGCAATTTCATTTTATATACTTAGCTTTTGATAATAAAACATCCTAAATTATATTGAGTTTATTTTATATAAACCTTTTTAAATTGAAAAGATTCCACAATAAGTGATATCATATCTTTCTAATCATTTTATTTTACAATTTTTGTTAATGTTGATATTGAGAAATTTGATGGAGAAAATGATTTTAATTTGTGGAGTGTTAAAATTCATGATTTATTAGTTCATAATGGACTTGATTATTCTTTACATGGTAGCAAGAAACATGCGGTTACTGTTTTGGTCGATGGTCAGTCCACCACGACATTTGTAGATGTAGATTCCACTATTATATTAGCTTTAGGTGATAAAGTTTTGTGTGAAGATGCACGTGAAACCACAACTAAGTCAATTTGGATTAAACTCAAAAACATGTATATGACAGCCTCTAATCAGGAATCTATATAAAGACATGAGATTATAAAATTTTAATATGTCCCCTGGTTCATCTGTCTGTGTTCACATTGATGAGATTAATAAAGTATAATTAGATTTATCTAATATTGACATTGAATTTAAAGATGAGTATTATGCTCTAATTTTGTTAACATATATTAATGACTCTTTTAATTCATTAAGAGACTCCATGATGTATGGTAGGATTTCCATTACATTATAATAATGTTACCTTCAAACACATGGTTTGAAGGAAGATATGATTACTATTAAGACTGAGCTTCAAATTTTGTATACTAAGGATCTTGTGCATAACAAGGGTAGGAAAGACAATAATTGGTTTAAGGGTTTCCAGTGTTTTGAGTGCGGTAATACCCACCACATAAAATGTTGCTATCATAAACTAAAATATAGAGATAGTATGGCCGAGTCACATGTGGTATGTCTCGGTTATGAAACTACTGAAGTCTTTTAGTTTGTATCCCCTTCGTTATAACTAGACATAGGTAATGTGTAGTCTTTTTCTTACATTCCTAAGACTTTATCCACTTGTTTTCGTGGGGGAACCATGATTGAGAAAAAATGTTGTGCGGCCTGGTCAAAGCCTTTAAGACTTAGGTGGATAAGTTTTTTCTTTTCTTGTTGGCTTTCGATTATGTGATTTCTATGTTTTGTTTTCTATAGAATATTTATTAATATTACATTTTATGATCTTTTCTTTGTTTTACTGTTCACTTTATTTTACCCCGAGAAAGGTTGTTTGATTTTCAAGTGTTTTATTTTTCATGGGGTGGAAAATTTGGATTAAAATTAAGGTAATTTTTGGTAATAATTGTTTAAATTTTGTTGCTTAGGTGGTTTAGGTTTCTAAGCATGTTGTAATCTATTAAGAAATAGATGTGTAGTATGGATAGAACATGTGCCTCTACCGGCACTTGCTTGGTGATATTCATGCTGGGTGGATATTTTTAGACCTAGGTTTTTCAGTTTTAGGAAAATATTCCCACACTAATTAGAGTTAATGGTAGTTATTTTTTTTCTAGAACTCCATCAACATAGTTTTTTTAAAATTTTAATATTGAAAAGGAGAAATTTTTTGTTTTTTTGTTTTCAAAATTAAAATGTTTTCTAAATTTTTTTTAGTATTTATGAAAAAATTGTGTGTGTTTTTTGTCATTATTATTAAGCACATCCACACACACACACAGATATATATATAAATATATATATTGGGATGTTATGTTCTAGGCCTCATTTTGGGACTTCTGTTTTCTAGACCTATTTTGGACTGTGGTCGATGGGTTGTTGGGCTTGCTGTTTGTCTAGGCTGATTTACTACCCCACATCCACTATGGTGATCCTCATTTCTTGCATGCTACTAGCCATTGATGCGGCTCCATGTGATGGTTTTGGTTCTACCATTTTGTGTTACTTGGTTTGTTGGTCTACTTTCGCCCATGAATCATTGAGAGTTTGCATGTCCCGGATGATTCGTCATCTATTTCGCCCATGTTTCCTCATCTACACGTCTTTAAAGGCGACCCTCAACTTTAGTGTGCCCTAATTTCCTGTGTGGTGTTATTTTGATGTCATTGTGTGTGATTCATCTTCCAAGTCATAGAGTGTGCTAAGAGAGATCCTTTCTGTGTAGAGACCCGCTACCTGCACGCCTACCCAATGCCTTTCTAGTGACCCTTGGCGGAGAACTCGGATCTTGCAAGTTCTATAGAGACTACTTTAGAATCCAAAATATCCGACCCCACCAGAGGCTTGTGTTCTTTGGTGATTCTTTTTTTTTTTGATCCCCTTCTTTAACTTCTATTTAGTATTTGTGTTTTATGTTATTGTTTATTTTTCTGGTTTGGTTCGCAGAGTATGGGTTGCATGCCTGAGTTCATCCAAATCGGGAGAGTACTCTGCTAACATTGAGCTAGATTTCATCACTGACTCTTGGGATACAGAGGTCTCTATTCTCGGATAGCTTTCGTGATCCATGTGTATAGTCTTCTTTATTTTGCTTCTCTGATTGTATGTTCTCTACTATTTCCATTTTTCATAATAATGAAGAAATTGTGGTGGTGTTCTTACTATGGAGTTGGACCAAATAGGTCTAAACCATGTAAATACTGGTGTTCCAATTAATTTCTTGTAATTTAATTTCTAGTACTTTTCTTTTGTTAGTAAAACATCTTAAATTTTGTTGAGTTTACTTTGTTTAAACCTTTGTAAATTGAAATGATTCCACAACATCATCTTCTTTAAATAAATAGGACTCAGACAAATTGACTACCTCAGTACACTGGATCTTGCTTCATTTGGCTCGATTGGAATCTCAATGGTGGCATTGATATTGGACACAAAAACATCTTCTTCAACAAACTCAACCTCAATTAAAGCCTTTATTCAAACTTCTCTCATAAGCATTGGCAATATTCCTCAAATACCACATTTAAATACTATTTTAAAATTCCCTTACATGGATTCTCTTGCATTAAAAAATTCAGTAATTTAAATTGAATTAAATAAATTAATAAAATTAAGATAAATTAAAAATAAATTAAATGTAAATTTAAATTCTAAAATTTGTTAAACATTTAAATACATAGAATGAATATTAAATTAAAATAAAATTTATTAAAAAATTGAAGAAACAAAGAACACAAAACAGAAAATTAAATAAGTACCAAGAATAAATCAATACTTAATATTAACAATTTAGAAAAAATAATAATAAGAATTTGTGTACAAAATGGATATAATATAATTTAAACATAAAAATACACATAATTAACAAAGAATTCATAAAATTAATATTCACTACCACAGATCTAGGAAAGGGACGTGCTGGATTTTATCAGTGCAAAGTAGAAAGCGCTGATAAAAGGGGGGCTTTATCAGTGCAAGCTAAAAGCATTGATAAATCTACCCTTTATCAGTGCTAAAAAAAGTGCTGATAAAGGTGTACTCTTTATCAGTGTTGTTTTTAGCGCTGATAAAGGGTAGATTTATCGACACTATTTTTAGTAATGATAAATTTTTTTAATAAAATATATAATTAATTTATATAAAATTATTATATTTATATTCAAAAATAATATTTATTAATATACAATAAATAAAAAATACATTTTTATAATTAATATATATTTTTTAATAATTCAAATATATATATAATAAATTTCATTAAATAATAAATATATTAATTATATTTAATATATATATACATATTTATTTATAATTATATAAATACTTTTTAAATATGTATATTTATAATTATATTAAATATGTATATTTAAAGGTTGGGGCCGAAGCCTCAATTTATTATTAAAGTAAAGACCTCTTTGGACTGGGTAAAGGGAGACCCATTACATAGCCCGAAGGCCCAAGGCCAAGTGGCCTGAATACACCAATTGAAAGCCCATTTTTTTGGCCCAAAGGACCCCTCGGTGAACAGTACTGCTATAGTACCCACGCTGCCACATTACCGCCGCTACTACAGTTCCACTGCTGCTACAGTACTTCTACAGTACCCCCGGAAATTCACCCCCTGCCCGGATTTGATCCTGGGTCTTTTGGATGTCAAACAAGAGCTTGTATCACTAGGGTACATGCTTGTTGGCTTAAATATGTATATTTATATTTATATTTATAATTATAATTATAATTATAATTATAATTATATATTTAAATAAATATATGTTTTCCAATGAATTTGGTCAATTGATGCGTGAATATAATTAATGTTCATATGTTATGTATTCATCAGGAATATTCATTTATACATTACACCCTCATTACTATTCATGTTGGCTATATATATGATGACCCGTTTTTTATGATCGATACTTTACTCGATGTATATGATTCATTCATGTTCCCATGAAACTATAATGTTCTCATAAATACTTAAAATCAAGATAAATATATTTAAATAATAAATGTATTTATTATATTTATAATTATCAATATTTAGTTAAATATAAATAATTTCTAAAAAATATATATACTTACAATTATATATAAATATATATATATATTTAAAAGAATATAAAATTATAATAATTTTTTAAATGATAAATATATTTATTATATTTACAATTATATGTAAATACCTTTTAAACATATTTATTTATAATTATAATTGTAAATATATATAAATATATATGTATATTCATTAAAGACATATATTTATTGTAATTTTTTAAATGATAAATATAATTATTATATCTATAATTATATATAAATACCTTTTACATATATTTATTTATAATTATAATTATAAATAAATATACATATTCTTAAATATATATGTCTCTAATGAATATATATTCATTAGACATATATTTATAATAATTTGTTATATGATAAATATATTTATTATATTTATAATTATATATAAACGGTTTTTATAAAATTACAATAAATAAATTTATTTTAATTTTATAATTATATATATTAATATATTAATATATACACATATATATATATATAAATATATTTATAAATATATAAAAATATATAAAAATATTTTTTTAATTACAGTTATATATATATAATTAGAAAATTATAATAAATATATTTATAATAATTATAATTTTATAAATATATTTATAAATATATTTATAAATATATGAAAATATTTATAAACATATACATATATTTAAATTTATAAGAATATTTCTATAATTATATATATTTATAAAATTATAATTACTATAAATATATTTATTATAATTTTATTACAATTTTTATATATTTATAAATTTATTAATATTTGTGATTATAATAAAAATATATATATAACAAATATATATATATATTTCAAAAGTATTTCATAATTCTTTAAATATTTATATTTATATTTATATTTAAATAATTATAAAATTATAATAAATATATTTATTAAATATATATATATAATTAAATAAATATATTTATAAATATACACAAATATTTATAAATAAATACAAATATTTATATTTAGAATTATAAATATTACAAATATGTTTAAATAATAATTAAATTATAATAAATGTATTAATTATATACATTTATAAAATTATAAATGTAATAAATATATTTTTCATAATTTTATAATTATTGAAATATATATATATATATATATATATATCTGTGTGTGTGATTATAACTATAAATAAATATTTATTTAATATAACTATAAATAAATATATATATATATATATAAATTTATAGTTATTAAATAATTATAAAATTATAACAAATATGTACAAATATTAACAACTATAATTCTAAATAAATGTAGATATATTTAAATAATTATAAATTTATAATAAAGATATTAATTATATATAATTATAAATATAATAAATATATTTATTATAAATTTATAATTATAAATAAATATTTGTTTATTACATATATAAATATAAATAAATAAATATTTATTTATAGTTATTATTATAAATAAATAAATATTTATTTTTTACATATATAATTTTATAAATATATATAAAATTATAAATAATTTATTTTCATTATAGTTTTATCGGTGCTTTTTTAGCGCTGATAAAGGCATGTTTTATCAGCGCTTTTTGTTTTAGCGCTGATAAAACATACCTTTATCAGTGATTTTTAGCTAGCATTGATAAAAGGTTTACCCGCTTTTATAAATAAACCCTAACAGTCTCATCCTATTCTCGGACGCCTCAAGCTCTCGTGGAAGTTGAACCCTGGCTCCTCTTCCTCCTCCTCCTCCTTCGTTTTCGACACCTCCTCCTCCTCCTCAGTCGCCTCTGCTAACTCCTCCTCCTCCTCTTTAACTGGTGACTCCTCCTCCTACTTTGTCACCGCCACTGCCTCCTCCTCCTCCTCCTCCTCTGTTGACGACTCCTATATTGCTGCCAACTCCCCCTCCTCCATTGCCAACTCCTCATCCCCAGGCTCCCATACATAGGTTTCATGCACCACATCATCTTTTGGGCCAATGTTCATGATGTTTCATTATATATAATTCATTGCCGGTATCATATAGGATTTCACATTAGTGTTGTGGTAGCTTGTACCCCAAATAATTGTTTCTATGATTAGTGCATGTTTTTGAGGTCTGAGAAGATAGACTTGAATGTTTGGTATTGCTGAAGAGATTAACTATTTTTTATCAGTTTCACTGTCAAATTTTTATATATGAACATGAGATAACCATTTTGGAATCATTATATTATGGATTATTTTGATTCTAGAATTCAATAATTGTTCCCCACAAGAATTATTTTAATGGTGGGGATCATTCCTTCTTTCTTTTATAAATTAATTAAGGTATTTTGAAGGCTCATCAAGGGTAGTGACGTTTTTCTAGAATTCACCTTCCATATTTTTTTGAGACTATGGTAATATTGGAAAATATGTGTCTTATGTGTGGATATTTTAGCTACACGATGAATGATTTAATTCTAAGTGTTGTATTTATAGTCACCCGAGTTTGTTAGGTGTTATTTAGAGGTCTATAGACTATAGTGTATGGTTATCTGAATTATCAAGATTCTCTTCTTGAAATTATGGTGGATTGGGTAACCGATATAATTCAGGTATGTTGAATAATTGTTTGATGATTTTGACATTGTTTCATGATACAATCATAGGTTCCTCTCATATGAAGAAATCATATCACAACCAGGAGAATTTTAACAATTTACATGAGCATTTGTTTTTTTCATTTCTCAATAAAGGTGTGTTCTATAATGCTCTCTTTGATGGAACCCTTCATTATGGGGCAATATAAGGATGATTTTTATGGTAAATTGTTTTCTTAATAATATTTGGATGGATGAAAAAAATTTATAAAGTTAATTGGCGTCGAATTAGGGTATAATCTACATGACATGAGCTTACACCATATTCCATGTCCCTAATAGAATAATAATGACTATAAAGATTAATATTATGAGTTAAAAATATTTATCCCTAGTAGTAAGTGATAATGTATCCCTATTAGTATTGAGATTACATGGATTAATGATTAGTAAGATCTAGCATCTTATATTTTTCAAAAGTAATAGATAATGTATTTTTTATTTTTTTAGGTCTTGTTCCATTATGTTATTAAAATTGTAAATTTACTCTCATGGATGACCATATAAGATGTAGTGGCTTATATATTTTGATGCTCATTATGGGAATAATCCCTATCGTCAGTATTAATATCACCCTTAGTATAGAGACCCATATGTATATATATATATATATATCTATATATATATAACATCTTAATAGATATCCCAGATGTATTTCCCAAGGACTTATCTAGGTTACCACCCAAGGTATAGGTTGAGTTTATGATTGTGTTCTTACTAGGTGTTTGGCACATATCTAATCCACCATATAAGATAGATCATGTAGAGTAATGATAGAAGAAGGCTCATTTAAACGACTTCAAGGTGAAGGGGTTCATATGAATGATTATGTCCCCATAGGGTGCCTTAGTTTTTCCATAAAAATTTAAATGGATAATTGAGAATATACGTGGACTATTATAGGTTATGCTAAGTGATAAAAATGAACTTATATCCACTTATAAATATTGATGGAATATTTGATCAAATTAGAGGTGATAAAGTGTACTATATGAACAATTTGATATTAGAGGGTCAACTAGGATTGTTCCATATTAGAAGAACTAATAAGGACTTAACCAAAAATGTGGAATGGTTCCTTTGCATAGATGTTCATGGGAGATCCTTCTACGATCTTAATTGGAGTTTGATGAAAAAACCAATCTTAACCATAAATGATCTGGGTAATGAGTATAGATTATATTGTGATGGTTCAAGAGTTAGGATTTTAATAGTTCCAGTCCATGATAGTCATGTGGTTTCTTATGGGTCTATACAGTTAATGACACATAAGAGTAACTTCCCAAATTCTTTTCTAGATGTGGAAATACTGGCACTTTCTGTGAGGTGTTATTGGTATTATCTTTATAAAGTGCCTCTCTTAGGATTTATGTCTTTGTGAAAATTCCTAAGTGGCTCTTTTAAAATGCTTCAAGTGTTCTGAAATGTTTCTTAAAAATTATATGTGTTCAACATACCATTTTTGGTTTTAAATAGCTTTAAAATGATTTATAAAAAAATAATTGGGGTTTTGAGAAAGAGTGTTTGGAAATGATTGGTTTATTTTAAAAAGGGTGTGTTATTTTAAAGAGTAATTTGTGTAAATGGTTTGTTTTTTAATTGTATTTCAACTATTATTTTATAAATAGTTTTCAAAGGAGACTTAAAGTCTCTAATTATTTATCCTTGGTTAATATTTATATCAACATTGTGTGTATTTATTTTGTTAATTATTAATATTACTGAATCAAATAGGATAAATATGAATAAAGTGTAGATACCCTAAGCTTAACGTACATGGACATTACATTAATTTTTCGGAATACTTAGTACATTACAAAAACACACACACAAGGACCGTAATAGTTTAGTGTCTTTGGAAACTCGGAATATAATCTTCTAATCGTGGTGAAAGATCTTCAACATTTCCCATAAAGATCTTCCATTTTTTTTCTTACCTAAAACCTTTCTTTATATCATGGGGAAAATAAAACATAAAAGGGTGAGCTCAAATTCTCAGTAAGTTTAAAAAAAAGAAATATCAATCACATCATATTCATAAGAACATAACATTTTGGAAATCTTAACCTGCAAAACAGATCATAACATCATAACATGAGATAAATCATAGTAGTAAAATGTAATCCCAATAATCAAAATTAAAACATGAAACTTTGTGGCATACAAAAATAATCATAGAGAATCATTTCTTATTAGTCAAGACTCATTTCCAAGACTATCTTAGTGGACAAAGTCCATTTCTGAACCGAGTTCACTCCTCATTTCAGTCCTGTTTCACTGAACTGGTTTAACCTGCCGTTCCAGCCATGTCTATCTCATGAGATATAAAATCTTTACCCAATGCATTGGAGGGAGATACAGGTCCTACCCATCTCATAATGATACCATTATTATGTGTGCCACAAAATCATAAACCATACATCATAGAATAACCCATGTAATAAAAATGGGAATCTTAAACATCGTGAAATCATAAAACAATTCATATAAGATAAAGGAATTCATAAAAATAATTCCATCAAAACATAATAAAATCAATGTAATAATAGGGATAGAAACAGAACCCTTTATTATCTTAGATGGAAAATAATTTTGATAAAACACTTGAACTCCATTCTTGAGGAAAATAACATGTCATACAATTCTAATCTAAAAGAAGTTGATTAAAAATAAACATAAAAAATTGTAAAGGAAGCTTCTTGGAAATAATGTTTTAAAAATCCATTCATGTTGTATAATTTAAAAAAACATTCTTCTCGTACTTTTGTCGAAAAAGTCAAAAAGTACCTCGTACGAAAAATGACAAAAGATTCTTTTCATATCTTTTACTAAAAACTCACCGAAGGGTAAAATTGGATTTAAACAATTTTAGTTGGATGGAAATAATATTACATATTGAGGAAACATGGATGTGGATGATAAAATACACCCCAGTAAATACCAAAGTATAAACAATCTCAGATAAAAATGAGATTATGATATTTCCCTTACCTTAGGTCCGATATGCTTTGTACGTGTCTGAACCTCTTCTTCTTTGAAGAGCCTCTTTGAGATCTCCTTTTAGGAAACTAAAATTGGACTTTGAGGAAGACCAAAACCTCTAGGATGTTTCTAGGGAAGTGGAGAAGAGAATTTGGCAGGGGTTGGCCGAGCATGAAGGCTCAAAGTGGTGTGAGGAAGAGAGGTAGGAGGTGCCCTTTTATAATGGAGGAGAGGGGCACCTTTGGAATAACTAAAAATATTATTTTATTATAAAGCCAAATTCGGTTTTAAATAGCTCAAAATTGATTTATTTCGAATCTAAGGTGGGTATGGGTCTAAATCCTCTCATCAAATAGAATCTAGACAAGTTTAGGTTCCTATTTTAACCTTATCATTTAGATTTAACATTAAGTTAAATAATTTTACTTTTACCGTGTCTTCTTGTGTTCTTATACTATAAGGTCAATAAACTTACTATAAGCAGCCAAACGAACCCCAAATTGTTTATTATTAATATATATAACCTTATCTAAGTCATTTGGCCAAACCTTAGATTTTTAGGAATAAAATAACAATTAATAATATAGTATTTGTTTTAAAAACTATTTTATGTCAATTTTGACACTATTTAGTAATTGATTTTTTTGAAAATCATAACAGAATGATTAGTTCGAAAAAAGTTAATTAAATCAATAATAACATGTCATATTAACCTATAAAATTAGTGGAATTCATAAAAAGTATCAAATTACATTTAGTTTGGTATTTATAACATCAATTATGTCAATATTTCATTAATAAGATAATTACTGCATCATCTTTGTGTCATAAATAAATTAAATTATTTAATGTCTAAAAATTAAAAATAAAATACCATTATGTAGGAAATATTTTTATATTTCTAATTTATATTTATTGTCGAATTTATCTTATGTATAACCTTATATTAAAAATTATTTACTTATTAAACTTTGATTTTAACTATTTTAACCCTTCTTTAAATAAATTAATAATAAATGTCCTAATCTAATCCAAGTGGGCCTAAATGGTCATATTTTATTCCTAAGTTTTTTTTTGGTCGAATTACACTTATCTAATAGAATTAGGACATGTGTTAGGGTAATAATAATATCATTTTTACCCTTAATTACCCTATTTACTTCTAACCGTGGTAAATAAAAGTAAAAAGTTACTATTCACCAAAAATTATTTTCATCTCATTGAACAAAATTTTACTTACTGACATCAACCGTGTCTCTCGGATTTTTGAAATTCCACTCACAGAAGCGGTAAAATTAGGTTTTATGAAATATTCAGTTTTATTTAACTACCACTTAGTGGTTTCACTATTCATCAAAAATTGAAAGTTTTCAGAAAAATACCAAAAATTAGGCCTAAGCTATATTTGATATTATGAATTCAAAACTGATGTCTATTTTACCAAATTCAAAACATATCAGTTTCATTAATTAATTTAAAAATTAATTCCCGTCGTCAAAACAAATAGCGTGTTCTTAAGAGATAATTGTTGGAGTTGGTGGTCTAGAACCAACTACTTTGTACTTTATTCATTAAATAAAAGCCTTATCACATCTTGATTGTTCTTCTGCGTGACATGTCATGTGATAATTTCCTAAGAACAGTTGTTGCATTAAAGGGTCGTAGCGGATCCCTGCTATGATGAGAACCCGGAAGTGCCATAACACTGTTCTTGAATGTATGTTCTATGGCCGGATGATATTATTTGAGGGACACAAATAATACAGGTCATTAAGGGTGAGGACTCATAAAACTTTGAGTCACCTTCTCATGGTGTGCGCCCTTGGTAATATCTAGGAGGATATTATGAGAACGAGACCCGCCAGTAGGAAATCCACATTTCATAGTGTCATTGGATGTTCCTATCTACAGACGTGTGTATTGATCCTTAGACTTTAAGATTATTATTAATGGGTATTACAACTCACGCACTTAGATGTATTGACAAAAACTGTGATGACACACTGTTCGCAGCGAGGTAGGATACGTTGGGTGCGTCACGAGTAATACCACATTAATAGATAATGCGAGAAAGGATTTGTCCCTTCTGTTCCATAATGGAAGTAGATAACTCAAGCCCTTTGATGAAATTGATATAGCCTAAATAAATACATGGTCATGGTAAGGTATGGGCAAGTTCAATTACGGGAAGTCAAAGAAATAATAATCAAGCACATGGGTTGATGGCACTAGCATTCAACCCGCTTGATTGGAGATATCAAGACAAAGGGATTATATTACACGGTAAGCATTCGTAGGAGGTAACACGTCATTGCGGCGTTAACTTCTTCCTCTATGGGTGCCTTGGCATGTTTCTAGATGCTAACCTTGGACTTTAGGCAGGCTTAGCCTAATGCCACTGAGAAAGAGGCCTAGAGGGTCACACACTAAGTCTGTCCATGTATCTCAGTTAAATATTAATTTAACAAGTTAAATAAATATTATTCCCGAATGTGGTTTAATAATTATTTAAGGACGTATGATCGCATTTATTTTGACACTAGTTATTCGAGAGAATATATTGTGGATGAAATAATATATTTATTAGCAAGTAATGCAGTTAAATTTATTTAAGAAATAAATAGTCATTACTCAAGGTCTAATAAATGTGGTGGAGAAAAATGGAAAATAAAAGTACACGTCGTGTATTAATTATTACACGCCGTGTAGTTTTTCCAGTTGGGATTTTGAGGATTTAATATTGTTTTATTAAATGATATTTATTATAATCAGTGTGGGCGCATGTCAAGGAATTAATAATTCAACATGGGGGGGTTTTCAATAAGAGTTACTGAAATAAATAAAACATGCAACGCATTTATTTATTGTCATAACTCTATTGACCTCAAACATGATTATAAATATCCTCACAACCCCAACATTTTGGAGAGCCATTGTTGTGAACAACGGATTTGGAAATACTCTCAAGCCAAGAGAGAATTCCCTTTCCACCAAGAACGCTCTCAAGTAACGAGAGCAAGATCCTCCACCGGATCAAGGCGGTCGAAGGCGGATATCGCAAGTAAAGGTTCTTCCGCGCTAGCACCCGGAGATCTCTTAGGTGACGTCCGGAGATACGTGACACACGTGTGGATCACCGCTAGAGGAATCCTACACTTGGATTCTATGACGCAATGACGGATCACGGAATCGTGACCGGACACATCAACGAAGAAAGAATTCCAACGAGGTAATTCGTATGCATTAATTAAATTAATTATAATCAACATATGTTGATCCTCCTCAAGGGTTTTGGGACTCTTCTTTTGTTTTCGTTCTTCGTTCTATTCTGAAGATTCGGCGTTTTATATCGTGACGGATCTCGGATTGAACATTGTTTAACGAAAAATTAAGTTGGGAAAACCCACCAACGCGCTTCCGCTGCGCCCGGAACCTTCAAGTGGTATCAGAGCGGTCATATCGTTGGTTATAATTATTTAGTTTTTCGTTGGTGATTTACACATTTAATAATTTAGTTATTTCAATTCATGTTTAATCGTTCTGGAAATCTGAATCTCGAGATCTGTTCCTCCTCCCTCGTTTCTCCTTCACCTCACAGAAACGGTTTTTTTCTTTTAATTTTGATTAAAATAAAATAGAGGAACTCATCCGGAGGAGCCAAACGTTTATGGACATATAACACCAGAATACACGGCGTGTATTCGGAAGTACACACCATGTAGTCTAGGTTCAATGCATTGACTGATCCGCCAAATCAGGTCGTGTATTGTATTCTTTCTAAGAATTTAAGACACCGTGTATTGACCAGAAACAGGTGGCACACGGTTTCCGGAATATACGCCGTGTGGTCCAATAAACACGGCGTGTAGTCCCTTCAGGTTATGGTTGGGTCGTGTACTCCGTACACGGCCTGCCCGGCTGGAAACTGTGTAACGCGGAAACTACACGGCGTGTGTCCCACTGTACACGCCGTGTACTCCGAAAATTTCCAAAGTACATTAACACGCCTTATCCCCGGGCGTGTACTTCGGATGGACGGTGAAGAAAAAGTACACGCCGTGTAGTCGGAACTACACGCCGTGTACTCACACAAATTACGCAGATTTATTAAAATTTATTACTATATTTTACAAACCCTTGAGACGTGTACCATGGTGAAGGCGTAAAGCTGAGGCACAACACGTGATAGGTGTTTTATATATATATGTTTAATTTAACATCTGCGTAATAAATGGGAATTCACCAGGTTGCCTCCAAGGTACAATTTACGTACAAGGATAATTTTAAATGAATTTATTTATTTAAAATTATGATGGATGAGAATCTCAAGGAAATTCATAAAAATGGATTTAAGATAAAAGGATTGATTAATTAAAGGTAATTAATTGATTCGAGCATGATTTATCTTAAACAAGAACGATTAAAGAATTGAATGCTAGTTTTATTTATGCGTAAATATCGTTGCATGTATGTATGATCATGAGCTAGACCAAGACCTTTGTATGTGAATGGTTTCTTTTAATTTATTTATTTAAATTAAATTTGTTGGCATGCGAGCCATCTCCTCATTAATATGTAGGGCCTGCGCGCCCAAGGATTCTTTTATGTAAAAACCCCTTTTTTCCCCTCACCTGTGTGTGAGATAAATGCATATGTAATTGATGGAGCTCCCAAGCTAGTGGAGGCGGCTCAAGTCAGGAGCCAAGGTGAAACCAATCCAAGGAGATACAAAGGTGGATAGGTGGAAAGCTGTAAACATGAACCCGAAAGGTTCAAGGTGTTTCTCCCCTTGGTCTTGGGTTAGTTTATCAACCGCTAGATAAACTAACCAATAGAAAAGCTCATGATCATAGAATTTATTTTATTTCTGTCAGTTTCATGGTTTATTTATTGTGGGTTTGTTGTCATGATTACACAGTTAATGAATTAAACGAGCATGCAAGATGGAACTAAAAAAAATTGGCTTATACGTAAATATTATCTTAGACATGGTTAATCACTTAAGTATATCCACTTAATATTAACAAGCATGTAATCACAGATAATAAAATGGAAATTTACATATAAGGATAAAATCCCTCAAAATAAATATTAAGTCAGCATAGCCTTCCATAATCTTGGTTAGAATCGAACCATAGTTCAAAGTGCTTGACCAACCCTAGTTGGGGTGCTTTCAATTATCGGGGAATTCTAATTCAAGGTTTTGGGTTGACTTGACTTGGTTTGCATTAAGGGTTGACTGCCACAGCAGGACTTGGTGTGACCAAGAGGCAAAGGTCGAGGAAATCCAAAAAAGATTTCAGGATTGGGGAGTCCACTCAGCGGATCAAGGAACTGCGAGTTAATGCAGTTGGAATTTGGAATGCCTACCTAAAACCCCTCAAGTTGCTTGACTAACCCTAGTTGGGGTAATGCAAAGGGCAATATGAATCCTTGCCACTAGAATATTCACGCAATAGAATATTCCGAAGTCAATGGTGAGGGCTATTGGATTTCGATAAAATAGTGGGAGACTAATAAGTATTAATTTATTTATTTGTATCAAATTTTGTAATAAAGTACTAAATCTTTTCTCATCTTAATTTGTATAAACGAAAAGAAAATGACTTCAAAAATATCATTTCGCACCATAATCGAAAAAGAAAACCTTCTCACCGGCACCAATTTCCAAGAGTGGCAGAGGCGTTTACGCGTCATCCTTTGCCACGAAAGGAAATTATATGTGATGGAAGAGCCTATTCCAGTTGCACTTGGGAAAGAGGATAGTGATGAGGAATTATCTCTCTACATAAAACACATGGATGATGCCACAAATGTCTAATGTTTCATGCTATCGGCCATGTCTAATGAGCTCTTGAAGCAACATGAAATCATGGACGCGTATAGCATGATTTCTCACATTAAAGATCTCTACAAAGAGAAGGCGAGACATGAGAGGTATGATATCTCCAATGATTTTTTTACCACAAATCTTGGAGAGTTTGCGCCAGCTGGGCCTCATGTACTCAAGCTTATTGGCTACATTGAATGCCTGGACATCTTAGGGATTAAATTCCCAGATGAGTTGTGTATAGATCTCATCCTATCATCACTGCCCAAGACCTTCTATAGCTTCATTGTCAACTATAACATGAGCAGAAATGAGAGGATTCTATTAGATCTTCTGACCTTGATTCGCCAGGTAGATAAGGACATGGGGCGTGACAAACCCGCGGTCCTTATTGTGAACAAGAAAAGGAAGGACAAGGAAAAGGGGCCAAAGACTTATAAATGGTCTGAAGCCCCCGAGAATCGTCCCTCCAAGAAGGGGAAGATCCAGAGGTAGGGCAAGGAACGGGAGGCAGTGTGTTTTTCATGTGGCAAGCAGGGCCACTGGAAGAGGAACTGCACCCAGAAGCGTGGGGACGCTAAAGGTGCGTTTGTTATCGAGTGCAATCTTTCTATTTCTACACATTGGGTATTAGATACAGATTGTGGGGCTCACATCTGTATTCAAATGCAGGAACCAAGTAGATTTAGAAAGATCATTAGAGGATAGGTGGATCTTCGAGCTGCCAATGGCGCAAGGTTGGCTGCGTTGGCTATTGGCGACTATCACCTCTCATTGCCAACTGGCATGATTTTGGTTTTACAAAACTGTTATTTTGTGCCTAGTGTTACCAAGAACATAATTTCTGTATCTTGTTTGGATATGGATGGATTTATTTTCATGTTTGGAAATAAGGGTTTTCTCTTTTATAAGAACAAACATATGTTATGGTATGGCACATTTGAATAATGGTTTGTATGTATTAAATTACGAAAACCAAGTGTTGGCAATCAATAACAAAACAAACTCACATGACTCATACATCACCTAGTTATGACATCACCACCTTGGTCATGTGAACGAGAAGCGCTTGACAAAGCTCTGCCAAGATGGCTATTTAGACTCTACTGAGCTAAAACCACTTGATAGATGTCACGCTTGTTTACAAGGAAAAATGACCAAGCCGCCTTTTGGTGGACAAGGTGAAAGGGCCACAGAGCCTCTAGGATTGGTACACACAGATGTGTGTGGACCATTTCCAGTAGAATCTAGAGGTGGATATTCTTACTTTATTAATTTTACTGATGATTTGAGTAGATATGGCCATGTATACTTAATGAGGTATAAGTCAGAGTCCTTAGAGAAATTTAATGGATTCAAGAATGAAGTAGAGAATCAACTTGGTAAGAAGATAAAGAAGCTTCGATCGGATCGAGGTGGAGCATATTTGAACCAAGAGTTCATCGATATTCTACGGGAGTCTGGGATTCTATCTCAGATCACTCCTCCTTATACACCACAGTGGAATGGTGTTAGTGAAAGGAGGAATTGCACCTTGTTGGACATGGTGAGGTCGATGATGAGTCATGCGGATCTTCCATTATCCTTTTGTGGATATGCATTACAAACTGCAGCATACACATTAAACCGAGTACCAACTAAGGCGGAAAATGGAATTCCATCCGAGTTATGGAATGGAAGGAAACCCACTTTGTCGCACACATGTGTATAGGGATGTGAGGAGTTTGTTAAGGCCTTCTCAGGCAACAAACTAGCACCCCGGTGCACGAAGTGTATCTTTATAGGATATCCCAAGGAAACGAAAGGATATTACCTATATAACCCCCAAGACAAGAAAGTGACTGTCGCCAGACAAGCCGTCTTTCTTGAGAGGGAGCACATCCTCAAGAAGGATAGTGGGAGCAAGATTGACTTCGACGAAGTTGATTCTCAAGATACACTGGAGTTGGTACAGGAACAGGTTCCATAGGTCCCCGTGGAAGAGGTTCTAGAAACACAAGTACTACGTAGGAGCTCAAGAGAGGTAAGGGAACCAGAGAGATTTGGTTTCCTAGTCACCGAGGATGGTGAATCATTATTGTTGGACAATGATGAACCTCTCTCCTATAAGGAAGCAGTAGAAAGATCAGAAGCTGCAAGATGGCTAGAAGCTATGAATTCTGAGATGGATTCCATGTATCAGAACCAAGTTTGGGTTCTGGTCGATGAGCCAGTTGATGTAAAGCATGTTGGATGCAAATGGGTATTCAAAAGAAAGCTGGACATGGAAAGTCAAGTTAGCACCTATAAAGCAAGTCTAGTGGCTAAAGGATTCAGACAGCGTCAAGGAAATGACTATGATGAAACCTTCTTGCCAGTTGCCATGTTTAATTCCATAAGAATCATACTTTCCATAGCAGCTTACCATGACTACGAGATTTGGCAGATGGATGTCAAAACAACATTCCTTAATGGGAAACTTCAGGAAGATGTCTATATGACACAACCAGAAGGGTTTGTGACACCAGGTGAAGCCAAACGGGTTTTCAAGTTGCAGAAATCCATTTATGGATTGAAGCAAGCATCCAGGTCATGGAACATTCAATTTGATGAATCCATAAAGGAATTTGGTTTCATTAAGAACGAATGTGAGCCATGTGTTTATAAGCGGTTTAATGGGAATGTGGTCGTCATCCTACTGGTATATGTTGATGACATATTGCTTATTGGAAACGACGTACCATCCTTACAGTCAGTTAAGGACTGGTTGAACAAGTGTTTCTCCATGAAGGACTTAGGAGAAGCAGCATACATTCTAGGGATCAAGATCATTCGTGATAGATCCAAGAGGCTGCTTGGAATAAGTCAGGGTACATACATTGACCAGATACTAAAGAGATTTAGTATGGAAAAATCCAAGAGGGGATTGGTTCCAGTGTCACATGGATTACAAGTTTCTAAGAAAATGTGTCCCCAGACACAACAGGAGAATGATAGAATGAGAAAGATCCCATACACTTTGGCTATAGGATCCATCATGTATGCCATGTTATGTACCAGGCTTGATGTTACCAATGCACTGAGCATGGTAGGCAGATATCAAGAAGATCCAGGAGAACAGCATTGGACTGCTGTTAAGACTATCCTTAAGTATCTGAGAAGAACTAAGGATATGTTCCTGGTGTATGGAGGAGACGAGGAACTTGTCATCAGAGGGTATGATGATGCTGGTTTTGAAATAGATCAGAATGATCTGAAGTCGCAATCTGGATATGTTTTCTGTCTCAATGGAAGAGCTGTGAGATGGAAGAGTTCAAAGCAGCCAGTTGTCGCCGATTCTACAGCGGAGTCCGAGTATATAGAGGCTTCTGATGCAGCCAAAGAAGCCATTTGGATTCGGAACTTTGTCCAGGAGCTTGATGTGTTTCCTAGCAGTAAAAATCCCATTACATTGTATTGTGATAATACTACAGCGGTGGCTCTTGCAAAATAAACAAGGTCACATCAACGGACAAAGCACATACTCCGGAAGTATCACCTCTTGAGGGATTTCTATCAAAGGGGTGAAATTGCAGTAAGCAGAGTGTCCACGGAAGAGAACATGGCAGACCCCATGACTAAAGGCATATCTCAGCAGAAGCATGAATATCATGTGAGAGCTAGAGGGTTAAAGGTTGTTAGCAGTTGGCTCTAGTCCAAGTGGGAGTCTGTTGGAGTTGGTGGTCTAGAACAAACTACTTTGTACTTTCTTCATTAAATAAAATCCTTATCACATCTTGATTGTTCTTCTGCGTGACATGTCATGTGATAATGTCCTAAGAACAGCTTTCGCATTAAAGGGTCGTAGCGGATCCCTACTATGATGAGAACCCGGAAGTGCCATAACACTGTTCTTGAATGTATGTTCTATGGCCGGATGATATTATTTGAGGGACACAAATAATACAGGTCATTAAGGCTGAGGACTCATAAAAATTTGAGGCAACTTCTCATGGTGTGCTCCCTTGGTAATATCTAGGAGGATATTATGAGAACGAGACCCGCCAGTAGGAAATCCACATTTCATAGTGTCATTGGATGTTTCTATCTACGGACGTGTGTATTGATCCTTAGACTTTAAGATTAATATTAATGGGTATTACAACTCGCGCACTTAGATGTATTGAAGAAAACTGTGATGACACACTGTTCGCAGCGAGGTAGGATACGTTGGGTGCGTCACGAGTAATACCACATTAATAGATAATGCGAGAAAGTATTTGTCCCTTCCGTTCCATAACATAAGTTGATATCTCAGGCCCTTTGATGAAATTGAGATAGCCTAAATAAATCCATGGCCATGGTAAGGTATGGGCAAGTTCAATTCTAGGAATTCAAAGAAAGAATAATCAAGCACATGGGTTGATGGCACTAGCATGCAACCTTCTTGATTGGAGATATCGAGACAAAGGGATTATATTACACGGTAAGCGTTCGTAGGAGGTAACACGTCATTGCGGCGTTAACTTCTTCCTCTATGGGTGCCTTGGCGTGTTGCTAGACGCTAACCTTGGACTTTAGGCAGGCTCAGCCTAATGCCACTGAGAAAGAGGCCTAGAGGGTCACACACTAAGTGTGTCCATGTATCTCAGTTAAATATTAATTTATAAAGTTAAATAAATATTATTCCCGACTTTGGTTTAATAATTATTTAAGGATGTATGATCGCATTTATTTTGACACTAGTTATTAGAGAGAATATATTGTGGATGAAATAATATATTTATTAGCGATTAATGCAGTTAAATTTATTTAAGAAATAAATAGTCATTACTCCAGGTCTAATAAATGTGGTGGAGAAAAATGGAAAATAAAAGTACACGCCATGTATTAATTATTACACGCCGTGTAGTTTTTCCAGTTGGGATTTTGAGGATTTAATATTGTTTTATTAAATGATATTTATTATAATCAGCGTGGGCGCATGTCAAAGAATTAATAATTCGACATGGGTGGGTTTTCAATAAGAGTTAATGAAATAAATAAAAAGCTTAACGTGTTTATTTATTGTCATAACTCTATTGACCTCAAACATGATTATAAATATCCTCACAACCCCAACATTTTGGAGAGGCATTGTTGTGCACAACGGATTTGGAAATACTTTCAAGCCAAGAGAGAATTCCCTTTCCACCAAGAACGCCCTCAAGTTACGAGAGCAATATCCTCCACCAGATCAAGGCGGTCGAAGGCGGACATCGCAAGCGAAGGTTCTTCCACGCTAGCACCCGGAGATCTCTTCGGCGACGTCCGGAGATACGTGACACACGTGTGGATCACTGCTAGAGGTATCCTACACTTGGATTCTACGATGCAACGACAGGTCACTGAATCGTGACCGGACACCTCAACGAAGAAAGAATTCCAACGAGGTAATTTTTATGCATTAATTAAATTAATTATAATCAACATATGATGATCCTCCTCAAGGGTTCTGGGAATCTTCTTTTCTTTTCGTTCTCCGTTCTATTTAGAATATTCATCATTTTATATGGTGACAGATCTCGGATTGAACATTGTTTAATGAAAAATTAAGTTGGGAAAACCCACCAACGCGCTTCCGCTGCACCCGAAACCTTCAATAATTACTATCAAAAGATTGACAGTTGTTTATGTCTATTTTAAATGTGAAATTACATCCAATAACCAACATTGTATTAAATTGTTAAAATATATTCTAAATATACTATAAAACCACTCAAATTAATAATTTATCACAATTAATTATTTCTATTAAAAAGGTTGTTTTTAATCAAAATTTAGTAATTTTCACTATTCATCAGAAAATGAAAGTTATCTGAAAAGTACCAAAATTTCACCCTAAGCTAATTTAGATATTTAGAATCCAAAAATGAAGTCCATTTTGAAAATAAAATTTACAAAATTTCAAAAAGTGGTTATTACTATTCATAATGGCTAGTTTTAATAATATTTTAGTAGCATATCGTTGTTTAGTGAAACTCGGTATTGCGTACTACACATGCTATCGAGGAAGGTCTTGATTGTGTGTAATTCAAGGCAAGTCAAGGATGCGTTTTGTGCAAGCTTCTTTTGGTGTAGCGTACAACACAAGACATTAATTAAATTAAAAAGAATACTTTTCATAAAATCTCAGGGTGTTACATTCTACCCCCCTTAAAATGAATTTCGACCTCGAAATTCGTCGGGGTTATAAATGGTTTACTACTCAAATGTTTCTTTAATAGAAACCAACATCGTAAAAAGGAATACCAAAACCATTCTTTAAAAACAAAAGTATGAAATGTAACAGTTACCCAAATAAACTAATCACTGGGTTTTCACATAGGTGAAAATATGGATATGGAAGAGAAACCTAACCATCATGTTCTGATGGAGAGTGGTAGATAACATGGCTATGGAAAAGCCAACAATCACAAAGCCATAAATTTGTGACGATATAAGGTACCCTCTGATTCATCAGATATAAGAGCACTAGGACAATATTTTTGGTTTTCAAGATCATTTCCCCTAAAGTTGATGAAATTGGAATTAGAAGAAATAATTTCGTGATTTTGGTGTAGTCTCACCGTTAGTCGTTCTTTGGACAATTTTCACTTCATCTCTTAAAGAAATAAAGTTGAATTTGTCATTCGTGATGTGTTAGCAGATCATGTGATAGAATGAGGGGTCATTCCATCTGTCTCAAACAAAATGTTAGAAAAGTTATCAAAAAAATCACATAAGTCCATCTATGGTGAGGTTAATTGTATAAAATTCCAAAAATGAACTTATACTTCATATATCATACCGCGTAATAAAATAAAACTAGTTTCTACTAACCAGGGACTTCCTGTAGGCCAGTGGTAGGCAATAAAGGCCAGTCGCACTACGGTTGTGGGTTCGATTCCCATAGCCTTGTCCGACGCGATGGGCTATAACCCGTCCTGCAGGTTGTCCTTTTTCTAAAGCTATATTACTATAAAATCCCATCAATAATATCGAAAAAAGTTTTATCCAACATAATCCATTCCAATATTTAGGCTTATCTAAAATAATTTGGTCCAAGCTCATAGTATAATGAAAACAATTACTTTAAATGTCATTAACCAAGCATGTGAATACCATCATTTATCCCCCATATATCTTGTTGGTCACATTCCAATCATGTGAATACCTTAATCATGTATTCTCTTGAAAAATGAATACCCATTAAACCTTAGTGAAAACATGAATGCTGTCAAAATTTAACTCTTTCCACATACCAAAATCCAAAAATTCAATATACTCAAACCATGATATAACCTTCTCCTTATATCAGTCATGAGCTCATGAATACGGTCAAATATTTCATTTTCTCGTTTTCCTTTCATTATGCACATATCATCTTTTTTTCCAAAAATATCTCAATCACATTCTATGGTTACCGGTACCATTGAAAACCAAAATAGACCAATACATAAATATTCCAATATTCCACGATACTATATACAACATTATTTTGGAATCCCATTACATAAACACTTAATAATTCCACCACATTGTTGTCATATTCAACATCGCCGATAGTGATCGCATGTGACTTCCCTTTGTCCTTTGCCTTAAGTGGTTACTCATGTTGATCATCACTAACCCTTGGATTAGGGCATTTATTAGCATAATTCCCCATTTCCTTGCACTTGAAGTATTGAAGTGTTGGTGGTGCGTTCTCTGCAGTCTTTTCTTTATTCACATCATTAGAAACCCTTTTTCCATTACTTCGACACTTAGTAGCTCAATGACCTTCTTTTCCACACTTAAAACATTTTCTAGTCCCTTTAAGACAATCTCCACCATGCTTCTTTCCACACTTTGAGCATAAAAAACATCCATCTTCTTTTCACCATTATTCTGAGATTTCTCCTTGAACTCCATCTTTCGTTTCTTATCAAAACCATGAGATGGATATGTAACGCCAACTTCGATTTCTACCTTAATAGCACAGCGCACAATTTCTTCATAGATACTGAAGTCTCTTATAGCTAATTCCCTTCGAAGATTTGGTTTTAAGCCACTGAAGAATCGATCAACTTTACTTTCTGGTTGGATGATAAATCCAGATGCATACCTTGCAAGCCTTGTAAAATTCGCTTCGTATATACCAACAGATTCATCATCCTTTTACTTTAGTTCAAGAAACTCCTTCTCCATATTTGTTTGAAGAATACGAGGGAAGTACTTATTGAAAAATAAGTTATTGAACTCGTCCCATTCTATGGACTCAATTTCATCTATTGGCCTCGTATTCTTGATAAGATTCCACCATTGATCAGCTTCACCTTCCAAACGATATACTACTAAGATGACTTTATCATGTTCAGAACATTGAAGAACTGAAAATATCTTTTCAGTGGTAATGATCCATTGTTCAGCAACAAGTGGATCAGAAGACCCACTGAAAGAAGGTGGATGTTACCTCATGAAGGACTCAATAGAATATTGTTCCCTTCTCTGCTCATTTGGAAGTCCAGAATGATTCATAGCTTGTGTAAGTATAGAAATAAGATTTTTCACTCCATCTACCATAAATTTTTTTTGTTCAGGAGGACAATCATTGCATTGTCCATTACATTGATCAACACGGTTCCTTCAGGTTCCAGCCATCGTCTAAAACCCAAAAAGAATAGTGTGAGAAAAAAAATTACGCTAGGGAAAACAATATAATAAAGGGGGAGTAACTTCAATATCTAACATCTTGGGTTACCGTAATTCTAGTACTATAACCAATACTTATACTTAACCTTAGGGACATCCCTAGACATACCTTAGAAATATCTCTAGGGATCTCACTAAAGTTCTCGCATCCTAGTTTCCAAAGGTTGACTAAACCTTTCCTCTGATACCAACTGTAGATACCCTAAGCTTAACGTACATGGAAATTAAATTACTTTTGCGGAATACTTAGTACATTACAAAAACACACACATAAGGACAGTAATAGTTTAGTGTCTTTGGAAACTCATAATATAATCTTCTAATCGTGGTGAAAGATCTTCAACATCTCCTATAAAGATTTTCCCTTTTTTTCTTACCTAAAACCTTTGTTTATATCCTGGGGAAATGAAAACATAAAAGTGTGAGCTCAAATTCTCAGTAAGGGTAAACAAAAGAAATATCAATCACATCATATTCATAAGAACATAACATTTTGGAAATCATAACCTGTAAAATAGATCATAATATCATAAAATGGGATAAATCATAGTAGTGAAATGTAATCCCAATAATCATAACTTAAAACATGAATCTTTGTGGCATACACACATAATCATAGAGAATCATTTCATATTAGTCAAGACTCATTGCCAAGACTATCTTAGTGGACAAAGTCCATTTCTGAACCGAGTTCACTCCTCGTTTCAGTCCTGTTTCACTGAACCGGTTTAACCTGCCGTTCCAGCCATGTCTATCTCATGAGATATAAAATCTTTACCCAATGCATTGGAGAGAGATATAGGTCCCACCCATCTCATAATTATACCATTCTTATGTGTGCCACAAAATCATAAACCATACATCATATCATAACCCATGTAATAAAAATGGGAATCTTAAACATCGTGACATCATAAAACAATTCATATAAGATAAAACAATTCATAAAAATAATTCCATCACAACATAATAAAATCAATGTAATAATAGGTATAGAAATAGAACCCTTTATTATCTTAGATGGAAAATAATTTTGATAAAACACTTGAACTCCATTCTTGAGGAAAATAACATGTCATACAATTCTAAACTAAAAGAAGTTGTTTAAAAATAAACTTGAAAACTTGTAAAGGAAGCTTCTTGGAAATAATGTTTTAAAAATTCATTCATGCCGTATATTTTAAAAAAATATTCTTCTCGTACTTTTTTTGGAAAATTCAAAAAGTACCTCGTACGAAAAACGACAAAAGATTCCTTTCATATCTTTTACTAAAAACTCACCAAAGGGTAAAATTGGATTTAAACAATTTTAGGTGGATGGAAATAATATTATATATTGAGGAAACATGGATGAGGATGATAATATACACCCCATTAAATACTAAAGTATAAAAAATCTTAGATAAAAATGATATTTTGATATTTCCCCTACCTTAGGTCTGATATGCTTTGTACGTGTCCGAACCTCCTCTTCTTTGAAGTTCCTCTTTGAGATCTCCTTTTAGGGAACTAAAATTGGTATTTGAGGATGACCAGAACCTCTAGGATGTTTCTAGGGAAGTTGATAAGAGAATTTTTCATGGTTTGGACGAGATTGAAGGCTCAAAGTGGTGTGAGGAAGAGAGGGAGGAGGTGCCCTTTTATAAGGGAGGAGAGGGGCACCTTTGGAATAACTAAAAATATTATTTTATTATAAAGCCAAATTCGGTTTTAAATAGCTTAAAATTGATTTATGTCGAATCTAAGGTGGGTATGGGTCTAAATCTTCTCATACAATAGAATTTATATAAGTTTAGGTTCCTATTTTAACCTTATCATTTAGATTTAATATTAAGTTAAATAATTTTACTTTTACCGTGTCTTCTTGTGTTCTTATACTATAAGGTTAATAAACTTACTATAAGCAGCCAAACGAACCCCAAGTTGTTTATTATTAATATATATAACCTTATCTAAGTCATTTGGCCAAACCTTAGATTTTTAGGAATAAAATAACAATTAATAATATAATATTTGTTTTAAAAACTATTTTATGTCAATTTTGACACAATTTAGTAATTGATTTTTGTGAAAATCATAACAGAATGATTAGTTCTAAAAAGGTTAATTAAATAAATACTAACATGTCATATTAACCAATAAAATTAGTGGAATTCATAAAATGTCTCAAATTACATTTATTTTGGTATTTATAACATCAATTATGTCAATATTTCATTAATAAGATAATTACTGCACCATATTTGTGTCATAAATAAATTAAATTATTTAATGTCTAAAAATTACAAATAAAATACCATTACGTAGGAAATATTTTTATCTTTCTAATGAATATTTATAGTCAAATTTATCTTATGTATAATCATATATTAAAAATTATTTACTTATTAAAGTTTGATTTTAACTATTTTAACCCTTCTTTAAATAAATTAATAATAAATGTCCTAATCTAATCCAAGTTGGCCTAAATGGTCATATTTTATTCCTAAGTTTGTTTTGGTCGAATTACACTTATCCAATAGAATTATTACATGTGTTAGGGTAATAATAATATCATTTTTACCCTTAATTACCCTATTTACTTTTAACCGTGGTAAATAAAAGTAAAAAGTTACTATCCACCAAAAATTATTTTCATCTCATTGAAACACATTTTACTTACTGATATCAACCATGTCTCTCGGATTTTTGAAATTCCACTCATAGAAGCGGTAAAATTAAGTTTTATGAAAAATTCAGTTTTTTTAACTACCACTTAGTGGTTTCACTATTCATCAAAAATTGAAAGTTTTCAGAAAAATACCAAAAATTAGGCCTAAGCTATATTTGATATTATGAATTTAAAAATGATGTCTATTTTACCAAATTCAAAACATATCAGTTGCATTAATTAATATAAAAATTAATTCTCATCGTCAAAACAAATAGCGTGTTCTTAAGAGATAATAACTATCAAAAGATTGACAGTTGTTTATGTCTGTGTTAAATGTGAAATTACATCCAATAAACAAAATTGTATTAAATTGTAAAAATATATTCTAAATATAATTTAAAACCACTCAAATCAATAATTTATCACTATTAATTATTTCTATTAAAAAGGTAGTTTTTAATTAAAATTTAGTAATTTTCACTATTCATCAGAAAATGAAAGTTATCCGAAAAGTACCAAAATTTCACCCTAAGCTAATTTCGATATTCCGAATCCAAAAATGAAGTCCATTTTGAAAATAAAATTTACAAAATTTCAAAAAGTGGTTATTACTATTCATAACGGCTAGTTTTAGTAATATTTTAATAGCATATCGTTGTTTAGTGAAACTCGGTATTGCGTACTACACACGCTATCGAGGAAGGTCGTGATTGCGTGTAATGCAAGGCAAGTCAAGGGTTCGTGTTATGCAAGATTATTTTGATGTAGCATACAACACAAGACATTAATGAAATTAAAAAGAATAATTTTCATAAAATCTCAGGGTGTTACATAAAGAATGGATGGATGCCAATAATCTAATAAAATAGTATCAAGATGGAGTGAAAGAGTTCATCAATTTTGCAAAATATCATGCATATGAACCTTCATGAATCCTTTGTTCATGTTTATGCTATTGTTATTCAAGAAAAAATAGTCTATAGTAGTTAGAAGAACACTTGACCTGTAATAAAATAGACTGAAGTTATAAATGTTGGAATAAACATAGGGAAAAAGTGAATGTAGCTGGTGGCTGGGATATCATTGCGTTTTATGGATCTTCTAATATGATTACAAGAGTGGACAATGAAGAAGACTGTATTGAGGATTTCATTATAGATGTTAATGATGATTAATATCATATTGAGGAAATGACAAGGATTGTTGAAGATGAACTTCGTGATTGCCCAAAATTGTTTGAGAAGTTAACGAGTTGTGTAAAGACATCATTATATGGTGGTTGCACATAATATATAGCATTTTAAGTTGTACTGAAGCTGTATAATTTCAAAGCAGGAAAAAGAAGGCACCACGCCAAAATTTATATTTAGCGGTGGTTTTTTTTCATTTAGCGGTGGTTTAAACCATCGCGAAATCGTTCTACGATGGTTTTGGAAAACCGCCGCTAAATCGTGCATTGGGAAATAATTAGCAGACGTTTTTTAGTGGCGGTTTAAACCACCGCTTAATCGTTTTAAATTTTTTTTAATTTTTTTTAATTTTTTTTAATTTTTTTTTTTTTACATTAGTAATTTATTTATTTTTATAATTTATTTATTTATTATTACCACGCACATGCCCATCCATCTCCAAGCATAAGTCTATGTCAATGCACATGCCCATGCCATATATATAAATTCTATGTTGGGTGAGATTTGAACCCCTTACCTCTTGCTTATTCACCAAAGACTTTACCACTCCAGCGGGCTCTTCATGTGGTCAATAAATCGAATTTAATATACTTATACATATATATATTAATTGGAAAAACAAGTAATACATAACAAATAGATACATACTAAATAATTATTCATCAGTAATTATTAATCAACAATCAATAATTAATAATTAATCGTATATAATATATAATATATAATATATAATATATAATATATAATATATAATATATAATATATAATATAAATCATATAATATATAATACATAATACATAATATCTAATATCTTATATCTAATATCTAATATCTAATATATAATGTATTATAGATAATATATAATATATATTATATATTATATATTATGTATTATGTATTATGTATTATGTATTATGTATTATGTATTATGTATTATATAATAGATAGTATATAATACATAATATATAATCGATAATATATAATATATAATATATAATAGATAATATATAATATATAATATATAATATATAATATATAATATATAACTTAATATATATATAAGTAATGTATAAATAATAAATTAATTAAAAAATAATTTAATATATAATAAATAAAAAATAATAATTAATAAATTAATAAATAATATATAGATAAATAAATAATTAATAATTAATAAATAATAAATAATAAATAATTAATAATTAATAATTAATAATTAATAAATAATAATAACTAATAATTATTAATTGATCATTAAGAATTAATAATTTATAATTTATAATTTATAATAAAAATTTTATAAATAATTTATAAATAATTAATAAATTATTAATAATTAAATAATTAATAATTAATAAATATTGAATAATGAATAAATCTAAAAATGAATAATAAATGAATAATAAACTAATAATAAATTAATATTTATTAAATTAAAAATAAATTCATAAATAATAAATAATAAATAAGAAATAATAAATAATAAATAAATAATAAATAAATAAATTATTAAATAAATAGATAAATAAATAATAATTAATAGTTAATAATAACTAATAAGTAAAAATTGATAATTATAAAATGAATAATTCTTAATTAATAATTAATATTTTAATTTTAATATTTAATATATAGTATTCAATATTTAATATTTAATAAATATTTAATAAATATTTAATATTTAATTAATAAATAATCAATAAATAATCACTAATAAATAAATAAATACATAAATAAATAGATAGGTAAATAATAATTAATTAATAATAAATAATTTATAATAACTAATAATTAATAATTGATAATTATAAAATTAATAATTCATAATGAATAATTAATATTTTAATATTTAATATTTAATATTCAATATTCAATATTTAATATTTAATATATAATAAATAAATAATTAATTAATAATAAATAAATAATAAATAAATAATAAATAACAAATAATTAATAAAAGAATAATAAACCAATAATAAATTAATATTTAGTAAATGAAAAATAAATAATAAGGAATAAATAATAAATAATAAAGAATAAAAAATAAAAAATAAAAAATAAAAAGTAAATTATAAGGAAATAAATACATTGCAAAATAAATAGATAAATAATTAATTAATAATTAATAATTAATAATAACTAATAACTGATAATTAATAATTTTTAATTAATAAATAATAATTAATCAATTAATAATTAATAATTAATTAATAGATGATGAATAAATAATATATAAATAATAAATAAATAAATAAATAAATAATGAATAATAAACTAATAATTAATAATCAATTAATAAATTATTTAAAAATAAATTAATAATTAATGTGTACAAAATAACTCAATAATAAATAAATAAATAAATAAATACCTAATAATAAATAATATTTAAATAAATAATAAATAATTATTAATTAATTAATTAAAATTTAATAAATAAATAAATAAATAAATAAACAATTAATTAAATAGATCATAAAACGTTAAGAACCTCTTTAAACCCTAAAAACACTGAAATGGTCATAAAATATGATCTGATACTCATTTTCAAGTGCCACTAGTAGTCAAATCGAAGATTGTGAAATGAGGTTCGATATGATATGTGGTAAAGGCCTAATGGACACATGGATTAAATGTTATAACCGTTTGAATTTAATGAAATCGGTGTCGGCAACTAAACCTATGTTTTGGAGGCCTTCCAGTCCTTTCTGGTGGAATATAAAGGGGTATAATGCTCAAAGAGTTGGTGCTAGACTTAAATGGTGTAGAGCACGTTGTAGGCTTCAATTTGATATGTGGTAGAGCCCAAACGGACACCCAGATTAAAAGTTATGGTCGTTTGAAGTTCGAGTTCGATTTTCAACTTTTGAATTTTGAATATATATTTTTTCCTTTGATTATCACGTGATTTAATTCTCACTTGGTTTTTTCTCATTTGATAAACTTCGATTTGACTGGTTGTGGAGTTAAAAAGGACTCTCAGATCAGAAATTATTGTCATTTGATGCCCAAGTATGTTCTTCTACTTATTTAAGATTTTCTTTCAGTTTAAAAATAGTATTAACTAATAATTATAAATATTAATTAATTGACACATTATAAATATATAAAAGCATAAATAATAAACTATATTTAATTTTAAATAATAAAAAAAATAATTAATAAATATTTTTTAAAAAAAATTCGGATTTGTTTTCTTAAATTTTAAGGCGGTTTTCAAAAAACTGCCGCTATTTCGTGGTGGATTTTTAAAAAAGATGTCGTTAAAAAAAATTAATTTTTTTAGAAGATATTTTTTTAAAAAAAATTAAATAAATAAATTAATAATAAATAAATAAATAAGTAATAAATAATAATTAATTAATTAATTAATTACTAATATAAAAAATAAAGAAATAAAATATTAAAAAAATTAAACAATTAAAAAAATTAAAAAAAATTAAAAACGATTTAGTGACGGTTTAAAGCGCCACAAAAAATCCACCGCTAATTTAAAAAAAATTAAAAAAAATTAGCGGCGGTTTTTTCGTGGCGGTTTTAAAAACCACCACTAAGTTTTTGATCGGAAAAAAATTAGCAACGGTTTTTAAAACCACTGCTAAAACACTGTTTTCTCGTAGTGTGGAGTGACATCAGTTTTACAGAATTAATTTCTCTCCTGAATGACATTATCCCAAAATAAAATGAGCTCTCGAACCGAACATATGATACCAAATGAATATCGCGCTCAATAGTTATGATCTATGAAAGAATACATGCCTACCTTAATGATTGTATATTATTTCTCGAGGACCACAAATCACTTAGAAAATGCCCAAAGTATTGTGCTTCTCGATACAAGAAAGATGAATCTGGTCCTATGAAAGTTTTATGGTACTTTCCAATCATTACAAGGTTTAAGCTCCTATATAGACGTGAGGAGACTATAGGGAATTTGACGTGGCATGTAAAAACAGGAATTAAAAGAGGCATGACCATTTTCAACTTTGGGGGGAAATCAAGTATAAATATGGTATCGATACAAACTTGATTTGGTGAAATCCTATATTATCAGACCAAGGGAAATATGATATTTCCACGTTCAGGAGGATATTCCATGACCATTGGAACTAAATCATCTCGACTCCAACACCAATCATGAATTAATCAATCTATATTCTAAAATCCAATTGCACCTGAACTTAGAAATTTCATAACCCTGGCTCTCTTTCAAAATCTGATTAAAAAAGAATTTATCTGCTTCTTCTTTTTCATTCTGCTTTTATAAAATCAGTAAATCCATCCTTCTTTCACCTCTCTATAAAATATAATAAAAATAAATCTTTTTAAAATCCTAATCAATCAAATTTATCCATCCCTATGGGTTGACCTCAAACTTCCACTTTACTATATTTATAATTAAACGAGTAGGATGGTTTTAGTTTTATAAATTTGTTTTTTCATAGTACCATAGGGAATTAAAAATGCCCTATGGGGCTATCAGCTGGTTATGTTGGTAAATTATAACTTTCCATCATGTTTATGCATTAAATGAAAATACCACATGTTATCTATGCATATATTAGAACCAAAAAAACTGGGTAATGATATTGATGTTTATTTGGATCCATTGATCGAGGATTTATAATTATTGTGGGATTCAGTTGTTACATTGTATGATGCTTACAGAAATAAAGATTTCATGTTGATATCCATGTTGTACAGGATAATAAATGACTTTACTACTTATGGAAATTTGTTAAGATATAGCATTAAAGGATCTCAAGGGTTTCCCGTCTGCGAACAAGGTACATAGTCAATTAGGTTGAAACATTCATTGAAAACTGTGTTTCTTGTACATTGCTAATTTCTACCCTGATGAAATAAGTACTGATCTTGGATGAAATCATTCAATGGAAGTTTAGAAGAACATAAAACACGTTCACTACTAAAATGTGATCAAATATTTGAGAAATTAAAAGATACAGACACTGCTTTTGGTAAACCATTTTCAAAAAAACTTATGAAAACTAGTTGAAAAAATATATGATTTTTTTTGAATTATGATACTGGAATTGCCTCTAAATTAGACATTTTTTTAATTTTATGCATGTTGAAAAAATTCATGTGATACTGTCATTGGCACATTTCTAAATGCACCTGGAGAAACAAAGGATGGAATTAAGGCTTGGTTGTACATGGTTGGAATGGTAATACGAGAAGATTTGGTGCCAATGAAGGGTGAAAAATGAAATTTTCTTCCTCCATCATCTTACACTCTTTCTAGACATGAGAGATATCAGTTTTGAAACTTATTGAATGACATAAAGGTTCTAGAGGGATATTCATCGAATATCAAGAGAATTGTGCCAATGACCGATTTATTATTAAAGGGTCTAAAATCACATGAAATTATGGTTTCATCCAGGACTCATGATTATGATCAATGATATACAGGGTAAGAATTACTAATGTTAATATCACCTTCTAATATCTTTATGATCATGTTATCCTTATATGATCCTTGATATCTCTCTTGTCTACACTTATTGAGCATTTATGATCACCCTTTATTATGTTTAACATCCTTAGGTTATTAAGAATGGTTTTAGAAATGATATGTCGAAGAAGGTTTCTGGTAAAGAATAACTTAATGAGAGACTCTTATGAACTAGTTCTTTATGTTTTCATGTTTCCAAAAGAACTAGACCTAAACTTTTATGGAATGGATTATTATATTTTGTAAGGAATATTAATCTACTAAGATATGAAATCTATGTATGAAATTTATGGGTCAATATAGGTGGTATCAGAGTGACTGAACTACTAATAATTAAGTAAAAATAACAAGTGAATGGTAACACACAAAGTGTGTCTTTTTATTTAAAATTGACATTACATTTAGTAAAAAGAACAAGTGACAAACTAAAAACTAAGAAACTTCATTTTGATTGTTTTTATATTTTAGTAAAATTATACATGATTCATTTTTAATGTGTATGAATCAATTACACCTCAATCTAATGCACAATGTGGCTAGTATGACATTAAGTGTGTATTTTTATATTAAATTGACATTAAATTGAGCACAAAGAACAAGTGACATACTAAAAAACAAGAAAACACATTTGTATTGTTTTGAAACATTATGAAAACAATACATGATTCATTTTTTATGTGTAGGAATCAACCACACCTCAATCCGGCACATGGTGTGATCAGTATGACTAAAATTTTCTGTTATCAGTTTCAAATTGACATTTTAGTTCAAAATGTGTCACTCACTAAAAACCAAGAAAACACCCACCAATTGTCTTGATAATTTAAAATGGTGATTCATAAGTAATTTTTTATGTCTATAAAGCAGTCTCATATCAATCTGACGGACGATACGAATGATATGACTCATAATGCATGTTTCCAGTTTGAAATGACATTTTAGTAAAAAAACAAAACTGACATACTTAAAACTAAGAAAAAATATTCATGTTCTTTTGATACTCTAGTAAAATGATCTATAATTCATTTGTGACATTTAGATCTCATATTCACCTTAATATGATTCATGGTGTTTCTGGTATAACTCAAATTTTCTCTTTTTATTTAAAATTGTCATCAATTTAAGTAAAAAAAGAATGTGACATACTGAGAACCGAGAAAACACATTTGGATTGTTTTTATATTTTAGAACAATGATCCATGAGTCATTTTTTATGTTTAAGAGTCAACTACACCTCAATATGATGCACAATGTGGCCGGTATGGCTCCAAGTGTGTCTTTTTATTTAACATTAACATTAATTTATGTAAAAAGAACATGTGACATTATGAAAACTAATAAAAAACATTTGGATTGTCTTTATACATTAGTAAAATGATGTATGAGTCATTTTTGACATGTAGGACTCAGCTACACCTCAGTACAACACATGATGTGTCTGGTATAACTCAAAGTGTCTCTATTTATTTAAAATTGACATAAATTTAAGTAAAAAAAACAAGTGACATACTGAAAACTGAGAAAACACATTCAGATTATTTCGATATTTTAGTACAATGATCTATTAGTCATTTGTGATGTGTTAGAATCATCCTCACCTCAATATGATGCATGGTGTGTCCGGTATCACTCAAAGTGTATTTTTTATTTAAAATTGA
Source organism: Viscum album (assembly GCA_963277665.1). Classification (NCBI taxonomy): domain Eukaryota; kingdom Viridiplantae; phylum Streptophyta; class Magnoliopsida; order Santalales; family Viscaceae; genus Viscum; species Viscum album. Next base: position 1,235,981,230 of record OY728152.1, read on the forward strand.
CATTAATTTAAGTAAAAATAAAAAGTGACACACTGTAACAACCTAGGTACTTATAATACAATTAACTTTAAACTTAATTTCCCACTTTTATGTTTTTAATTTCAAAAAATAGTCATCTATAATTACGATCAGTAAGTTATTTAGAGTCTTATAAGACTAACTTAATTTTTTTAACAGTAACATACCCATATGAATAGTAACACACCCTTATGAATAGTAACATACCCTTATAAATACTAACATACCCTTATAAAAAGTAACATACCCTTAAGAATAGTAATGTACCCTTATAAGTAGTCACTTGACCCTAATGAATAGTAATGTACCCTTATGAATTGTAATATTACCGTTATGAACAGTAACATACTCTTATGAATTGTATTCTCACCTATGATAGTGTATATATAATATTCAATTGAATGTTTGGTACACCCATATCTTTGAATAAGTAAATAAATTCTTTAAAATTGTTATTTTCTGAACAAATTATTATTTCATTTAAAAATTAATTATATCATACTTATAAAATTATTTTGATAAAATGGAGTTCTTTTTTGGATTTTACACATAAAAGAATGGTTGGGGTGATTTTTTGGTAATTTTTAGAAATACTTGATTTTTTGGTGAATAGTGAATTTTTGGTATTTGACAAATAAATGAATTTATGCATCATGGAGAAGTCATTGATGATGTGGTGATGATTAAATCCCATTATCTAGAACTCACATTCCATTATTACTATTTTTAGTCATGCATGACTCATTATTTCTTGTATTGAGACAAAATAATAAAAATAATAATTCAAATAATGTGAAATCTCTCCAATCCTCTACAATAAATACCACCCATTTCCCATATTCCTCCCACACCTCTCAAGCCTTCAGTATTGTCTAATTATTTCCAAATTCCCTCCCCAATATCCTTCCCCACGTCCAAGACCTTCTGGTCTCACCCAAAGGCCAAAATCAAATGCCTTAAGCAGGATCTCAAGGAGAATAGATCAACAGGTAAGAAATCCTCTTCCTTTTTCATGTGTTTTACTTTCCTTTCCTTTTATTTTATTATAGTATATTCCCCTCGTCTTATCAAAGAGTAATTAAAGATCTATAAATCTTGTATATTCTTGATTTTCTCATGTTCATTGAAAATTTATCGTCATTATTCTTCTCCTCTCCCACTTATTCGAGGAATAAAAACATTGTCCATGATGTGTCGAATTACCGACATCGTGGATGATGTGATTTAAATTTTATTTAATTCCTTAAATTCTGGTCATGAAACCATTTTTATGGTTTAACCAGGTTATAATATATTTATTATGTCTCATCCATGGTTCTATAATCCTTTTGTACACATGGTTTTAATTTATAAAACAAAATGGGATCTTTATAATCAAAGAACAACTAAAATGATCTAAACAAACACCATCAATGTTTTAACTAATTAAGCTTTCTCGAATAAGAATTATAAATGATAAATTTTATAATTAAGATTAGGGAAACATTTAAATACCATTTAATTCCACTTCTATAATTTCATTTACAACCAGTATAAATATCCATCACAAACTGTTCATGGAAACCCTGTAATGCACGCACCCAAAACAAGGGAAATAACAAAGTATTATTAATGAATGGATGGAATGATGTTATAAATTTTTATATAAGATATTATAAACATGAAAAAGTTTCTTTAAAATCATAATAACACTATTTTAACCATTATAAAGTAGGTTTTAACATGTTTTAAGGAAGTCGAACCCAAGGTAACGGATTCTCTCACTCTCACTTTTATTCAAGAATCTCCTTAATGTTGTGTCCTTTTATTTTTAATTCCTAATGATGGGGTATGTTTTTTCACCTCCTCAAACTTCCATTATTATATATTGATGATTCGATTCCCCATTATATCTCATTAATACCTCCCATGTACACCCGAAACCATGCCAAAATATTATAAGTGAATTTTAAACCGAATTTCCATTCATTGGGTTAACCATCAACTTCAATGATTTTTATCATTCTAAGATGACTTTTGAAATGTAATTTTATTATATAATGTTTTTTATGTGTATTTATAGTATATATACATATTAACTTCATTTAATCAATTCTATCTTCAATGTTATGGTATTTTTAAAGGACATCCCTCTTAAAATCTTTTTTAATGTATCCTTTATGAAATCCAAATAGATTGTTATTTTTTATGGAATGAGTGTACTCTTCTAATTTCATGATGTTTTATTACCATATTGTCTCTCTTATATGTTTTATGGTTGTTTTTTAATAATAATATTTCATTATCATTTGTGGAGTGTTTATGTTCTAAGAGTGATATTTATGAGAAAATGGTATTTTGAAATGTGAATTTGTTTTTCTAAAGGGAGTATACGAGTTATGAAATGTTTTATTCATGGTATGTTCCTTGGACATTATTTATGTTGGTTTGAGCCCATTATATCTCAGGATATGATAGGTGATCCCCATTTTATCTCAATATATGTTGGGTTGATCCCATTATAGCTCAAGATATGATGGGTGAGCCCCATTATAGCTCTCCAATGCATTGGGTACTCTAGAGATGAAAGTTGACGAAATGGTTATTCTAAGTGTAACGGTGAATGTAATAGTGATATGTTAAATTTTTCCCAAGGAAAATACATGAGTATTCTATGCATTCAAGTTTTTATGATATGGGTTTTATTGTTTTCTATGTTATCACTTGACTAATGATTTCTCTATTTATATCCCTTACTGTGTTTTATACTCATACCACATTTTTAAATGTATTCCAAAGAATATAAGTATGGGTATTATTAAAAAGGAAGTCATGATTAATGTTATGAATATTTTTCAAAGAAATCATGTTTTATGTTTTAATGTTTTATAATTTAAAAAAATGGATACTTTTTAAATTGTATCCTATTTGTATGAATGTGGCATTTTATGTATGTAAGATATCCTAAATCTATAAAACTCTAAACCCTAAAATATCCTCAATGTGTAATAAATGTATGTTCTTGAGTAGAATTTAAGATTATGTAATGTTTTATGGCTAGGCCCTAATAGTTGGTATCAAAGGATGGTTTAGATAACTTTAGGGGTTAAAATGATGTTAATTAAATACCACATATGATTTTTAATTTATGGTTAATTTAAAATGATATATAATTTGAAGGTTACCATGTTTCTAAAAATTGGTTATGTCTGTTCATAATTTATTTCTATATAAGAAATAGGTAAGTTGATATAGGAAAGTTCCAAGAGGCTGATACATGTCTGAATTTGCAGCCTGTAATGGTGGGAATCAGAACTGAGCAGTTTGTGACAGAAATGGTATAGTTAATGCAAGAAATAAATGGTGGTGGTGTATGTGCTAGATAAGAACCTGATCTACCATGAGGGAACATGTCTTTTGTAGATCATTTCATGAGGTAGGATCCTCCATCATTTAGTGGAACTGCAGATCCAATGATATCCAATGGATGGATCAATTCTCTTGAAAATATATTTGATGTCATGGGATATTCAGAATGCCAAAAGGTAATACTATTAATTTATCATTTTGAAGGTGAAGCTGATCAGTGGTGGTCTCTAATTAATAATATAAAAGAAAACGATGATCTTGATAGTCTGGAATAGGAAGATTTTAAGAATATTTTTCTGAAAAAATATTTTCCTAAAACTGTTCGAATAAGAATGGAGAAACAACTCTTGGAACTGAGGAAGAAAGATCATGAGTCTGTGTTTGCATATAAAGACAATTTTACAAGACTGGCCAGGTATGCACCAAATTTTACTCAGAACATTGATAGTAAAAGTAATATATTTTACTCTAGTTTGAAACATTTTATATGATTTTCTTTGTCTTTACAAGAGTTTAAAAGCTTTGAGAAACTTGTTCGGTGTGCTGAAAAAGTTGATATGGAGTTTACTGACACGAATGTGCCTCATGATTAAAAGAATAAGAAGTGGTCAAGTTGGAATGAAATGGGGAATAACTCATCAAAGATGTTTGGAGGTAAGAAATTGAATTTTCCTTCTTGTGAATTTTTTTGTAAAAAGCATTCTTGAGAATTTTTTATGAATTCTGGGAAGTGCTACCGATGTGGAAAGTTTGGGCACATGTCTCGTGAATGTAAGTAAAGTGATATGAAAAGTAATGATAAGTCAGTGGTGAGATGCTTTAATGGTAAGTAATTGGGTCATTATGATAATTTCTGTAAAAATCTATCCAATTAGGTAGGAAATCAGAAAGATTGGAAGCATAAGGGTGTGAAAAACTCCTTTCTAACTACTTCAATAGTTGTTGAGATGTCAAATAAAGTTGTGTCAGGTACATTATTTGTTTACTCAGATTTTTCTAAAGTCTTTTCTAATACAGGGTCTACACATTCTTTCATTTCTAAGAGATTTTTGGCCAAATTGGAAATTCAACCCCAAGAAATGAATCTAGATGTTTTGGTAAAGATACCTAGAAGAAATATTATGGAAAAAATAAATTATAATAATCTGCCTATATTTTAATGTGGAAAGTGTTTACCTGTGAACCCTGTTTTTTTCCTCTATTAGAGTTTGATTTTATTTTGGGGATGGACTGTCTTTCTATTTATCATGCTAAGATATATTGTAGAGATAAAGAAGTTGTTTTTCAGACTCAGTTATAGTTTGTGTACAAGAATAAACCCATACAGTTGATAACCAACCAAGAAGCTGAAAAACTATTAAAATAAGGAAATGAATGTTATCTTTCTCAAATTTTTGAAAATAGGGTAACAATTCATATTAATGATGTGTCAGTGGTAAATGAATACCTGGATGTTTTTCCTGATGAGTTGCCTGGTGTAATACCTGATCGTAAAGTGGAATTTATAATTGACTTAGTTCTTGAGTTTAATCTAATTTCAAAACCCCCTTATCGAATGGCACAAGTACAACTACTTGAATTGAAAAATTAGTTGCAAGAGCTACTTGAGAAAGACTTTATTCATCCCTGCACTTCACCATGGGGTTCTCCTGTTTTGTTCATTAAAAAGAAAGATGGTACCATGAGACTTTGCATTGATTATAAATCTTTGAATAACATTACTGTTAAAAACAATATTGTTTGACTCATATCGGTGACTTGTTTGATCAGCTCTAGGGAGCTCAGAATTTTTCTAATATTGACTTGAGATCTAGTTACTATCAACTTAAGGTGAAGGAAGATGAAATTCTGAAGTCAACTTTTCATACTATATATGGTCATTATGAGTTTTTGGTTATGCCCTTTGGTTTGAAAAATGCACCTACTATATTCCTGGATCTTATGAATAGAATATTTATTAAGTACATGGATAAATTTTTGGTTGTGTTTATTAATGACATTCTTGTTTTTTATAAAAGTAAATTGGAGCATGAAAAACATATAAGAATTTTTTTGAAAAAATTAATCAAAAAGAAAATATATGGAAAATTCAGAAAGTGTGCATTCTTGTTCCAATAAATTTCATTCCATGGTCACATTGTTTCTAAATATGGAATAACGGTTGATCCTGCTAAAACAAAAGTTGTTGAAGAATGGCCAAGACCAAAAAATATAACTAAAATTCACAGCTTCCTTGGTCTAATAGTGTATTACCAATGTTTTGTTTAAAACTTCGCATAGTTATCCATCCTAGTGACTAAGTTAACTCGAAAAGGTGTTAAGTTATTATGGAAAAAAGAATGTGATGATTGTTTTCAAGAATTGAAAAAAAGATTGGTGAACTCTCCAGTTCCGACACTACCTTCCTGAAATGGAGAGTTTTTTATCTACAACGATGCTTCTTTTAAGGGACTTGGTTGTGTTCTGATGCTGAATGATTAGGTAATTGCTTATGCTTCACGTAAGTTGGAACCTCATGAGTTAAATTACCCCACACGTGATTTGGAACTAGAAGTTGTGGTTTTTTCTTTAAAAATTTGTAGGCATCATTTATATGGAGCCAAATGTGAAATATATACTAACGATAATAGTTTTAAGTATATATTCACTCAGAAAAAATTTAACATGAGGAAAAGAAGATGGATTTAACTAATAAAGGATTATGATTTCACCATCAATTACTATCCAGGAAAAGAAAACAAAGTGGTGGATTCCTTGATCCAAAAACATAATGCATCCTTAACCATGTTATGTTTGGAACATGATCCCTTGATTGATGATTTGATGAATTTTTTCTTAGAAGTTGTTGGTTCAGAAAATAAATCTGTTTTGTTTCTGGTTTCAGTGCAGTTATCATTATCAAACAGAATCAAGAAATCACAAAAGGAAGATCGTGAGCTATAGGAAAACGTAGAATTGGTTAAAATGGGTAGGATTCCAGAATTTAACCCTGATAAAGATTTTGTTTTGAGATTTGGGAAAATATTGTGTGTGTCTTGTGATCCTCAGCTGAAGAAAGATTTTTTTGTGTGAAGCTCATAGTTATACATTTTTAGTTCATCATGGAATTACTAAGATGTATTGATACCTTCGGGAGTATTAATGGTGGGATAGAATGAAAAGATATATTGAAGATTTTACTATGAAATGTTTGATAGGTCAACAGGTTAAAGTAGAGAAACAACTACCGATGGTGATGCTTCAACCACTGCTAGTAATAGAGTGGAAATGGGAGGGTATATCCATGTACTTCATGGTGGGATTACATAAGACTTCTTAAGGTAGCAATGCAATTTGGGTTATTATTGACCTACTGTCTAAATTTTCATATTTACATTCTATTCAAGATAAAATGTCTTCGGATCAACTTTCTCGACTTTATCTCAAAGAGATTTTCAAGTTATGTGGGGTTCCTCTTTCCATGGTTTCTGACCCCGAACCTAGATTCACTTATAATTTTTGGAAGGGCATTCAGAAGTCAGTGGGAACATAATTAAATTTCATTAAAACATTTCATCCTCAATCATATGGGCAATCAAAAAAATGATTTAAATATTGGAGGATATTCTTTGAGTGTGTTCAATGGACTACCAAGGAATTTGGGATCAACATCTTTCTTTAGTTGGGTTTTCTTATAATAATAGTTTTCATTACAGTATTCAGATGAAACCTTTTGAGGCATTGTATGGGAAGAGGTTTCAAAATCCAAAATTTTGGGATGAAGTCGGTGAAACAAAGTTGATGGGACCAGAGTTAGTATATGAAGTGGCTGAAAAGTATAAGATGATCTAGCAGCACATGAGGAAAGCTCAGAGTAGGAAGAAAAAGTTATGCAGACAACAGAAGGAAAGACTTCTCTTTCGAGGTAGGTGACCATGTCTTCCTTAAAATATATCCTTGGAAAAGTGTGATGTGTTTTGGAAAGAGAGGAAAGATAATTCCATGGTTCATCAACCCTTTTGAAATCCTGAAAAAACTTCGACCAGTTGCATACTGAGTAGCTTTTCCTCTGAGTTTCTATCTGGTATACAATGTTTTTCATCCTTTGATGTTGAGATAGTATGTGCTAGATTAATCTCATGTTTTGAGCCCAAAAATAGTTCAGCTAAAAGAGAGCCTTTTTATTAAGAGAAACCTATTCGGATTCTTGATTGTAGGGAGAAAGTATTGTAGAAGAAGGTAATCTGCCAGGTAAAAGTTTTGTGGAGAAACCACACAGTTGAAGAAGTAGCATGGGAATATGAGAATTCTATGAGGGAAAGGTACCCTCACTTGTTTGGGTACGTAAATAAAAACTGCAAGGATGCAATTTCCAGAAGGTGGGTAGAATTTAACAACCCAGGTACTTATAAGATAATTAACTTTAAACTTAATTTTCCACTTCTATGTTTTGAATTTTGAAAAATATTCATATAGAATTGTGATCAGTAAGTTATTTAGAGTCTTATAAGACCAAATTAATTTTTTTTAAATTGTAACACACCCTTATGAATAGAAAAAACCCTTATGAATAGTAACATACACTTATAAATATTAACATACCCTTAAGAATAGTAATGTACCCTTATGAATAGAAATGTACCCTTATGAGTTGTAACTTGGACCTCATGAATTGTAATGTACCATTATGAAAAGTAATTTTACCGTTATGAATAGAAAAATACCCTTATTAATAGTAACCCCACATATGATAGTTTATATGTAGGATTTAATTGAAAGTATGGAACACCCATATCTTTGATAAGTAAATAAATTCTTTAAAATTGTTATTTTCTTAATAAAGTTTATTTTATTTAAAAATTAATTTTCTTATATTTATAAAATTATTTTGATAAAATGGAGTATATTTTTGGATTTTACACATCGAAAAATGGTTGGGGTGAATTTTTGGTAATTTTCTAAAATACATGATTTTTTTGGTGAATAGGGAATTTTTTGTATTTCACAAATAAATTAATTTCTTCATCATGGAGGTGTCATCGATGATGTGGTGATGATTTAAGCCCATTATATCGAACTCACATGCCATTATTACTTTTTTTTAGTCACAGAATACTCACGTTTTCTTATCTTGTGGAAAAATAATAAAATAATAATTTAAATAATGTGAAATCTCTCCCCGTCCACTTTAAATACCATCCATTCCCCCTCTTCCTCCCACACCTCTCAATCCATGATCATTGTCTAATTTCTACCAAATTCCCTCCAAAATATCCTCACCCACTTCCAAGACCTTCTAGTCTCACCCAAAGGCCAAAATCAAAGGCCTTAAGGAGGATCTCAAGGAGAAGAGATCAATAGGTAAGAAATCCTCTTCCTTTTTCATGTGTTTTCCTTTCCATTCCTTTTATTTTATTATAGTCTCTTCCCATACTCTTATCCAGGAGGAATGAAAGATCCATAAATCTTCTATATTCTATATGTTCTCATGTTCATGGAAAATTCATCATCATTCTTGTTCTCCTCTCCCACTTATTCAAGGAATAAAAACATTGTTCATGATTTGTCGAATTACCAACATTGTGGATGATGTGATTTAAATTTTCTTTAATTACTTAAATACTGGTAATTAAACAATTTTTATGGTTTAAACATGTTATAATATATGTATTATGTCTCATACATTGTTCTGGAATCCTTTTTTACACATGGTTTTAATTTATAAAACAAAATGAGGTCGTTATTATCAAAGAACCACTAAAATGATCTAAACAGACATCATTAGTGTTTTAACTAATGAATATTTATCACATCAAAATTAAAAATGATAAATTGTATAATTAAGTTTATTGAATCATGTAAATACCATTTTATTCCACTTCCGGAGTTTCATTTACAACAGACATAAAAATCCATTACAAATCGCTCATGGAAACCTTGTAATGCATGCACCCAAAATAAGGGAAATAACAAATTATTATTAATGAATGGGTGGAGTGATGATATAAAGTGATCATACAAGACGTTACAAAAAATAAAAATTTTCTTTAAAATCATAATAACACTATTTTAACCATTATACAAGAGTTTTAAACATGTTTCAAGGAAGTCAAACCCGAGGTAAGTGATTCACTCTCTCTCGCTTTTATTCAAGAATCTCCTTTATGTTGTGTCCTTTTATTTTTAATTCCTAATTATGGGGTATTTTTTTGCACTTTCCCCATAATTACCTTATTATATATTGATTATGAGATACCCCATTCTATCTCATTAATCCCTCCCATTTACACCTGATACCATGTTGAAATTTCATAAGGGAATTTTAAACCCAATTTCCATTCTTTGGGTTAACCGTCAACTTCAAAGATTTTTATCATGATAAGATGACTTTTGAAATGTAATTTAATTATATAATGTCATATTATCTGTATTTACAGTATATATACATATTTCTTTCATTTAATCAATTCTCTTTTCAATGTTATGGTATTTGTAAAGGACCTCCCTCTTAAAATCCTTTTAAATGTATCCATTATGAAATCCAAAGAGATTGTTATTTTTTTATGACATGAGTGTACCCTTCTTATTTCATGATTTTTTATTACCATAGTGTCTCACTTAAATATTTTCATGGTTGTTTTTGAATAATAATATTTCATTATCATTTGTGGAGTTTTTATGTTCTAAAAGTGAATTTTATGAGAAAATGGTATTTTGAAATATGAATGTGTTTTGATCAAGGGTGTATACGAGTTATGAAATGTTTTTTTCATGGTATGTTACTTGGAAATTATTTTTGTTAGTTTATGCCCATTATATCTAAATATATGATGGGTGATCCCCATTATATGTCAATATATGTTGGGTTGAGCCCATTTTAGCTCAACATGTGACGGGTGATCCCCATTATAGCTCTCTAATGCATTGGGTACTTCGGAGATGGAATTTGACCAAATGGTTATTCCAAGTGTAAGGGTGAATGTAAGAATGATATGGTAAATGTGTACCAAGTCAACTACATGAGTATTCTATGCATTCTAGTTTTTATGATATGTGTTTTATTGTTTTCTTATGTTGTCAAATGACTAATGATTTCTCTCTCTATATACCTTACTGATTTTTGTACTAATCCATTGTTTTTAAATGTTTTTCATATTATATAACGATGGGTATGAGTAATAATGGAGTCATGATGAATTTTATGAAGATTTGTCAAATAAATCATGTTTAATGTTTTAATGTTTTATACTTTAAAAAAATTGATACTATTTTTAATAGTATCCTATTTGTATGAATGTGGCATGTTATGTATGTATGATATCCTAACTCTCTAAAAATATAAACCTGAAAAGATCCTCAATGTGTAATAGATGTATGTTCTTGACTAAAATCCAAGATGATGTAATGTTTTAGTGCTAGGTCCTGATACATACTGAAAATTGAGAAAACGCATTCGGATTGTTTTAATATTTTAGGAAAATGATATATTAGTAATTTTTTATGTTTATAGATCAGAAGAATCTCAATATGACACATGGTCTGGCTAATATAACTCAAAGTGGCTCTTTTTTATTTAAAATTAACATTAATGTAAATAAAAACAACATACTGAAAACTAGGAAAACGTATTCATATTGTTTTTATTTTTTAGTAAAATGATCTATTAGTCATTTTTGACATGTAGGAATAATTATAACTCAATATGGTGCATGATGTAGACGATATCATTCAAAGTGTCAATTTTTATTTAAAATTGACATTTATTTAAGTAAAAGAAACAAGTGACATACTGAAAACCAAGAAAATGAATTTGAATTGTTTTTATATTTTAGTAAAATGATTTATTAGTCATTTTTCATGTTTATTATTTAGTCGTACCTCAATACGATGCATAGTGTGGCTGGTATCACTCAAAGTTTCTAATTTTTTTTAAATTGACATTAATTTAAGTAAAAAACAACAAGTGACATACTAAAAACTGAGAAAATGGATTCATATTATTTTGAAATTTTATGAAAGAAATCTATAAGTCATTTTTTATGTGTAATGATCTGACAAACATCAATAAAACACATGGTGTGGCCAATATATCTCAAAGTGTCTCTTCTTATTTAAAATTGAAATTAATTTAAGTAAAAACAATAAGTGATATACTAAAAACTGATAAAATGCATTCATATTGTTTTTAAATTTTAAGAAAATTAAATATTAGTCATTTTGGACATGTAAAAATCATTAGAACCTCAATATTACACATAGTGTGGCTGGTATCACTCAATGTTTTTCTTTTTATTTTAAATTAACATTAATTTAAGTAAAAAAAAGTGACATACTGAAAACCAAGAAGAAACATTCAGACCGTCTTTATATTTAGGAAAAATGATATATTAGTCATTTTTTATGTGTATGGATCATAAGAACCTTAATACAATGCACGGTGTGTCCAGTATTACTTAAAGTGTGTATTTTTATTTAAAACTGAAATTAATTTAAGTAAAAACAACAAGTGACATACTGAAAACCAAGAAAACACATTTAGATTGTTCTGATATTTTTAGAAAATAATATATTAAGCATTTTTTATGTTTAGGAATCAACTTCACCTCAATAAAATGCATGGTGTGGCCTATATCACTCAAAGTGTCTATTTTTATTTAGAAATGACATGAATTCAAGTAAAAACAATATATTAGTCATTTTTGACATGTAGGGATCATCTGAACCTTAATATGACACACAATGTGGCCAGTATCACTCAAAGTGTCTATTTTTATATAAAATTAGCATGAATTTAAGTAAAAACAACAAGTGACATACTGAAAAATGAGAAAACACATTTGTATTATTTTAGTATTTAAAGAAAATGACATATTTTTCATTTTTGGCATGTAGGGATCATACACACCTCAATAATATGCATGGTGTGTCTAATATAAATCAAAGTGTCTATTTTCACTTAAAATTGACATTAATTTAAGTAAAACAACAAGTGACATGCTGAAAACTGAGAAAACGCATTCGGATTGTTTGTATAATTTAATAAAATGATACATGAGTCATTTTTGATTTGTTGGAGTCAACCACACCTCAATCCGATGCACATTGTGATCTTTATGACTAAAAGTGTCTGTTATCAGTTTAAAATTGACATTTTAGGTCAAAATGTGTCACTCATTAAAAACCAAGAAAACACATTCTGATTATCTTGATAATTTATGAAAGTCATTCATAAGTCATTTTTTACATGTTTAAAGTAGTCTCACATCAAACAGATGCATGTTGCGGCTGGTGTGACTCAAAATACGTGTTTCCAATTTGAAATGGCATTTTTGTAAAAAAACAACCGATATACTATAACAAAAGAAAACGCATTCAGATTATTTTGATAATTTAGGATAACAATATATCAGTAATTTTTTATAGGTATGAATTATCCAAACCTCAATACAACACATGGTGTGGTCGGTATAACTCAAAATGTTTCATTATTTAAAATTGACATTAATTTTAGTAAAAGAAAAGTGGAATACTCAAAACTGAGGAAACACATCCGAATTTTTTTGATATTTTTGGAAGATGATCCATTACTCATTTTTTAACATGTAGGAATCAACCCCACCTCAATAGGATGCATTATTTTATCGATATATGTCCAAATGTTTCATATTTATTAAATATTAACATTTTATTAATGTGTTTGTTTATATTAATGTTTGTTTTATTTCTTTATAGTATTACTAACATAATATTTGTTTTCTTATATAGGTGGGATATTTTTCTTGGGTTGAGATGGTTATTTTGAAAAATGATACCATGGGAGGAAATTTTTGAGAGGGGATCACATGCGTCAAAAGATGAAATATTAATGTTTTAGAATGTTTGCTGGATTATTGTAAATGTAATTATATAAAACGTTTTGTTTGAAATGTAAATAGAAGGGTTTTTTTGAATATACCATGGGTAGAAATTTTTTTATTCATGATTTCAATTAAATGTATATAGAATTTTTTGAAATTAAAAGTTGGTTGTATATAGTATTTGAAGTAGGTTTTTACATTTGAAATTGTTGGTTTGTTGGTTTTTGCAGGTTGGTTATATTTTTTTTTCTGGGTGTGTTATTATATTAAGAGCACACTATAGGCATTTATGTAATGTCCTAAAATTTATGTATATTTTTTTTAAATTGTATGGAATTATTTTGAGACTGCATGTTTTGACGACATGTGATTCTGAGGCCCGGTGAGCTCAAAACGTAATTTTGAAATTTTTTAGTTTGTTTAAGTAAATGTACAAGTGGGGTTTTCTAACATTTAAACCAGTGCTCAGATCAAAAATATGAGGGCACTGTTGAACTTGAAACATCGAGATTCTCCTCGAAATTACTTAACTTAGACCAGAAAAGGTCGTACGAAAAAGTTAATTTTCAGAATTTTGGAAAATAATAAAATAACTTAAAAAGTTATTTTATTTCTTTTCTCGCCATTGAGCGGCGGACGATGGTATTGTAGCACCCCGATAAGGCACATTAAAGGAAGCTCTTAAATGGATCGTTTTTGTGCAGTGTAATAGATAAGCTATTTCATAAATAAAATAGCGTAATGATGCGATGTCACAATGCAATAGAAACGTTGCGATGTGTTTTATTTTAATCACAGTTTAGGGAAATCAATTTGTGGAATTTCCTTTGATGATCCCATGGAAAAATTCCTCTCCAATGATGAATGCCAACGGAGCCTAAATCCTTGAGGGAAGAGCGCTTCAACGATGAACATCAATTGATGTAGGGGTTTATTTTTTTTACATTTTCCCCATTCTTATTATAAAAATGATGACCACAAATCAACCCATGAATAGGTTGATCTGCGGATTGTTCGTTCATGCGGGAGGGTGTTATTCTTGGGGTTTCTATAATAGGATTAAATTATTTTGCTGATAGAACTATAATTCCAAGCCTCCACCTTTATAAACCTCTAACGCAGAGGGCACGAGCCAACACGAACAAGGCCTGACCCCTCTCTGCCATGATCATTCTTGGTGGAGAACATTCGAGATGACGGTAAGGAAAATTAGAGCCCTTTGTAGGGAAGGAGACACCACAAAGAGGCTATAGGAACAAGAATCACAAAGCACAGACCACCAATGTGGAACCGGTGGTCTATGGAGTACCCTGCCAGTGGAGGCGGTCGTGGGCGGGTGGCGGTGCACCATGACGATGCACCGGGAGGAGCACTGCGACCGGCCTGGGCCATGGTATAGAAACAGGGCTGCCGGCTGGTGGAGGTGGATGCGGCCCCTCAGCTACGTTGGTGGAATTTACTATAGAAGTGGGCCATGGTTTCAATATGTACGCGTTCCCCTGACCGTGTACGGACCCCCCATAGGGGGCGCGTTTTACTGGCCACGTGACACCCCCGGACTCACCATGCATCCAGGCTGAGGGGAACCAGTAAGCCAAAGGAGGACCAGATAGGATGCGGGACGAACCCCACCTCAACGGGCTGGACCCCTCCCCAGGGGGTCGGACTCCATGCCAGTGGGCCAGACCTTCCCCCCTTCGGGCCGGCTAGGATGAGACCCGGTCTCTGGGAGACCCAACAGGCTGGAACCTCGACCAAGTTGGGCCGGGTCCAGTAAGGCCCAATGGGCCTGACCAACTAGCCAGGATAGACCAGATCAACCTAGACCTGAAGTGGGTCAGTTTGGGTCAGTTGAATCAAACTAGGGTAGGTGGGTCCCCTAGGCCTGGTTGGTCAGGTCGGTCCAACTGAGTTAGACCGAGCCCAGACGCAACCGACCCCAATTTACTAAAACGCCAATATCTTGCAAACTTGGGCATCTAACTGACAAGTTGTTTGCAGTGTTGGAACCATCACGATGAGGCAGATCTTTTGGCATACTCTATAGAGGATTTCATGGAAGTTGAAATATGATGAAGGTCTTGGGGAGTTGTTCTCTTGAGATCAAGCATGCTACGTGCAGAAACCTTACGGTTGGCTGATACCTAAAGATTGCTGATAAGAGATACTGTGTGGATCGAATACTATGACCCGGTGGGAAGTGTATTTTGTGTGACCCGGTAGGCCCATAGTGGGGAACATCTTCATTGAGACCCGATAGACCCATGGTACTCGATAGGAGGAGTACCTCAGTGTGGCTATAGGTGAGAAATGACTTATGTGTGACCGAACATTCCCACGGTGGGGAGAGTCTTCTATGTGACCCATCATACCCACAGTCCTCATCAGGGATGAGTACCATAATAGTTATAAGGTTAGTGGGAAGTAACTTTTTAGTGACCTAACAATCCCACTGTACTCATTGAGGAGTTCTCTAGCAGCTGAGGTTTTTGATGATATGACTGATGATTCTACTTTCCACCTCTAGAATATACCTGTTGTGAGATGTCTTGCTTCATTCTCATGATCCGCGATCATGCTTCATGGTTTTTTTGTGGATTTATTTATGGTATTTCCTTGTTATTTTGAGGCCCCTACTGAGTATTTTTTTACTCACCCCTTCACGGGCTTCACCCGCACGTGTTGTGTCTAGTGCAGATGACTGCCGCCTTGATGGAGAACTTGGTGGCCCAGGACCCGGTGGTGCCCAGTGATACTAGTCATACATAACATACATCTACGGCTTCCATTAGCTACTATTCACTTATCCATCAGGTGGGGTTTTCCAGAGAATGACTTTCAAAGTTTTCCTTGTAATTTCCTGTTTTCAGTTTATCTTTTGTTGGGTTTTTATCCTGTCTCATTTGACCTACAATTTTTACTTTTACTCAGTCATTGTTCAGTGGTTTTTTAGTGTAATTCATGTTTACTTTTCCATATTTGGGATGGGGTTTTGTGTTCATGCATATAGGTACTCAAGCAAATGCCTCTCACTTGAAGGATGGCGCCTTTGATTCTATTTTCCAACCCCAGGGATTTGGGAGGCGGTCTTGGGGTATGTCATGGCACAAGCCCTGGGAGACGGGTCATGAAAAATGGTATCAAAGGTGGTTGGTTCTACCTCAAAGATCGAGAGTCTATTGTTTTGTTTTTATAGAAACAATATTGAATGTCTCGAGTTTGAATTTCAGATTTGGGGAGTCCATTGTTGGTGTGGTGAACAATGTATCCATACACTAGGACCATGAATTCTACTTTTCAGCTCTATAAATAAAAAATATGGTTGCATAAGTGTCTCCTTATAATCTTCTTGATTAAGAGTCAACTCACCAGGTATAATCTTCTGACTATGGAACATCTTGATCTATTTTAGGATGCCTCCACACAGATAGCTAGCTAGGCTTTTGATACAAGATCATGTGGACAACCTTCCTAGCGATGAGGCATCAGTTCAGGGACCAATTCTAGAGATGGCCCCGTCAGGTGGTACACCGGTATTTCCACCAGCCATTGATTATCAGTTACTATCAGTGTTATTGGTAGAGGACGTATGCTTACTTATTGCCATGCCCAAGTTTCATAGATAGAGACCTCTTAGGTTTATGGGAGAGATAGATCCTCAGGTCATTGAGGACCGGATGGAGGTAGTGACGCAGTTATTCTACTTAGTGAGGACACTGCTTGACTAGATGGCGATCTTGGATGTGATCCTTCTGTAGGGCTTGACAGATAGATGGTGTATCTTGACCATCCAGGTGCATGATGAGGTGACCATAACCTTGAAATACTTGGAGAGACTTTTCCAAGATTATTTTTCCCCAAGACTTTTCACTTTGTGTGCATTTATGAGCTACTTCACCTACAGCAGGGCAACATGTCAGTGGCTGAGTACTCTGCGAGGTTTACAGACCTCTCTCACTTCTCCAAAGACATGGTGCGAGACCCTTTCTTTAGGGCTCAAACCTTTGATCAGGGACTAAAACTGGAGATCAGGGAATCCATTGTGTCTCTCAAAATCCCCACTCAGGATGGAGTGCTAGAACAAGCCCTTCTTGTGGAGACCTTCCTGATAAAGCAGGTGCCGATGGCTGAAGCCACCAGCAGATATCATGCAGAAAATTCTTCAGTGGTTAGCAGTAGATATAAAACACAGGGTCCCAATCAGGCCATGTATTTTATGGGATGATCCCAAGACTTGGGTTCATCAGTGCAGGACTCCCAAAGAAGAGGGATTCAATAGGGAATCAAGTCGTGCTTCATGTGTGGAAGGAAGGGATACATGGCTCGTGAATGCCCGAACCATCTCACAAATGACTAGAAGAAAGTTGATGGACTACCAAGGATAAAGTAGAGGTTCGAATGAGGAGGTCCACATGGCGGTTGATATGGAAGGAGAGTAGGTCGAGAAGCAGGCTGTGGATGATGGTTCAAGGTGCTACCACCACCACCCCCAGGTGGTCCACCATAGGCTTGGGGAGCTGGAAGATAGGGGTGAGACCAGCTTCAGGTGATGGAGTCCTATAACCATAGTTCTCTAGAGATTATTATAGGTATGACCTGTGTCTCCTTCACCTTAGAAAAAATTCTTATAGACATAGGTTCTAGTAACTCTTTCATTTCCATAGACCTTGTTTTAGGCTCAGAGATTCTGGTGGAGTCGTTGGCTCGATCCTTATGATTAGAGACTCCTATGAGAGAGGATTTGACGATTACACACTAATTATGGTTGTGTGAGATCACTCTTGAAGAAAATAGAATTGGATGGGATATCCTAGTAGTGGCATCGAGTCCTTACAACGTCATCTTGGGTATAGAATGTTTATCTATAGTCCTTTCTCAGATCGACTATTTTAGGAACAAAGTGCAGTGTTTCCAAAAGGATGGGACTAGGTTTTCATTCACTGGTGAGAAGGGAACTTTTGCAGTATAGGATGGACTTCCTCAGAGAAGGGTGTAGCCTATCACTCACCATTTTTCTAGCCTCACCCTCAGTGCAGTGGACGAGGGGAGTCCAAGCATTCCTATAGTGATGGATGAATATGAGGATTTCTTTTTGAGGATGTTCCAGGACTACCTTTTTACAGGTGCGTTGAATTCTACATCGATCTGTACCTAGGGAAGACACTGATATCCACACAGAAATATCATATGGCTCCTTCAAAGATTTGTGAGTTTAGGGTGCAACTGGAGGACTTTCAGGAGAAGGGCTTCGTGAGAACCAAAATTTCACCATGGGCAGCCCCAGTGTTGTTTTCTAAGAAGGAATATGTGATTTTTTGGTTGTTCATGGACTTTTGGGGCCTGAACCAGGTGACCGTGAAGAAAAATTATCCACTCCCAAGGATTGGTGACCTCTTTAATCAGCTGAAGGGAGTGAGGTGGTTCTCTAAGATAGACCTTAGATCAGGTTATCATCAGCTTTGGGTATGGGATGAGGATGTAACAAAGACATCCTTTAGATGTCGGTATGGCCATGAAGAGTTCTTTGTGATTCCATTTGGTGTGACCAATTCCCCCGCAGTGTTCATGGGACTCATGAATAGGATCTTTCCGTCTTACCTTGATCATTTCGTGGTGGTCTTCATTGATGATATCGTGGTGTACTCGGTGTTGGAGGAGGAGCTCGCTACACACCTACAGATAGTCCTATATACACTCTAAGAGCACCATATTTATGGTAATATTTTGAAGTTCCAGTTATGGATTCGGGTGGTCCACTTTCTGGGACACGTCATCTCAGAGGATGGAGTTGTAGTGGATCCGACAAAGATAGAGGTAGTGCTTTCTTGGGAGCCACCTAAGGGTGTGACTAAGATGCATAGTTTCTCAAGGTTGGATGGATAATAATGGAAGTTAGTTCCTAACTTTCCCAGAGTATAAGCACCCTTATTGTCTTCTAAAAATAAGGTGAAACCCCTAATGTGGACAAAGAGGTGCCCGAAGAGTTTTCAGGATCTCAGGCGGAGACTGGTGAGTGCCCCCATCTTGAGACTACTAGAATAGGGAATTAGGTATGTAGTCTTCTGTGATGCATCAGGGACTAGAATGAGTTGTTTCCTAATGTTGTATCGATCATTGATCACTTACGACTCATAGAAGTTGAGGCAATATGAGCAGAACTATGCGACCCATGACTTGGAGTTAGCAGTAGTTTTCTTTTCCTTGAAGATTTTGTGGAACTACTTGATGGGTGAATGGTTTACCATATACTCTGACCACAAGATTATTAGGAATATATTCTCATAGAAGGACCTAAACTTGAGACAGCAGTGATGGCTGGAGTTCCTCCACGTTTATGAATCTGAGATAGTCTATACTCTAGGGAAGGAGAATGTGGTGGCAGATGCACTTAGTAAGAGGCCTAGTTTATAGATCCTGAGTGAGACGATGGAGAGACTAGCTAAAATTTAGATATCATTTTTGGATGATGATGGATTATCATACCTTCAATCAATGACTGTCACTCCCCCACTATTACAGTGAGTTATGGAGGCATAGTTTGTGGATGTTGACTATGAGGCTCGACGTGCTCAACTATCCTCAGGACAATATTCTGATGGATTTTTGATAGGTGGGGTGCACATCCTCCTTTTTAGAGGATGCACCATATTACCATTGACGTTGTGGGAGGAAGTGTTGAGGGATTTCCATACATACCCTTTTTCAGTACATCCTAGTGTGGAAAAGATGTATCAGGACCTCTGACATCAGTACTAGTGGCCATGGATGAATAAAGTGGTTGCATATTTTTTTTCATGATTCCTCACTTGTCAGCAAGTGAAGGTAAAGCATCAGGTCCCAACAGTCTTGTCATAGCCACTTGAGGTACCATAATTTAAGTGTGATGGTATCTTTGTGGACTTCATGATAGGGTTACCACACACGTCTAGGGGCCACAATTCTATTTGGGTGATCATTAAATGACCCACTAAGTCGGCTCATTTCCTAAAAATCCGAGAGCATGGATCGGTAGAGGTCTTGGGATGCCTCTACATCCTAGAGATAGTATGGAAACACGAGGTTCCTTCGATGATCATCTCAGACCGTGATGAATACTTTGCATACTTGTTGTGGAAGGGATTATAGGAGGCGTTCAAGACTCAATTGTGCTTTAGAATACCCTTTCACACATAGACAGATGGTCAAACGAAGCAGACCATATAGACCTTGGTGGACATGCTTCATGCTTGTGTCCTTGATTTTGGTTTCAGTTGGGAGGACCACCTGCCATTAGTGGAGTTTCCATACAACAACAACAACTATTACTCTACTATTGGAATGTCACCATTTGAGGCCTTGTACGAGTGGCCATACAGATCACCTCTATGCTGGACAGACTAAGGGGAGTCAACACTCATGGGTCCAGAGTTGGTATGAGATACCACTAAGAAGGTCCAGATTATCCAGGAGCAGATAAGGACTACACAGATCAAGAAAAAATCATATGCTAACAGGAGGTGGAGACCCTTGGAGTTCAGGTAGGGAGACCATGTTTTCATTAGGGTCTCACCCCAACGGGGATTGAAGAGATTTGGATGGGGGGTCAAGTTATATTTGTGGTTCATCAGACCTTTATAGACCCTCATTAGAGTTGGAAAGGAGGCGTACCGCTTAACTCTTCCCCCACAGATGCACTAGGTGCACAATTTTTTCCACGTATCGCAGTTGAGGAGGTACATGCATGATCCATCGCATGTCATCGAATGGGGTGAGCAGAACATTGATGATGGAACAACATTTGTGGATTTACCAATAGATATAGAGGATTGACAAGAGAAGGTCCTTCATGGATAGTTTATTCCTCTGGTGCACATTTAGTGGCGGCATGAGAATCTATAGGAGAGCACATGAGACAGGGAGGATCAGATTCTTGCTCAGTACCCCCAATTGTTTGATTAGATCTTGTTTTGGCTTTCAGGGACGTAAATCCCTAAGGTAAGTAGAATTTAATGTCTCTTAATTTTCATAATTTTTTTTAATTGTATGAAATTATTTCGAGACTGCATTCTTTGACGACCCGTGATTCTGAGGCCTGGTGAGCCCAAAATAGAATTTTGAACTTTTTTTAGTTCATTTAAGTATATGTGAAAGAGGGTTTTTTAATCTTTTAAATCAATGCTCGAATAAAAAAATCCAAGGGAACTGTTGAACTCAGAACACTGTGATTCACCTAGAATGGACTTAACATCGATCAGAAAGGGTTGGACAGAAAAGTTAATTTTCTGAATTTTTGAAAAATAATAAAAAAACATAAAAGTTATTTTATTTCTTTTCTCACCATTGAGTGGAGGAAGACGATATTGTGTTGCAGTTATAAGCCGCATTAAAAGAAACTCCTCAATGGCTCGTTTTTGTGCAGCGTAATAGATACGATGTTTCATAAATAAAACAGCGTAACGACGCAACGTCGCAGCGTAACAGTAACATTGAGATGTGTTTTCTTTTAATAACACATTGGGGAAATCAATTGGTTTAATTTCCTTTTATGAACCTATCGTGAAATTCCTCTTTAATCCTCGAGGGTGGAGCGCTTCAATGAGGAATGCCAATAAAGGTAAGGGTTTATTTGTTTTAAATTTTCCCCATTCTTATTCTAGAAACGAATATAGATCAACACATGAATAGGTTTATCCATAGATTTTTTGTTTATATAGAAGTGTTTTCTTATTGGGGCTTCTATAGTGGTATTAAATTATTTTGTTTATTGAACTGTAATCCCAAGCCACCCCCATTTTAAAATTTTAATGCAGAGGGTGCGGGCTGACACGAACAAGGCCTGATGCCCGTCCGCCTTGTGTGTTCTCGGTGGAGAACATTCAAGATGGTGGAAATAAAAATTAGAGGCCTTATAAGGGAAGGTTACACCCCACATAGGTCATAGGTGCAAGAGGAATGAAAAACGGACCACCAGAGCTGACTTGGTGGTTGGCGGAGTACCCTACCGGCGTCGGAAGCCACGAGCAGGTGGCAGTGTGCCATGACGATGCATTGAACCAAACCACGATAGAGAGATAGGGATTTTGGATGTTCCGGTGTCTAGTGGAGGTGGACACAGCCCCTCAACCGCATCGGTGGAGTGGCCCGCAGTCGCAGGCCATAGTTTCACCAGGCACACAGTCCCCCCTGGGCAGCCAAGTTTGACCGGCCGCGTGATACCCTCAGACATGCCATGCATCTGGGCTAAGGAAAATCTATCCACAAAAGGCAGAATGGAAAGTATGCAGTCCGGACTCGCACCTAGTGGGCTGACCCACACCCTTCGGGCTGAGAAGGATGAGACCGAGTCGCCGGACGACCCGACGGGTTGAACCCTCTACCAAGTTGGGATGGGTCCAGTGAGGCTCATTGGTCTTGACCAATTGGCCAGGTCAGACTAGAACCACCCTCCTTCGGGTCGTACAAAATGATACCGGGTTCTCGGACGACTCGGCGGGATGGACCCTCGGCCCAGTCGGGCCGGGTCCAGCGAGGCCCAATGGGTCTGACCAACTGGCTAGGCAAGACCGGACCGACCCAGACCCAAACTGAGTCATTTCAGGTCAGTCTAATCAAACCAAGGCAGGTGGGGCCCCCAGGGATGGTGGGACCCCCAGGCTAGGTTGGTCGGGTCAGTCTGGTCAGGTCAGACTGGGCCCAGATGCAACCGACATCTATTTACTAAAACACTAATATCTTGAAAACTGTGTGTCCGATTGAGGATCTATTTATGGAATTGGAACCCTCATGATGAGTATGATATTTTGGTATAATATATGGAATATTTAATTGAATTTTAAATACAAATAAGGTCTTGGGGAGTGGTTCTCCTGAGATCAAGTGTGCTACGTGCGAAGACTTTGTGGTTGGCTGAGACCTAAAGACTGCTGACAAGCGACCCTATGTGGAACAAATACTATGGCCTAGTGGGAAGCAGTTTCTATGTGACCCGGAAGGCCAATGGTGGGGAGCGGCTTGTGTGTAACCATAAATACCCAAAGTACTCGATATGAGGAGTACCTCAGTATGGCCATAGGTGGAAAGCGTCTTCTGTGTGACTCAGCATGCCCATGGTGGGGAGTGACTTCAGTGTGACCCAGCATAACCATGATACTCATCAGGGATGAGTAACAAAACAGTCCTAAGGTTACTGGGAAGTGGATTCTGTGTGACTTGGTAGGCCCACTGTACTCATGAAGGAGGAATTCTCTAGCAGCCGAGGTATTCAATGATATGACTGATGATTATAATTTCCTAATCTAGAATATAACTAGAGTGAGATGTCTTTCTTCGTGATCATGCTTCACGATCATGCTTCATGATCAAACTTCGTGGTTTGTTTGTGGATTTATCTGTGGTATTTCCTTGTTATTTTGGGTTACCTATTGAGTATTTTGTTACTCACCCATGTATGGGCTTCGCTCACACATGTTGTGTTTAGTGAAGATGACCGCCTCCTTGACGAAGGACTTGGTGGCCTAGGACCCGGTGCTGCCCAGTGAGACTAGGCAGACGAGATGTACTTCTACGACTTCCAGTAGCTACTCTACACTTACCCATCATGTGGGGTTTTCCACTGGAGGGATTTTATATTTTTCCTTGTACTTTCCTATTTTCAGTTTATCCTTTGTTGGGTTTGTGTTATGGCCCATTTGACCTACAGTTTGTACATTTACTTAGTGGTTGTTCAATAGTAGTTTAGTGGCATGCATGTTTACTTTTCCAGCTTTAGGATGAGGTTGTGTGTGTGTGCATATAGGTACTTAGGAAAATTCCTCTCACTTTCAGGTTTATTCCTTCAGCGCTAGTCACTAACCCCTTTCTTTTGAGAGGCAGGCTTGGGTATGTCACAACACAGGCCCCGGGGGACAGGTTGTGACAGTTTAGGCCTTTATTGGTGCTAAAAGAGCACTGATA
Organism: Viscum album; assembly: GCA_963277665.1. NCBI lineage: Eukaryota > Viridiplantae > Streptophyta > Magnoliopsida > Santalales > Viscaceae > Viscum > Viscum album. The sequence goes on from OY728152.1 coordinate 1,236,005,364, forward strand.
AATGGGGTCCTTTATCAATGCTTTTTTTAGCATAGATAAAGGAACACCTTTATCAGTTCTCTTTTAGCACCAATAAAGGAGACCTACCTGCCATTATCATCACTGTGATTAATAGTGCCTTTTTAGAACTGTTAAAAGACAATTTTCATGCTCTTAAAGGGCATTTTTTTATTAGTGATTTAAACAAAAAAATGATCACAACACATTAATTAACAAATTTTAAATATAATTTATAATTAATTGAATATTTTATACATCAAAAGATATGTGAAAAAACACTTAAAATAAAGGTCACATCACAAATTATTATGGTGCAATAAAGTCATGATCCCTCTTAAAGTCTTATGGTCTCACATGAAAAGTCATAAGCCACTATGAAATTATTATGGGATTGGTTGTACATTCATTAGTGGTAATGAATTTCCATTTTCCTACCTCGTTTCAAATCCATAAGAACTCCTTAAAGTCATACATGTCACCCTCTTAAAAGGCACATGATATTCGAAGTTGTACACCTTTCTCTCAAAATCTCAAAGTTTCATGGGCTCCCCCAAAGTCATAAGCATACCAGACTTAGCCATATTCTTGTTCAAGCTACCAAATTCTTACTCCACTTAAACAAAGTGTTTTAAAGTAAGAATTTTTCATTTTTCCAACTTCCAGAATTTCGAACTTTTACTCAGATCACCCTAAGACCTTCTCAATTACCTTATATTTTTGAATATATTCATCTAAACATTCTCTTGTCACTTAGATGACTTGTCTTTTGTAACTTAACAATTACCTTATCATTCATGACATCCAATATCAACTCAACCTTGTGAGTGCTACAAGGATGAAGCCATAACAATCCTCTAAAAATCACCACTTTCCTTTATCAAACACATGAACCCATAAAAAACCTCAAAAAAATTCCACTTTACTTTATCAAACACATATTAATTACTTTTCCTCACAAAAAAAGTTACACCTATTAACAAAAAATTCAACTCATTCATGGTCACTTAACCAATTATACCACATAGAGTGTTATATACTAAGTATTTAGTATAATGGGGATGAATGTTTCATATTGAATCTCTATACCTAAGATTAGATAGATACCTAGCACGAGAACCTATACACTTTGATGTATTTCTTATGTAATCCTTGAGGCTGAGCTAATCAAGTGGTAGTTGAGTATGTTACTGATCATGTCATCTATCGAGGCTTAACCAAAATGGGATTTGTCCTCTCATATGATGAGTATAAAATATGGGAACTCTATTAAGATATATTGTGGAAGTGTGTGGTCATATCTAGATAAATTTTATGTGATGTTATTTTCTATTTGGATAAGGGGAATGTGATGTGCTTATCATCTTGGGTGAATGACATATGAAAGTCTTATCCCTCTGGTCAAACTATAATAAGATAATCAAGAATGTATGAGTAGATTTATGATATTGACATAATCTATGTTCTTTTGTTACTTGATGTTTTGAAAAAAATAATTATATAATTTTGAATACATGTATATGATATAGTAGGTGGACACATGTATCGAGATACATGTGTTTGATGAAGATCATGCTAGATCCCTTTATAGCTTGAGTGGCACTAATTCTTTTTTGGAGGTTCTATTTACTTGCATTTATAAATTATTGAATTCATGTTTATTTACAATGCTATAAAGGCCTATGAGGTTATGATTTGGCGTTTACTGAAGGGTAATTAAGTTTTATAAAACTTAGAGAAATTATCTAATTTTTTTAGAGTTTATCCAAAAGGATTTTTGGATGATATTTACAAGGTATTTCATATGATGGGATACAAGATAAGGTTGAAGATATATTTGTAAATGTTATTTGTAAATAAATAAAAGGAGTTTTGGATATGTTTTCATAGTTATTTTATTTGATATGATATAAAGTGAAATGAAACAAAGTCTATAAAGTTTAGTGAAATTGAGAGATTTATGGAGATATGTACTTCACATATTTTTGTCATTATTTTTAGGTTATTCTTTATTTATTTTTTTGATTTTTTAAAATTCAATAGTTTGTATATTTTTTTCTTATTTTTAAAAAATCATGATTGTGATATTCCATATCATCCTAAAATTTTTAATTCCATTGAAAATATAAGATTTTTTGAAACAAGTTTTATGGTTGATCATTTGATTAGTTTTTGATGTTTAATAATGTAGGGGGTGGATTTAGAAGAGAGAATAAAGAAATAAATTGTCTTGTGAAAAATTTTACTGGAAACCTTAAGACAAAGTTGGGAGGAAACATAGCATGTGTTGGAGGATAAGATTATTCCAAATCACCAATGTAGTCTCCTGAGTGCATCCTTAGTGTGTGTTCTCATCCCAATAGCAGCTACACAAGCCCCTGAGAGTATGTTAGGGAGCCAACAAAACCTTACAATGATCCCTCAAAATATTCCATCATGATTACCCTATCCAACAAGGGTATATAATGCTATATCCATACAAAAATATTTCTAAAAATCCAACATAGATGTTGTTAGAGTTCCAACATTTTCTAGTAATCCAATGCATGATACATATTCCCTCTAATATACTTTGCATTATGAAACTCTATTTTTGGGGAATTCTGAACTTTGAAATGATTAATAACAGGGAGGATCCAATGTAATCTCATGTATACACCTAAAAATATTTAAATTAATAATGTTTATCAATCTATAATGTATAATATATTATCAAGATAGATATTTATCACATTAAAACCTTATATTACAATAAAATCCCTACATGGTGTGTATCAATGTTTAAGAATACATTGTTTATCCAACATAGTTTGTATCACCTATACAATTTCTTACACATAATTAGATTTTTTTTATGTGGAACATAAGATATTATTAAGCATTACATAATATATAATAAAATTGAAGATAATGATCCTAATCCATAGAAGAGGGATATACTCCCCTCAGACATTTATAAAAAGTAATTTAAACCTAGTTTGTGTGCACATGATGGAGAAACAAAAATCATATTCTCTCTAACTATCTAACAAAATAAATAGAATTCCCCCAATAATCCATCCATGTGTTGAAATATCCTAGAGAGAGGTAGAATCATGAGATTGTGGGTCTATGTGATAAAATTATTAGATGAAGTATATTATATACATGGAAGTATCACTCACATATTATACACCATGTGAAAATGATATGAAAACCTAAGAAACAAAGCCCAAATGATATTTTAATTTGAAGAGGTAAAAGAACTAGAGGAATTTATTGATCCTTTATTGGAGGCTTATGAACTATAGGAGGATTGGTTCTGTAACACCCCAAGATTTTTTAAAATATATATTTTTTGAATTAATTTAAACTTTCTGATATTCTGCATTTCACACAACACTAAATATAGCTTGTGTTATATGAAAGCACTAAGTTTAGATTTCATTGCATGTTACACCAAATTAATATTTCATTATATGCTACACCAATATAATATTTCACTACACACAACATCTATATGGATTGTGTTACACACAACACTGAGTTTCTACAAAACTACATTTTATTATTATACTTATTTATATGAGATAGTTACAACATAGTTGTTAAACATAGTAATATGAATAGTAATAAAAAAATAAATATTATTTATAATGGTTTTATAGAAATAAAACACATTGGTAATATAACATATATTTTTTTGTAAAGTGTTTATATATTTGAAAATACAACTTTCTAAAATGAATCACTTTTTATATCCCTTTTTGAAAAATAATAAAATTATTTATTGAAAATTTTAGAAATTTAATTGGATAAAATAATATTCATTTTTTAATTAATAATTTAAAAATTATCTTAGGGTTAATTTTTGAGTTTTTTCTTAAAAAAATCTTTTTTTGGATGAATACTGAAAAATGTTGAATTTTAATTCAAAACTTCTTTTTCATCTAATTTATTTATATTGCTAAATTATATTTTAATTTTGTTTTAAAGTTTAATTAGATCAATTTTAAATCAATTAATTAATTTTGGTTTATTGGAACCAATTTCACATTGAAATTGGATATAAGAACATTTCAAATGTTTTTACATTTTCTTTTAAAAAAACCTATTGTTATGACACGTCTACGAGATTAATTTTAAATTAATTTCTGCCACTTCTATGATTAGTATTTGAAAAAATGGATTCCATATTTTGAATCATCATACTTTATAATTTCTAATAAGGTCAAAAAAGTTTTTGACTAAAAATATTAATAAACTAAAATTAATTATAGCGATTAAGGTAGAAACAAGATTACTTAGTGGTTAAACAGTAATTTAATGTGCCAAATAACCTAGAAACAGGTCCAAAACCCATTTTATGGACATATTTCTACCAAGTACCCACTTGGATTGAAAATGGACAGTTATTGGAGGCACATGATGTAAGGGAGACCTCCCAATAGTATTTACCTTTTTATATTTACAAGAATGTCACTCCTCCTACAATATAAAAGAGTACTCACCCCTAAATTATTTACACCTCTCAAGCCCTTTGGCTAGTCCAAGCCCTACCTAAATGAGCTCCCAACTTCCCTCCCCTAATCCTAGAATCCTCCCTCAATTATTCTTATTCCATGCATATATAATAACCACAATATCTTAAATATACCAATATGTTTTTATGTTAATTGTTTTACCTACACTCACACACACTTCCATAAAATGGGATATGAAATCATTGTCCATGTGTATAGAAAACTACTGCCTCGCGATCCGATGCCTTTCGTTCTTCCATTACCACCGCTCAAGGTTATAAATAATGATGGAATATTTATTTTTATTTGATATATATGATATTTATGATGTATTTATGCTTATATAAATATTATATAAAACATACATTCATGCTTTCCATTTTTTAAAATATGATAACTTTGTTTGTGGATGTGTAGACTATTTCCTTCTCAAAGTGATGTGATTCGTTCACACTTTATATAGAATGTATTACATATTAGTTTTATAAACATATATTATATATATGAAAAAATAATTCTACTAGAATTATAATACACACACACACACACACACACACACATATATATATATATATATATGTCATTTAATTTCCTTCTTTCAATAAGATAAGAAAATGGAAACATTGTTCATGCATATGTACGGCCCATCATCTCCCTGAACAATGTATTCTATTTCATATTTATATATTTTATATATTATTATAAATATTTTATACTTAATATATATGATATTTAAATCATGTTTTATATTCTATAAATATGTAAATCATGATCTATGTATAAGGATCAAGAATAAAAATTCAAAACATATATGAAAAACAATGTATATATTACCCGAAACATAACATTAACATGGAATTATTAATAAAAGGGTAATATAAAGTCATAATAAAATTATATATGGTATTAGATTTAATAATATGGTTCTATAGTAGATGTACAATAAGCTTATATTTATTATACAGGATGTTTGAATGTGTATGAAGAAATTCAATACTTAAGGTAAGATAATTTCTTCATACTTTTTATTTCCATGAGATACATGCCATATTCACCACTTGCTTCATTCGTGTGGTGCATATAATGACCTATGAAATGTTATATCATTAATTTAATTTATTTAATGATATTAAATTCTTTAATTTATGTTATTCTTTCATGGGGATCATGATTCAAAAGTTATAGATGTAGTAAATGTTTTCTCATTTCACTTTTATTTCTGTGAGATATATGCTATATTCACCACTTATTATTATTATGTAGTGTATATAATTCCCTATGAAATTTTATATAACTAATTTAATTTATTTCATGATATTTAAAGTTTAAATATATGTTATTATTTCCTGGGGATCACTATTCAAAAGTTACTCAAGTAGTGTGGGGATTTCTAGTCTCACTTTTATTTCTGTGAGACTTATGCCTTATTCACTGCTCATTTATTTTTTGTGGTGTATATAATACCCATTAATTCATTCTATTATTATTATAAATAAATTTATGGGTATTTAAATATCTATTTTATGATCTTTATTTCATGGGTTTTATGGTTCAAAAGTTACAAATCGGTTAGGTAATTTTGTCTCAGTTGGTCTTCTTTGAGACACATGCCATGTTATCCACCTATATTCTTCTAAAAGATATTTATACTTACCTTTGAAATTTTATATCATAAATCTCATTATTTTAATGATATTTTAAGCTTCATGTAAATTTTTCCTTTAATGGGGATTATTATTCAAGGTTACTAAAATTGTAACAGTTTATTACCAAAATTTCATCATTTATCAGGATAGTTTATGATTATGCTTCCATTGATGAAATATTATGATCCATATCTCAAGAACACTCATTAATTTTATTATACTATGGTTATTCATGATATCTTCAAGTAATGGTACAATTTTTCCACTCTTTGGTACTTACGATAACTAATAAAACATTTTTAATAAAATATAACATTATTTCTCTTTTCGGTCAAAAATCTGTGTTCTTCCAAAAACAAGTTTTCTAAAAACGTTTTCAAAGAATCCTTTATAAATTTTCAACATTATTTTAAAAAAAAATTGAAAAATGTTTTCAATATTACTTTTAAAGTTTTTTAAAAAATTAAAAATAAATGGTTTTCAAAACATTTTCAATCTTACTTTATATGTTTTCAAATTTATTTTTAAAGAAAAGGTTTTCAAAAAATTTATAGCTTCCTTTATGTGTTTTCATGTTTATTTTAAAAGAAAATGGTTTCAAAAGTTCTTATGTTTAAAAATCAAATAAGGGAGGATATTTTCCTCAATAGATGTTTTAGATGTTTTTAAAACCTTATATTATAATTTTTTCAAATGGGTTTTCAATGAAATGGATTTTGAAAATGATTTATTTTTTAACAGTGATTTTCAAAGAATGGTTATTTTTCTTAATAAATGATTCAGGTGATCTTTTAAAATCATTCCCCATCTAAGCTTATATCATTTCTTATAGTTTATTATTTACTAGGGATATGATCCAAGGAAACCATTTTTATTATTTCTTTGAATGGTTTATGTTAAGATGAGAAGTTTCTTATGAAACCTGTTTCTTTTCCATGGGTAATACCATGATAAAATTATTATGAAACACACTTCATTTAATGGGTTATTCTATGATGAAATGATTATAAAACTTGTCTCTTTTTCATAGGTTATGATATGATGATATATTTATAATACCCATTTTATTTCATGGGTTTTATTATCTTGTGGAAAATGTATGTATGATTTCATTATGTGATGGGTGAGATCTATATCTCCCTCCAATTAGTTGAGTAATGATAAATGTTATATGAGCTCATAGGGTAAATGGGTTGTAGCCCAACACCGAAACCAGAGGGTATATAGGATGGAATCCCTTGCCTAATACAAGAGGGTATACAGGAGGTAATCCCAAGCCCGAAACAAGAGGGTTTATGGGAGGGAATCCCAAGATCGAAACAATAGGATACACCGGAGGGAATCCGAAGCCCAAAATAAGAGGGTACATAGGAGGGAATCCCAAGCTAGAAAAAATATGGTACATAGGAGGTCATCCCAATCTCGAAACTGGTACACGGGTTATTAGCCCAAGCCTAAAATGTTATGAATGTCTTGGTAGGTAGCCTTGATATAAGACATTATATGATTATGTGTCTATCATAAATTATATTTTTTATTTCTTTGATATGATTTCCTTGATTTTTCTCTTGATTCCCTTGTGATTCACATATTATAAACTTCCATTATTTATTCTATAATTCATGTTTATGATCCTTGATATGAAGGGTATGGTATTTTAATATTATGATCATATTATCATACCCTTATGCTCATGTTATGCTTACGACAACCCGTGGGGTTTTGTTATTTCCTACGGAGCTAAAAAATTTAGATATTTATACAAACTTAGACAAACTAACTAAAAATGAAATACTTGGAATGTATGAGTGTCAAACCCATAGAGATAGGGTTAGATAAAAATATTAATTAAATAAAAAAAGACCTAAACTAATTTTGATTTGAAGAAATTAAATATAAACTAGTGGGCATTGGTTTATGAAGAAGGTGGGAGATGAAAATATAAAAAGCATGCCAGGTAGTAATGATTCTAGGTTCTTGAAATGAAAAAATATAAAATATTAAATTAAAAATTTTGTAGTTGTTGTAATCGGGTCCTAGAGAATAAAATGGTCATGTAAAATGCTCACCATCCAAATTTATCCTTTTCTCATGGTTAGGTACTTTGGAATACAATGAATGGGTAACCAAAAACCTTATATAAACATTGGGAAGAAACCAACCCAATGGTCATGGTGTAAGTCTAAACCTTAGATCACATATTAAGCATATGTATTCGATCAATCTAAGAGGTGGTCATTATCAAAGAAAGAAAGAAAATAACCTAATCCCAAACCCCACTCACAGTTGTCATTCAAGAAGAAATTAGTGAAAGTATGAAATTGATGAGAAATATGAAATCCCAACATTAATTGCATTTAAATATAAAATACCACATATATCCAATTCCCCTTCATCACACATGCACCAACACAAAGAAATCACCCACTCATGTTAATCCTGATAATTTATAAAAAAAATAATAAATAAAAATTCTAAAGAATGTGGAGAAGTAGGGTGCCACAAAAGGTGTTCCTTCATCCGTTTTCATCCCTTGCCTTTTTCTAGTCCCAAAGTATCTTGGAAGGGAGGCTGAGGATCTCTATTTATAGGATTTCCCATCAAAGACTTGACTATGTCTGCATTTAATTTTTTTACACATGTCAGCACTTACACGATGTGTAAGTGAGTTTTACATCATGTAATCCCTTTGAGTTTTCCTCCACATCTTTTGAATCTGTGCAAATCTCTTAAAAATCTCAATTAAACTTTGACTCATTTCACAATGTGTAACTTATCTTCATAGTTTGAAATATCATCATGACTTGTCCTATGCAGCTATTTCCTTTTGAAAAAGTCACAATGTGTAAGTATATTACATGGTGTGTAATCATTTTGCTTTAGTTTTCTAGCACTGCTTCATCATCAAAAATATGGCGTCATGCCGTGAGTAAAGCTCATAGAGTGAAGTGTCTTTAATCTCATAATTTCTCCCATTTTCATTCATTTTCGAAAAATCTATTCTTCCTACCATAAAAAAATAATACAAATCAAATCATTCCAAAATTCTAAAGATTATTCGTTTAAATAGAAAAATTAAATATATAAAAACAATCTAAAATATACGCATGAAATACAATTATCAGCTTACATATTTACCTTGTTTACCCTTACTAAGCATTTAAGCTCACCCATTTATTATGCTTCCTTTCCTAAAGTTATGAAGAAAGGTAATAAGTAGGATTACTAATGGGGAATATCTTTAAGGTTTATATTGAATATATTTCACCAAGATAAAAGATTATGTTTCCATGTTTCTGAAGACACTAAATTATTATGATCCTCGGTTATGTACTTTTGTAATGTGTTAAATATTCAAAAAAAATTATGTAATATCCATGTATGTTAATCTTGATTCAATATAGATAGTATTAAAAGAAAGGATTAGTCAACCTTTAGAAACTAAGAGGATAAAACTTTAGTTAGATCCCTAGGGATATTTATAAGGATATGTATAGGGATGTCTCTAAGGATAAGCCTAAGGTGTTATATATTTAAAATAAGGTTTCTTGATTTAGGCATCCTATAAGTAATTTTTCATGATTTTCTGGATTTCTGCAATGATAAGTGTTTCTCACACTTTGCTTTTTGGTCTTATTAAACAGTGATAACTAGAAGGAAATGGGTTAACATTCAATTTTTCACATGTGGAAACTATAAAAATTAAGAAAATATATTTCCTAAAGGGAAATCTCATATAGAGAATCACAAATGTGGCTTGGGTATTGTTTGTACTTTTGAAGACAAAGAGACCATGAATGACATGTGAAAGGTATGGGATGTTCAATCAATATTTTTACATTAAATGTAAGAATAATGATTAAGTTGAGGTTGAGGAACCTTAATACTTGATTCATATTTTATATTCTAGGAATGGTGTATTAAGGAATACGATGATAAATCCTTAGTATTGGTTTAAGAATAAAGTTAGATTATTGAAGTGTATATGTATTGGAATTCAAGAATTGTTTTATGTGGATCAGGAAGTATATTTTTTCCATTAAGGATTTTAAACATATATTTAATGGTGCTGAGGGCCAATAAAACTAATTTAAAGGAAAGTTTACATTTTGATTAAGGTAAGCTAATCCTTAATCTGTTCCTGATGTTGAGAAAATTGTGTTTTTTTTTAATAAAGAAAAGATTGGTACAAATACAGTAAATTTGATAGTACTAATTACCATGGAACTGATTGTTAATCTGTTGAAAAATTGGTCTATGTTATCATGGATGAAGTTTAAAACTTATTTTATTTAAGGAATGTATCTAATAATCTTCATAATAAAGAAGCACACATGTTTTCCAAAATTATTTGTTGTAATTTGGGTTATTACCATGTTTTAATAGAATATATGATAAATGTATTCACATGTTTGGAATTTGAAAACCAAGATATACATTATCATATATGGGAAATCAATATTGAACATATTTTGATAAATTTAGTGATCTTCTTTATAGTTATTTGTATTTTCATCTTTTAGAAGGTTTACAATGTTAACCATTAATGTAAACTTTAAGTTAATCTTCTGATGAGGTTTTAGAGATTAAAGTGTTATCTCTACATATGAGGATTTATGCATACTGGATAACCCGTGCTAACCATTATTCTATAAATATAACTAAATATAGACAGAATGACTTATAATTCTATGTATGTATCTCATGATCAGTTAGTACTTCAGGAATGAAAAATTCACCTTCATTCCTTGGAGTAAGAGATGAATTGGAAATCAATACCAGAACAACCAAATAGTGATATTGTGAATATAAAAAGTAATTAAATAATTAAGTATATTTCCTTATGTTCTTGTATAGTAAAATAATTATTCAACTCTAGGTTAAATATATTGAAAAATATTTATCCTAATACATTCGTTTTGGTTGAACCCATGGTCTTATAAATCATCATAGATTTATGATTTTGAAGCCCTTGACTTTCAATTGATAATTCAATTTCTTTTAGTCAGTGATATTTATCACTACCTGTAATTATTTATCCTTTTATTCTATATAAAATATGTACTCCAAAACTATGTACTCCTATGTGGAAACCAAGTTACGAGTTACTTTGGGTTACCATTATGGTTCTAATTTTTTTAATGAAGTTTTATAATTAATTTTTATGATGTGGGTTTATATGAAAGAAACTATCAAGTGTTAAAACATTGATAACAGAGATGAATTTCAAGGGAGAAATTTATTTTATGGTGCGTAAAACGTAACACCCTGAGATTTTGTAAAATATATATTTTTTCAAATTAATTTAAACTTTCAGATATTCCTCATTTCACACAACATTAAATATAGTTGTGTTATATTACAGCACTATGTTTGTCTTGAGTTTCACACTACACCAATTTAAGATTTCATTATATTCTACACTAAGATAAGCTTGTGTTACACTCAACACCGACTTGGCACGCGTTACACACAACACTGAGTTTCTATAAAACAACATTTTATTATTATAATAATTAAATGAGATAGTTATAACATAATCATTAAACTTAGTAATATGAATATTAATAAATAATTTTTAAATATTATTTATAATGGTTTTATATAAATAAAACATATTGATAATAAAACATATAATTTTTCGTAAAGTCATTATATGTTTGAAAATGCTATTTTCTCAAATGAACTTCTTTTTATGTCCTTCCATGAACAATAACTAAATTAATTTTAGATAATTTTAGAAATTTAATTTTTTAAATTAAACTAAATTTTTTAATCCACAATTTCAAAATTATCTTACGATGAGTTTTCAGGATTTTTCTAAAAAAGTTCATTTTTAAATGAATAGTGAAAAATACTGAATTTGAATTCAAAACTGCTCTTTAATCTAATTTATTTATATTGTTAAGTTATATTTTAATTTTATTTTAAATCTTAATTAGATCAATTTTATAGGAATTAATCTAATTTTTGTAATTGGATCCAATTTTACATTAAAATTTGATATAAAAACATTTCAAACATTTAAACATTTTCTCTTAAAAAACCTCGATGTTGTGACACGTTTGTGATATTAATTTTAAATTATTTTCTGAAACTTATGTGATTATAATTTATAAAAATGGATTAAATATTTGGAACAATAATAATTTATAATTTTTTATAATTTCAACTTAGTTTTTTGACCAAAAAGATTAGTGAATGTAATTAAAATTAATTACGATGGTTAAAATAAAAACAAAATTACTTAGTGGTTAAACATTAATTTAAGGGGTCAAATAACCTAGAAACATGTAAAAAATTAATTTTATAGAGATATTTCTACCAATTAACATATTTTATCAAAAATTTAAAACTATTGGAGGCACATTATGTAAGAGAGACCTCTCAATAGTGTTTATCTTTTTATATTTACAAGAATGCCACTCCTCCTCCACTATAAATGGTCACTCGCCCTCATCACTTCTTAAAACCTCTAATGTCCTTTATCTGATCCAAAACCTAACAAAATGAGCTCCAAGATTACCTCTTATCATCCTAGAATCATAACTTTAGGCAAAAATCCAACCAATTAAGCTCGTCGGTGCAAACCAAAAGGAGTTACTCAAAGAAAAGGTAACATCCTTCAACGAGCACCTTGTCTTTATTTCATTCTCCACCCATAAATTATTATTATTACATGATTATATAATAAAATAATTATCCTAAATATACTGATATGTTTTTTTAAGGTTTTTACCTACACTCACACATGCTTCCATCAAATGGTACGTGCATTCATCATTCGTGTGTGTGGTGGACTACCACCTTGTGATCTGACGTCTTTTGATTTTTCCATTACCACTAATAAAGGTTAGAAATAATGGTGTAATTTATATTTTATATGATATTTATGATATATTTATTTTTATTTAATTATTATATAAAACATACCTTCATGCTTTCCATTTTGTGTAAATAGGATAACTTCATTTGTGGACATGTGGACTACCGCCTCCTCAAACTGATGCAATTCATTCACGCTTTACATGAAATTTATTAAGAATGAGTTTAATAAACATATATAATATATATTATAAAATATTTATATTTTAATTATATTATATATATATATGTCATTTACTTTTCTTCTTTCAATACGATAAGAAAACAGAATCAATTTTAATGCGTATTTACAACCTACCCTCTCCATGAGCGGTGTATTCCATTTCATATTTCTATATTTTATAGATTAAAATAAATATTTATATAATAAATATATATGATATTTATATCATTTTTTATATTTTTTAAATATTTAAATCATGATCTATGTAGGATGACCAAGAATGAAAAGTCAAAACATATATTAAAAACAAAGCGAATATTACCCGAAACGTTACATTAACATGGGATTGTTAATAAATAGGTAATATAAACTCATAATAAATTCATATATAGTATTAGATATAATAATATGTCTTTATTCTAGATCAATAATAAACTTATATTTATTATAAATGAGTTTTTAATGTGTATGAATAAATTCAATACTTAAGGTAAGGGAATTTCATCTCACTTTTTATTTCTGTGAGATACATGCCATATTCACCACTCACTTCTTTTTTATGGTGTATATAATTTCATATGAAATTTTATATCATTAATTTTATTTATTTAATGATTTTAAATGATTTAATTTATGTTATTCTTCAATGGGGATCATGATTCAAAAGTTACCCATGTAGTAAGGGTTTTATCGCCTCACTTTTATTTCTATGAGATATATGTTATATTCACCACTTATTCTTATTCTGTAGTGTATATTCTAACCTATGAAATTTTATATCATGAATTTAGTTTATTTAATGATATTTAAATTTTAAATTTATGTTATTCTTTAATGTGTATCACTATTCAAAATTTACTCAAGTAGTATGGGGATTTCTAGTCTTACTTTTATTTCTATGAGACTTATACCTTATTCACTACTCATTTATTTTGTGTGGTGTATATACTACCCTTGAATGTATTATATTATTATTATAAATAAATTTATTGGTATTTTCATATTCCTTTTATGATATTTATTTCATAGGGCTTATGGTTCAAAAGTTACCAAATCTGTAAAGTAATTTTGCCTCAATTTTCATTCTTTGAAACACATGCCATGTTATACATTTATATTCTTCTACAAGGGGTATATACTTTACTTTGACATTTTATATAATAAATATCCTAATTTTAATGATATTTTAAAATTCATGTAATTTTTTTATTTCATGGATATTATTATTCAAATTTAATAAAGTGGTAACTATTTATTGCTACAATATCATCATTTATCAGGATTTTTTATGATTATATTTCCATTGATAAAATATTATGATCTATCTCTCAAGAACCTTCATGAATTTTTAATAAAATTTTACTTTATTTCTCTTTTAGGTCAGAAATTTGTGTTCTTCCAAAACCAAGTTTTCTAAAAAATTTAAATAATACTTTATAAGTTTTCAAATTTATTTTCAAAGAAATGGTTTTCAAAACTTTTTCAAGATTAATTTATAAGTTTTCAAAGTTATTTTAAAATAAATAGTTTTCAAAAAAAAATTCAAGATTACTTTATAAGTTTTCAAAGTTATTTTCAAAGGAAGGTTTTTAAAATGTTTTCCATCATACTTTATAAATTTTAAGTGGTATTTTCAAAAAAATGGTTTCAGATGTTTTTATATTTTAAAAATAATTTTTCAAATAATAAAGGATATTTTCCTCAGGAAGTGTTATAGAGGTTTTTGAAAGATTCCATTATAATTTTTTCAATGTTTTTTTCAATGAAATGGATTTTTAAAAAGATTTATGTTTTAAAAATTGATTTTAAAAGAATGGTTATTTTCCTTAATAAATGTTTCATGTTATTTTTCAAAATCCTTCCCCATATAAGTTTAAATCCTTTATTATAGTTTATTATTTACTGGGTATATTATCCAATTAAATCATTATTATTATTTATTTGAATGTTTTATGTTAATATGATAATTTTTTTTGAAACTCATTTCTCTTCCACGGGTTATACCACGATAAAATGATTATGAACCCCACTTCCTTTCATGGGTTATTCTATGATGAAATGATTATGAAACCTGAATATTTTTCACAAGTTATTATATGATGAAATTTTTATAATACCCATTTAATTTCATAGGTTTTATTATCTTGAGACACATGTATGTATGATTTAATTATGTGATTGGTGGGACCTATATCTCCCACTAATGCATAGGGTAATGATAAATGTTATATGAGATCAAAGGTAAATGTGTTGTAATAAAAGACCGAAACAAGAGGGTAAACAAGAGGGTATCCCAGGACTAAAACAAGAGGCTACAAGAGAGGGAATCTCAAGCCTGAAATAATAGGCTATATAGGAGGGAATCCCAAACCCCAAACAAGAGGGTACATAGGAGGGTATCCCAAGCCCAAAACAAGAGGGTACACATGGGGGGAATCCCAATCCCTATACAAGAGGGTACGTGGGAGTTAATCCCAAGAAGGATGATGGTAAAGAGGTGATTATCCAAATCCTAACATGTTATGAAGGTTTTTGTAGGTATCCTTGAGATAATATTTTATATGCTTATGTGTTTTCTAAAAATGCTATGCTTTATTCCACTGTTTTGTTTTCATGGATTATTCTCTTGATTCCCTTATGATTCATGTCTCATGAACTTCTAATATTTATGCCATGATTCATGTTTATGATATTTTATATGAAAGGTATGATCTTTTAATATTATGATCATCTTCGCATACACTTATACTCATGTTATGCTTACATATCCCCCTTGTTTACCATTAATGAGCATCTAAGCCCATCCCTTTCTTATGTTTCATTTCCCTTGATTATGAAGAAAGGTTTTAAGTAGGAGTAATAATGGGTAAGATTTTTAAGGGATATATTGAAGATCTTTCACTAGGAAAAAAGATTATTTTTTCAAGTTTCCAAAGACAGTAAACTATTATGGTCCTTGGGCATGTACTTTTGTAATGTGTTGAATATTCATAAAAATGATGAAATATCCATGTATGTTAAGCATGGGTCACTATAGTTTCCATACTAGAATTTATTTCATAAATTTATCCTAATCCAGCAGATCACATTAATAGTCAATGGTGTTTTCCTGAGTCTTCAAACAACCTACTGATATTTCTTCTCCCATGTTATTCATTTTTTTATTTGATTGGGTGTGTCTCTGGATGAAAAATAATTTATTTATGGGGGTTGGTTTTAATATAATTGAATTTTTTAATATTATTTGAGTGTTTATTAAATTATTTCATAGAATTTCATAATTTCTATATTGAAAAAAGTACACAATTACCCTATTAATGTGAATAAAGTAGTAAGAGTGGAAACATACACTCTCACTTGTGTATCTATACAACTTATAAATAGAGTATTATGGAGTTTGGAGTAAATATGAGAGTTTAAATTAAACCTAGAACATTAGGAAAAACAATAATTTGATAAATTATGGTAGTGTAGGTAGTTAAATCCACACATATATGATTCAAAACTACAATTTTATGGGATGGACAAACTTAAGCTTCACATAAGCTAAGAGAGATAGTAAAATCACAATAATATAGAACCAAAATCCCATGTCTCTTAGTTAGGAGAGTTATAAAACCCTATGTGGATATATATTATCATTAGGGAGGTTTAGATATTAAATCAAAATGGAATGTCTAACTAGTATTGGTAGATGATCATAATAGTTGCATTATTATTAGGTAAACAAGGGTAGATTTGGTTGATTTATAATACCCCCTACAACTATTTTCTATTCCAATAAAGGTGAACTTATTGGATTATTAAATCTTTACCTAAATCCTTTACATTATTCTCATTAACTTATCTTCACACACATTACTTCCACCATTCATTTTTCTATTTTAATATTAAAGTCCAATCAATAACACATTTTATCCATCCTATCTCTATATAGATAATTGACCCCATACTTACCAATATTGGATTGTGATCACCCTATTCAAATATAAGGGAATGTGTATTTAAAAAATATAAATTTTCATTAATAATATTTGGTTTCATTTTTTGTAATAAGTAAGCATTGATAGTATTTTGGGGGAAAATCTAAAAAAATGGTATAAATTTGAAAACAAAACAAAAATTAGAAAAATAAAAAATACCTAAAACATATAATATTTTCATTATCACATATTTTAAACTTGTATTTTGATAGTTTTAATTGATTATATCTTATTCAATTTTACTACACCACAATATTAATTCACTAACTTTTTTTAAAAGGAAACATGAATAGAATTGAGTAGAGTGATCAATAAAGGGTTCCATGTGAAATTTTTGGGTACATTGGACACCCATTATACCTCTATATTGTTTTATGGTGTATATTTTCCTAAAACATAAATTAATAGAAAAATATTCTTAAGAATAACACATTGTAGAAAGTAATAAATCAAACTGGAAAAATTAAAGAGGATCAAGCAGGGAGGGTATCCCAAGTAGCGTCCCAACCTGACTCACTAGAACAGTTACTAGATCGGTAGTGCCACCTGACATTAGGAATACCTCCCTATGTAATAAAGCATATCGACTAGTATTGAGAGTCTAATTTGTTATCATAGTGAAACTAATCCCTCATATGAAATCAATAATAAAAACATCAGAAGAAACCATAATATTAATGAACTAAAACCTTATAATAATAATAATATAAAAAAACATAACACGACACATGAGATGTCAAAATAATTATCTATAATGTCACCCAAATCATACAAAGGTAAACTAGATTTATTATAGCCTGATTATATATACACATATACAAAATGTAAAAAATAACAACTATAATATGGAACTGAGGAACCTCTTATTTTGTCTCAAAAAATAGAACCATAGACACTCGTTATACATCTACAACATCACCAACCATTATGATTCAGTCATAGGTCCATTTCATTTTCCTATGTCATGAGACATGAAGCTTGAATGTGTCTTAGAGGGCCTGTGTAGGGTGTGAATACGAAAATAGTAGTCCATCACAAACAATTTCCTTAGATAATATAAAAATATATATAAGTTCATTCCAGTTACAATGTATAATAATAATAAAGTAAACTACCCAGCTCTATCTCATTCTCAATAAACTATGGGTGAGAGGCCTCTTTGCTTTGACCAATTCCAAAATGGTATTATGTAACCATATTTTGAACATTCTATATGGGATAATGATGTGTCCCCCTAACCTCAAAAGTTAGTAAAATAATACATTTTCATACTCATAAATTGTAAGTGAATGATGAATCACCGAAACCATGGTTCAATAACCATCTATCATAATTTCTATCTCAAAAATTATAAGGTAATCCCCTATATGGTGAGAATTATACTCCCAACCAACGATCATAGTCACCACCCAAAACATAGTGTAAGAAATCTATGGAATATCCCTACTTCTATTTAGTGATTAAAACCACCACCCTTTGTCACAAATCTATAGAGGATCCCACTAACAAATCAGTGGTCAACACCACTCCATATCATGTGCACACATACCCAATTGTTTTAGCCCCAATATTGTGTTGTAACACTAACTACATATGATCAAAAAATTATAGAACCACTGCCTCCCCAGAATCAGTGAATGAAATATCACCCCACACTATACCTGGGAGTCAAATCACTATTAAATTAAAATTATCCCAACAAGTAATATAAATCAGAATAACAACACATTAATTTCTTTTTGGTACATCAACCACCATGCATCACACCTATACATAGCTCAACCCAAAACATATTTATACACTTTAAAAAACCCTATGACACCTCTATTATACATTATATACCTAGTTTAGTCCCAATTATAGTCACTCTCACACCCCCTACACACCCATAAATCACACATTAAAAAGTATGTAAATAGTTGTGGAATCAAAACCCTAATCATTTATTATCATTTATTAATTAAAATTTTATATAAAGAAACCGATAAACCTGGGATAAAACCATAATTTAGGGAACAACTAATGATAGATAAATAAATGGTTATAAAACCAAATAATATATATAATAGGATCAATATCCTTTCCCACAGTAATCCCCTAGAACTGACAATGTAGCATCCCAACCTTGATCACCTAAATAGCACCTAAGTTGGAGACCCACTATAACACCCTTGGTTTAATTTATTTCAATTTTATTTTATGATTTTAATATTTTTAGAAGTTTGGTTTGGGTTTGGAAAGGGTTGGAAGGGTGCACAGTGCCTTAAGTGGAGTATGGGTGTTTTAAAGAAGAACCAAGGGCAATGAAACATCCATGGTTGTTGAAGTTTTTAACAAGGAGTATCCATGTGAGAAATAGGAAAAAAACAATGACCATAGGCATTTCCATGATGGTGCATGGTCATGGAAACATTTAGTGAAGGTTGACCTGGTGGGGTAAGTTGAAAATAGGGAGAACGGCTTCAACATGTCACGATGTAAGTTGTGGTCCTTAAAAAACATTCAATGGGGAAATTTATACAACATGGATAATTATCCTGGTGGATGGGTCAATTTGTGGTTTAAGTTTTGTATGAAACCGATAAAAAATGGATTTTGTGAGTTCACAACATTTTGTTATAGGTCATGGTTCTAGTCAACAGGGTTTCTAGATCGGTGTTGTTGAGTTTTTGGGGATATTGTGCGCCTTGATGGATAACATTGTATGTTATTTTTGTGGAATTTATGAATGAAATTTTGACTTGATAACAATCTATAAAACCATGATTCCATATTACTTAATTTTTCTCTCAATCCAGGATTCCTCTAATGTTATTCCAAATTATTTTCCCTTGTGTATAAAACTAATTCTTTTGACCCTTGTTATGAGATTGTGTTCGAGGTAGGAGGATTCTCTCACACTATACTCTTTATAAAACTAGAATTCTTGAATTTTATAAAATCAATTTTTTTTTTTAAAAATGGATTTCTTTGAAAATTTGTTTTGGAAAACCCCTTGTTTTATATATTTGAAAATAAATGTTGTGGGCATTACCCACAACAAGTTTGATAAATTGTTAGAATGGTGATATTTTTTAAAATAACTGTTTAGGTGTGTGAGTTTGGAATGGAATGATTAGTGTGTGTTCGTAATGTATATGGAAAGGGATTCATTATGTTAGACTTGGTTGAGGGGTTCAAATATAGAATAATAGGATTTTACCACCAAGTGGTTGGTTGGGTCTGAATGATCAAGTACTAATCATGAGTATGGGTTGTTTAGAGAACCTACCTATACATGATGAGTATTGGGTGTATGAGTTGCTTGGGTATGTGTAGGAATTTCATGGGTGACCTTCATGATGTGAGTTATTTTCATTACCTCCATATATAGATATATGGAAAAACTATTTTCTATTGCTTCTATATTATTTTATATTAAATGTTAGATAATGTGTTCATGTATTAGTGGCATGTGTGGGAGGCCAAGTGACCGCTTTGGTTTCTGGGGGATGTATTCTAAGTTTTGTGGAATCCTAGTCTATCCCAAGGCAATGGGTTCAGTTGGGATGTTACAAATAGTAACAATTTAGTATGATCCATCAGTTTGGATGATATACATGGAGATATGATGTGTAGAGACTTGAAATGTGAGTATAAAAAGATAGAGTTAACCTATTTATACTGAAATTAAAATTACCATGGTGGTTGGGGTATGAAAAGTGTTATTAATCACTTCTAGTTGTGTTTAAATCTCATCATCATGGATTTAGATTATAAACATTTAGAATCATATATTAATAAAGATACTTCCCACTTGGATTTCATTATTCATGTTATTTTTTTTTGTTATGATTTGGTAAATGGAAACACGATTGCTCTCTTTACTAAAATTGGTTTCTTTTGAGAATAGAAAAAACTGATATTTTCTAAGATATGGATTTCCTAATGTGTTCAAATATAGTTTGAAATATTGTTTTTTACTTCATGCTAGTATTGACTTGTTATTTTTTTCAGTATTGATTTTTATTTATGTATCCCTTGTGTTTTTATTATCTATAGAAACATGAATTAGTAATGAATTTGGTTAGAAATAATTAATTAAGTGTTAATTAGAATCCATGAAATTTTAATAGAATGTTAATGATTTTAGAATGAGTGATCAAGAGAATATTTACGTGTTTATTTTCCTTCCTAATTAATTATTAATAATATACTTATATTGTAGAGAAAATTTTCAAATGATTGTTTAATTTTTTAGCATTATATCTTAATATTTTCATGACATTCTATGTGATGATTTGAATTTAATGGTTTACATTTTTGGTGAATATTTCCTATGATTGGAAAAATATAATACTATAAATTTGATTTGTTATTTACCTGGTTGACTTCATGATATGTTTAAAATAATAACATGTGTTATCCCATGTTATGTATATAGTCAGTGAATCATGTTTAGTATAATGAGTATAATATCATGTAAAATTATTAATATGTTAAAAAGGAAAAGATTGTTTTAATGTTTAATATACAGTGTGATTATTATGATTTTTAGGTTATTAGTCATGAAATTATGATGAAAATTTTGATATATCAAATTCTATTATTTAATTTGTGAATTAATTGAGCATACCTACCTAGTAACAAATTTTTTTGCTATATTATTTAAACTTTCAATATAATGGAATGAAATATGGTGGTATAGTAGATTCCATGTGATTCTGTTTTCTTTTTTTTATTCTCTGTTGAAAATAATTTAACATGGTTAATATATTTGGAACATGAAGTAATCAGTCCTTTTCGTAAACTAGTTTATTTATCATGAGTTGATAAGAAATTTAAAATACATTTTGTGTATATGGAATTATTAGTACATATTTCTCAAGTGTTTCTTATGGGTGGTTTCATGATTTGGTTTCTAGAGTTTATGTGATATGTTTGTATGAGTCATGTTCTAGAGATAAATAAGTTTTCAAATTAAAGAATTTCATTGGTATCTTTTGTTTTTCAAACAATGTCAATATTTAAAATAGGGTTTTCTATAGGATTTTCTAGAATGTTTGAAGCAAATTTTTTGGTATTTGGAAATTGATAAAATATTTAAAGACACCTCTTAAAAAATAATTCTTTAAATGTAACTTGAGTAAAAATAATTTCCCATAATAAAGATTTTATGATTTTGACTTCTATTTTTTTAGTTTTTAATAAGTTTTGTTTTCAAGAGAAACTATTATGTTTTGGTTTTAAAATTAACTTCATAAAAGAATTGTAATTTTTTTACTATTTTTATTACTCTAGGAATGATTTAAAGAGTTCCTTAACAATATTTTTTTAAATAAATATGTTCCTTGGGAACCATAGGGTCACTTGCTGTTATGGGTAGTATGGAGGTACAATGCCTAGAAAATATTAATCTAGATACTCTACTGGTATAGTTGTGGTATTGGATATGTTTTCTATTATATTTAAGATTTTTGTACTTGTTATTTTGGTTTTATTTTTTGTGATTCTCTACTCATTGTATGTGTTTCCTCAGTTGTTCTTGTATGTTGAATCTTCTTGTTGTATTGGTTATACTGATTGTTGTTTTTTAGCGATAGACATAGTATGGGTAAAGGGAATATGAATCCATTGGAAATTATGGGTCATGGGATAAGAATCAAAAAACCTTGTGGGTAGTGGGATGTTTTGGGATCTAAATCGGCCAACTTGTTCAATTACCATTGACATGGTCTAGATTAGGTGGAAGTCGTTGGATTAGAAGTTTCTTTGTTGTAATTTGGAGAAATACAATGTTTCGTATAATTAAATTTCATATTGATTGATATGATTGGAGAGTCACTCTTTTATATTTGAATGGATATGTTCATATTTTCAAAGGGTTAGGGTCATGAATCAAGTATGAGTATCTAAGATAGGTTAGGAACCATCTCTTGTCTATTTCTAACTAATATGGGCCAAATGTTTGGTTTAGGTGTGGTTTATCAAGATTAGTTCAATTTGGCTAAACTCCTTTGAAGTTTTTTGGGGTGGGGATACATGCATGGTATTTTACTTGTCTTTAAAAATAAGCTATTTGTTTTCTTAGATACCTCAAGAACTCTTATCCTCTATTCTTATAGGGTTATTTTGATTTCCTTGATCCTATTTTCTCATGTATTCCCTCAACAAGGATTTCTCTACCTTGGTCTCTCAATTCATGATCAAGTGGTGTTGGATGTTATAAAGCACAAGTCTCTAGGTGTTAGATTAGTAAAATTTTGTATTAGGAATGATTCATGGGATCAATTTCTAACATGCACTTGGGTCATATGGTCTAAGATGATGACATGTTTTTCTATTAGATGGATCTCATTCCTTACAAGGGTGACCAATTACAATAAATTTAAATGATCAAATTTTCATCCTCTGACTATTAAGTTAAACCTTAATGGTAAGGAATCACCAAGGGGTGGAAAAGGGATAAATATTACATCTTCTATATAGATATCCAATCTTAGTTCCTCCTTGTGTCAGGAACGTATTAAGGGGATTTTCTATTTAGATGTTGGGAAGGTATATAAGGTAGAAAACATTGAACACCAATTGGTGGTAATTTTATTATTATTAAATATACCTTTATAGAAATTGGTATGGATTCTGATAGTCCTACGCACCTGTATGTCTTCAAAATCATGAATTCATTGAGGTGGTAGTTCACTAACTCTTTGATTCGATGCTTTTCATTACTGTTTGGCGGATAGTGTTTGTGAAGTTCAGTTAATGGGGTATGTTTTGGCACTATTACCCTTGTATAATGTTCTAGTCCTCATAATATTGGATTGAGACCTATTTTCATTCTTTAGTTAGTGTTTAATTCTTTTAACGTGGGATCTGAGTTGGCTATGGGTACAAGATACCACCTTCAATCAAAAGGCATGGTCGAAGTAATATTTTGTCTATGAGGTAGCCTGTGATGATTTTTTATAGTTCATGGAAGGATAAATTTCCTTTTTTAGAGATCTCATAGGTTTCTATCTATCTAAAATGCCTCTTATGGCCCAATTTTTAGAATCCTACTATCATCCATGTTGATTTATATTTTTTAAAGTAGGTTTTTCGTTTTGTTCCAATATTGTTCTTGAAATATCATGTGTTCTTTATATATTCTTGAGGTTAAATATTTATGGCGTGGGTAAGTGATGGAAATTAGTTCTTTGGTGGGTGGGAAAAATCAAGTTTCTTAAACATATTAGTGGGGTCGTTTTTGTGTATCATCAAATTCTCTATTCAATTTGGTGTGTGAAGTTATCATATATACTTCAGGTTAGAGTGTAAGTCGAACTTTTTACAAAATTAGTTGGAATCATATTGATCTTGAGATGATTTTTCCATTATATTCTTTTAGTGTATCATCTCTTGGGATATAAATGATATTTACTTACTATGATGAAGTGTACCACACATTTTTACCTTATATTAGTATGATCATGTTTGTTAAAAGACTTGGGAATGAAAAAAGTTCATGCTAGAGCAATGTCCAGAACTCATTCAAATCATGATCAACCTTAATATTTTTGGGAATAGAAATCCCAATGGAGAGGAGAATGTAATACCCCTATTTTGATGTATTTCCATGTTATTTTATGTGTTCTTAATATTTTTAGTATTTATGTTTGGGTTTGGGAAGGGTTAGAAGTGCATTCGGTTGCCTAAGAAGAGTTGGAGGTTTTGAGAAGAACTACGAGCAGTGAAATGCCTATGGTGGTTGGTGTTTTGTGTTCTGAGTCAATCTATAGGAAACAGGAACCACACCATGGTTTTAGGGGTGTTTGTGTTGGTTATTGGGAATAGAAATTTTGAACGAAGGGTGAGATGGGTGGATGACTTGTTAACAATAATCACAGCTTCACCACATCATGGTGGAAGCTGCGGTCCTTAAAAAATGGCCAATGGGATGTTTCTATAAATTGGTGAATTCTCATAGTTTCTAGGTTGATGCATAATCATAATTATGTAGGTAGGCTATCAAAAATAGCTTGGGACAGTGCACCATGTCATGGTATAATTCATGTTGTCAGTTTTTGGGAGTTTTGGATCAGCAGTTTGAACATCCAATTTTTGGGGTAAATTCTATAGCTAGATGGGTAACCATGTGTTATCTTTAAAAGGAATTTATTAATATGATTTTGACATAAAAAAACTCTCAAAACCCCTAATTCATTCTCCATTGATTTGTCTATCGATCGAGGACTCCTCTAAGTTGATTTCGGGTGATTTTCCATTATGAACGAAGATATTTCTTTGATCAATGTTGTGTTATTTTGTTCAAGGTAGGTGTATTATCTCACACTCTACTCATTCCATAACTAGAAATATTGAATTTTCTGAAACTGAAATGTTATTTTGGGAATTGAATTTCTAGGAAAATTGGTTTTTCAAAACTCCTTATTTTATGGATTTGAAAATAATGGTTGTGGGAATCACCTAAAAAATGTTTGATAAATTTCTATAATTATGAATTTTTTTCAAATAACTATTTGGGTGTGAGAGTATGGAATGGAATGGTTAACATTTTTTCATAATTCATATTAAAAGGGCCTCATTAGGTTATACATGTTCAAGGATTCAATTTTTAATTTGTGGGATTTTATGACCAACCAATAGCTTGGGTCTAGAGGGATGGGTATCACTCGTTGGTATAGGTTGTTCAGTGGGATTGCGTTGATAGGATGTGTATTGGGTATTTGAGTTTCATGGGTGTGTGCATGCATTTTATGGGTGACCTTCATGGAGTGAGTTATTTTAATTTCATTTTTATATGGATATCTATCATGAATATTTTGTATTGCTTCTCTCCTATTTTATATTAAATGTTATTTAACATGCTCTTGTCTTAGTGGTGTGTGTGGAAAGTCTCTAGATTATTTCCTACTAAGTCAATATATTTACCCCAACATATAAACCTTCGTGTGTATGTAGATGTTATTTATAATGATGTAGGTTCGGATAAGACTTCATACTTTACTAAAGTTGCATCTTGATGTTGTAGTTTGGCCATTATGTGTTGGATATTGGAGATATTTTGTAGTGTATTTGGTTGTGGTTCCAATTTGGTTCATTATATTCTCTTATTGTCTTTGAGTCTACAGTTGTTATATGGTCTTCTTCCACTACTTTGATTTCTGTATTGCTATACTATTAGAGTTTTCTCTAGTTTTAAATGATTCATCATGCATATTTATGTTACATTGTTATGGTTTTTCTGTTGGAGTTTGTATGTATGTAAGTGAAAATTATCCCCCATGATTTAGTTAAGACATTGGAATTTATTGTTATCATTTGGTGTACAAGGTATGACACAAAAGGTTTGTGTAATCTTAGTCAATCCCAATCCAATGGGTTAAGGTTAGGATGTTACACCCACTAAACTCAGGAACACCTCCCCATACACTAAAGGTTTTGAACTAATGGTGGGGGTATAATATTTGATCATTGTGGTATTGTACCCCTAAATATAAAACAATAAAATCAGAAAAATCATAAACAATAACAATCAACAAAAATATAGAACATACTACTAAATAAAAATATACTATGTTATGTAAATTATATAGCATAAAACAATATCACCCTCAATACAATCATATAAAAATATGATAAAAATGAAAAAAATTAAACCCCCATCTAATATTGAGAATCCAATAGGTCTAGCTCCGACCATTAACACCCAACCTATGCAAAAACTACACCTCAAGATATTGTGCTCGAGACACTGATCCCTTGACCTTACTTGTATCATGAGAAATAAAGTTTGTATGTGTTTTGGCGGTCTCATGAAGGGTGTGAGTATGAACTCAACCTGATCCACTTGATCTCAACCAACTATAAGTAATCCTTTACCCACTTTAGCCAATATACGAGTGGGATGAGATACCTATGGTTATTTATAATAAAATGGCCCTCAGAATAACAACCAATTTCATGTCATGTGGATTTATATAGAAACCACACCCTAAAAATAATTATGAGTCAATCATGAAATCCCAAGTCATGCCCCCATGTCAAATAACAAGTTCCATGGTTATCCGACCACTTTATTAACTGTCGGTTCAACATCCATATGAAACCCAAGGCATAGACAATGCTTTTCCTTTACCAATATTATCTTATCATTCATAACCTATTTAACATACACGGCAAGTATCCCCCTCCCAATCAGTTATCTCAATCACCCTCAATATCCTCTAGAAACCTATGACATATCCCTCATCTAAAATGATGTCCATCACATCACCCTTATATCCCTTAGTCTATACAGGATACATCCAATAAATAGAAATAAAAACCACATATTAGGAACTTTACTATGTACACAGAACCCAAATATCCTCATCCACATGGGGAGTAGGAATCACTAACAACCTATAACCACAACAGATCTAGTGAACCAGCATCACCACATTGCCAATGATCAATATCTCCCTCATCGCATCAAAAAATCTCACCCCATCCACATCCACACACCACAATAAGTTTAAGAAACCAAACCCCATCCAAATCCCTTAAATGTGACTTCCTAATCAATTAATTAGTCCAATGACTACTACATGAAACAACATCGGCATATCTTAACCCAAATCCACACATAACAACACTAGACTACCCTAGGACAAACCTTGAGTATCCAGGAGACCATGATTGGTTTTGACACTGATCACCCACATGAGACTATCCTCACTCACATTTAACAAAATATATAAACATACATATAACATAAGAACTAATGAAGCACCACCTACCTCATACTGGTAGATTCATGCATGTCTAATTCCACCAGCTGATTATACCCAAAGTGTAAGAAATCAGAAGACCAAATAAAATCCCTAAAAAGAAATATGAGATAAAACTTTCCGTAATGAAAAAAATATAAGAAAAATATTGTATGAGGTAGGTGGTCTAATATTATTGATAAAAAAAATAATGGAAAACAATCATCTAGAATCCACTCTTAAGAGAGATAATATAAATATTAGGGGGGTTCCAATCCATTTTGGCTGGATAGGGTCACCCCAACCTTTTTAAAATATTTAATTAATTATTAATTAATTAAAAACAAAATTAAAAAAACTCACTGATCCACTATAACTATGGTGTGTTAGATAGTGGGATCGTGTTACTTTCAAGGCCACCAATACTCTGGTGACCTCCCACTGGAACTCTACTTGGAGTTGGCTCATCCACAAAACATCCCCCATTGAACCATTTTCTTGAAACTCATTATCCAGACTCCACTTGCTACCACAACACCTAAATATTACTTAATTACACTTTTTAGTATTATCTTATATCCAAATTAATAAATCTCAAATACTTAGGCTATTATAACCTCCCCACTATATTGAAACTAATCCTCGAGTTGCATGGGTCAAACACCGACCAAACCTTACTAATAATAGAGCATCCTGCTCACTATATTTTTGAAACATCATGATGATTCTGAACACACGTATCTCTTCCTAATTACCATGACCAACCAAATCCACCCAACCGATTCCTTCTATCGGAACTCCCCATTATAAGATTCACCTACAAATTCACATCTCAACCGAACACCCGAGCTAACTAACACATAGATGGTACCATACTAAACTATCATCATGATTTACATACACATAAATTATCTATATACACCCAATAATCATCATTAATATTGTTACCACATTCATGTATCATATATTATGTCCATATTTTATGTTGAGACCACATTGTATTGGAGTTATATATGTTTTCAATGAGTGTTAAGAAGAGAATTTAACTATATAATTTCAATGCATGATAGTGTTAAATAGTTTGTAAGTATTCTATGGTTCCCAAGAAAATTTATGATAGGGTAGATAGATTGGAATTTGATTAGATTTCCCAAACATATTGATGAATAAGTATAGTAGAGTCTCTGAGAAAAGGTGATTATTATATGAGGAGTATAATACATGCTACTTGAAGCTTAAAAGTGTTGAATCCATCATTATACACATGGTAGAGAGTGTGGATGCTTCTTAGAGTCTATATGGAGAATCTATTGAATCATATTTGAATAGATTTGATATACTGAAATAGGTGATGGCATTGGATTATTATAGATCCATTCATGTTTTGAAGAAGTTTGATAATGAGTTCCATCATTGTGTGAGAAATCTTAAAAGATACTGAAATAAATGATACAAACACTTGGATGGATTATTGAAGTGATTGAGGAATACTTTAGAAGAATTGAAGAGATTCTGGTCTTATTTGGAGAATTAATCTATATATTCTATATAGAAATAACCACTTACATAAAGGTAAGTCTTGATCTCTATATGCTATATAAGGGTAAGGATGAAATCTAGAATGTTTCATAAAGATAAACTTAATATTCTTCAACCATCATAAAGGTAAGTCCTAGAAGCAAGTAGTTGTACAAAGATAGGATAGGAAATTTTCAATCTATATAAAGGTACTCTAGAAATTTCACTATGTACATAAAGGTAATATTCCTTATATGTAAAGGTAATATTGGAATCTAGTCACTAAATAAATCCCATCATCGAATTATACTATCTGTATAAAGATATGTTAATACCTACATTAATATAATACTAAAATAGAACAACTATGTATTGGTAATATTAAAAATAGTGGCTACATGAAGGTAAAATGATAACCACTTAAGGGTAACTGAGAAAAATTTGGTGTTATGTAAAGGTAATTGAGGAATTCGTATAGCTATATAAGGGTAATGGGATCTATGTAAGAGAAAATAATGTACCTATAATAAAGTAATTAGATGTGTATTAATATTCTAAATCAAAGTGAATTTACATGAACTATAAATCCTTTTGATTGATCAAGACACACAATCAATCCATCAATCTCATTCCACGTGGTTAATCCAATGATGATGCATCCAAAAACAATCCAATGACCATAATGGAATTGAAGTAGGACCATATGGTTGATCCAGTAACTATGTGCATTGGATTATGAATAAATAGGTAATTTCACTCATATATGGTTGATCTTGTGGCCCTAGTTGGTCTGTGAAGTTGATTCCTTAACTATGCATGAGGGAATCATGGTTGATCAAGTGGTCGTGTGTGAGGGATATTAAGTGATGTGAGTTGCACCTGATGCTATCAAACCATATGTTCTGGAATATTGAAAGAGATTAATTTGTGGAGATATAAAATATCAATATTGACTACATTTAAAATATTAAGAAATGAGACATGAGTATGGAAAGTGTTTTGAATTTGAAGGTTCAGAATTATGGAGTATCAATGTGCTGGTTTCTTAGGTGGTTTTACTATGGAAATATTATTATGCATTTGTGGAGTTATTATGGATTATATTTCATGGATGAAAATATATAGGAATAAAAAGATATTGTGAGGAGACCTCTGATCCAAGAATAAAGGATCCATAACCTAGTGGTGTTATTGTATATTCATATAGATCAGAATATTGTTAGAGAAGTGGATTTTGTGGAATTAATTAAAACAAAGGGTTAACTACAAGATGTTTCTATATATAGTGGAGAAAGAATAATGAAGTGGTTTGGTTCTTTATCCAATTGTTTAGGAGTATTTAAATGAAAATAAGATCATCGTTTTTTTTCATATTGTGGTTATTTAAAATTCAAACTAGGCGGGTTCTAAAGATAAAAATAGATACTATGTTATGATCTATTGAGAGAGGATAGAAGAAAGTGTTGCTAATTTAGAATATCTAAGATCATCATTTTTTAAAGATCAAAATTTGAGAAATCTTGAGTATGGGGAAGATCTGATGTTGATGTAACCCTTATATATATATATATGTTATGTAGGATAAAAAAATAATAGATCTCAACTATATGGTGATACTATAAATATTCTAAAATGTGAAATAATAAATAAGACATGGAGACTCAATACTATATCTATTATAAAACTTGAAGAATTGAAGAGAGAGAAATAGAAAACTAGTGCTACATGTTAAGGATTTATCTCATGCACTAAAGAATAAAAAGGGAAATAATAATAATAATAATAATAATAATAATAGATCATGTGTGGCATAAATCATTTGATCATACACAATCTAATGTTTTGGGGAGTCTAGACTATTTCATCTATATGCTGTAGAATCCTGAATAAGATTGAGACAGCCCTGTTATTGCTATCAATAAATTGAGGTATCCCATATTACTACTATGATTGAGGAAAGAAGATCATTTATACATACAAGGAGGAACTCAAGCTACCACTAAAGATATTGCTTCAAGTAAATACAAAACCATTATCTTATATAAAGGGATAGAAATCCTTCTCTTTATTTCTACCAAGTCATTTCTCAGATAATAGGTTCAATGTTATATCCATGTATGTACTTATTTTTATAATAATGATTAAATGAAATTATATATATATATATATTTTACACATTTAGTAAAATATTATTAATTTTTTATTCGATAATGTATTGGGTTTTAGTATGTTTTCATAGGAATTAGGAATTATGGACTCAAAGGAAGAAATACTGAAAAGTTACAAAAATATGATTTACATATCATGTACATCATACATGACTTGTAGTCTTTATTCACAGCATTCCTGTAGAGTGAAAAAAAACCCATGAATTATTTTCATGATGTGAATTCAGTAAAAAATGTGTACATTAATTAAATTA
This sequence comes from Viscum album, assembly GCA_963277665.1. Lineage (NCBI taxonomy): Eukaryota > Viridiplantae > Streptophyta > Magnoliopsida > Santalales > Viscaceae > Viscum > Viscum album. The sequence continues at coordinate 1,236,037,213 of OY728152.1, forward strand.
TATGCATATTTTAAAGATTAAAATACCACTAAAATTGAAATACATACACAACATGCCGAGATTGCATGACATGAAAATTTCTAAGTATCACTCGGTCAGATATATGAGACGATTATTCATTGAGAACTGTGGATCTCAAATACATGATGTGTATCCAATATACCCAACATGTATATTTCAGGATAGAAGTCACTTAAGCCAGTACATGATTTTCATGAATTAGACATCATTTGTTTTTCTGACCTATTAATATTTGAGTTCTCCTCTGTGCACAGTAGACGTAAAAACCTTTCTTTTTTCTCTTTTTTTCTTTCATTTTTTTCCCATGTTTTCATATTTTTTAATTATAAACCCATTTTAATTCATTAATTTAATTTATTTGTAAAATCCTATTGAATTGTTGGTTAGTCTACATTTTTTCTTCATATATTTTGAATCCATTTCCATTTTAAATGTATGTTTCATCATATCTCTTCATTATTCATCAATGCCTACACAATTATTCATTATTTCTTGTTACATAGTGAGTTTTTATTACATTTACATTTATTTCAATTGTTTGATATTTATTTTTAATTGGTTTAATCCTAGATTGTTTATGTATAAACTATTTCATGATTTTTCATAGCATGTTTAGTATTTCCCTACTTTTGATGAACACCGCCATGAACGAATAATCCACATAGTATTGGGGGTTGCGAGTATGGGAGTTTCTGAGCCTGATGAATCTATAGATTAAACCTTGGTGACCCTATGGCTAGTAATTAGGTTAATTATAATTTTTCATCACATTATTTTTCACAACCTTGACCATGGGAAGTATAATTGAATTAACCTAACCTAATTGGAGTTGAGAAAAACTATGAACATTATCCTGTGATGATTTATTAATAGAAGATAAGAAAAATGAACCTATGTTTTCAAATATTCCCTGACCAAGGGATAGTTTCAGAATGGGAGGATCTAATTGGTTTGACCAAAACTAATTTGTTAATCTTTCACCACTTTGTATCCTATGTCATAGAACTATCCCAATCTAAATCTAGGATTATCTTCTATCAAGATCCCTGAAATTGACCATGACCTCTACTTAATTATCTAAATTAAATCCAAACTACCCAGATTTAGTAAAAACCTAATATGAAGAGTTAAATTGAATAATCCTTTATAAGGTTTTTTTGATTGGATGATAAACTACCAGTGATCCTCATGGGTCCGACCTCGCACTTCCACTTTACTATGATCTAGTAGTAAGTTTAGTTTGGGAATATAAATTTCTAATCTAATCGCCACCCAAACAAATTCAATGATGCATGTGGGTGCATAAAATTTTAGTGTTGTTGCTAGGGATTAATATTTTCCATGCACAGTAACCTTCATATTGAACCCCAGAATACCTCACCCCCTTTATTCTTTTTTCCTTACCCTTTACCTTCACATTTTTCTCCTTCAAGTGCACCTAAAACCTCTCTCTCTCTCTCTCTTATTCTTGGCTAGTGCAAGCGCCAGGGACCCTTGACTCACTCAAGAAGCCTAGACGCACAAGAGAAACTTTGTTTCAATCCTGATATCAATCGATCAATAGTTTCTTGTTGATACTTTACAATGGTTGATCATAATGTTCTTGAACCACCAAACCCCCAAAATATGTAATATGTGCTACCTGGAATATAGGATGAGCGATCAGTGCTGCAGGAGTGAACCATAATGGATTATGAATTATCGTCCATTAACGATGTTGTTTCTAGAATTGTGTACCCACCAATTTAGGTTCACACATTAAAAATTAATCTTGGACACATTCATATGATTCAGAACAATGGGATGTTCAGTGGACTACAAAAGTGAAGACCATTATGACCATATTTCAAATTTTCTCAAAGTTTGTGATACCTTTTGGAACCAAGGCATGTCATTAGATGATATAGGACTTTTTGTCTTCCCATTATCCTTGCAAGATAGATTCAAGTGTTGTATAAATATTAAATATCCTGATTCAGTCATGACTTGGGATGAATTATAAAAAAAATAAACAAATACCTCCCACCAATCCAAACCTAGAATCTCTGGAAAGATATTCAAAACTTTTCCTAAGAGGACGTAGAATCAGTCTGGGGGGAATGGGATAGATTTAAGGATATCACTATAAAATTCCCACATTAAGGACTAGATGTGTGGATACAATTGAAAACATTTTATCAGGGACTTAAACCAGCTTCTTGAACTATAGTTGATGTCACTATTAATGGAGGACCTATTCTTAAGATGTCTGAAGTGGGTCGATCCATTCTTGATGAAGTCTCCCACAATTCCAGTTTGTGGTAAAGTGATGGAGGATAACCTATTCATGGAATTAATCTGTGGTGTAAATCATACACCCTGTAGCACAAGTAAAATCATTGAAAAATAAGCTTGATTCTTTTTTACTGCATATTACACCACCACAAACTCCTACTCCTGTAATGGAAATTGAATCCTATAAGATGTGTGGAGGCCTAAATTCATACCAAGACTATAGGGAATGTAGTGAGAAACCCCAATTAAAATATTGTAATTATTTCAATTACAATCTATAAGTCTAATAGTTCTAACAACCCCAAAAGTTTCAACAATAAAAACTATCAATAAAGACCATCTCAGCAGCTGCTGTAGAAAAACCAAGGTTATTTTCAGAAGAGGAGTGGACAGGCACCACCAAGGAACCAGGGACCACCTAGGTACCCACCAAAAGGTCTAAATCCTCAAACTTATAAGTAATTATAATAACATTTTCCTAGATCTCAAAAAAAATTCCCCATGTATAGAAGCAATAGTATAAATAAGCTCCACTAAGACCACCACAACAAGACCAACCTCTCTAGACGAATCATGAAAACCTAATTATTACCTTCATGCATAAAGTAAATAAAAGGATCAAAACCCATGAAAATGAAATGAAAAACCACATGTATGCCACTACAATCCATTATTTTGTATTTGTTTAAAACCACTTCATGGGTAAGTGGGAACTATACATAGAGTTTCACATTTTCACTGGAACATACCCCATAAATACTTTCAAAGAAAACATACCAAAATCAATAACCAAAATCAAACATCATAGGGAATATGAGTCCACCACCACATGCAATACATTATGGTTGACCATTACACATTGCCGCCATAACAAAATCGATTCAAAATTTGAAATTAAAAATGAGGAAAACCATCATACCATCATAGGACAAAACCGTTTTGAACTCCTCGACAACTCCATTGAAAAATCACCAACATAATCACCTCAATATAGTCTCCTCCATCATCAAATTATTGTAACCTATGTCACTGCCATCAATACATGTCACTCCAACCTTGTAAGAGAGGCCCACTAGAAATTTTCAACATCAAAATGGAACCATCATCGTCATAATTGAGTCACTCTCATCATCATAAAAGAGTCACTTCCACTATTACACTGAGAGTACGGACATCAAAAACCCAACTGATTAACCTCACCAGGCATCTCACCCTAAATCTCTAAACACGTCATCAACAAGAAAAAAAAACCATCAGCGATGTCCTACATCCAATGAAACCAACCAACACTACAAGATTCCTCACAAAAATAGAATGTTTCCCAAGGAACATCACCATAGTATCCAACAACATTCCACTGATACCTCCAAGAAGCAACTGACACGAACAACAAAGAGTGAAATAGTGTAGTCCAACAAGGGAAAGAACGAACTAGGGGGAAGAAACCCAAAAGGATCCAGGATTAAAAGATAATCCAAGGATGAAACCTGAGTAGAAACTATAATAGGAAGAGAGAGAGGAGACCCAAGGGATGAAACCCTAATGAAAATTGAGCCTAAAAAATAGAAAGATTAGGAAATGGGACTCAAAACCTAAGTAAAGATTAGAAATGAACCCATAAATAGAAACCCCAAAAGGAATTTGAGAACCAAAAGAGGGGGATACCAGGCGAAGAGTCTCCCATTGTTCGACTCCCAACAACACAATCCCAGAAAATTTAAGGAAACTAACACATCCAACCTAGATCATCAAATGGGGGGTGATCTCTAAGACCTTATCTGATTGGCTATTGGGTAATTTTCCCAATAATTTTAAATCACATCCATGGTATGAGTCTAAATCTATAGTTTTTAGAAGTGGAAAGGTGATGGATTTTCAGAAAACATATAAAGTTTAGAAAAATCAATTAAAAGAATAAAATAAATATGTTTAGGGGAAAACTGAGAGATAGAACCATATGAGAAATCTTTAGTTTAGAAACAGCCTAAAAAGGGAGATGTCTACATGGAACCACCACCATATAAGTCCCCTCTATCCTTTTTGAGAGGATTAAACAAGCTAAGAATTAGGTAAAATATAAAAAAATATTAGATATGTTTAATCAATTACACATAAATATTCTTTTTGTAGAGGAAATTTCTTAAGTACCCTATTATGTAAGAATCATTAAAGACTTATTATATATGAAAAAGAAAATTTAGGACTTAGGAGTCATATATCAAAATGAATAATTCTCCATAGTTTTCTAATGGAAGATACCTACAAAAATGTGAGACCTCAAAAGTTTCTCAGTTCCATAAACTATAGGGACATAAAAGTTTGAAAAAGAATTGTGAAATCTTTGAGAAATTATAAATCTAATTCCCATGAGTTTTTTCAAGAATATGGGGGTTAGATAATAGAAACCAATAAGGGTAACACTCTAACTTTTTGACCACTCAATTAAGAACCCTTAAGGATTTATTGAGTATGTCTTGGTAAAGGTTTTAAAATCCATTTTCCCTTATAATTTACTCATTATGGACATGGAAGAAGAAGGAGATATTCCCCTAATTATAGGAATACCATTTATCACCATCAGTAAGGCGACAATTAATGTCAACCAAGGGTGATTAATATTCAGATTTGGTGAAGAATAGGTCATGTTCAATTTAGTGAAGCCTGTCAACAGAAGAAATGAGTCATTTAATTTTCAAACCATATCTCTTACTAATAAGATGGATGATCATGTGAGTAGTAATCATGGAAATAAGGAACTAACTCCCTTTGATAAGGAATCTAATGCTCACAAGAACGTGAATTACATTTCACCTCTAACAAGGAAGGTCATCCCACCTTTTGTACCCTCTGTCTTCAAAAATATTTCTACAAGGGGTATCAAATCAATGTTGAAGTATTATACTTTGAAAAATGTATATATCTAAAAAATAAATAAATAAATCATTGGGAGGAAACCCAGGGAAGGTTCAATAAGATATAATAGGGTAGTTTAGTCTTTAGGAAGGTCTAGAGATTTTAGAGGCTTATTTAGCGGACTTGTCCTAAAAAGGGGACAAAAAATGGAAAATACACATTGTGTAATCCTTACAAAACAAGTAAATGTTGAACACATAAAAATTATACAACTCAATAAATAAACACCATTTGATGAATACACGATGTGTACATTTTGAGCATATTTTAAAATTCAGGAACCTAGGGTTCACGCTGACACCCCCCCCCCCCCCAAGACACTCTTTCTATGTGAATCCTACCCTCCCATGAGCTCCCTCACCCAAAACTGCACAAACTCCCCCCCCCCCCTTTATTTGTTGTTGGACACCACATCACCTCCTCTCCTCTATATCATCTCAACCCCTTTTACCTTCCCCTCCATCTATCATGGACTAAACAAATATATTCCTCACTCCTCCAGCTAACAGTGCACCCAAGCATGGTGATACACCTCTACCACCCAAGTAGTGGAAGACCACACCTTCTCTGCCACCTACATATAAATCCTCCTTGACCTCCTCTTTCACCTCTACATTTGTTTCTTCTTCTGAGGACTCACAATATTTATTCAGTGTGTCATAGGGCCCTACCCGTCCTCACCTTCCTCCTCACCTCCACTTTTTTGAACATCAACATCAGATTTGGTTGTTCCATCTTTAGGCCAAGATGATGCAGACCAAAAAGATGTTGGACCTCAGAGTACATGAGAACATCCACATTCATTAGGAGGTCCTTGACCTCATCAACCATATTCACCTGACCCCAATTTCCTAGGTGTGAGTGAAGAATTCCAAGGATATCTTCCTTGAGTTCCTTTCCTCCTTCTAGTTCTCTATCAATTCTGTTCACTTCCAACTCGAAGGTAGGCCTTGGGAGCTCATCCTTGGTGATTTTTTTTCAGCCTTAGCATCTAATACACTAAGTTTATTTCCTCTATATCTTCCCAACATTATAGATCGAGCCTAACAAGTTAAATACTGAAAAAATATGGTTGTGGATAGCCAGAGACCATCATAGAATCATTGAGCCTCACATGAAAAAGATAACTGTGATCCAATATAATGCCCTCTAGATCCTTCATAGGGCCTTATTTCACACATGGTTGGCCTATGGTGATTCTCACAGGAGCATGAACCAGATCAAGGTTATTATGCTTGCCTAAAATATGGGTGGACCAACCATCAACATGGCTATATAGTTTAGGTTATTCTTCCTGAACCAGGTGAGGAGGAGTCAAGTTATGATTTCAGGGGGCTCTTTCATTACTCCTTTGGCTAGGAATATCAGTGCCTTTAGGATGCCCAACCCCACACCTATCTCGAACCTATGGATAACATCATTCAACTTTTTATCCAAAATATGGGGCTATACAAAAAGGATAGAATCATATACCTATGTGAACTAACTTAACTTGAGGATACTGGCGAGGTGCCTTCCCAACATGCAACTAGACAAACCACACCAGCCTCCCCTACTCATACCCCTACTCCCACCCCATCCTCTACCACCACCTCATTCCCTACTCCTGCCACCTCCATATCACACCATACCTCCACCACCCTTCCCAGACCCATTCCCACACACATACCTACCCCTACCACCACCCATATCCCTTCTATATCCACCACTACCTTTCCAGCAACATCACCCACCCCATCCTCCCCTATAGATCTCTGGGCCATACACCAATGTATTCTGGAGAACCAATGCTATATTTCCCACCACCTACATATTCCATTTACTGAGATTTCCCTTTTCACTACCTTGAAGCTACCATCAGTATTCTATATACCACCTACTATAGACCCTCCATTTCCCTCCATCCCCCCACCACTTACACCCCTACCAAATTTCCCTCAAAGATCAATGATCCAGCTACCCATCATGATTTTATTGTTTTGAAGGCTCAATAGGGAAATTACCTAGTCATTTCACCATCTATCGAGGTGTTGTTCATTAACCTTGCTGCTAGACACATGACCGCCATAAGGATCAACACTTCGCCTCCACCATCCACCAATATCATTGCAAGTGTTGTGTCACATTCATAGGCTATAGATGATCATTTGTGTGTGTCCATAGAGGACATAGATATAGCAGGACACATTAAGAGACCCACTATTTAGGAGGGTACTTCAGTCGTAGTGGATAGTGGGTTTTTCTCTATGTCTTAGTTTCTCCTTGTACTCCTCGTATGCTTTACTCTTTCTAGGGTTTCTTTTGTTTTTATTGTACCCATGATTCCCTATTTTACTCTTTTTTATAGATTTATTGATTAGATAAACTCTTTTTAATCCAATGAATTCTTTACATTTATATTATTTATTTATATAGTTTTATATCCATGTATAGATCTTCTTCCTCATCTATGGTCATTGACACGCCTGTCCCGCTACTATATTCCCTCCTACTTTGGATATATTAACATCTGGATGATGTTGAGCTCCAACTGGAGGAGCTATCACTTGATTTCCAGGCTCGACAAGTATCCCCACCATGATGAGCATGTATGCTTTTCTTTTCCCCATGAGATTCAAGCTCAGTATACTCCTAAGGTGGTTAATCTCAGTAAGAATCCATGTGAGGTCAATGACACTACCACCAGTTCTTATAGGAGGCAATATACCTCGGTGTTGATGGATGACATTGCATGATCCCTTTTCCCATATTTTTATATGATGGGATCATATTAGCACTTTACTATAGGCAACCAATATTTGTTTTGTTTTCATTATTTTCACTCATGTTCATAAGATATTTGTTTTCCATTTAGCATCATTAATGTTCATAGGTCATTCATGAACTTCTCTATACTCACATTACTGCATTTATCTGAGATGATTTATCTTAGTTTTGACTATATGAAAATACTCATTAATCTTCTTCCAAAATTGGTTAACCCTATGGACTAATGTTTTATCTAGTGCAAGTTTTATCTTTTTACCAAAATTTTCAGGTTGTACAAACTCTACTCAAAATCCAAATAGTTTCTCCATGGCCTGACATTCAACAGAGGGATCTCACAATTCTCTAAATTCAATTCTAAATTTCCATTTTATTTTTCTATGATATATATGTGATATCTCTTCCAATTTTCATTTCAAGAAAAGTTTGGACATGATATCATTTTAATTGTGGTGAGTCTTTTTTGATATTTATTATTTATATACATTGATTATTCCCTATTTACACTTATCTAGGAGACAATTTTTTATTTAAAGCATTATTTAAACATGAAAACTCATTACACCCCATTAAATAAAAGACCAAGTAATGTTGGAGATTGTTGAAACCCATTTTTACTCATTTTTTATAATTTTTAGCTTGATTTCTAAGTTTAGTACTTTAATTCAATTTCTATAGTCATGAAATTAATTTTTATTGAATTATCACTAGATTTCTACCCTGAGTTTTTATGAGTTATTTTTTGTATACACCCATTACTGAGAGGATTCTGAACCCATGGTTTCATATTTGTTTCTAAGAATATTTCTTGAGAGACACCTAGGGAATTTAAACCTATCAGAACTTGCATTGAGATATTATTTAGGATATCATTGAATAAATACATTTTTGATTTGATTGAGGAAATATTTTTTAATCCATATTTTCTTGAGACCCAACTTTATATATTTCCTTCTTTATCCCATAGTATCCATGACTAACCTTTCTAGGATGGAGTCCTTTCAAACTGATTATCCCTTCCCACTATGCTCTTGGTATTATGCATGATTATATTTTGAATAAGTTTGGGGGAATGTTCACTGTTGATGGAAACAAGATATTATTATTAAGTAGATATGTTTTGGAAATTTCATCAGACTGATATGATGTATTCCATGATTACTTTTGAAATTTTCTACACCTACCTTGTTCCTTTGAAAAACATATAGAAAGAAAAAATAAAAATATATTGGGTTGTGTATTAGGAAGGTCAAAAATTAATATTACCAGACCGATGAATCCTTTGATAGATCATATGTGGTTAGGGGATGGATGTGAGACCTTTCCTAGCCATGATTTTCAAAAAATAAATAAAAAGAAAAAGAAAATAACAGGGTTCATTTTTTATACTTACTTGATATACTCATGGACCCACCTTGAGATATGGAGTATGTAAAAACTTTGTTCAGAAGGAGTTACTTCATTGAACCATTCATGAATTTCATGCATTTTACATTAGATCTTAGCCTCATTTTGATCTTGATTTTTATCACTTTCCCACCCTCCCTTATCCTAAAAGTCATTTGAACCAATTTTCTAAAGCACTAATGATTGAATTTTTATTTTTGTTTATGAAGTAAAGGTTTTAGAACTAATGACAGATTATGGTTAAGAACATGTATTCAGGGTATGATCATAACAATAGTTTCATTTTTACCTTGATTGATGAGGGAAAATTATTATGAGGTAAATTGAAAAATGGGTATAGAATTTAAGTAACAACTATGATATTTCAATTAAAATAATAAATAATTTAGATAAAGAACTGAACTATGAGACATGACTAATTTTCTCTAAAGGATTGATTCTATAGGACTGACTTTTTCTACTTTCACTTAGTTTTGTTTTCTTGGTTGTAATGAATGTTTCCTATTTTATAAATATTTTCTTTTGGAATCCTTGTTGAGATGATTTTTTCTTGAGGAAAATAAATTTTTCAAGTGTGGGGTAATATGATTAGCTGAAATTATATATACATATTGGATACATTTAATTAAATATTATACAAGTTTTATTTGATAATTCACTAGGTTTTAGTTTCTTATCCCAGGAATTAGGAATTCTGGATTCAAATGAAGAAATGATGAAAAGAACCAAAACAGGTTTTAAACGTCGTGTACATTATACATGATGTGTAGTACGTATTCACAATATGATTTCATAGACATAGAACAATACTTGAAGTCTGTACATGATGTGAAGTCCCCACATAATGTGTAAATTCATTACACAATGTGAATATTTCAAATATCATAATTCTGCTAAAATTGAATCACATACATGAAATTCATAGATTGTATGATGTGAAAAGTTTGAAGTCTCACCTAGTCAAAGATATGAGATGATTCTCCAGTGGTTATTGTGGATCTCAAATAAACTATATGCATCCAACTTACATGACATACAGATGTTGGGACATAAGACACTTAATATAGTACATAATGTGCACGACTTACACGTCATGTCCTTTAAAAACCTATTAATATTTGAACACTCCTCCACACACAGTAGACATGACAAACATTATTTTTCTCTCATTTTATTTTATAATTTTCTCCTATTTTCATCTATTTTCATTCTAAAACCATTTTAATTCATTTATTTTATTACTTAGTCAAATCCTTTTGAGTTTTTTGGTTAATATATTCTTTTTATTCATTTGTTTCAAATCTATTTTAGTTTTTTATGTATGTTTCATCACCCCTATCCATTCTCCATCAATAACTACATGGTTATTCATTATTTATTTATGTGTAGTGAGTTTTTTATTGGATTTACATTACTTTAAATTGTTTGATCTTGATTATTAATTTTTTTAATCTTGGATTGTTTATTTCTCAACTATTTTATGATTATGTATAACATGTTTAGTATTTACCTTCTTTTGATCAACACTTCCTTGCACGACTAATCCACCTAGGATTAGGAGTAGAGAGTAGGGGAGTTTCTGAGCCTAAGGAATATATAAATTGAACCTTGGTAACACTATGTATAGTAATTAGGTTAATTATAATTTTTCATCAAATTATTTTTCAGAAACTAGACCATGGGAAGTGAAATTGAACAAACCTAACCTAATTGGAGTTTAAAAGGACTATGACCATTAGTCTGTGTGCTTTTTTCAAAGAATCTAAGAATAATTTACCTATGTTTTCCACTATACCATGACCATTGGATAGTTTCAGCATGGGTAGATTCATTTTGTTTGACCAAAACCAATTCGTGAATCTTGCACTATTTTGTAGCCTAAGTCGCAGGACTATCCCAATCTAAATACAAGATTATATTCTGTCAAGAACCTTCAAATTGACCCTGATCCCTTATTACTTATCTAAATTAAATATAAACTACCAAGATTTAGTAAAATACAAATTTCAATAGTGGAAGTAAAGAATCCTTCTAAAGGATTTTGTTTTATTGGCTGCGGAACTACCAATGATCCTTGTGGGTTCAAACCTGAACTACCTATTTACTACACCCTAGTAGTAAGTGTATTTTAAGACTATACATTTCTAATTTGATCACCGCCAGTGATAATTAAATGATGTGTGTGGGAATGTCAAATAATAAGGATGTTTTGTGCATGGGATACTAGATACATGTCACTGGGGATGTAGTCGGCTTAGAAAGGTGAACCTTGTTAACAAACCTTGGTGTTATTATATGTTTCATTCATATTATAAATATGTATAACAACTAAAGAAGATGTATAGAGAGAGATAGAGATATGATCACTGAATAAGTAAATATATTATTAAGGGATAAAAGTGAAATTGGATTAATAATCTCTCTAAACTAATTCACCCCCACTATTAGTGTGGGAATATCCCAAATTTATCATTTCAATTAGTACCAAAGTAGGTCACACCTCTATCAAATTATATTATTTGAATTTTTATTTGAATAATTAAATTTCTCTTTTAAAACTGCATATGAGGTTCATATTTGAATAAGCCTTTGATTCACCTATCAAATCAATTTTGAAATAATTTTTTTCTGATAACTAAATAATATGAAAAAAAATATGCGAAGGAGTTGATAAAGGCCTCAAATAATAATGGAGAGAAGAATTACTCTATACTTATTAAAGATCTTCTGGTTGAATCCACCACCATGTAATTTAAAAAAAAAATTGTTCTCATGTATTTTATCATCTCTACATGAAGAATGGGTACCAAAACTCTCTTGTAAAAAATATCCTATTGAAGAACCATGTATTTTTTGGAATGATCACAATTGTAAGGATTTAAAATATGAATCAATTAGTAATAAAAAATTTATCCTATATAACTTCCCAAAATAAATTGTCTCGTATATTTTTGGAATTATTATAAGTATACAAGTGTAGATCACCCACCATGAAGATGATAATGAAAGGATAGACAGGTCTTTGAAAGAAGGGTACAAATCTATGTTAATATCTCCAAAAAACTCAAAGTAAAAAGTGAAATGAATATAGAGCTTGAGGAAAGATTATATATATTTAAAGATGAATGACCTAACATAATCAAAGAGAGATATAAAGCCAAAAAAATAGTTAAGAAATAATACATGTATTAGAAGAAGAAATTGTTGTTAAAAATAATCAATTTGAGGTCAAGTCCAAGTGGATTAACGAACTTTACCATTTACTAAAATAAAAAAAAAATACATGAGTATTATGGTGAAAATATGAGTAATTAATGTTTTGGAAAACTAAAATCATTTTATAATGACAAATTCATCCTTAATATGAAATTATTTGAGCATTAAATTAAATTGAAAAACTGGAAACAACACATGATGGATCTTCAAAACAAGTTGAAAGAAGAGTTTCTACCACACAAACTAATATAGAGGATTGTTATAATAAAATACCTCTATATAGTGATGAATATATATTTATATCAAATAATGATCAATATATAGTTACCTAAAAAGGAAAGGTACTACCCAATTATGGAAATAATAATTCTTCTAATGTATTTGAATGTGTATTGAAAGTTTGAAACCTAAATTTATATAAAATTATTTGAATAAAAATGATCTTAAAATCACCACAACATACAAGTAGGTTATAAGTATGTGTATGAGAATTTAACCACCTAAAAAATACCAAATAGTTGACATAAATATTAAAAGATATCAATATTATAGTAATGGAAAATCTAAACACCATGAAGTTCAAAGAAATAAACTGATGTTTTTTAGTCATTTTCCCTTATGAAATATTTGGGAATATAGATATGGATTTCCAATATAATATTTTGTCTTATGGAAGAAAAATAGATCCTATAGTGATGGTTGAAATGATGAGAAGATATAACATCTACAAACCATGAAGAAAAAATGGTATACAATAAACATATTTGATAAGCTAGAAAATATCTATGAAGTTTACAATGTAAGTTCTCACAGTGATGTGGAATGAAATTACAAATCATTCTATAATGAAACTAAAAAAATTAGGAAAAAATTCCAAAAAAATTTGAATAATGAAAACAAGCCTACCATTGGGAAATATTCATGAGAAAAATGCTGAAAATAACATACCAAATAAAGAAATCTTGTGAGTTACCCATGGGTAATAGGCATAAGAAAAATGAAGTTTAAAATAAGAACAAGGTGTCAAAGAATGATGCCACATTAAAAGTGAGAATTTATTTATTATGTGGAAAAAAGGGGCACACCATGGAAACTTGAGAAAAATCCTTGAATATAATAGTTAAATGTAACAGGCTTGAACAAAATGAAAAAAATATTACAAGGAAGAAATTAAAGGACTAAGTTGGTGAATAACACATCTAGAAATACTTATGGAAAACCCAAAAAATAAAATAAAATTCCAAAATTATTATCAGGAAATATGTATACCTATATCAGAGAAATAAATAGAATTGTAAACCCAAGATAAGGTAAAAGATAATGCGAAAGAGAAGATTCCATTTGAAGAATAAATAAAATTTTAGAATATTTCATCAATAAATGACAAACCAGTTATTTTAGAAGTTCTTTATGGGGGTGAAAGCTAACTTCATACAACTAAAATAATTGTGAAAATTTTATTCTAGCTTTATAATATCTAACACCATGATATTTTATGGTATATTTATATTTAAATAAATTTAATCTTTTCGATAGCAAGTGATACACACAGCCTTAAGTCTAAATGAACCATAATATAGTATACCATTATAACCTAGACATTAAATTTATGGGCATTAATAGGATTAAAAAAATGTGAAAATATAAGGTTTTGACATTTATAAAATAAAATCAATGTTTATCAATTGATTGGAAATTAAAATAGAAACCATTTTAAAGTAAAAGAAATGTTTTTTTGAAAAACTATTTTTATACAGGCAATGTGTTTTTTTAAAAAATAATCATTATTTGTGAATTATTTTAATTAAATTTAAATATTATATATTCAATAAAATTTCTATAATTCATATAATATTTTTTTAGGCATGATATAAGAATAAACATGATTTTATGCTTAAAAATTATATTTTTCTAAAAAGCGGTTCCATCCCATTTTGTGAACTTATTTTAAAATTATTTTTTCACATTTATAAAATTTAATTTAAAAAATATCTTTATTTTTTATATCACAATTTAAAATTTATCTTAGAGTCAATTTTTGAGAATTTTCTGAAAAGATTAATTTCTTCAATGAATAGTGAAAAATAATGTTTTTTGTTGAAAAAATAATTTTAATTTAAAGAATTTAAATGTTAAATTTTATTTTAAAATTGTTTTACAAGTAAAATAAGATCAATTATATATTTATTAATCTAATTTATATCATTGTGATAAATTTTATGTTTAATTTTGATATAAAAACTTTTGGTACTTAAGTAAAGTGTTATTTGGAAAATTGCATTTTCATCACGCTTGTGGGTTTAATTTTAAATTAACACTTTCCAATTATATTAATTTAATTTATAAAATGAGTAAAATATTTATAATAAGAATTAATATTAGTTAATAAGGTCAACTTAATTTTTTTTCATAAGGAATAGTGAAAATTTGAAAAAATCGCGGTTAAGGTTAAAACAGGTTTACTAGGGTGTTAAACCAAAAGATTAGAGTAATTTTTCTAATTAAACTTTTAAAAATCCTATTTTATGGAAATATTTCTACTTTATCCTATCCCAAATTCAAATATATGCATATTTTTAGGCATTTTTATTGGGAATTAATTTATCATTTTGTATTCTTTTATGAAATTTCCAAGGGGGTCTCCTCCCCCACTTATAAAAGGAAACCCCATCTCCTCTCCTATACACATATCAAAGGCCTTTTGGTTTAGAAAATACTTTCCCAAATACATTCCTTACATACTTAAACCTGACTTGGAGTCCTTTTTTATTAGAAAACCATCCTAGGAAGAATTTGGGTATAAATCTAAAGAGATTCTCCGAAGAAGAGGTATATTTATTAACCAAGTGTCTTCATTTTATTTATTCCTCTACCCAATTAAAATATATTCCAGCTACTATAAAATAATAAAAAATATATTAAATATAATGAGATATTATTATGTTAATGTAACGACCTATATCCATCCCCTATTCTATCATATAGTAAACGAAACCATCGATCAAGTTTATGGCGGACTACCGCCTCACATACCAATGTAATTCATTTTCCATAAATGCCTCTCACATATGGATACAGTGATTTATTTAATTTATATATATGATACCATTTAAATAATTATACTTCTGGAATTATAATATCACACCTACCTTTTTACCTTCTAATCTTTTGTAAAACGATAACATCGCTTGTGCGCATGTGTGGAAAACCACCTCCACGAAGCGATGTGTTATGTTTTTCATTTTATTTTGATATGGATGGTAATAAGTATATATTTAATGAATATAAATTATATATATGATTTATACATGATTCTTTAAAGGTGAATTGTTATTTATCTTTCTTTCTTTCCATCCCTCTAAAAATGGAAACAACATTAATGCATATATATGGCCGACCATCTCCATGAATGGTGTAATCCATTTTTCTATCTCAAACATTTATGGATGACAATAAATATGTATATAATGAATATATATGATTTTATGAACTAGACCAAATACCCTAGTACCCTGATAAATGAGTCTTCACGGACATATCCCAAACAGAATTCCTAATCCCCACAAGTTAGTGATTACCACCTGGCATCATACAAGATAAAATAGAGAACTAGTTTTATAAAAAAATAAGAAGATAATGATAAATATCAGTATGATAAAAACTCATCAAGGATATAGTACCCAAAACCAAAAATAGTTATATCATCAAAGTACTCAAATAACAGACAAGATAACTCAAACATCCCAAAGGAAACATTTCTCCAAGACCTAAGGGATCACAAACATACACCTCCTCCATGAGACACTTTCCTTTTACTCAGACCTGGTAGGAGAAAATATAAAAACTCTCAAAGGAAAATTAGGTTTTGAGATAAAATATCCCAATAGGTTCTCACAAAGTGTTCCCTAATAATATTCGATAATAATTAACCAAAACATGCTTTCATTTTCAATAAAACCAGGCATAGAGATACAATTTCATATTAAAAAACATTTTTTTCATTTCATAATGATAGAAAAAATTTCAAACATGGATTAAATAAATACTTTATATAAAAAAAGTTTCTATAAATCACTAGTCATGAGTAAATTAGTTTCACAATCAATGGAATTTATAATCAAAATCATCACAATGAGCACCATGGTCATCTGCCATGTGGTACAATAGTTTCTAGTTATGGGTTCCTCACACATATCATATCAATGATCATAGCTAATATGTGTTCGCATGTCCCTTAGACTCACACCAAATAGGGATCATCAAAATCCCATTGGAGATAAGATCCTCTAAAATATTTTTTTATAGTTTTCATCATCAATATGTTTCTAGGGAATTACCATCCTAGCATGCTTATCTCAAATAACCCACTAACTACCTAGGCCATCACATGCTAAATCAATCAATTAAAAATTTAAAATCATTTAATTTCACATAAATCATCATTAACAATTCAATTTTCCAATTTTCATTTTCAAAATTCCAATTCACATTCCAAAAAAAATCATGGGTTTTTTCATCATTTCATGTATTTTTCAAATAAAATCAATCATAGGTTTTTATCAATTCAATTTAAGCCTTTTTTCAAACTAAATTCTAAAAATCAATTCACAAATTCCATCAATTTCAAATCACACCCCAAAATCCAATTCCATTGGAATTGGATTTTTTTTTAATTCCATGCTAAATAAATTTCAATTCCAATTCACATAAAATTTTATTTTAAAAAATCAATGGAAATAAACTTAAAACTATATTCAATTCAAGGTTAAATCAATTTTCCAATAATAAAAAGAACCACCTATCTATAATCATGGAAATAAAAACAAGCAATGGGACTCGCCAATGGAAAATGAAGGCATGGATGCTCTTGGAACACAACCTAGAACCAAGATTCAAAAACATGGAGTTTAGATCCATTAACCCTTAGATGATCTACTAAACTCCATGGAGAAAATAGAGATATGAAAGAGATAGGAAGACCACAAACCAAGATAAATTCACCATAACAAACATAATGATCACTCACCAAATGGATGATCCGGAGGAAGAGGAGGACTCTAAAATCACCTAGGAAGAGTCTCAAGGTCAAGAGAAAGGAAAATCGAAGGAAGGAAATAAGAATTTTAGTCAATCAGAAGGAATAAAATAGTTTTTCTTGATAATTTCATGACATGTAACCCCAATACAAATCATGTAATAGTCGATTTCAATATACGTCAAAAAACCCATCACCTTTTTATTTAAAACTGAATTTTTAATATTTACACAACGTGTAAGTTGTATATGTCATGTAACCTTGAATTTTGTGTACCCATTTCATGGAATATTCCAGGAAATGATTACACATCGTGTAATCCCATTACACGGTGTGTAAATCCTCAACAGACTACAAAACTCTAGGTTTCATGCTAAAAATTCCAATAAAATCCCTAAATTAACCATTATAAGTATCCTCTAAATTCTTTCTCAACATAATTAAACTAACAAAAAAGTATAACAAAAAAAGTTTAAAACATACCTGATAGAAAGGTAATGGGGAATTACAACCTCCTTGCTATAAAAACGTTCTGCCCCCAAAAATCCTTTGAAGAATCTTCAATATAAAAATGGGGAGGCCAATAATCTCTCATCAGTGCCTCATGATCCCATATATCATGTGAATCAAAAATATGCTACCATAGTACATGGACCAAATCAATCATCATCCCATGAAGTACCATGGTCTCAGAATCAACTGTCCAGAATGGATGCTCAGTCACAGATAAATCTGGTTCAATATCAAGATCACTCCAACTCAAAACATAATATGTATTTGTGAGGAACATTCATATCTATGATAAATGGAAAATTTTATGTATTGACATAAACTATGGCAGAATTTCTAACTAGTAATTCACTTTCCCAACAGCTCAAAAACCTCATAACATCCCACAAAATGAGGAGCAAGCTTCCCATGCCTACCAAGCCCTCGAGGACCTAAATGAGGTGAACATTTTAAGAAAACGTAGTCACCAACTATAAATTACAATAGACTAAAACAACGATAAACATAAGATTTATACTAAATGTAATCCTTCAAAATCCTCTCATGAATCAACTGAATTTTGTCTATAATCTCCTAAATCATGCTCGGTCCATCCAAGGAAATTTCACTGATATATATCCAAAACAACAAAGATTTACATGGTCTACCATAAACTTACTCAAAAGGATCCATTCTAATAGAGTTCTGATAACTATTTTTATTAAAAAACTCAACCAATCACAAATGGTCATCCCAAGCCCCACCAAAATAGAGGATGCATGCATGAAGAATATCCTCAAGAATCTATATATCCCTCTCTGTCCTGCCATCCATCTATAGATGGTATGTCATACTCAAATGAACCTAAGATTCCAATGTCTCTTGAAGGCCTTACCAAAAGTGATAAGTAAAACGAGGATCGCTATCCGAGACTGTAGTAGATGGAACTACATAAAAACGAATAATATCTCTCACATAGATATTTCCCAGCTCATCAACTTTGGTTGTATCTCAAATGGGTATAAAGTGAGATGATTTTGTCAGCCTATTGATCACAACCCATATCGTAATTCTTATCTCTTTAGGCAATCATCAACCCAAACACAAAGCCCATAGAGATATTATCCCACTTCCATGTCAGCACCGGAAGTGGCTGAAGCAAACTCAAAGGCTTATGATGCTCAACCATTACTTTTCAGAAAGTATAAAAGCATGAAAAAAAGTTAGAAATGTGTCATATCATACCTAGCCACCAGAATCATAATTGTATGTCTTAAAACATATTTTTGGTTCTTGGGTGTACTTACCATAGGGAATTATGGAAATCCCCCATCACATCTTTTCTCATAGGAAATGACATGAAAAACTGATTCCAAAAACATAGAATACCCTTTGTGGATAAAGACCACTTAGAAATGGTATCCCCACCATAAAGAGTTTATTTTGGGCTATATAATTCATCATCAAGATGATGTTTTTGAAGAACCATCTCAGGAAGAGTGGATGTCAACTAAACACTGGACAAGAAAACCACAGCCCCTATTTTCCAAACTCCAATATGCAGCCATGAAATAAGTTCCATCAAGTCCCACTCTTCTGATGCTGTTTTCATGGAATGGGTCAAAATTTTCCTACTCAATTAATTAACAATTACATTCCCTTTACCTAGGGTATAGGAAATGTCAAAATCAAAACATTTCAGGTAATCCAACCAACACCTATAGAGGAGATTCAAATACTTTTGATAGAAGATATAACTCAAGATCTTGTGGTCAAAATAATTGGTAAAACTTTCCCCAAAAAGTTAATATAACCAAATACTAAGATCATGTATCATAGGTGAAAGTTGATGATCATGGGTAAGATAATTATTCTTTCATAGACTAAGATACTAAGATCCACAGGAAATGACAAGATCACCCTATATATTAACACATCCCAAACCTAAACTTGATATGTCACAAAAGACCATACAGCCCAGCTCAGCCTCTAGAAGAGTCAAAATGGTGAAAATTTAAAAATATATTTCAGATAAACATAATAAATATAACATTTCTCATCTAAAGAAAACTTCACTCTCTTCTTAGTTAGAGAGGTCATTGGAGAACCAAACTTTGAGAAATCCTTTATGAACTGAAGATAATATCTAGTTAATCCCAAGAAGCTCTGAATCTCAAAAATATTATACAGTGGCTCCCATGTCATTATATCTTTCACCATTTTAGGATCAATTAAAATTACATGTTCTGAGACCACGTGTCCCAATAACTTCACTTCATGAATCCAGAAATCACATTTAGATATCATGGCATAAAGTCGGTGATTTCTCAATAGTTTCAGAACTGATCTTAGAAGACACACATGACCCTCCTCAGACTTAAAGTAAACTAGGATTTCATCCACAAACACCACCACAAATGTATCAAGATACTCATGAAAGAAATGTTTTATCAAATATATAAGGATTTCAGAATCATTGGTTAAAAAAATGGCATAAAAAGGTACTCATAATGTCCATACCTTCTCTAGAAGGTTGTTTTATGAATGTTAGATTCTTTTATTCTCAACTAGTGATAACCAGATCAAATATCAACTTTTGAAAACCACTTATCCCCTTTTAAATGGTAAAAAAGATCATCAATCCATGGAAATAGATACTTTCCTTTTATATTAAATTGGTTGAATTTTTAGTAATAAACACATAGATGAAGTGTTCCATCATCTTTCTTAGAAAAGAGAATAAGCACCACCCAAGGTGACACACATGGGCATATAAATCATTTCTCTAACCGATACTATAACTGATTTTTCAAATCTTTAATTTCAGCTGGTTCCATGTGGTAAGAAGGAATAGATGATGGATGAGTACCAAGAACTAAATCAATATAAAAATATACCTCCCTTATTTATGGAAAACCAGATAAGTCAGATGGAAAACCATCAGGAGAACTAAGTGAACACTAGAGAGTGATCATCACTAAAATATTATCTCTCCAAATCAAAAGAAAACCATGATATTACTTTCCGTAGATCTAGATAAGAAGGACAGACTCTACATGATATCAGGTACAATTCTCCCTAAAAAATATAGTACCACTATAAGAAAACAGTGTTTTAGCGGCGGTTTTTTTGCTACGGTTTTGAAAACCGCCGTGAAAAAACCGCCGCTAAATGTTTTTAAAATATTTTTCATAAATGGATTAAAATTTCTTCCAAAAAAATTAAAACTTTTTTTAGTGGAAATTATTTAAAAAAACCACCATGAAATAGCGGCATTTTTTTCAAAACTACCATGAAATAGCAGCGGTTTTTTCAAAACCACCGCAAAAAAGAATAATTTTTTAAAATTATTTATTTATTATTTATTATAATTTATTTATAATTTACAATAAAATATATTTTATTATTTATAATTTTAAATTTTTATAATGTTTCAATAAGTAAATATTTATAATTATTAGTTAATAATATTTTTAAACTAAAAACAAATCTTCAATAAGTTGAAAAAAAGACTTCGACATCAAATGGCCGTAACTTCTGATCCGGGAGTGCATTTCAGTTCCACAACTAGTAGAACTGAAGCTTATAAAATGGGCTTAAATCAAGTGAGATTTTAATCATGTGATAATGAAAGAAAAATATATATATTCAAATTTCAAAAGTTGAAAGTCGAAATAAAACTTCAAACGGTCATAACTTTTAATCCGGGTGTTCGTTTGGGCTCTATCACATATCAAATCAAAGCATGTGACGAGATCTACACCGTTTAGGTCTAGTACCAAATCTTTGAGTATTGCACCTCTTTTTATTCCACCAGAAAGGCCCATAAGACCTCTGAAACAGAGGTTTTTGTTGCAGGCCCTGCTTTCTTAAAAATTCTAATGGTTATAACCTTCAATCCATGTGTCCATTCAGCATGTACCACATATCATTTCTAAGCTCATTTCATAATCTTCGATTTGACTAGTTGTGGTGCAGAAAAACGAGTCCCAAATCAGAATTTATGGTTATTTCAGTGTTTTTAGGGTTTTTAGAGGTTCTTAACGTTTTATGATTTATATACTTAATTAATTATTTATTTATTTGTTAGTTATTCATTTATTTAATATTTATTTATTTATTAATTAATTATTAATTAATTAATTAAATTATTATTATTAATTTATCTATTATCTATTATTTATTTATTTATCAATTTACTTATTGATAAATTTATTTATTTATTTATTTATTTATTTATTTATTTATTTAATATTTAATATGTATTTATATATATATATTTATTATTTATTTACTATGTACACATTAATTAACAATTTATTTTTAATTTATTAATTATTTATTTATTATTTATTTATTATAAGTTTGTTATTTATTTATTATTTATTTATTCTTTCTTTATTCTTTATTTATTCTTTATTTATTCTTTATTCATTATTAAATAAATAATTATTTGTTATTTATTTATTATTTATTATTTATTATTTATTATTTATTATTTATTAATTACTTATTAAATATTAAATTTTAAATTTTAACTATTAATTAATAATTATTAAATATTAATTATGAATTATGAATTAATAGTTATTATTAATTATTTATTATTAATTATTTATTTGTATATCTATTTATTCATTTATTTATTGTTTATTATTTATTATTTATTATTTATTATTTATTAAGTAATTTTTAATTTACAAAATATTAATGTATTATTAGTTTACTATTCATTTATTTATTTATTATTTATTTATTCAATATTCAATATTTATTAATTATTAAATATTTATTTATTAATAATTTGTTAATAATTTATTAGTTATTTATAAATTTTTAAATATTAATTATTAATTATTAACTCTTAATGATCAATTATTAATGATTAGTTATTATTAGTTATTAATTATTAAGGATCAATGATTAATTATTAATTACTTATTATTTATTATTTATTATTTACTATTTACAATTCACAATTTATTATTTATTATTTATTATTTATTTATTTATTTATTTATTTATTTATCTTTTATTTATTAATTTGTTATTTATTTATCATATATTAAATTATTTTTTAATTAATTTATTATTTATACATACTTATATATTATATGTTATATATTATATATTATCTATTATCTATTATCTATTATCTATTATGTATTATGTATTATGTATTATGTATTGTATATTATATATTGTATATTTTATATTTTATATTATGTATTATGTATTATGTATTATCTATTATGTATTATCTATTATGTATTATCTATTATGTATTATGTATTATGTATTATGTATTATATATTATATATTATATATTATGTATTTTATATTATGTATTATGTATTATATATTATCTATTATGTATTATGTATTATATATTATATATTATATATTATATGTTATATATTATATATTATACATTATACATTATACATTATACATTATATATTATATATTATATATTATGTATTATGTATTATATATTATGTATTATGTATTATGTATTATGTATTATATATTTAGTATTTATTATTTATTATTTATAAGTTACTATTTACTATTTACTATTTACTATTTATTATTTGTTATTTACTATTTTTTATTTACTATTTTTTATTTATCATTTATTTCAATATTATATATTTCTTTATTTATTATTCATATATATTCTATTTATTAATTAGTGATTAATCATTATTGATTAATAATTATTGATTAATAATTATTTTGTGTGTATCTATTTGTTATGTATTATTTGTTTTTCTAATTAATATATATATATATAAGTATATTAAATTAAATTAATTGACCACGTGAAGAGCTTGCTGGGGTGGTAAGGTCATTGGAGAATAAGCAAGAGATAAGGGGTTCAAATTTCACCCAACGCAGAATTCCTATATATGGCATAGGCATGTGCGTGGACATAGACCTATGCATGGAGATGTGCATGATCATGGTAAAAATAAATAAATTATGAAAATAAATAAATAAATAAATAAATTACAAAAATAAATAAATCAATAAATAAATTACGAAAATAAATAAATTAAAAAAATAATAAATAAATAAATAAATTATAAAATTATAAAATAAATAAATAAATAGATAGATAGATAAATAAATAAATACATAAAAAAATAAAAAAAATAAAAAAAAATTAGAAATGGTTTAAATCGTCGTTAAAAAACCACCGCTAAATCATTCTATGATGGTTTTAAAAAATCTCCACTAATTATTTCCTGACATACGATTTAGCGGCGGTTTTCCAAAACCACCACAGAATGATTTAGTAGCGGTTTAGACCACCGCGAAATGAAAAAAACCACCACTAAATACAAATTTTGGCAGATTGTACATCCCATCGAGCATAGTAAAGAAGAACTATGGAAGATAATAATCAATCTGGGCATTATTATCAATGAGACAATCCATCCTGAAATGACATCAAGTGGTTTCAAGTAGAGAACCAGAAAATTCCAATTAAGATCAATCTCTGATAAAGAGAACACACAAGCATGAAAATGAGGATCGTGCTCTCTCTTTGATATGAGGGTTATAGTAATATCCTTCACAAAAGACAAAAAATCCATAGAAAAATTTAATGAGTTCCAAATACATGTTGATATAAATGAGTGAGATAAACTGGTGTCAAATAAAGTAGTCACTAAAGACAAAGCTATAGTGATGGTGCCTCTCACAGTTGGTGGGCCTGTATCTGCTTCTTGTGGAGACTCTTCCACTACACGAAGAAGCTTCATTTTGGATACATGTGGCTAGAACCCCTTAGATATTGAATCATATGATTTCCCCAGAATAATTTTTATCACAGACGAGCTCGTTCAACTTCATGGAGCAGAATAGATATAAAACAATTTATGCAAGTGTCCTGAATGACCATAGGAACCACATATCTTGGGTGCCTCAGTGAAAACCTATTTTGAATAACCAGTATTTACACACTGTAATCAAGTCAAAGGTCATTGTCTAGACATTGAAGAAGGTATAGAATAAAAGTTCTATCAATATCCACTATGAGTCTCATCACACTTTCTATTCCCTTTATGGGAACTCACATAAGTTACATTGGGAGAAAAAGGAACTCCAGTATACCCTGACTTACCAGCTAGATCAATTTTGACCATCAATGCCCAATCCATCATGTCAGCATAAGAAGATAGCTTTAATAAGAAAACCTAATAATTAATATCAGATAAAAGTCTCATCTAGAACCGTTGAGTCTTCATCTTATCATTCGATAAAATATAAGTTGTGAACTGCACAATCTTAGCAAATCAGTTCACATATTCTATCATGGTTTTGTCAGCATACTCGAGTTTGAAAAACTCCATAGCCTTTGAAAACACCATAGACTTTGGATAGAACTAGTCAGTGAAAATAACCTTGAATTGCTTCGACTATAAACCCTGATGCTTCTTTATAATCACCATTAACTCTCAACATCTCCTGCTAGTTCCCTCCATCTTAAAGGTAGGACACTTTACCTTAATAAATTCAAGATTTTACAAGGAATAAAAAATAAGATCAATATTTCTCAACCAATCCTCATCCACTTGAGGATCATTAGAGACTTGGAACGCTGGTGGATTATAGCAAAGGAACTCATGAGCATAATTTTGAGATTCATACCTAAGAGGTTCTACAGTTAGAGCCTTAATGGGAACGAGTGAAGGTGCCTGTCCTAAAGCTTAGATAGCACACACAATAACCTCAACCATATTCTAGTCCACAAGATGATTTTCTAACTTTGGTTCATTAGTATCTCCCTCTCAGATCCTATTTACATGCCTTCTCAGAGGCATGATTCTAGACAACATCTGTAAACAACATTAAAGACATCAGAGTATTACTCAAATCAGTAACTCAAATAAGTGCAATAGGGAAATTAATCCCATCAGATAGATAAAAAATATTTGGATCTATACCTATCCAAATAAAATGTTGTTAAAAGACTATAATTAATCCTAAAGTTGTCTTTCCCAAACCACTCATGGTGGCTTAAGGCTCATTATGATGAGAGTTGTCCAAAAACTCACTCACAACTACCTCTTATGTCCTCAAATGATTTTCCAAACTACATACTAACATTCAGGAAATATGCTCAACATGTTCCTTTGATACCAATTTTTCATGAACCTTCCTAGATACCTGAGTACCCTAATAATTGATCTAACACTGGCATATCCCAAAGGGAGTTCTTGATCCCCACAGGTTGGCGACTAGCACCTCACATCATACATGATAAAATAGGTAAAATAATTCCTCAAAAATAGTGGAAGATAAAGATACATATCAGTATGATCAAAACTTCTCAAGGAGCTAGTACCAAAAATCAAATAATTATATCATAAAAGTTATCAAAGAATATATAAGATAACTCAAATATCCCAAAGGACACATCACTCCAAGCCCCAAGGGATTACATACATCCACATCCTCCATGAGGTGCTTTCCCTTTACTCGGAACTGAAAAGAGAAAACATACAAAAGCACAAAGGAAAAGGTATGGTGTGAGCTAAAAAATCCGAGTAGGGTCTCACCAAGTTTTCCATAGTAGGATTTCATAATAATTAACCAAAACATGCTTTCAATTTCAATAAAACCAGGCATGGTGATACAATTGAATATTTTAAAAAATATAATTTTAATTTTATAATGATGAAAAACATTTCAAACATTTCTTAAATAAACACTTTATATAAAATAGTTTATATAAATAACTAGTCTTGAGTAAAGTAGTTGCATAATCTATGGCATTTATAATCAAAATCACCATAATTAGCACCATGGTCATCTACCTAGTGGTATGATAATTTATAGTAATGTTAAATGATCTAGAATTCTATCAATGAAATTTCTATTCTTATAATTATTTAATATAGTATAAATCGCATAAAGAAAAAAAATAATTTACAAATGAAAAACGAATGAAATAAGAGGTTTTTTCTAGAAATTAAGGAACCTATATCAATGGAATAATAACTTGACCATTGGAATAGTAATATGACTCTTATGAATAGTAAACTAACCAATAGAATAGTAACTTCTCCCATGAAAGTATAAATAAAATTTAGGTATCTTATAAATGACCATATGATATAATTATATCATATTATAAGTAAATAATGTTTTTTAAAATGATAAATTATGTTTTGGTATTTTTGTGAAACAGAAATGTTTATTTACAATTTTATAATTAATATAATGATTTAAATGAAATTTTATTTTCATAAAATATATTTATATATTAATATTTTGTTGTATTATGATTATAAGATAATTTTATGAGACCTGAATTAATTTTTCAAAGTGTTATAAAATTAGCTATTTTTTTAAAAAAATTGGCATTTTTCGATTAAAATATAATTTTAATTAAAAATTAAATTTCTCATATTTAGAAAAAAAAAATTATAAAATGGAGTTCATTTTTTAATTTTTCACATTGAAAAATGGTTAGGGTGATTTTTTGGGATTTTTCTACAATAATTGAATTTTTGGTGAATACTGAAATACGGTAATTTACGGTATAAGCTAAATACATGGTTTATTGAGTCATGGATGATTATTGGATGATGTAAGAACCATTTATTAAAAATCACATGCACTATTTTCTATACATATTCAAAATAATTCACACTATTCATAGTTTTGATCCAAAATAATAAACAAATGAATAAAATAATAAAAAACACCTCTCTCCTACACTATAAATACCACCCCTCACCACCTCTTATCATCAAAGCTATTAAGACTTGAAGCTTTTATAATTTCTACCCAATACTATTCCCAAGTATCTTCCCCATTTCCTGGAGTTTTTGGTCTCAACATAACACCAAAACCAATTTCCCTAAGGAGGTTCTCAAGGAGAAGAATTCAAGAGGTAAAATCATTTTTCGCTTTCTTTATTTTCTTTTCACTTTATTTTCTTCCCTTATACTCTACTAACCTCCTATATAAAAACATGAATTTTGAATCAAATATCTTATATATACTTTAATTTTATTATGTTAATGTAAAATTCACCCTCAAGTCTCTTCTCCTCATCCTTTTATTCTAAAAATAAAAATATTGTCTGCGAGGTGTTGATTTATTTCCTTTAAGGATGAAAAATTTTCATTTTCCTTTACAACATTCAATGCTGGAAATAAAACCATTATAATGATTGGTGAAGATTGTAAAATTTATTTTTTAACCCTTTTTTTGTTATAAAAATAACTTTTATACACAAAAATGAATAATAAAACAAAACTAGTTTGTGATGATCAAAAAACCGCCAAAATAATCTTAACGATTATCACTAATGGATTATCTAACGATTCATCCTCACCCAAAATAAAAAAAATGAATTATATAACCATTTAATAATATTTACGTTCATTAATAACATATAAATTCAATTCTATATATCTATTCCCATTTTACATGATCTTTCATACATTTATACAAGTGAAACAATCATGAAAACAAAGGAAATGAACACTCCCGAATAAAGAAATTGTATCTTATAACTCATAAAAAATTCCATAAATGAAATTAATAAAATTATAATAAATCACATGAATGTAGAAAAGGTTATTAATTAATTAATTAATGTATTTAATTTTATTATCTAGGACATTAAGATCAAGTGCAGAAAACTTTTAGACATAAGGTTAGGGATTCTTTCCGAACCTCCATTTTTCCTTTAGGTTACACCTTCTCTCTCTTTAACCCAATATAATTATTCATTATTTTTATATAATTCAAATAAATTATTTTTATATTTTCCATAATTTTGTATCCAGATCATTTCGTCCTTTATTTATGGGGAAATACATGTTTTAAAAGGTTCCCTTCTCAATTCTTCTTGAAAAGCAAACTCAATTAAAGGGAACTTTCCAATTTCTTACCCATTTTTAATTTAAATCCATAATCCTTTTTAAGCCACAATTAGTTTTTTTATAATAAATAATTTCATCATTAAAAACTATCTTGGTTCATTTCTAGTTTTATGAAAACAAATATTCTTTTTCCACTTTAAATGCTCTTTAATATTTTCCTTAAACCACACTAAAATGTTTCATTTGTAATGTCTCTTAAACAATATTTTAACATGTATCGACTTTATTTTGACCTAAATTATCATGATATATGGATATTTTACCTTATTAATGTCTATGAATGATTCAAATCAATTCTTTTATGGACATCATTTTGATACTCCCTTGGGTTATGCCTTATGAAATGATTATGATACTCAATTCTATCCATGGGTTACCCTTATGTTTGATTATTCATATGGCACACATATGCATGAACTTTATATGATTGGTGCACATAGATAGCACTCCAATTAATTGGGTAATGTTTATTCTCATGATAGGTTATGTTAGTATAAGGAGCGAACCTTATTCCTTTATGGGACTTTGTCCGCCATGTGCAATGGTCTTGGTAGTTATCCTTGACTCATGTTTATGTCATGTTTTGTGTTGTTGCCACAATTATATGATACCATAATTATATTTCCCTATTCTATACATGTTATGATTCCTTATGTTTATTCATGTACCATTCCTTTTTATGTCATCATGTTTTTTCTTCAAACCCATGTGATTTGCTTCATTCATATGTTTATACCCTTCTTTGGATTTTTTGCTTATCCATTTTTCTCATTTATTCCCCAGGCTATCCTATGGAGATGTAGGAGATAAATGGAAGTTAGGATCTCCTTACATATGATTAAAATAAATCTGTTTTATTATATTTCCATGTTTTAAGATTTATGTACCTAATCATCTAAAGACACTAGGCTTTATGATCCTTGGCTTGTAATTTGATGGTTAATTATGCTTAAAATCATGTAATAATATGTGTAAAAGTCTAGGGTTTCTATATTATGGGATCCTCACAATTATATCAGGGATAATGACTAATATGTGTACATATTTCCCTCAGGATCATTCCAAATAGGACTCTTTACAGTCCCATCAGGGGGAAGACCTTCCGATCTAGGTTTTTGTTAGAGTTTTCATCATCAATCAATTGCTAGGGAATTACCATCTTAGCGTGCTTATCCCAAATAACCCACTAACTACCCAATATTTCATGTGATCAATCAATAAATTGAAAAATGTAAAATCATTTCATTTCATATAAATCATCATTCACAATTCAATTTCCTAATTTTCATTTTCAGAATTCCAATTCACATTCAAAACCAAATCATGGGTTTTTCATCATTTCATGCCTTTTTCAAAGAAACCCAATCATAGATTTTTATCAATTTAATTTAAGCCATTTTCTCAAACTAAATTCTTAAAATCAATTGAAAAATTCCATCAATTTCAAATCATGCCTCAAATTATAATTCCATTTTAATTGGGAGTTTTTCCCAAAATTGAATGCCCAATAAATTTCAATCCCAGTTTGCATTGAATTGGGTTTCACAAATCAATTTAAAGTAAATTCAAACAACAATAAATTAAAGGTTAAATAAATTTTACATGATTAAAGGGAACCACCTACCTTTAATCATAGAAAACAACACCCACAATGGGACTCACCAACAGAAAATAAAGGCATGGAAGATCTATAAACACAATATAGAATCAAGATTAGACAACATAGAGTTTAGATCCATCAATCCCAAGATGATATATCAAACTACGAGGAGGAAATAGAGAGATATTAAAGATAATAGAAGAACAATTACCCAGATAGATACACTAAAACCAACATGACGATCACTTATTAAAAAATTGATCTAGAGTAAGAGGAGGACTCCAAAATCACATAGGAAGAGTGTATAGGCTGAGAGAAAGGAAACCTAGGTGAAGGAAATAATATTTTTTATCCAAGCGGTAGAAATAAACTTTTTTGTACTGATAATTACATGGTATGTAACTCCATTACATGTTTTATAATAGTCAAGTCCCATATACATTGAAAAAACTTTCTCCTTTTTATTAAAAACATTATTTTTAATATTTATATGACATGTAAGTTATACACAGAATGCAACCTTTAACGTTGTGTACCCATTTCATGGAACATTCCAAGAAATTATTACATGTTTTTTAATCCCATTACACATGTGTTTAAATCCCCATAAAAATGAAAAATTATTGGTCTCATCCTAAAAATTATAACAAATGCCTAACTTCACTATTATAGGTATCCTCTAATTTTTTCTTGGCATAACTCAACTAACTAAAAATGAAAACCAAAACAAAGGTTAAAACATGCATGATAGAAAGGTAACAGGGTGTTAAATATGATATTTAAATAATGATTTAAATTTTATATATTGTAGAACCATAATCAAATTACAAGGAATTAAAATACTGAACCAAAGCATACATGAGAAACAAGGTAGTTACTACCCGAAATAGTGATTTTAATGAATAATTGTTAATAAATGGGTGATAAAAGATTATAAGTAAATCATATAAGATATGATATATATGAGTATGGTTTTTAATATATTTATAATAAATCTATATTTATTATATATGGTTTTTAGACACATGTGAAAGAAGTTAGACCTAAGGTAATGGATGTTCACCTAACTTTTATTTCCATGGGACACATGCCATATTCACCACGTGCTTGTTTTTTATGGTGTATATATTACCCATTGATGTATTTTATGATTCATATCATGAAAATTATGGTATATAAATATCCATATAAGTTTCTTTATTTCATGGGGATTATGATTCAAAAGTTACCAAAGTGATAAGGGTTTATTTCATAATCTCATCATTATTCAGAATTGTTTATGTTTAAGTCTCTTTTGGGAGAATTATTTGATATTTATAAATTAAAACCAATATATTTTATCTTATATTTTTATTTACATAAATTTAATGGTATCCTTAATTTTCCACTCTTTATGTACTTAAGATACCAAAACAATGTTTTTAAGTAAAATTGACATTGTTTTTCTACTCAGTCATGAATATTTTTATTCCATATCTATATTGTCACTAAAATGTTTTAAAGAAAATTTTAAATTTTATATAATGATTTATTAAAGACATTTCTACCCATTATTTTACAATACGGTTTAAAAGGAATCTTACTTTCATTTTTTGAATGATGTACTTTTTGAATTTTTAAAAAAGTGTAAAAGGAATGTTTTTTTAACTTTTAAGAAATGAAAAAAAATTTCTTCTATCATGAAAAATCATTACATTAAAGATCCCTTTACAAGTTTCAAAGGTTTCCTCCAATAAAAAATTTATTCATTAATATTTGTGAAATTTTTAAATTTTGAATAAGTTGTTTCAAAATGAAAAGGTTATTTTACTCAAGAAATATTCTAGTGGTATTTTAAAGTATATTCGTTTATGTCAACATTATTTGGTGGATATTATAATTTACTGATCATGTAATATTTTTATAACATTCACCATATTACTCTGGATGGTTTATGATTATTTTTATTGATTTATGAAATTATTAACATTTTTATTCTAGTTTTTCAGTACGATTGTTTACATTGATTATGTTTCACCCCTTTCATACAAGGAATACTTTAAAATTAATAAGTGATGGTTGGGGACCACAATAGACCCTTGATGCATAGGTAGGCCTCATGAGACAAACTAGGTTGGGTATTTGGTTGAGTCCTTACACATTTATGTAAGATATCTTATAATAAAGACTTGATGCTATGTTTATAATGTTTAGAATTATTCTTTCCTTACTTAAAATATGTGGAAGGCTCATTCTTTATTCCATATTTCACATGATATATAAATATTAATGTACTAACCTAATTATTAAATTATCCTATTATGAAATTCAAATATCACAATCTCAACATCCAGAAAATCCTCTTCATTTAAACCCATTCATAATTATCATACGCATGGAAGAATTAAAAATTTCCACATGGACCTCTTACTTATACCATAGATCTTTCTTCAGCTACCAGAAAATAATATAGGATGGTATTTCTTGATTCTCCCCAGATATCAAAATATGGAAACCTGAATAATTTAATCTAGACTGTATGTGAAATTACATTTGAATACATGGATTTGGATATGTAGTATTTGGATACATGAATATTACACTTTAGATAAATAAAAAAATCCTCTATGTGGATATGCTCTCGACTACATTGTAGAATTTGATTATGTGAATTATTTGAATACATCATTGTAGTATCTTACACCATCCCTTCAGGTAACAGAATTTGGATATGTGGTACTTTGTTCCCAATTTTCCTATATAGAAGAAACTAGTTATATTGATAATTTTTCTATGTGTATTTGGATTTTTCAAATAACCAGCTATGATATCTTCCTATATCACTGGAACCAACTATGTAAATCTAGAAAATTATATTATTTACTCAAATTAACCGAGTTTCTACTTATCCAAATTCTAGGACTTCTCAACCAACTCAACACTTGTCAAATATTTTTTAGGAAGTTCTCCCTAATCCACCAACACATTACTTTGATTCTTTTGTATATTATCTTATCAATCACCCCAAATACTTTTTTATATTATCTTGAACTTCTCCACTGAATTTATTCAAAATATAGCCTCATGGTTCTTTTTCCATAGAACATGGCAGTAGATAAATCATCTTATAGACTTACATGGATACATTATAAATCATGAAATCCAATTCCTTCTCATGAATCCATAACAATCCTATAAGAATAATCATCAACTCTACAAAACTCATATTGAAAACCTAATAATACCATAAAGGCCAGGCTTTACCATTTAAAAACAAGTTTTTATATCACTAGGAATCAATACAAACCAATAAAATAATATCAAAATATCATTAAAAGTTATTTAAAAGGGTATTAGTGAGTGTTCATGACTTGGACACATGGTTTGGTAGGACATATTCCAATCACGTAGCTGCCATTATGAGTTAATAAGAACCATGAAAACAAGATTAAAATAATTTTCTAGACCATGCCAGTCACTATGTACAACTAGATCAACTACCATTTTTCACACCAAAATATAAAATATGAATAATACCATGAACAAATATCAATATATATACAAAAAATTAATGAATATATCTCAAAATCGATCAAACACAGCCTGATATCCCATAGTAACTCGAGGCTCTGAATAGAAAACAGTTATCTAGACTCTCTCTGCACCTTCCTCTCATGTTTCTGCATTCCTATCTCCAATATAACATTAATCTATAAATAAAAAAGGGTTCTCTGATGCAATTTTGTAATAAACCAACGTGAAACACCCCTATAATGGGTACCAGAGCCTGTATGTGGTAATATTCAAAGGGAATTTTCAATCCTCATAGATTCGAAACTACTGTCAAGTCATCAAAACATAATCAATGAGAATGATTTTTCTTGGATAAGTAATAATAAACATGAAAAATAATTCAATCAAAAATATGGAATGGTGTATTCATACATTGTATTTCTATGTAAAATAAAATAATTAGTTTCAAATTTAAAATAAAACCAAATAAGGAATAATAATAAAAAATATCTAGTTAACTATAAACATGATAAAACTGAAATGGAATCCAAAATACCAATGAGTCTGAATTCTCTAATGCATTCTTGTTATATAAGTAAATAAAAATAAAACTCAAAATACCAAAATATGATCTCGTTATGACCTATTCCACCCTCCAACATCAAGAATGATCCACTCTATGAGAGACCCAAGATAAGGAGTCCACAATATGGAGATCCTTACTACTAAGACCTAAACCTATAAAACCCACTTTTTCTACAAACACTGAGTATTCAAAGTAATGTATGCGCATAAAAAACCAAGTAGGTTGTCACCAAAGAGTAATTGTATTTAATTTTCAAAACAATCCATAAATTCTTGTTCGAAATACTCTATATAGAAATATGAATTTTATCATTTTTAGAAAAATAAATATATAAATTTATTAAATATTTTTTAAAACAATTAAATTCCCTTTAAAAAAATAGTTGAAATTTACTTGGAAAATGTCTTATAAAAACATTATCTTTGAAAAACCCCTTTTAATTACACTTCTAAAACTAATTAGAATAGAACTAATAAATAACTTAAGGAAATGATAACCAGTTAAATAGGTAGGCACAATGAGTTATAGAATTTAAACAACATAATAAGTTGAGTATCTAAGAAATAATAAAACATGAGAAAAAATGAATAATGTATCAATGATGGAAATATATTAGAACCATAATATAAAAGAGTGACATTGAAAAAATATTATGGAGGAATGATAATATTAAAAGTAAAGAACTAAAAACTAAAGTGTGCAAAATAGAAGTAAATAAAGAATACAGAATCATGGGAAATTCCTAAACATCTAGTGAGACGATCATATATGTACTTGGGTAGAACCATATTTTGGTCAATTAATTAAGTTCCTAGACAATAACCTCCTAGTTACTCTAACAATCCTCACATGTGTCACTCCACATAGTCAGTACGAGTCTGATGCTATAGGATACAAGTCAATCTCATCATGACTAGCATATAAACCATCTCTTAATTTCTCATTGTGATATTAGAGATCCCCATAAAGTTAGTTATAGAAAATGGTGAAACATTAATCACATATAAATTAGAAATCAATATATATCAATAACCTCTCCTCATCCCACCTTCATACACCCCCTAATTCAAAGCCCCTCTTTTTTTATAGAAAACAACATCATAAATCAACCAAATCCCAAAACTCACATACACCATGATAATATGGGGATTCTATTGAGGGTGTAGTCAATTTTATGAAAATCATTTATCAAATGTTCCAATCAGGGATTGGTTTTTAAAACCAATAGTTTCATCTAAAAATATTTCTTTAAAAACCATTTCAAAACCAACATTTCTCATAAATCCATTTTTCAATGTACTAAATGAGCATTTACATTATAATTGAAAAACCATAATTTAAAACCTCGTTTAAAATCTCTTTAAGAACCAAGTATCCATTTAGGAACATTTAAAAAGAAAATTTTGAATTCAAAGGATCTATTTAAATAATATAAAAACTGAAACATCCAAGAACAAATTATGTGAAATAAAAAACACAAATCTCATGAGAATAATATAAAAAACAAAATTAAATGAACTCCTCAAAAACCATGATAGAAAATATACCATAAAAAACCTCAAATTCATAATTCAATTCAAATGAGAATATTCGAAAATTCAAAGAATCTTTTAGATACCCAAATCCATTTATAATACCCTTTTATACATTTTATCAAACATATAATAAGTAAACACACTTGATATGAAAATATAATGGTTAAAATCCCTGGAGAACACCCTTTAAAATAAATTAATGAGCTTAAAAAACATTGAATTATCTATAATAATCCACTTCAGTTCACAAAACAAGCATAGTGTTTAAGAAATTGATTAAATGAAACCCAAAAATTTGATAGTGTGTCAAGAAAAGGTAAGGCATGGAAACATATACACTAAAACAAGTGTGGATAATAAAAATCCCTTGAATATAGAGAAAGTGATTCCCAAGGAACAACACAAACACCTCAAACATAAAAAATCAAAATAATTTAAATAAAACCTAGCTTTAGGGTTTGGAAACAATTTCTTCATGGTGAGTGGAGAAGAAGAAATTTAAAGATAAGAGGAAGAATTTAAATGCATGGAAAAGAGGATCTAACCTTGAAAAATCAACTATAAATCAAAGGGAATATGAAAAAATCAATTAATGAGAAGATATATATTTCTTAGGGCCCCCATCATAGTCATATCACATGAATTGGAGGAGAAAAAATAGCAAATGGGGTTTAACATGGCAAGGGAAAACTATAATTTCACAAAATTAGAAGTATTCACAAGGAAGTTAGGGGCCATGAAACCCAATTTGACAATATTAATACCCCCTACCATAACTAGGGAATAATTTCCTAAGTACACATTGTGGTATGACACCCCATGTCATAGTTTCACCACCTCCAAGCCCAAAAAGCAATGAAAATGGTTATGTTTTTACCATCATGGTAACAACCATGACCTACTATAGTTCTAAACTACAGATTAAAAAACTATAAAAAACACCTAAAATTAATAGGAAAAAAGAAAAATAGAAAAAACAATTATATAAATCAATAAAAAATAAATTCATACTAGAAAGTGATATATTAGGTGTGGGAACCATCAAGCTCAATATACTCCCATCCATTCAATGGCCCGAAGGCCTTAATTTTTTATTGACTTGTGATAATCCACCTTTAAAGGGGTGAGGTGGAACCCTTAAAATGCTCATAGGCATAAGTATTACATGGCCTTGTAGACCTTAAAGGAATTCATTACCCATAGGATTCAAACATTACATACAACCCAGACTAACTACTTGGAACTGCTCCTCCCAGCATCTTCATCGTGAAATCAGCTCTCCACATTCATATGGATATTTGTATAGGTTATCCCATACATGAATAGGCTTATCTCGATGACAGGTGCCATACCCTCTCATTCTTGCAATCTGTGTAGCTTTTGTTGTAGTGAAAGCTCCTAGGTCATCCTCCTATAAAGCTTGTTCCTTGTAGGTTTTCTGGTTTGCATCTGCACTAAAGG
Source organism: Viscum album (assembly GCA_963277665.1). Taxonomy (NCBI): domain Eukaryota; kingdom Viridiplantae; phylum Streptophyta; class Magnoliopsida; order Santalales; family Viscaceae; genus Viscum; species Viscum album. The sequence continues at coordinate 1,236,074,918 of OY728152.1, forward strand.
TGGCCCGAAGGCCTTGAGGTGGCCCAAAGGCCTTACTGTCCCAAACGATTGGGTAGCCCGAATGCCTTAAAGGGCTCGGGGACCAAATCGGTGGCCCGATGGCCTAAACTGGGGAAAATTCTTAGCTACTATAGTGCCAAATAGTGCCTGCTACAGTTCCCACTACAGTACCTGCTACAGTAATGCACAGTTCTTCTATAGTTCCTACTACAGTATAGCTACAATACCTACTAAAGTACTACTACATTCTGCTATAGTACCCAAAATTTTTTCCTCCGCTTGGATTTGATCTTGGGTCACCTGGATGCACTTAAGAGTCCTCGCTAGCAAGGCTGAGGCTCATGTTCCTCAATATACTCCCATATATCAAATTCAACACCACTTTCAATACCCAATTCACTACCTCCAAAAAAATCAACCTAAATATATTCATATACACCCTAATAAAATATCAAAAACCATACTCAAATCATCAAACCTTTGTGATCTAATCTCCCACAAACATCATCACAAAACATAACATGACCGTTAACCTCACAGAATAGTCCATGATTGAAGTCTCTCCTTGCACAAGATTCATGAACTTATGAGCTCAACCCACCCACATCATCTTATGAGAGAATTAATCTAGGATACTCACCTCAAAGTCCTTTCATGTCATACCCTCATGCTTACCTACCTATAACTATACATCTCACAAGTGTTTCATTAGTCCTTTGATCATATATGTATCTAACTTTACCCTCCACCATAGTGGGATCTCAATCTATTTGAAGATAATATGGATATATTCAATCCATTACTTAGATACCCAAGGTACACCTTCTCCCTATAATAGAGGATAATTAGATGACTAGAACTCCCTTGTAAAATACTCCATGGAAAATTCCTCTCCCTGATCTCCCTGATCAATGATATATATAACCCGTACTATAATCATCCTAATATGATTATAAAACTACTTACATGTGTCTTATAGCCTCAGTGGAAGACCTTTCTACCATGGATCAGGATCACCTATTCCCTTAGGGGCATCAACCTAGTCATTCTTTGACAACCCCATATCCTCTCCCTCCTGACACTCTAGCTGAGACTGTCTAGGTGTCATCACACTGAAAACCAAATACCATACTCAATATAGATATAACAGTACAAATATCACAAATAAAGAAATTTATAATAGGTATTGCATCAAATTTTCCCATACACTTCCCTACTCACACCCACATCATGTATCATCTATCCTTAAGGACCCACCCACCCTTTTAGAGTCAAGTACCATTCACACCACACATACATAGGATTCACATACATGATAACACTAGGAATCACATCCCCAATTATCTTAAGTAGAATACCACCCAGAATAAAAGTTTTTAAAAACCATATAGGTTTTTTCTAACACTTCAAATAGACAAACCTCTTCCCATTATAGAACTAAAACCTAAATGGAAACCATAAGCAGGCACATGTGTGTCATGTGATCCCTAGAAGCCTAACATGATGCATGATTACCAACACTTACCTCTTCGGGTCAATAGTCAATAAAAAAAAATAAAGTAAAAATATAAATTAATAAAAATAAAATGAACCAGCTATAACCATGAAAACTAAAAAATAAATATCAATTTATCCTAGAAACTCAGACTTCAACCCGCACTTTTTCTATCCATGAACACAACATGATGTCCATCCCAAGACTATCAATTTTGAATGTGGAAGGAAACTTTTCTAAATTCTACAATCTATGATACCCTAAATAAAAAAAACTATTCAATATTATTTATAAAACCATATTATTCCACTTTGTTGCATCCCTAACCCATATCTCTTGAACAACACCTAAGTCGGAGACTCGCTGAACTCAGGCACACCACCCTATATTCCAGAGACTTCTGACTAGAAATGGGGATCTGATAGGTGATCATTGAGATACTATACCTCCTAAAAATAAAAAAATATTGTAATAATAAACAATAATAATTGAAAAAAAAGACATAATATATAGAAAAAATATTTACTATTACATGCAAGTTATATAGTAGAAAAGAGGATCACCGTCAGGACAATCATATACAAATGAGACTAAAAATAGAAAAAGATAATCCCCAACTCATTATTGAGGATACACTCAGTTTATATCCAACCATTAATATCCATTATGTGAATCAAATAGACCTCCATCTACCACACTCCAAACATCGATCAGTTTCCCATGTCTGTATTCTAAGACATAAAGGTTACACACGTCATAGAGGGACCATGTAGGGTGTGAGTATGGACTCAGTAGTATATCACCAATGGTATCCCTATTTAATATCCATATGTGTATGAGTGTATGTATTGATAAAATTATGACAACCAAAGTAATCCACTCAACTCTCTCCACTCATGCTCAACCAACCATGAGTATGCCTTTTCTTACTTCAGTTAGTACTGGAGTGGTATTAGATACCGAAGGTATGTCATACCAAGAGAGACCTAATCCTTCTAATCTAGTTGATATAAAATTATATTATACATCAATAATAAATCATGAAACCTTTCCAAGTCAATCATGATACCACAAGGAATTCCCACATATCATAAAACAAGTTCCATGGTCATATGACCCCTTCACCAATCATCGAATCAACGTCCTAATGAAACAAAAGGTATGATGAATGAACATCATGTTACAAGTCTAGACCATTAAATCCAACCTATTTCACATACATGGTGAGTATCCCACTCCAAACTAGTCATATTAATCACCCCCAAGACCATGAAGCAATATATAGTGTATCCCTCCCCTAAAACGATGGTCATCACTATCATCCATATGCTACTCAGTATATAGATGATATCTTGAAAAACCATTGGTAAAAAATCACCACATGAATAGTTTTATAGTGTGCACATATCCCCAACAACCTCATCCCCATAGTGATCAATAATCACCAATAACCTATAGACACAACACATTAATCAAACCACAATCTCCCCCTTACCAGTGACCTATATCAACCCCATTATACTGACGTATCCCATGCCACCCATACCCACACCCCACAACAAGAAAAATAAACCAAAACCCACTCAAGTCCCCTAAATATGACTTCTCGTTCAATCTACTATTACAAGGACCACCACATGACACCCCATTAGTATATCTTAACCTAAATTCACACATAACAACCTTAGACCACCCTAATATGACCCTTGAGTACCCAAGAGGCCACCATTTCTTTTGATTCTATCCCACTATACGACTCTACCCTCACCTTCATTTTACATGACATATAAACATATATATAAGATAGAAAATATCAAGAAAACACCTAACTTATACTAGTATAGGTCTTCATGTCTGATTCCACTAGCTAATTTGACCTGAGGTTATAGAAATCAGAAAACTAGTGGAAAATACCTAAAATAAAAATATTAGATTAAATATTTCATAGTGGAAATAATACTAGAGAAAGATAGTAAAGACCACCATATGAGTTATAGACTTATATTTTGTGACTATTTGTGATAGACATAACCAATACTGTAAAATCTATGACTATAATCCCCTCTTGGAAGAGAATAAAGGGAATTTGGTTCTTAATTGTTCTATCCAAACAAGAATTCCCCATATCTTTTTAAAATCTTTAATTAATTAATAAATTAAAAATTAAATTTTAAAAAACACATAGGGCCCCACTGAAACTCTTGTAGACCCCCACTGGAACTCTGAAAGATCTCCACTGAAACTTCGGTTTACCCCCATCAAAACTATAATGGGCTATACAATGGATCGGTTCCAATGTTAAGGCCACTAAAACATTGGTGGCCTCCTAGTAGAAGTCCTCTGGGAGTTCTACTTGGCCAAAAAACCTGCACCAATGACTTTTTTTTGGAAACTCAATCTCCGGCCTCCACCCAGTCCCCAAAACCTATAGATTTCCTAATTACACATTTTAAGCCAACATTAGATCCAAATTACCTCATCTTAAAAACCTAATCTATTAAATATAACTCTTTAATTAGAAAAAAAAAAGATAAGATCCCACCTCGGGAAGAAGAGAAGAACAAGTGAGGGTGGGAGAGAGAGAGAAGAGAAGGGGTGTGCAGGCCTAACTGAATCAAATGAGGTTTTCCCTCATTAAAAATTTTAATAAAAAAATATTATAATTAATTAAAATTTAAAATAAGTTCCAGGTACCCACTAGGTATTAGAACACCCTCTAATGGATACTTCGTACCCATCAGTTACCCTTCCCAGGTCCATTGGGTGGTTGGTAAACCTCACAGAGCCACCCCCACTCCACCTAGGCACATTGGGTACCCGATTCTAGTTCATAGGGTATTTATTATCATCTATATTTAAAGACATATTCCCAACACTAGGATCATATTATCAAAACCATCCCTTGGGCCTTTTTTAAGCCCTCTAAAAATTGAAACACACCCATTTACACATTGATGGGATGAAATTAGATACAAAACCACTTACCCAAACTCCCAGGTCATTAAAAACTCCCCACCATAGAATAGCTCATATCTGATTTGTCTCTATCCATAATAAAAACCTACCTCATAAAAATCCAAAGAATCTCACTCATCACATCCTCAAAACACTAAGACTATTATGAACACATCCATTTATTCATAATTACCACAATCAAAAAACCCAAAAAGACTAATTCCATTTGTGAGTAATCTACATCATAGGAATCACCTGCCTAGTCACACCACCAATAAATTCCAAAAATTATGATGACATAGTATCCAACCATCATTCCAAAATCCACATGTACCAGTAACCATCACATCACCAACACACATCATACTGGATTCCCAAACCTCTACCATCACATGGTCAATCCATTTATAAATAACACACACATTATATTGTTACCCATCAAATAATGAAATCATTCAATACATCTAAATATTTATGTCTCTACAGATTAATATAAAAAGGTTTGATCAGTCATGTATAACTAACCCCAACCTAGACCTTTAGATTTCTATCCTCCCTAGGATATTACAGTCTGTTTCATCCACATCCCCCACTACTGATCACTATATCCTTTACCATAGAATGAGAGATAATTCCTCCCCATACTACTCCCATCACTACTTAAAATCCATGAGTTTTACAAGATCCACAAGAACAAACTGACTATGAAATAACCTATAAAAATTTCCATAAATTCCCCATCTAGATATAAACCCGACACACCTTATGCATCCAGTCACACTATGATACAACATGACCTATATTTAAAGCTCTTTAAGGTGGAAAATAAAGTCTTCTACTATGGACTCCCTATTAGGTATCCTCCTACTCCCACTTCCTACTTGATAAAGCCCCACTGTCAGCCTCACCAAACATTGTTGTTTGAATGGGTACACTACCATCAGTCAATTTCCACTCCATTATCAATTCTTGATAAACTAATTCATATTTTTTTCAACCTAAAGATATTCACCTATATTATAATATCTAGTTGAACACCATACTCAAATAACTACACCATGGTGATCTTATATCCAACTAAATTCTGCAAAAAACACAAAAGATCTATGAACATAGATATATAGTTTGGGACTGATGTCTCCCCTGCATCAAATGTATTAAATCATAGGCTTGGTCTTCCCCCATATTCTAAAGGAAAAATTAATCAAATAACCTCAAATAAAATTCATTAGAATTCATTTACTCTTTTTTATCATCAAAAATTTGTATGTCCTGCCAGTGTTTCATAGGTCCCCTGAGAATATATGTCGCAGGCTTCACACTCCACCCTAGAGGTATCTCAATGTGATTAAATATGGTAAAAAATGACTCAATCTATATCACAACTACCTATAGTTCACCCTCCCACCAGAAACAACAAAATATATTGTTATTGGAACTCTCTATCTAGATAATTTATAAGTGGATCAACTCCCTGGGTCCCTCAGTTAATAATCTAAATAACCCATACTAGAATCACCCTTAGTTAATCATCATTGATTTTTCCTAGATCAACTAGTTTTTATAGATCCCCTGGATACCATGTAACTTTCGCATGTGGATCATTCTCATATCCTCTCTTAGAGTCCCAAACTAGAACACACCTCAGTAGCACCACATCTCTACCCTCAAGGGGCCTAATAGGTACACAACTCAGTTCATGCTCATATCCACCCTCCAAGAGCTCTAACAGAGTATGATAAGATGCAATATCACTTAAAACCAAATAAAAATATCAATAAAAATATTATAGAAAAAATACCATATATAGGGAAATTTTTTATAGGAAATGTAACAACCCAAAATTTTTCAATAATATATTAACTTACTCTTAACGATTTAATAGAGATATTAATGGTTAATGCAGAAAGAGGAGTTGATGACTTCATCTAGAAGACTCGAACCTTATGAATCCCACTTATCATTGCTTGGGAAGGAGGTGGAATATTTGGGCTTCGCTTTGGACCAAGCCCAAGCCGAACTCCAGCGTGTCAAGCTTGAACAGAAACGCCTATGGGAGAAGTTCAAGTTAGTAGAGATTACTACTAGGGCAATGTTATCTGAGCCTCCCTCAGATTCTCCCACCATAGCACACCTTACACTTAGGTCATATACTGGTGTTATAAGGGGCTATGTGATGAGACCGTAGCTTCTTTGTGTAATCCTTTGGGATGAATAAATTGATATTTCTTCCTTTAATGATGTTTATGAATTTTTAAATGTCCAGATAAATATAGTATGCATATTTTTGATGAATTTTAGGATATTTCAAAAATGTTTATGTCAACCTTAAATAATTAATTAAATGTAATGATTTTCAAAAAATGGTCTTCTGTAAAAGTGTTCAGTAAGGAATTTGGAGTCTAATAAGATCAACTTAATTTTTGATGAATAGTAAATTATGAATAGTGATTTTATGCTTAGGATTAGTAATGTGACAAAATGGATTAGTAATCTTACTTAAAGAAAGTTTTAATATAATTTAGACACCTTGATTAAGTAATGTGATTCAATAAAATGGGTAAATAGCGGTTTCATAAATTATTAGTCAAGTATTAGTTTTTTCAGGTGAATAGTGTTTTTATTTAAAAATTTAATTAAAAATATTTAGAAAATTATTTTTATAAAATGGAATTTATTTTTGAACTCAGGGCATCGATAATATGTTATGGGGATTTTTGGGGATTTTTCAAAAAAAAATGAATTTTCGATGAATAGTGAAAATACAGTTTTTAAGTTACAGATGTTTAATGACATCATTAAATGATGTATTAAGTATTTAATCAATATGGTCGACTTATGAATAGTAATATAAGGTATGAGGTGTCCCAAGTGGCCAATACCATGGGAAAATACCATGGTCAAGCCCATGGTTTTTCCAAAACCACCAATGAGGTGTCCCTTGGCCATTAATGCCTTGTCCCCTCACTTTCCCTATAAATACCAAGCCATCCTCTCATCCATTCGACTCCAAAATCAACCTCAACGAAATTCTGGTCTCCTTACCTCCCAAGGAGTCCTCCCAAGGAGTCCTCCCAAGGTTCCCTCAAGCCTCTCAAGGTCCCAACCATTCAGTTTTAAGAGTTATGTTTAAGGTAAGGGATCCGACCTCTCTCTTTCTTTTCAAGTAATCTCTTTCATGTCATTTCTTTTATGATCCATGTTCTCATGTTGGATAATGTTATTTTATATTAATCTTACTGAACTTTTCATTTTCATGTGATTAGATACCCCCTATTTCTCCCATCAATTCGTTTTAAGAATGTTTAAGTGGCGTCGTTAGGCTGCCGAATTTTTAAGGGATTCTTTCACCCTACTCATTTTTCAAAGTTATACTTTCATATCATGTCTTTAAAGTTACTTTTTATTATGTTGGGGTATGATATCTATATCTATAATACTGAACTTTTATGTTCATATTATGAGAGACCCTATTTTATCTCTTCAATTCATTTTTGTTGAAGTTTAAGTGACGTCGTTAGGCTGCTGAATTTTCATAAGAGAAATCTAATTTTTGTCTTCCTTCCATGTTTTTAATTTCAAATGGTATGTCCTTAAAATTTCATTACCATGTCCATATATCCTTAATATTCGGTCCTTATACTGTTTTATGTGTCATTTATGAATGTTTGACCCATGTCCCCTCTCTTTTCAATGTTTTCTAAAACCCCAAAACATAGATGTTATGCTATAGAATTTCCGTCTCAAAATGTCTCTATATTTTTCTAAAGTTCTTTTATTTTATTAAGTGAATACTCAAATAACTCTCTTCTATATGGGTCTTAACATATATACCAAGTTTTTATATTTTAAATTCTGGGATTTGCATACATGAGACCCGCTATCCCTTTTCGTGGGTTTAAAGTGACATAAAGATCATGTCTTTAAAGAAGTTCTAAAACGTTATGATTATGAAATGAAACCCATTTATTTTATCCTATATGGGTTTTTTATGAAATTATTGATGATGATATATTTGGCTCACGTGATAATAAAGACATGTCAAGGGTGCGCCCTGATAGCACTCCAATGCATTGGGTAAAGACTTAATCTCTAGAGATGACTATTTTTAACAACACCTTGGTGAATAACCTTGGTAATTTTTAATGACACCTTGGGGATGGACCTTGGTGAAATAGAAATTATTTTCAATATTAAATGTTGTAGCCACATCTTCAAGTTATGAAAAAATTTATTTTTATTATGATATGCCTCATGATTTCTTTCTCATGCCTTAAAGTTCTTTTCATGACCTTATTGAAGTATCTCAAGTTCGAATGTAAAATGTTTCTCTTGTTTCCCTTACTGGGACTTCTGCTCACCCTTTCTTTTTATGTATGTCCCTAGGTTATGAGATGCAGTAATGAACCTAGGATGAACTTAAGGATAATCCTTTCAAGTGTTTAATAAGAATGTTTTATGTTGTTTTCTTGTATTATGTTCATGGTTTCCAAGACACTAAACCTTAAATATCCTCAGTTTTGTGTAATGTAATGAAAGTTTATTTTATAAAAATGCGGGATGCCATAGTTGGTGTCAAAGGATGGTTTAGTTATTTTTGGAAATTAGGATATAAAAACTTTAGTAATAACCCTATAGAAAAGTTTAAATATAGGAAAACTTCTTGGTATTTTGGTAAGTATTGAGTAAGCGGTTTATCAAAAAAATACATCCTTGTTTGGATACGAGTAGGTAGAGGAGGCTCTGGTACAGATGTACATAGGGGTAAAACCCGAAAACACCGCTTTGAGCTAGACTCGAACGGGAACTAGTGCACTATAACGGGTCTTGTTGCACTCTTGGTTACGACACTCCCGGGGGATATGTTTGGTTAATCACAATATTTTTATGAATCATTATGAAGGAATTATTGAGAAATGTAATTGTCTAAGAATGAAGTCTTAGTTAAAATATTCATAAATGAAATAAGTTTCTCACTAAGGTTTTATCCTTTGAGAAAATGGCGGGCAATAGGAGGAACCATGCAGATGGTTACCGCAATTCACCATGTGTTGAAGGCCCTCCGATGGAAGCCGGAATGGAAACATTCATGCGAATGATGAACCAACTGACTCAAGTTATGAGTAAAAACTTGAATCAATCTGAGAGGCCGATCTCACCACGAAGGAAACAACACTATGTTTAGTCCTTCATGCATCAACGACCACCAACATTTAGTGGATCTACTAACCCTTTGGTTGCAGAATAATGGATAAGCTCCATTGAAAGGATCTTTTCTGTACTCCTTTGTTCGGAACAAGAAAAAGTCACCCTTGTTGTTTACCACCTAGAGGGAGAAGCTGATCAGTGGTGGTCACTGGTCAAAAACAAGAATCCTAGAGGAGAGATGGAAGCTATGGAGTGGGAAGAGTTCCAGGGAATATTCTTTAATAATTATTTCCCTCGTTCCATGAGAAATAGAATGGAGAAAGAGTTTCTCGAGCTGAAGCAGAAGGAGAACGAATCTGTCGGAAGCTATGAGATGAACTTCACCTGACTTTCATGATATACCTATAGATTTTTCATGGATCCAAGTGGGAAGGTTGATAGATTTTTTGGTGGACTGAGACCTCATCTGTGGAAGAATATAGCCAACCGGGACTACGATAGCTACGAGGCAATCGTGAAGACTGCAATGAAAGTCGAGCTAGAGTTTGGTGAGACACAGTGGTCTCATAAATCAAATGACAAGAAGAGATCATTGGAGCCCAGTTTAGGGAATACTTTTGATTAGGTAAGAGGTGGAAAGCAAATGAAAATTACCACATGAAATAAATGTGGGAAGAAGCATCCAGGGAACTGCTTGATCAGAAGTGGAAAGTGCTACAAGTATGGAAGAGGAGGCCATATTTCTCGGAATTGTAGTGGTGAGGTGAAGCCTCAACTCCCCAACACTAACGACAGAGGAAATATGGTTCTAGCCCTACCTGAAGTCCATTGTTTCAAGTGTGGACAGCTTGGGCACTTTGCTAATCACTGTCCAAATCCAAGGGTAGTGGAGGGGAATCGCCATCAACCTCAACAAAGGCCAGGGGAGAAAGGTCATGATTTTTCTATCACAATAACTAAAGTTGAAGCTCTGAATGACGTGGTAGAAGGTACACTTGTTGTCCTCTCAAAACTAGAAACTACTTTGTTTGATTCTGGTTCTATGCATTCCTCTATTTCCTCCAAGTTTGCAAAGAATATAGAATCAATCCCCGAACTTCTTGAGGTAGAGTTGTCAGTCATGACTCCAAGTGGTATTATCCATGCATCAACAGTGTTTAGAGACTCTAGTGTTTACTTTAGTGAGCACAATATTATCACAAATCTAGTAGTCATTCCCATGTTGGAATTCGATGTTATACTTGGGATGGACTAGCTCTCAAAGTATAATGATAAGATCAAATGCATAAGTAAGGAAATATCAGTAGTCTTGAATGAACGACCTACAATTATCTTCCAAGGAGAGATATCCTGAACTGATCCCTATCTAGAAACACCTCCTATAGCTTTCTTTATGGAGTTAATCGGTGATGATGAAGAAGGAAGAGAGAGTATACAAATAGAAGATGTTCTGATTGTTTAAGAATACATGGATGTATTTCCTGAGGAGTTACCTGGACCTCCCCCAGAAAGAAAGGTAGAGTTATCTATTGAACTCGTACCTGGATCTCAACCGATATCAAAGACCCCATATAGAATGGAAAATGTGGAGCTATAAGAGTTAAAGAAACAACTCCAAGACTTGTTGGAGAAGGGGTTTATCCAACCGAGTGTGTCTCCTTGGGGAGAAATAGTTCTCTTTGTGAAGAAGAAGGATGGATCAATGCGGCTATGCATTGATTATAGAGAACTGAACGGGATCACAGTGAAGAACAGATACCCTCTTCCAAGAATTGATGATTTATTTGACCAACTTTGTGGGGCTCAATTATTCTCTAAGATTGACCTTCGATACAGTTATCATCAACTGAGGGTGAAGAAGGAAGATATCCCAAATACTGCCTTCCGATCCAGATATGGGAATTATGAGTTTACTGTTATGCCCTTCATCATGACTAATGCTCCTACTATTTTCATGGATTTTATGAATAGAGTCTTTAAGGACTACCTTGATAACTTTGTGGTAGTTTTTATTGATGATATTTTGATATATTCAAAAAGTCGTGAGGAGCATGAAGATCATATGAGGGTTATTTTGAAAAATTTGTGGAAGGAGAGGCTCTTTGGAAAGTTCAGCAAGTGTGAGTTTTGGTTACAACAAGTGGCTTTCTTGGGGCACATAGTAACCAATGAAGGAATCTCGGTTGACCCTGCAAAGACAATGGTTTTGGAGGAGTGGCCTCAACCCACAACAATAACTGAGATTCGTAGTTTTCTTGGTTTAGCAGGATATTATAGGAGGTTTGTGAAAAACTTTTCACGGATTTCTAATCCACTAACCAAGCTGACTCGAAAAGGGTTTAAGTTCATCTGGACAAAGGAATGCGAGGAAAGTTTCCAAGAGATGAAGAAGAGATTGGTTACTGCACCTGTGTTAACACTACCCTCTATCGAAGAAGGATTTGTTATTTTTAGCAATGCATCTCTGAAAGGGCTTGGGTGTATCCTCATTCAAAATGACAAGGTAATTGCTTATGCATCTCGACAGTTGAACATTCATGAGAAGAATTATCCTACGCATGATCTAGAGCTAGCAGCAGTTGTTTTTTTCTCTAAAGATATGGAGGTACTATCTTTATGGGAAGAAATGTGATATATACACTGACCACCAAAGTTTAAAGTATATTTTCACACAGAAATAATTGAACATGAGACAAAGGAGATGGTTGGAGTTTATTAAAGACTATGATTGTTCAATTAATTATCACCCTGGAAGAGAAAACAAAGTCGCGGATGCGTTAAGAAGGAAAGATCATGTTGTTCTGGCAACAATGAGGATCCTAGGAGATCCCTTGATTAAAGACCTAGTAAAATTGGACATGGGAATTGTAAGGGAAGGGACATCATCCACCCTATCCCAAATGATTTCTCAACCTTCATTACTAGAGAGGATCAAGAAGGCTCAAAAAGAAGATCCTTTGCTGTAGGAGAAGTTTGAGGCTATAAAGGATGGGAAGTTCCCTGATTTCAATATTGATCAAGAAGGTGTATTGAAATTTCGTACAAGACTATGTGTTCCATCTATTCCGGAGATAAAGACAGAACTGATGGATGAAGCTCATAGATCTGCTTTCTCTATACATCCGGGAAGCACTAAAATGTATAGAGACCTTCGTGATCATTATTGGTGGGATAACATGAAGAGGGAGATTGCTGATTACACTATAAGGTGCCTGGTGTGTCAACAAGTAAAGGCAGAATGACACCTTCCTAAGGGGGTATTACAACTTCTACCCATACCAATATGGAAGTGGGATAATATCACTATGGACTTTGTAACTAGTCTCCCAAAAACATCCAAAGGAAACAATGCGATATGGGTTATTGTGGACCATCTCACTAAGACCTCTCATTTTATCTCTATTCGGGAAGATTTATCTCTTGATCAACTTTCCAAGATATACATAAAGGAAGTGGTAAGGCTGCATGGGGTACCACTATCCATCGTGTCTGATCGTGATCCAAGATTCATATCAAAATTCTGGAGAAGTCTTCAACATTCTCTGAATACTGAATTGAATTTTAGTACGGCCTATCATCCTCAAACTGATGGCAAATCTGAAATGACATTAAGACACTCAAAGACATGCTGAGATTATGCTCAATGGAATTTAAAGGTGGATGGTATCAACACCTCCCATTATTTGAGTTCTCCTATAACAACAGCTTCCATTCGAGTATTCAGATGGCACCCTATGAAGCTCTATATGGAAAGCGATGTAGAAGTCCTACTTGTTGGGATGAAACTGGTGAGAGAAAGATTCTTGGGCCTGATCTTGTGCAAGAGATGACAGAACAGGTTCATGCCATCCAACAACACATAAAGGCTGCTCAGAGTCGGCAGAAGAGCTATTCTGACAACCGTTGAAGGGACTTGGAGTTTGGTGTTGGTGACAAAATCTTCCTTCGAATTTCTCCATGGAAGAGATTCATGTGGTTTGGGAAGAAAGGGAAGCTCAGCCCTAGGTACAATGGCCCCTATGAAATCCGTGATCGCATAGGATTAGTGGCCTATCGACTAGCACTTCCACTGAACCCAGCTCAAGTTCACGATGTCTTCCATGTATCTCTCTTGAGGAAGTACATACCCGACCCTTCGCATGTATTGAACCCAGAGGTGGTACAACTGGAACATGACCTCTCTTATGAGGAGCAGCCAGTGGAGATCTTAGACCGTAGAGACAATGTTCTACGGAACAAGACTACCCACCTTGTGAAAGTGTTGTGGAGGAATCATAAGTATGAGTAAGCGACTTGGGAGCCTGAGGAATGAAGCAAAAGTACCCTCACCTTTTCAACTAGTCCTCAAGTATAAAATTTCGGGGACAAAATTTCTTAAGGGGGGAAGAATGTAACGACCCAAAATTTTTTAATAGTATATTAACTTACTCTTAACGATTTAATAGAGATGTTAATGGTTAATGCAGAAAGAGGAGTCGATGGATTCATCCAGTAGACTCGAACCTTATGAAGCCCACTTATCAGAGCTTGGGAAGGAGGTGGAATCTTTGGGCTTCACTTTGGACTAAGCCCAATCCGAACTCCAGTGTGTCAAGCTTGAACGGAAACGCCTATGGGATAAGTTCAAGTTAGTAGAGATTACTACTAGGGCAATGTTATCTGAGCCTCCCTCAAATTCTCTCACCATAGAACACCTTACACTTAGGTCATATGCTGTTGTTATAAGGGGATATGTGACGAGACCGTAGCTTCTTTGTGTAATCCTTTGGGATGAATAAATTGAGATTTATTCCTTTAATGAAGTTTATGAATTTTAAAATGTCCGGATAAATATAGTATGCATATTTTTTATGAATTTTAGAGAATTGATATTTTAAAAATGTTTATGTAAACCTTAAATAATTAATTATGTGTACTGATTTTCAAAAAATGGTCTTCCGCAAAAGTGTTCAGTAAAGAATTTGGAGTCTAATAAGATCAACTTAATTTTTGATGAATAGTAAATTATGAATAGTGATTTTATGCTTAGGATTAGTAATGTGACCAAATGGATTAGTAATCTCAGTTAAATAAAGTTTTAATATAATTTAGACACCTTGATTAAGTAATGTGATTCAATAAAATGGGTAAATAATGGTTTCATAAATTATTAGTCAAGTATTAGTTTTTTTGGGTGAATAGAGTTTTTTATTTATAAATTTAATTAAAAATATTTATAAAAATATTTTTATAAATTGGAATTTATTTTTGAACTTAGATCATCGATATTATGTTATGGTAATTTTTGGGGATTTTTCTGAAAAAAATGAATTTTTGATGAATAGTGAAAATACAGTTTTTAAGTTACGTTTGTTTAATGACATCATTAAATGATGTATTAAGTATTTAATCAATATGTTCAACTTATGAATATTAATATAAGGTATGAGGTGTCCCAATTGACCAATACCATGGGAAAAAACCATGGGCAAGCCCATGGTTTTTCCAAAACCACCAATGAGGTGTCCCTTGGCCATTAATGCCTTGTCCCCTCACTTTCTCTATAAATACCAAGCCATCCTCTCATAAATTAGACTCCAAAATAATCATCAACGAATTTATGGTCTCCTTACCTCCTAAGGAGTCCTCCCAAGGTGCCCTAAATCCTCTCAAGGTCCCATCCTTGGAGTTTTAAGAGTTACGTTTAAGGTAAGGTATCTGACCTCTCTCTTTCTTTTCAAGTAATCTCTTTCATGTAATTTCTTTTATGCTCCATGTTCTCATGTTGGAGGATGTTATTTTATATTCATATTACTTCCCTTTTTATTTTCATGTGATGAGATACCCCCTCTTTATCTCATAAATTCTTTTTAAGAATGTTTAAGTGGCGCCGTTAGGCTGCCGAATGTTTATGGGATTCTTTCACCCGTCTCATTTTTCAAAGTTCTACTTTCATATCAAGTATTTCAAGTTAATTTTTATTATGTTGGGTATGATCTCTATATCTATAATACATAACTTTTATGTTCATATTATGAGAGACCCTATTTTATCTCGTCAATTCATTTTTGTTGAAGTTTAAGTGACATCGTTAGGCTGTTGAATTTTCATAAGAGAAATCTAATTTTTGTCTTCCTTCCATTTTTTTCATTTCAAATGGTATGTCCTTCAAATTTCATTACCATGTCCATATATCCTTCATATTTGGTCCCTATAATTTTTTATGGGTCATTTATGAATGTTTTACCCATGTCCCCTCTCTTTTCAATGTTTTCTAAAACCCCAAAACATAGCCGTTATGCTGCAGAATTTCCGTCTCAAAATGTCTCTCCCTTTTTCTAAAGCTCTTTTATTTTATTAAGTGAATACTCAAAGAACTCTCTTCTATAAGGTTATTCACATATATACCAAGTTGTTCTATTTTAAATTCTTGGATTTACATACATGAGACCCGCTTTCCCTTTCCGTGGGTTTAAAGTGACATAAAGATCATATCTTTAAAGCAGTTTTAAAACGTTATGATTATGAAATGAAACCCATTTCTTTTATGATATATGGGTTGTTTATGAAATTATTGATGATGATATATGTGGCTCACATGATAATAAATACATTTCAAGGGTGCTCCCTGATAGCTCTCCAATGCATTGGGTAAAGACTTAATCTCTAGAGATGACTATTATTAACGACGCCTTGGTGAATAAACTTGGTAATTTTTAATGACACCTTAGGGATGGACCTTGGTGAAACAGAAATGATTGTCAATATTAAATGTTTTAGGCATATCTTCAAGTTATTAAAAATATTATATTTATTATGATATGACTCGTGATTTCTTTCTCATGCCTTAAAGTTCTTTTCATGACCTTATTGAAGTATCTCAAGTTCACATGTAAAATTTTTCTATTGTTTCCCTTACTGGGCCTTCTGATCACCCTTTCTTTTGATGTATGTCCCCAGGTTATGAGATGCAGTAATGAACCTAGGATGAACTTAATGATAAGCCTTTCAAGTGTTTAAGAAAAAAGTTTTATGTTGTTTTCATGTATTATGTTCCTGGTTTCCAAGACACTAAACCTTAAAGATCCTCAATTTTGTGTAATGTAATGAAAGTTTATGTTATAAAAAGGCAGGATACCCTAGGAAATATGTCACATTATCCCTTACTCTTCCCTATATGTACCCATTTCTCATACCATCTAGACTTACAACCCCACCTACCCATTTTAGGGTCATATACTGCACACACACACACACACAAGATCCATACACTCGGTAACACAAAGAATTAAATAAATCTATTTTGTTTTGTAGAATTCCACTAAGAATCTATGAAGGAAAACACATTATAGCCTTTTTAAAACACTTAAATAACTAAACTTTTTTTCCATAAAAAAGTAACCAAACATACATAATCACATGCATTTCATATAAGTCATGTGTTCCTGATATGATGCATAAACACACACCCTTCTGCCTTTACTAGTCAAGAGTTAAAATATAATTCAAATAAATATCAAAATAAAAATATTTTAGAAATAACAAAACTATAGCAGTGAAAACCCAAAACAACATTCTAAACCCTAGTAGCATGGGATTCCCCTAAATAGGAGTTATTTACTCACCTATATAGTGTTTATTTAGAAGTCTTTTCCATACTAAACATCCAACCACCATGCTTATATAATAAAATATCAACCTTCTTTGATACTACATTATAACAATCAAGACCTTGATCTGATACTACTTCGTAGCGTTCCATATTGTCACACCAAAACAATTAATTGACCAATGGTTCCATGCGACCTTAGGCATGCATCCCCATATGCTAGATACTTTTGAATAGTTTTAAAGGTATAAGGTGATTTCATGGGGAGACTATACCCTCATACGCAAGAAACCATAACAATATTGGAAGCAAAAACAATATCAATGAACCAATACCTTATAATAACAATGGAAACAAACATGAGATGAAACAAGTGTTAAAAAATAAATATCAATAATTTCATGCAAGTGAAACAAAGGTAAAATGGATTTATCATAGGCTGATTATATTTATACATATAAAATTTTATAAAATAACAACTCCAATGGGACACTAAGGAACCACCTAGTCTTTCTCCCAAAATATAACCATCAACAGCCCCTATATATTTATGAAACCACTAGTTATTATGATTCAGCCATAGGGACCTTCCCTTTTCCATGTCATGATACATGAAGTCTGTATGAATCCTAGAGGGCCCAAATAATATTCCACTCCAACATTTTCCCTATATAATATCCACACATATATAAGTGCATGTGTGGTGCATTGCATGATAACTAGAAAGTAAAAAACCCTACTCTACCTCATGATTAATAATCCATAACTGAGAAACCTACCTACTTTGGCTGGTGTTAGAATGGGTTGATGTACCCATAGTATGAACATATCCCAAGGGAAAATGATCAATCCCCATCATCTCATAAGTTAGGAAAAAACCGATCACCATACTCATTACCTACCAGTAAGTTATGAATCACTGAAACCATGGTCCAATAACCATTCATCAAAAAATTTGGATCAACAAAATTGAGGGAATACCATATATGGTGAGCATTCCACTCCAAATTGTTGATCATAGTCACCACCCAAAACCGCATGCACAAATTCTATGGTGTATCCCTCCTCTAGTCCAGTGATCAAAATCACCACCTTAAGTCACACATCTATGTAGGATCCTTCTAAAAATTTGATGGCCAATACCACTCTATCTCATGTACACACATACCCAATAGACCAATATCCAATGATGTGTGGAAATACCAACCTCATACGACCATCAACCTGGAAAACCACCATCAACCAATCATCAGTGAATAAAATTTCACTGATACACTATACCAGTGAGCCACATCTCTATCCAGCTATAATCATTCTAACAAGTACCATCAATCATAAGAACAAATCTCCAACCATGTTCGGTTCTATTAACCACCATTCATCACACCTCGAAAATTCTCAACCTAAACCATAAATACCCACTTTATAAAACCCCTTAGGCTACCTATAATATACCTTAAATACATCATTTTCCCCCTATTCTAGCCTCTCTCACACTCCTTTCATGATCATTAGTCACATAGTGAAAAACACATATATAACAGTGGAAGTATCTAGAAACTACACACCAAGACTAAGAAGAATCTTTCTCATTTCATACCATCATCTAATTCAACACTAATATGAATAAATTTATAAACCTAGCATAAAAAATCAAATTTATCTGAAAACAATTTAGTGATTAATAAATAGAGATAAAAATATATAACATACATAATAGGATTGATATCTATACCCATGATGATCACATAGAACCAAGAGTTCTTTGATCAAACCCTAAATGGATGATATCCCACTTAGGTATAAAGAGAGAAATGGGGGGGATATGAGAAGGGTTGTGTATCCTTGGATAAATAAAATGGGGTTTTTAACTCATTTAACATTTTAAATAAATTAAGTAATATTTAAAAAAAGATCCATGGACCTATTTATTACCCATCCATCCTCCATTTGGTACCCATACCAGGTTTATTGGGTGGTTTATGGACCTCAAAAATCCACTCCTACTCCACTTGGGCACTCAATGTACCTGATACCAGTCCAGTAGGTACCTATTAGAATCTATCTTCAAAGATAGATATCTCAAATTGGTGTTTTACCACTCTCTCTCATGGTGTTTTCATGATCAAAAACACTTATTTATATTTCTAACAATTTCATTGAGTTATTTTTAATTATATCTTGTAAAATCCAATTCATGTACTTAATGGTATTATTAGAGATCTAAAATATAATTCAAAAGGATTCTTTTTGATCTTGATAAAGACTTTGACATATCTTAATTCACGGTTCAAGATCATGGAATCAAGTTTTAATATCAATAGAAGGATTTGGAAGGAAGAAAGTTTTACCTTGAATGAATATGGAGTAGTATAGGCAGAAACAACTAGTCGGTGTTAGGATTTAGTAATCCAGTGTCATGTGTCTAGAATATAAGTTATGTAGAAGACCCAATATCTAGTTGAGGGTGAATGAAGAAGTTCCCTCATTTGGATGGAGTCCACTTGCTAGCTGATGTAGGATCACAGACTAGCTCGTACTAGTTCTAGAAGTGTTGTGATCTCTAGGTTGTCCACCTTCTACCTAGTGGAAGATACCAGAAATTTGGTGGCACCGAGAAAACTAGTATGAGGGTGTATTTAATAATGGTAAAATTTAAATTAAATCAAAATTCTTATAATTCAATTACCTATATGAATTCTAGATATTTCCTAGACCTTTTGGAGCCTAATAATGGAGTAACATGGAGTCTTAAAAACTCATTGTGGATTTGAGAAACACTTGCAATAAAATTTGAAAAAAAACTCACACTAATTATCAACAATTTTAAAAATCATTACATAAAAAATGCAACATCCAATCTCATTCTCCATCAATATCAAAGGCTCTCCACCTAAATCTTTTCTCCTTATCTCTCATCCTAAATTTTATCTATCCTTATAAGTGATTTAGAGAGTGGAATTGTAACAGGTCAAGTAGACCTTCTACTTCTCATCACCTTCTTCAATAGGTTCTCACTACCATAAAATTTTGTGATAGGTTCCTTGCCTACCGATGAAGCTCAAGAGGGTGCTCATAAACCATAATTACGAGGTATGTACTTATTGATCACCACCAATATCAGGGGGGAAATAACATAAACTTTTCACCTAAAGGGTAAGACATAGGGACTCACATAGATCTATTGTTAAACTCATTTATCAAACTATGTTTGATCTCTCATTTATTTTTGACATTACATAATTTAATATTTGATATGCAAAATTTAATAAATTTGATTCGTCTTTTTTCCATTATTCTTACTCAATTAATCATTATTATAATTAATTTTATAATACAGATTGAATTTATCAAATGAATCACATTATTGATATTATCACTTTATTTATTTATCATATCAGTATCGTTTGATTTTTATAGATTTTCTATTTGTTTTAATTTTTAAAAGAAAAATTCACCCCTTCCATTTACTGTGACTAATGATTGATATCATAGGAATCATTTTATTTTTATAAAAAAGGATTTTTTATTCAAAATTGTGTTTATTTTTTTTAAAATATTAATTTATTTAAAAGTTAAATATTTTTATGATGACATTAATTCTTTTTCTATTTCTCTTATTTTTTTATGGTTCTTATTATTCATATTGACCAAATCATATGAAAACCTTTCATAGTAGTATGAGTTAACCTTTTTGGAAAATGTTTTTTCTTGAATATGTTCCAACTAAGGAACATATAGATAAGTGGACTCAAAATGATGTTAAAAACTTTGAACTTAATAGAAAATATATGAACACTTTATATTTTGGTCTTAATTGAAATGAATTTAATCATGTTTTTACAAGTAAAAGACTCATAAAATGTATAAATTGATAGAAGTTACCCATAAATGAACCAATAAAGTATAAGAAACTAGACTGGAAATTTATAAGAAATATTTTTTGACCTTTTATATGAATCCTAAGGAATACATCACTAGTATGTTTACACGGTTTATTGATATTTTTAATGGTTGAAAGTCTCCTGGTGAGGATTTGTCTATAGAAACCCTAGTGAAAAAATATTATGGGTCTACCAAAAAATTGGTAACCCAAATTCACAGCCATAAAATAATTGTGGGATGTAAAGAAAATAGTGTTTAAAGAACTTATCAAATACGTAATGATTTATGAAATTATATTGAATAAATAAGATTAAAATGAGTCTAGTGAATTAAAAGATACGAAGAAAACCATTTCCTTCAAAGATATCAATGATGATTCATATGGAGGGGAAGTTCAAGATTTTTCTCAACTTAGCAAAAACATGAATAATTTATTTAAGAAGAATAAATTTTCCAATAAAAACAAAAAAGAAAATTAAAAAGTAGAACCCAAAGTGACATGATATGAATATAAGAAAAATGTCACATCAAGATGGAATGACTTGTTTATAAAAAATAAAATTAAAGAAAATAAACAAGGTAAGAAGTCTCTCGTGGTTTTAACAAGGAGTGTAATAAATGAATCCATGGATTAAACTTCATTAACCTCTTCAAGTGGATCAAGTTATAAGTTCCTTATAGAAAATATTTATTAATAAATTGAGGTTAGTACCCCTCTTCATATTTTCTCCTCTTCCACTTTTTCTCCCAATTCATCCTCTTATTTTTCTTCCTCTTGGACCTCATGTAACCTTAACTATGACGACCTAAAATAAAAATTTTATCTACTCAAATATAGTTTTCATAAACCATTTTCATTATATATAGAACCTGATTAGAAATAAAAGAAATATCATAATGAAAAATAAAATCTAAAAAAGGGGTCTTCTATTCAAGGAAAAAGAATAATTATCCCTGAAAATTGAGAATCAATAAGATGTTAATAAATTAAAATATACCATTAATGTAAGAAACTAGATCTTCTTTTCAGTTATGTTTTTCCTTTCTGGTTTTTTTTTGAGAAAAAGATGAGTTTTTGGAAATTTCAAGAGTACATGTTGTGTACTTTAAGTACATGTTGTGTACCTGGTTACTGTGGGTGACCATGTACTGGCTATGTAATGGACGAGTACATGGATATGTGTGGTGACCTGAAGACTACCTAAAGCAGAGGCCAAAAAAAGCAAGTACACGTCATGTACTTTGAAAATACACACTGTGTGCGTTTTTTCATTAAACGGACTAGGGTCATGTCTAACCAAAAAAACCCTTTTTCTCTTCACCCATCTCATCCAGGAGAGACTATATGACCAAGGATCTTTGCCGATCCCCTGAATCACCATCCGTTATCTGAATCAATCGACACCGATTGTGTTGGAATTGCCACGGTGAGTTCTTCCTTCTTCTAGAACTTCATCTCTTGATTTCTCCTCTCTCACGAGTTATCCTCTGTTCAACGTTTTTAACATTTTTGTAGATATATGACGTTCTAGGCTGATTCAAGGCCTGAGGTTCACGTATATTGATCTCACGATTCCCAGGTAGGTGGTTTTTTCCTTTCTATAGTTAGTCTTTTAATTTTATGTGCAAAAGTTCCCAATACGCAAGAACGGGGTATTGCATTTTTATGGTTTTATCCCTGTTATTACCTACTATGACTTGTTTGTTTGGATATAGGTTAATTTTTGTGAATAGGGTTAACCTTTCCATGCTATGGATATTTTCCCCATGTTTTCGTATTTTTGACCGTTTGTTCTAGATTTTCTTATTGGTTGTTGCCTTTGTTTCCCATGCCTAGTATTGTTAGGATGGAGTGATTATTATCTAACATGCTATGATATGCTATAAATTATTTAGTAAAGTAGTTAATGAGTTTTACTTTGGATTCCACATATCATCTGTGCACGATTGACCTACATAGGGTCATGGGAACCTGGTGTAGAATACCATAGGGATAATGGACGTTGAGGGCTTCTCCAGAGTGTCTATTTTTTTATTACGTTGTAATACCATAAGGGGGATGAATGTAAGTGCTCTATCAGAGTGTTTTTAGTTCCTATATATGGGCCAAAAGGGAATTGGATGATTAGTTCTTCTTAAGAGTTCCTATTAGTTACTGATATGAGACTAAGGGGGAGTTGATGGTGAGTTCTTCCTCAGAGAGTTTGTGCTAAGGCTAAACCAGAGGGGTTAGACTGTGTGTACTTCCCATAGGATTACTTGTGTTTTTTTGGTTGAACCAAAGGTGTTAGGATGTGAGTACTTCCCAGAGGGTTACCTTCTTTTGATTAGATACTTATATGATATATAAAAATGAATTCAATTGAATTTGTAGGATCGTTACTATGTGTAATTCCTTGTCTACTGCTTCATTTTGTGTATTAAATTTTGTATATATTCACTGACTGTTAGGAACAGATCTTTGGGTGGTTTCCTACTAAGATTCGTCTCACACCCTATTTGGGTCATGCTTTTGGGCCCAAACATATTATATTGTTTTAGGTCTAGATAAGGGAAAGCAACCTTCTACTTCAGGTACTTAATTGTTGTGGAGCTGGGGATCATAGGACCAAGATGAGGCTTGCGATGATATAGAGCTATTTACTTTCTTTTATTTTGTTCTTGGGTTTAGTACTATATTCTAGCATTGTGATTTGTTTGGATTCATTCCTAGAAATATGTATCATGCATCATTTATATATGTGTACTCCAGTTATTACTTTCAGTCTTCCACTGATTACTATTGTATGGTGTTATTACTGCTTCTGTTATTGCTTTCTGTTTTACTTCCGCTATGTTACTCTGCCAATAAGGGAATAGTTTCCCCACTATCACACACAAGGCTCTCTCTTCTATTACGCAACCTCTGGAATTCGGGGAAATGCGCTTGAGGCCATGTCACCAACTGGGTACAGAGTGTCTCTGGGAGACTTCCAAAACTGGGATGTTACAATGTGGTATCAAAGGCAGGTTCTTTTCTTCTTGACTTACTGTTTGGATCCTATATCTAGGGATAGGCAGGAGTAGGTACTTGGTAATAAGTTTTCTCCTGGGAGTAGCTAACCCATCTATAAGGAAAAGGCAATTTACATCATATATTGAGATTATTTTGGTTTTGCAATTTTACAATTGATTTGATTTCACCATTAGGTGATTCACATGTATTAGGATGTTATCGTTGATGTTATTGATGTTCTATTTCTGTTTCAACCCGATGATATGAGGGTATTCCATATCATGCATCATATAGGAACTAACTAGAGATCACATATCATTCATTCTTGCCATGACATTTAGGGTGCATTAGTGATTGCATGTTGTTGTGATAGGTTTCGTGCGAGATATGAATGTTGTTGTGATATATGACTTAATAGAATACCTGTTATTTGATAGGGTATTGAATTGTGTAAAGGCGTAGTTTGAATGAATGCCAAACATTGGTTCTTGAGGTGTTATGGGCCCTCATGGACTGGAATTTGGTGGATCATTGCTCTGTTATGTTTATATATAACATTTATAAGATTCCAAGATTTGATTCGCAGGGAGTGTGGGCCCTCATAGATCAGAATTTTTCACTTTAATGTTAATTTCAGTGTTTTTTTGGGTTCTAGAGTAGTTTCTGAGGCTTAATATTTGGAAGAACCCAGAATACATGACGTTTAATGATGAATACATGCCATGTGTACTTCTGTTCAGGAAGGAAATGTTTTTCTTTAGTACACGTCGTGTACCGTATGTACACGCCGTGTGGTCTCAAACTGTGTCACTGACTGTGTGGGCAGAGAAACGAGGTTGAGAAATCTTTAGTGGGACACACCATGTACTAGATGTACCTATCGTGTTTAATAGACCATGCGTCCACCCATGTGACTAATGACACGGATGGAAAAAACATAAGTTATATATGCCGTGTCAACATTTAACATGCCGTGTAGTATAAACCTTGTATCCAGCCATGTAACGAACAACACAGGGTATTAGAATCCTTATAGTACACGTCGTGTCCATCTGTAACACATCTTATAGAGTGAGCCATGTAACTGGCCATGTGACGAACAACACGGGTCGGTGAAGTTCATCTAGTAAACGCAGTGTCTAGCGCTAACACACTGTGTAGTCTTGTTTAAAGAGAACCATGTGGTTTTTCTATATAGAAGAACTTGGATAGGGGAAGAGGATTCAAGTACACACAGTGTGTTAGGACAACACGTCGTGTGTATGGGGTGTTACGTATCCTGGGTTGAAAAAATTACACGTCCATTTTAAGGCTTAAGGGAACACACCGTGTGGGAATTATACATGTCGTGTATCCATGTTTTAAAAAAATTGAATGCTTTATATCTTCGAGAAACTGGAGAGGCCTCCAGAGAGGATTGTGAATCTATCTATGTATATACTTCGGAACTCCATCAAGAGATGGTGGGATGTGATCTCACAGGTAGGACTCCAGCAAGTTATGGCATGGGATGAGTTCTAGCATGCCTTTTATGACTACTTTTACCCAAATACTTTGAGGGTTGATCGAGATCGAGATTTCATGAGTCTGGAGCAAGGTACTCTTTCTGTTATGGAGTATTCTTCTCGCTTCACTAAGCTGCAGCTCTTCACTCCTATCCTAGTAGGTGATGAGTTATTCCTGGAAAGGAAATTTAAGGATGGTCTCAGGCATGGCATCCGATCTCAGGTGAACATATTTAGGTTGACTTCCATCACTTTTATAGTCAACCAAGCGCTGATAATGGAGTGTAATCTGAGGGATTCTGGAGCTGTGAGCCAAGATGAGTTGGAATCTAGATTTGTCATCCCTCCCACTGATAGTAGGAAGCACCGTAGGGAGTCTACACGTGGGGATCTGAGGAGGCGGGACACTTCTTTTGGCAGGCAGGTGATGTGCTACAAGTGAGAGAAAAGTGGGAATACGAGGCCACATTACCCAAGAGACCTAGTGGAGTGCCAATCATGTGGAAGGATGGGTCATCTTTAGTGCTTCTATCAGATCTTCTCACCATAATCTGGTGATACAGGTTCTTCTATGACTCCTCATTTGGGAGCATCCCCACTAGTTTCCCACCAATCTAGGAACTAGAGTTAATCTGGACATTCAGGTTGAAGGAGAGGTCATGGTCATGGTAGCCAGTTGCCTTGATTTTAGAGACAACAGGGTGGATCAGCTCAGAGTGGTCAGGCAGGGTTATAGGGCCCCAGTGCAGATAAGAATTTTGTAGTGGTGCAGACCCAGCAGGAGCAGGATCCTGAACCCTCTACCATTCGAGGTATGATCCTAGTTGCCTCAGTTTTATCTTCTTCTATTTTTGATACATTAGATTCCCATATCTTTATATATGTTGCATTTTTGGAGATCCTTAGGCTCAAAATCTTTCCTTCTGCTAATATCTTGACGTTAGACACTCTGATGGGGACTAGAACGACTAGTGTACGTCGGTGAAAGGAGTTCCCTTTAGAGGTTGGTGGGTGTCACTTCTTATGGGACCTTTATTTCCTATAGATGATAGGCTATAATGTCATTCTTGAAATGGACTGGTTAGTTCCCTTATAGGCATTTATCGATTGCTATCGTTGTTGGGTGAGTTTCACATCACTAGAGGGTGGATCGTTTCTTCATAAGGGAAAATGGGATGTCCAGGAAAGTAGAAGCATCATGGGTTGTGAGGAGATACATCACATTTTTCTATTCTATACCTGGATGATCGGGGGACTTCATAGATGTAATTCTTCTATTGTTGGATCATTTTAAGGATGTGTTTCCAGAGGACTTTTCAGGTTTTCCTCTAGAGCAAGAGGTGGAATTTTCGATTGAGCTTGTTCCAGGAGTGGCACCAATGTCTATTTATCCTTATAGGATGGCTACACCTAAGTTTCAGGAGCTCATGAAGCAGTTGGAGGAGTTTTAGGAAAAGGGTTTCATATAACCCAATACTTATCCTTGGGGTTCACCTATCATGTTTGTGAAGAATGTGGACTACACTCTCAGACTTTGTGTGGATTATCAAAAGTTGAACCAGTTGACAGTCAAGAACCGATACCCCTTACCGAGGATTGATGATCTATTTCATCAGCTTTGAGAAGCCCAGGTGTTCTCTAAGATTTACTTGAGGTCTGGTTACCATTAGTTGCATGTTAGAAAATCATATGTACCTATTATAGCCTTTTGTAGAAAGTATGGTCTATACGAGTAAGTGGTCATGTTGTTCGGTCTCACGAACGCACCTATAGTTTTCATGGCGCTAATGAACCGAGTGTTCCATCCATACTTATATTCTTTCTTGGTAGTCTTCATGAATGATATCTTGGTGTAATATCACACTTGATATGACCATGACACACATCTTAAGATTGTTTTGAGTATAGTAAGATAATATCAGTTATATGCTAAGCTGTCAAAATGCCACTTTTGGATGGACCAGATTCACTTCTTGGGTCATGTTATCTCAGAGACAGGAGTATTAGTATACCCATAGAAAGTGAGTGTAGTAGTTTCCTAGGGTAATTTGAATAATTTCTTTGAGGTATAGAGTTTTTTAGGGCTTAATGGTTACTACATACATTTCATATAGGACTTTTCATGCTTACCATCACCACTGACAGGTCTGACTAAGAAGGGTGTGAAGTACTTGTTGTCTGATTCTTGAGATTCATCCTTTCAGGAGATGAAAGGGAGGTTGATTTTAGCACCGATACTAGTTCTTCCAGAGACAGGAAAGAGCTATATTGTGTATTGTGATGAATCAGGTATCAGGCTAAGAGCAGTGCTTATGTAGGGAGAAGGACTCATTACATACGGGTCTCGACAGTTGAGGCCACATGAGAGAAATTACTCGACACACGATCTCGATTTGGCTGTAGTTGTTCATGCTTTATGTTGTTGGAGGCACTACCTATTGGGAGATAATTTTATGGTTTTCACCGACCACAAAATTCTCAAGTATATCTTCACTCAGTGTGAACTGAATTTGAGACAATGAAGGTGGGTTGAGTACCTTCAGTCTTTTGACTTTGAGATTGCCTACACGCCTGGGAAGGGAAATGTAGTGGATAATGCATTGAGCTAGAGGAATCAGGTACATATAGTTCAGGAGGCCAACAGTGAGTGGAAGCTTATGTCCCTATTCTCTGAAATGCATTTGGAGGTGTAAGAAAGATAGGGGCAGACATTTCTATCTTATATAGTTGTTACCTCTACTCTTCTTTATTGAGTGAGAATGAGGCAGCTATCAGATTCAGAAGTCCTAGTCCTACGGGAGAGTGTGTCAGGAGAGGACCATATTCTTGGATATACAGTAGGTGAGGACAAGATCTTGCATTTTCATAGATGTGTGTGGGTGCCAGCAGACATATGCAAGGAGCTGATTCAAGACTTTCATCCCTCGGTTTGGGTAGTTCATCCCGGTGTCACCAAGATGTATTGAGATCTACACCGTCAGTATTGGTGGCCAGGTATAAAGAGAGATATTGCTAGTTTTTTCATGAGGTGTTCCACCTATTAGCAGGGGAAGGTAGATCATCAGTGACTAGTAGGGATTTTGTAGTAGTTACCCATTTCTGAGTGTAAATGGAATGATTTCATGATTGATTTCGTGACAGGTTTTCTGAGGTTTCCTTGAGGGAATGATGTAGTTTGGGTTTTCATTGATAGACTCAAGAAGGATTCTCACTTCTTTCCAATCAAGGAGAACTTCAGTGTAGATGAGCTGTGAAGGTTGTAAATTAGAGATATTATATTTCTACATGGGGTTCCACACTCCATTTTTTCAGATAGGGATGTATGTTTTACTTCTCGGGTCTGGTAGGGACTTTAGAGAGCTTTGGGTACACAGGTACTTCTGAGTACATCTTACCATCCCCAGACAGAGGGCTAGTCTAATCGTACGATTTAGGTGCTTGGGGACATGCATCAAGCATGCATCCTAGATTTTAGAGGTTCGTGGGAGAAGCACATACCTCTTGTGGAGTTTTCCTACAATAATAGTTTTCAAGAAACTATTCATATGGCACCTTTTGAGGATTTGTACGGTAGGCCATGCCAATCACCCTTATGTTGGATGGAGTCAAGAGAGGAAGCTATGCTGGGACCTCTTCTTGTCCAAGAGACCACAGAGAAGATTGAGTTGATTCGGAAGAGTATGGCTACTGCACAGTCACGATAGAAGTCTTATACTGATCGACGGAGATGACTTGTGAAGTTTGAGGTCAGAGATCAGGTTTTCTTGCATGTCACACCGAGGATAGTAAACAGGATGATTAGGAAATAGGTTAAGCTTTCACTGAGATACATAAGGCTATTTGAGGTGTTAGGGAGAGTCAGGATGGTTGCCTATCAGCTACAGTTACCTCAGAGGTATCAGGCTATGCATAACGGCTTCCACATTTCTCAGCTCCATCATTACTTGTCAGACCCATATCATGTTTTCAAACCCAAGGAGGTTAAGCTCGAGGTGGACACCTCGTTCGAGGAGCATCCTATTTGGATTATTGATCATAATATGAAGGTTCTCTATGGCTAGTTTGTTCCTTTGGTACGAGTGTTATGGAAACACGGGTGAGTACATGATGAGACCTTGGAGAGGGAGGCCGATGTACGATCACAGTGGCCAGAGCTATTTGAGGATTCTTCTTTTATGCTTCCTTTATAGGGAAATTCAGGGATGAATTTATTTAAGGGGGAAGTTTGTAAGAAACTGGAACTTCTTTTCATGTCTGTTTTTCCTTTCTGGTTGTTTTTGAGAAAAAGAGGAGTTTTTGGAAATTTTAAGAGTACACGCGGTGTACTTTAAGTAAATGTCATGTACCCTATTTCCAAATGTGACAATACATTGGTCATGTAATAGCTGAGTACATGGTTGTGTATGGTGACCTAGCGACTACCTAAATCAGAGGTTGGAAAAGGTAAGTACACACTGTATACTTTTAAAATACACAATGTGTACTTTTTTTTCATTGAACGGACCAGGGACATGTCTAATCGACAGAACCCTTTTTCTCTTTTTCCATCTCATCTAGGAGTGATTGTACTACCACAGATCTTCACCAATCCCCTGACTCTCTTTCTATTCTCTGAATCGACCACCATCGATTATGTTGTAATCACCACGATGAGTTCTTCCTTCTTCTAGAACTTCATCTCTTGATTTTTCTTCTCTCGCGAGTTATCCACGGTTGAAAGTTTTTAACATTTATGTAGATCTAAAACATTCTTGGGTGATTCAAGGCCTACGATTCATGTATATCGATCTCACAATGCTAAGGTAGGTGGTTTGTGCCTCTTTGTATTTAGTCTTTGAATTTTATGTGCAAAAAATCCCAATACCCAAGAACGAGGTATTGCGTGTTTATGGTTTTAGCCCCGTTATTACCTACTATGAATTTTTGGTTTAGATATAGGTTAATTATTGTGAATAGGGTTAAATTTTCCATACTATGGATGTTTTTCCCATGTTTTCTTGTTTTTGAAGGTTTGGTCTAACTTTGCCTGTTGGGTGCTGCCTTTGTTTCCCATGCCTAGTATTGTTAGGATGAAGTGATTATTATCTGACATGCTATGATATGCTATATATTTTTTATCCAAGTAGTTCTTCAGGTTTACATAGGATAACACGTATAATTTGTTCTCTATTTTCTTACACAGGGCTGTGAGAACCTGGTGTAGGAGACCATAGGAAGAATGGACATTGAGGGATTCTCCAGAGTGTCTATTTTTCTGTTACGTTGTGAGACCATAAGGGGGATGGACGTAAGTGCTCCCTCAGAATGTCTGTAGTTCCTCGATGCGGGCCACATGTGGAATTGGACGTTGAGTGCTTCATCATATTTTCTTTTAGTTACCGATACGAGACTAAGGGGGAATTGATGGTGAGTGCTTCCATAGAGAGTTTGTGCTAAAGATGAACCAGCAGGGTTAGACTGTTTGTACTTCCTAAAGGGTTAATTGTGTTTGTTTGGTTGAACCAGAGGGTTTAGGCTGTGAGTACTTCCCAGAGGGTTTCCTACTTTTTATTAGCTACTTTCTTGATATATAAAAATAAATGAAATTGAATTTTTAGTATTTTTACTATGTGTCCTTCCTTGTCTACTGATTTATTTTGTTTATTGCCTGCCTTATATATTCACTGACTGTTAGGCACATATCTTTGGGTGGTTGCCTACTGGGATTCATCTCACACCCTATTTGGGTGATTCTTTTGGGTATAAATATATTATATGGTTGTAGTTATAGATAAGGGAAATCACCCTTCTACTTCAGGTACTTGATTGATGTGGAGTTGGGGAGCATGAGACCAAGATGAGGCTTGCGATGTTGTGGATCTGTTTACTTAATTTTCTTTTGTACTTGGGTTTAGTAATGTATTACAGCACTGTGATTTGTTTGTCTGCTTTCCTAGACATATATATCATGCATCATTTATATATGTGTTCTCCTGTTATTACTTCCATTCTTCCACTGATTACTGTTGTATGGTGTTATTACCACTTATGCTATTGCTTTCGATTTTAATTTTGTGGTGTCACTCTTCAAATGAGGGAATAGTTTCCCCACTATCACACCCAAGTCCCTCATTGCTAGTCAGCAGCCTCTAGTGTACAGGGAAATGTGCTTGAGGCCATGTGACCAACTGGGTATGGGGCATCTCTAGGTGTCTTCTAGAACTAGGATGTTACAATTAAAGACCTCAAACTCACTCTATCCACTTTACTCAAGGTGAATATACTCTAAATAAATTTTTGAACTCTTAAATACATGAAAAGAAAAGGGTTGTTCATGGTTTCTCAAATCTTGAAAGCACCTCAAAAAATCCATCGAAAATCAATTTTATTAAAGGTTTCTCTCAATATAATTTTTTTAGTTGTTGTAAACTAATTGAAAATTTAGTTTATGAATGTAATTTAAAGAATTCTCAATATGGAAGACAAAAATAATTTCATAGTTTATCCTATATTTCTAAAATAAAAAATCAAACTAAACAAATCTGGATACCTAAATCATTATTGGATGACATTAGCAGACCCAAGTTCAAAGGGGTAGAAAAACCTTTAGTCGTTTGATTTTTTTGGAAATGTTTCTTTAGAACAAAAAAAAGAAACACTATGGTACCTCTATAGTGGTTTCTCAAGACACATGTGTGGTGACCTCTCCAAATTCAGTCAAATCGATAAATTTAAAAGTCGTAACATCACCTCTAGCAATTACTCTATGGGTAAGATAATCAGTGATGGTACCATCAGTTTCTCTAACATAACTATTATTAAAAATGTTTTATTTGTCAAATTCTTATAAAATAAATTTATTATAATTAGACATTTTTTGTGGAAGTTTTAAAATTTCTTTTAAAAATGGTTTTTTAAAGTTTTTAACTCAAAATAAATACTTTTATTTAGGATTTTTCTATTTCAAAATTTTTATACTATCAATTTAATATCTCTCTTTATCCAAAACATAAAATTATTGAGTGAAAAAGTTAGTGATTTGTGGATTTTTCATTTACAACTTGGTCATTATAGCACAAACTCACTTGTAAAACTCAACCATTATCAACTAGCATGAGATCTACCCAAAATGTATTTCAAAGATGACATGGTTTATGAAGAATTACAATATGCTAAGTAACGCAAATATTCTTTTTAAATTTAAAAAAGGAATTTGTAATTATAAATATAATAAATTAATTCATCTTGATTTATTCATAAACTATCAAATTAAAAGTCTCATAGTTAAATCCTATACTTTTTGTAATTATTTATTACTTTACAAGATTCAATTTGGGTTATTTATTATCTCATAAAAGTGAATCTTAAAAATCCTTCATCATATTTTCTAATTTTTTCTTAAAATTAAAATTTTTTTAAAATTTTTTATATTCAAAGTGATCATGGGGGAGAATTTTACAAAATAGAATTTGAAAATTTATATTCTTCTCAAGGATATAATCATTATTTTTCTACTCCTTTAACCCATCAATAGAATGGGGTAGTACATAGATGAAATCAAACTACCTATGAAATTGATCAAAATATTTTAAATTAATTTAATTAAACTCAATATTTTTTTGGATGGGGTTGTGAATACAATTTGTTTTATCATTAATCATGTTCTTTTTAGACCTTCTCTCAAAAACACCACTTATGAAATTTGTAAAAAAACCAGAGTCATCTTTTTTAATTTTTCTGATACAAATATTTTATTCTAAACACTAAAGACAATCTTGGAAAAAAAAATTCAAAAATAGATGAAGGTACCTTTCTTGGGTACTCCAAATCAAGCAAGCCATATTGGGTATTTAAAAAAAGGACTATAATAATGGAATAATCAATTCATATTTTTTTTATAAAAATTTACCAAAATATATTTCTCAAAAAGTTTTTGAAAATGATGTTTTCACTTTAATTGGTCCTTTTAAATATAAATAAATTAAATAATAACAATAATCTACTTTAAGTTCATTACCAAAATATTATAAAAAAACAAAATACCATTCCATCAAAAAAATTATTGGAGATTTACAAGTGATAATTTATACTAGAAGTTCATTATTAAATAAGGTTGAATGCATTTCCTTGTCTCTCAATTAGATCTTAAAAGTATAAATGATTCCCTTGATGATGAAAATTGGTTTATTAACATATAGGAGAAACTAAATCAATTCTCTTGGAATGATGTATAAAATCTCATGGAAAGACCTAATTATCATCCCATCATAGGATCTTAATATATTTTTAGGAATAAGTTAGATGATGTTGGTAATATAACTAGGAATAAATATCATATAATTTCACAAAAGTTATGACAAAGAAGAATGAATAGACTATGGTAAAACCTTTTCACTTCTTTCTCATTTGGAATCCATCAGTGTCTTGTTTCTATTCACCTTTAAATTTAATTTCAAACTATTTCAAATGGATATCAAAAGCACTTTTTAAATTATTTTATTAGAAAAATTATTTTATGGAAAATTTTATTTTATTAAAAAAAAATTGGGAACAACCTCCTAGAATTGAAAATAATGGGTTTCTAAATCATATTTTTAAAATTAAAAAAAGATATTTATGATTTTAAAAAATACCATCAGGCTTGGTATGAACATTTATTAGCTTTATTTTATCAAATGGTGTTAAAATAGGATAATTTTATTAAACTCTTTTTCCAAAAACACATCTCAAATGTTTTGTAACTTGTATAAATTTAACTTGATGATGTGATTTCCATCTCAAATAATGAATCACTTTATTTTTAATTTTTTGATTTAATGAAAAAATAATTTGAATTTAGATTTATGGGTGAACTCAAATTCTTTCTCAGTTTTCAAATTTCTCAAAATAATGGTTGTATTTTTTTTAAACCAAGGAAAATACCCCAATGAACTCTTAAAATGATTTGTCATGGATCAGTATAATAAAATTTTTAATCCAATTAGAACAAATTGTAGGCTTATACTAGATAAAGTTGGTAATTTTGTTGACACCAATATTTATAGTAGTATGATTGGTAGTCTACTTTGTCTTACAGTGACCCATCATGACATCATATTTTATTTTTATATTTGTTCTTATTTTCAATAAAATCCAAAGTAATTTCATTTCAAATTGGTTAAAATGATTTTTAATTTTTTAAAAGAAACTAAAAATCATGGTTAGTTTTATCCAAAAGGAACTTATTTTGAATTAATTAGTTTCTTTGATGTAGATTTTAGAGGATGCCAACTTTCTAGTAAAATTACAACTGAGACATACCAGCTTCTTAGAAAATCCCTTGTCTCGTGGATTAGTAAGAATCCAAACTCAGTTTCTCCTTCTATAACCAAATTAGAATACATATCCACTAGGATTTTTTGCACCAAAATAATATGGATGAAACACTCTCCTTGACTTTAGGCTTATACATGACCATATCCCTGTTAAGTGTGATAATAATAGTGCTATTAATATTTCAAAAAATCCTATCAAGAACTGTCTCACTAAAAAATTGACCTTAATCACCATTTTATAAGATATCACTTCCAAAATGGTCATATCTTATTGGATTTTTTTAATAATAAATATCAAGTTTCTGATATTTTCACTAAACCTCTTGCTCTTGACTGTCTGGATCTCTTTATATGTGAATTAGGAATGGTATACTTGTGATGCACTTTATTTAACCTTGATTAAATTGAGTAATCTTTTCAAAATTTATTTATTTTTAAAATATATATTTATCTTTCTATAATCTCTTGGTTATGGTACCTTTATCTCACTTGTGTTATCATTTGAGGGGCAACCTTATCTCTTAATTCAGAAATTTTTCTTAAGATAGACTTTTGTTTTAAAAATTACCTTTTAATATCAAAAAAATTATCTTATTTTTTAAATTTAAAATATTATTTTCTATAATAATTAATTTTTACTATAACTTTACTATTTTTAATCATTTAATATAAAAATATTTTTAAACTTTAAAAACACATAGTATATTGTTTTTTAATATATCTTTAAATTATTTTCAAAAATTATATGATCAATTATTTATATATGCACTCTTATTTTTTAAAAAATATTTGTTTTATCTATTTTAAAGGATTATTAATTAAGATCAAAAATTCTATTTATACTTGTCTATCTAACAGTGTTTTGAAGCTATCATTGAAAAAAAATCTAAAGATTTTTTAAAGGCTTTTTTTCTCATTCAAAATAAATCCTTCAAGATATTTCAATGAATAAATATTTTAGTGATGTATAAACCACTCTTTAAAGTAAGGAGTGTCTTAGAAAAGTTATGTACCAATTTTATTTTTCCTCTTCCTTATTTTCTCTTTTTCTCTATATCTTCTCTTTTTTTACTTTTTATTTTATTTTTACTTTTTATTTTTATTTCTCTTTTATAAATATTTTTTATATATCTTAGAAAATTATTTAAAATATTTTGATCTCTATGAGATTAACCAATGAAGTGGGAATTTTATAAATGAAAATTTGTTTTTGAAACCTTTTTATTTCTATTTTTCAAAATTTATTTCTCCCTTTAACTATGTCTTCAAATCTCTAATTTTAGTTGTTAAAATTATCTGATAAAATATCTAATTTGTTTCTAAATTTGTTTCTATTAAATTTTCTCTTTACTTTACTTATTTTTCATTTTTATAATTAAATTGGGGATAAGTTTCTTGAAAGTTTTATTTTTTTAAAAAGGGGGATAATTTTCTTAAATTTATAAAAAAATTATTTTTATCTTCAATGATGAGATATACTTTGAATTTAAATTGGGGAAAATTTATTGATTTTTTTTATTTGTGTAAATTATTAATTATTTTAAAAATAGAGAGTTATTAAATTTGTGTTAAATATTTCAATCTTAAATGGACATGGAATTTTTATTTTATTTACCTTCATGAGCATATTGAATTTCTTGATCTTTAAAATATTGAATTACTTTGCTATATATTTTACTTTGGATTTACACTTGGTTTATCTTTTTATGTTAAGTTTATATGATCATAAAATGGAGATATTATTTTACCTATATATCTCTCTCATAGAATTTTCATGATCACAAACACTCATTTATGTTTATAAATATTTCATTTAGTGATTTTTATTTATATATTTTAAACTTCAAGTCATGTTATTAATGGTCTTAATGGATATCTTAAATAAAATTAAAAATGAATATTGTTTCTATTTTTGAAGAATTTTAAATAGATTAATTCACGATTAAATATCATATAATTAATCTTTAAGATTAATATAATGATTTATAAGGAAACTAGTGTGGCCTTGAATGAAGATAGAGAAGTTCAGGTAGCACAAACCATCTGGTGGTGAAGACATAAGTTGCCTCATCTAGTAGGAATCCACTGGCCAGTCGATTGTGGAGCACTAGATAAATAATTCTAGTTATAGAATTGATGTGATCTCTAGGTAATCCACCAGCTACCCAGTGGAATCTACCAGGTATCTAGTGGCATCGAGATAGCTTGTCTGAGGGTTCATTTAATGATGGTTAAATTTCCATGAAAGTGGTATTATTCATTTTAAATACCCTTGAGGAATTCTAGATCCTTACTAGATATTTTGGATCCTATAAAATTAGTTCCTTAGATTATTGAAGACTCATTTTGGTTTTGAAAAACTCTTTCAATCAAAGTTGATGAAATACTCGCACTAATTATCAATAATTCTCAATATCCTTACTTCAAAGAGCCAAGAGACCATATCAATATCCATAAATCTCAAAGACACTCCTCTTATATATTTTCTCCTTATATCTCATCCCAAATTGTATCCATCCTTACGATAGATTTATGGAGTGTGATTGTAATGGGTTTTCACCAAGAAAACCTTCTGTTTCTCATCACCTTCTTCAACAGGTTCTCACCACCGAAAAAGTAAGGGATGGGTTCTTTAGCTACCGAAGAATCTCAAGAGGGTGATCAAAAACCATAATTGTGAGGGATGAATTTTTTGATCACTGAAAATATCAAGGGATAAATATGATTAAAATCTTAGCTAAGGATAGGATGTGTAGGGTCTCACATAGAGTTATTGTTGAACTCCTTTATCAAACCATGTTTTATATCTCATTTAATTTACATATTTAATCATTAAATATTCGATGTGCATCACTTCATAAATTCAATTCATCTATTTTTCATTTTTATTAATTACTTAATCATTATTTTAATTAATTTTATAATATGTATCAAATTTAAAAATTTAACACATTATCTAGATTATTTCTTTATTTCTTTATCATATTAATATCATTTAATTTTGTTTCTATATTTACCATTTGTTTTAAAATTGAAATTCACCCCCCTCATATTTCTATTTATTCATACAAAAAATCATGACCATATTCTTAAAACCAACCCTCAGACCATCACTTGCCTCTCTGATAACTCAAACGCACCCAATTACAAATTTTCAATCCAAAATTAGACCCAAAATCACTCACCCAATCACCATGACTACTAAAAGAAAATCATAAAAAATTCTCCCATCATCCAATAAAAAACATTTACAATGTTTTTTCATTTTTTTGAAACAATTCGTCTATATTAATGAGCTATAAGATCAAGTTTATCTGGACACCCAATATATGTAGGTATAAGAACTTAAAGAGGTTGAACCGGTAGTGAATGACTAATGACTCGATGAGGGTGTCTAAGAAAAAGAAAAAATAGAGAAATAAGCCATATTAAAGGTGGAAAGAGTATTTAGATAATAAGAGTAACCCAAGGAGGATATCTCTACTCAATCACCATGATCCCGGGACTTAATCCACATCATCTTCTTAAGGAATGAGGTGGATATATTGATATACTTATCTAGAAAAGTGGAAATATAAGGGACTATTACATAATTGGAAGAGAAAGTTTCTACCATGGACCCTCTAAAGGAAATAGTTTTTCTATTCATTATGAGGAGTAGAGTAGATACACATTATTCGTGGTTCCTACTAAGGAAACCACATCCCCTAACTAACTGGGAATAGTTTAATAAGAGATCCTGGATGAAGGGATTAAAACTAAAGTTCTAGTTGAGAGGGAACTTAACATAAATAGGGATTTTTATTTCATTTTTTAATTTTTCTTAAATTAAAATAGTTCACATTCCTATACACTGAGTGGATACATTATTTTGTAAGGTGAGAGAAGAATAATAAAATAAGTTGAATATGTAAGGAGCTATATGGGAGGGGAGTATTATACTATCACCTAAAATTTAATATTATTTTTACTTATAAATCATTCATTTTATATCTATAAATATATTTATTCTTTTTATAAAGTAATAACTAGGTGATTGGGATGAGTTTAAAAATTGTTTTGTGTGAGTACACCTAATCATAAGGTTCTATCCATCATGCTCTAGGTGAAATTTTTTTCCCAAAAGTATGAAACTATAATTTTTAGAATTGATGAAATAAAATTTATTTGGATAGATTTTAGTTAGATCAAAATTAGAGAATGAACTCATTATATTTTTTAACTCGAACTTGAGTTTATCATTCTCTATGAAAAATTAACACGTTAGGGATACAATTTAAATGACACATAAATAATTCATATGAACTGGATTAAAATGAGTAGTTGATACTTGACATTAAATTCCTTAATATAAATTTACATCGAGTGTGTGACTGAAATATTAATTGATAACTTTACACCATGTGTGTGATCAATAAATAAGAGTAAAAAGGTAATCTAAGAGTTTCATTCCTAAATGTTTCTTCTATGAATTTACTATTAAAATTCATCTTAGGGTATACATACTATTTTGGGATTATTTAGTTATAGATTAATCAAACTCATTGAATTAGTTAATTTAATATAGATGGATTAAATAAAAACAATTGATTTGGTGATAGGTTGTTAAGGTAGATGTATGGTAAGAGGAATTTTGAACTCAAATGAAGAATGGGTAAATGTATTATCTGAATATTTTAAAATTTAAATCAAGGAAGTGTAAAATAGAGAAGTGAATGAAAAGTTTGATAAAGATTAATTAATGAAGTTGTTTACTATTATGTTTTTTATTCAACTAATTTCCTTTCAGTTAACTTTAATTAACCCAAGACTATATTTTGAGAAATCTAAAAAGGGTTGATAATTTTTATTGAGAGTAATTTCTTGAGAATAATTAGTAGATCAAGTGTGGTGGAATTTAATTCAAACATATTTTTTTATTATTTTTAGGTTGTTCTTCAGTAGTGACTTGATTTATGTTCTGATAATTTTATAAGTTTGTATATAGTTTAATTATTTTTAGGAAATATTGATCATAATCTTCTAACTTGACCTAAAATTATGAATTCTATTGAAATTATAAAATTATATGAAAAAAATATTTATAGACTATAATTTTATTATTTTTCTTTGTTTAATAATGCATGGGAGATAAATTTATAATAAAAAAATGAACAAATCAATTGGTTCCTATAAAGTGTTACTATTAACCTTAAGGTTGTGTTGGGAGGCCAATGCAACATGTGTTGTAGGATAATATTATGCTACCTAAAAAATTTAGTCTTATGGGTTCATCTTTAGAGGGTTTTC
The DNA here is from genome assembly GCA_963277665.1 of Viscum album. Classification (NCBI taxonomy): domain Eukaryota; kingdom Viridiplantae; phylum Streptophyta; class Magnoliopsida; order Santalales; family Viscaceae; genus Viscum; species Viscum album. Next base: position 1,236,115,071 of record OY728152.1, read on the forward strand.
TTATCCCAAAAATAATTGATCCATCCTCTAAGAGTGTGCTAATCCAACTAAACCTCATAGTGATACCCCATAATATTCTAATACACTAACTCTATCCCTCAAGGGAACCTTACACTGAATATACATGAACATGGTACTATAAATCTAACACAAATTTTGTTAGAGTCCCAATATATCTGAGGCACCCAATATATGATATGAAGTCCCTTCAATGTACTCTTTGTTTCAATACTCTGGTTTTGGGGAATTTTAAACATCAAAGTGATGAATCCTAAAGAATATCCAACATTACTTCAAGTCTAGTCCCAGTACAATGATGATTGTAAATTAATCTTCCACCCCCAAAACAAACTCAATTATAAAGCCAATGTTTTCTCATTATAAAGCATCACATTTTAATAGTATCCTAACATATCATACATAAATTATTAATAATATTTTGGATATCCAACATAGTTATGTCACCAAGTAAATTTCCAAAACAACCAAAACTTTCAACAGATGCCTCTTAATCCATTCTTGAAAATTCTAAAAGGGAGAGGAACATTGTTTATAATGAAACTAATCCATATAAGTGGAATAAACCCTCTAAAAATTTATAAAAAATGATTTTCAAATGTATTTTATTTACATATTTTGTGAACCAAAATCATATTATCTCTGACTTTCTAACCAAATTAAGAAAATTCCCCCCCAAACAAACTATCCAAATGTTAGTAGATCCTCAAGAGAGGGAGAATAATGAGATTGTAGAGTAATACACTGAAATTAATATAGGTGAAGTCCATTTTCCATGTATAAATATCCCTCACATATTATATGTCATGTGGTGGTGATACACAATCCTAGGAAATAAATCCTGAAGGAGATACCTATTGGAGGAGGAATAATAACTAGAGGAACAAATAATCCCTCCTTTGGGTTTGGATTAGTGGTAATCACCCCATAATACTACATTAAAATGGGGGTTAAAAACCCATTGGGTATAGTTAATATAGTAGTACAGTAGTGGTACTGTATCAGCAGTGGTACTGTTGAACGACGGGTACTGTAGCGGCAGCAGGACACTATAGCAGTAGTAGGTACTATAGCAGTCGAGTTACTTTTCATAGAATGGTCCTTAGGAAAACAATTTGGGCCTATAGGATATGTAATGGGCTACATTCCCATTGGTCCTTCGAGATATGTAATGGGTCTCCCTCTACCCAGTTAAAAGAGGTCTTTTCTTTGCATTAATAATAAAATGAGGCTTCGGCCCCAACCTTCAAAAAAACTATAGGTGGATCGATTCTATACCAGAAAATATTTCCAAATGTGATCATAATATGGAGTATCACATCAATATTTTGGGGAATTTTCCAAATTATTTACATGACTTACTAATCATTCATATCCCTTACTATTTATTTCTATATTTGATTGTGTGAGTCTCAGGCTATTTAATAATGTTTATGTGGGAGTAGATTTTAACTAATTTCCATTTTTTAATCTACTATGAGTGTTTATTATATTATTTGGTATAAATTAATAATTCACATCTTAATTTAAATTTCATGGGTACCATATGGATATGACTAAATTAATGAGAGTGTAATCGCACACTCTCACTTGTTTATTTTTACAACTACTGCTAGGTAATGTTCTATGGAGTATGGGAAAAATATGGGAGTTGAAATAAAACTTATAACATTAGGTAGAAAATTTATTTCATAAATTAGGGTAGTATAGTGAGTGATACCCACACAGATGTTATTTAAAGCCATAATATAAAGGGTCTAAAAAATATAATTTGCACATAAGCTAAGAGAGATAGTGGTAGCACAACACCATGGAACTAAAAAATCATTTATCTTTGTAAGGAATGTTAGGTTACCCAATGGGGACTTTTATTCTAATTATATAGGCCTAGATACTAACTCTAAATGGAATATATAATTAGTTTATGGTAGATACTCATAACAATTTCATTATCAATTGGTAGATGTATGTAGTTTTTGTTAATTTAAAATGCCCCTACAACTATTTTCCACTCCAATAAAGGTGAAAATTCTAGGTTATTAAATCTTTAATGGGATCCCTTCCTCTATAATTTTTTCACTTATCTTAAAACACACCAATTAAATAATTTATTTTACTAATTTAATATTAAATCCAAACCAATTACACTTGGGATCCACCATGTCCCTATAGAGGTAAAAACAAGGTACTTACCAGTATTGTGTTGTGAAGGCCCTATGCACTTGTAGGGGAATGTGTAGTTAAAAACTAAACATAAGAATTAATAAATATGACCTAAATCCTATATATCATAGTGTATGACATGGTAATGTTGTGTAAGATCAATATTGTATATCTTTTTTCATATCATTAGATAAGACATGTTGATATATATCATATTACAACTGCCTAAGATGATCACAGTTTACGATTTGGTTGTGTCCTAAAGAACTTTTATGTAAATAATTGTATTGTAAAATTTTAATAAGGCTTTTTTATTTATTAAAGTTATTTGTACATTGAAATTTAATTTTTGGATAATCTTCCACATTAGCTATTATTGATTATATATGTTTCATATGATGAAATGTATTGGAGAATCACGAACACACTTAAATGTTCAGTTCATGGGTGGTGGTTAAAAATATTGTAATTGGAATTACATTTACATGTATATTATGAATATATGAGTAAATGAATAGATAATCAAGGAACATCACTATGTACTATATAAAGTGGTTGATGGTCAATGAAATAGTTACATCTAATCTTGTGCATAATCCCAATTGATTATCTTAAAGATATATCTTCTCCTTTTTCCTTTATCATCGAGAGATACCATTATAACATGGTCTTAAAGAGAATACCACCCAATATTTGGGTGATTCATCAGCCTGTGAATACACCATAGAGGAAGTATCTCATTGTTTATTTATCAATGATCTTCAAGAAACTAATAATTGAAGAAAAAAGATGTAACAAAACTATGTTTCAAGTTACACATATGTTATTTATTTATATTGTATACAGTTTGGGATTTACAGCATTTTGGTTTTAGTTTTTGGGTTTCTTAATGTATTTTGATACTTGAATAAGTGATATTTGATCTTTAGAAACCCTTCAACACCATCATTTTTTTCAATGGGTAGAGGAATCTCAACTAGAATATCATGTGACAAAGGTGTGGAGAGATTTAATAGTTCATGGTTATGATCTTGTGGGATGGGAAGAGGATAGTGACCATCATGTGTTATTTAGAGGGAGGATTTTGTTCTATAAGTGATTTGAGAGGTTTTCTTATGTGAATTTCATATCACGTATCTAGTGTTGTATCTTGATATTTTAAATACATACCAATAATTAAAGGAGAAACTTTGGTATCCTAGAATGAAGAAGTCAATGGTGGTTTTTATGCCTCGATGCCTTGTCTTCCAGTGGGTTAAAGCTAAGTATCGAGTTCCAATTGGTTTTTTACACACTATGGGTGTTACTTAGTAAAAATTAGAGGATATATATATATATAGATTTTTTTGATAGTTTTACCTTCAATTTTGAGAGGAAATTACTTCATTTTGGTTATGGTGGATCAATTAACAAGGTCAAATAATTTCTTGGATATCAGGAAGTCGAGTGTGGTGGATGCGTTGTTCAGGATTTAGGTGGATGGGGTTGTGAGGCTTCATGGATTTATGAGGACTACTTTTAGATTGATATCTTATCAATACTTCACAAGTATGGAATGGTTTATAGGGTACTTTCTAATCTTAACTCTATCTTAACACATACTTCTATGCTTAGATATATGGGTTGAAAAAGAGAATAATTTGGAGGCTAGAGATCATGTTTTTTGCATGTTTCCTCTTCATCATAATACATTTTATTAAAAAACGGAAGGGGGAACAAACAAAGAGCATAGGAAGAAAGAACAGGCCACTAGAGGAGAGAACCTACGAATTTCTAAAGTATTGTAGGCCTAGGGTGTCTCCTATTATCCGGGTATTCCCTTAAATTGGGAAAGAATGATCATCCGATGGGAAGAAAACACAAATCCCTTACATTACCATAGAATTAAGGAGGTCATCCACCTTGTTTCCCTCCCTCTGAGTGTGTGAAATAACAGTGTCATCGATGGTAATCTTTTTTCACCTTCTCAGAATATAGGATGAGGACCAAGGAGATTTCCTCTTACCATGAATGGTTGCATTGAGAATAAGGGAGTCAGTCTCAACCACAGAAAGGCAATTTTATGGTGCCTGCAAATCTATAAACCTGCGAGCATAGCCATCGCCTCAACCAGAAGGGATTGGCCTCTACCGAAGTATGTAGAGAAATCAATGATAACTCACCCCATATGATCCCAGAAAACACCACCACCATTCATGTCATCCATGGATAAAGATCCATAAAATTTGAGCTTCAAACCTATCAGATGTGGGGACTATCTAACCCAGTACCCAGGAGGGTTAGGGCAGGTCTCAAGAGCATCAACCTAAAATTCCCTAAGTGAGGGAGACTCACACCATTTTATGCATTTATGGACCATGTCAAGGAGAAGAAAAATTATTCTGTGCACTAAGTCCCTACCATAAGACTGAATACCTTTGTGTTTGGCCTTGTTTTAGGCCTTCCAGATTCACAAGCACCTAGAAGCAAGGATGGTGTTGTGAGCCTTCCTCTCTGGTCCATCATTCCCCACACCATGGAACTGATAGTAAAATAAGGATATTTCCTACATAGCCACCATAGAGAGCCCTATTAAATCCCCAAAGGCCTTCCAAACATGATTCACTCACTCATTTCCAAAGAAGAGGTATGTCGAGATCTCTTACCTTGGGACCTTACAGCACACACTGTGACTGGCCAAGCTAATCCCTGAGCACTGCACATTCTCATCTATAGGCAGTGTCCTATTCCTGATGTGCCAAAGAAGGAAGTTAATTTTTTGCAGGAACCTATTTTATCCAGACAGCCAGTCCCCATGGGTCTTGGAGACCTACACTAATGGACACTCTTCTATTGTCCTTCAAGGATAAAGTCCCTAAAGGAGAAGCAGTAAAAGAACATTTTTCCTATTCATCTGAGAGATCAATCATGTCGAAGGACATATGATGTCCCTATCTAACACAAAACTGATAATACTTGGGTATCTTCTTTCCTATTTGAATGTGATATGGGTGGAAAGGAAACTGGGAAAGAAGATGATGGTACCAACCTAGTTACAGTTCCAAAAATAAATATTTCACTCTCCCACAATCTACCTAGTTTGGGGTTGGAGTACTTGCATGTGGGATCCAATAAACTTCTTGATATATGAATTTCATGTATTGGAACCACGCCCCCACATCCCCTTCATGAGCTCATGAAACTTCCCCAAAGAGAGAGGGTCTCAATTACCTCCCATTCCATCCTCCCCTACATGCCATGCAACTTGTCGGAAATACTCTTAACACCAATTCCACCTTCCTAAACCGGCCAAGAAATCCTTTTCCATGATGACTAGTGCTTCTTCCCATCCTCATGTGCATCCAAAATAAAGGTATATATAATGTTATCAAGCTTAGAAATCACCCCCTTCGGAACCTTGGAGTCCACCAGTGCATGGAATGGGATGGAGTTAAGGACACTATTAACCAAGGTTATTCTACCTCCAAATGAAAAAAATGATTCTTCCATTTATGAATATAGCTTGGAATTTTACCAATGATATGATCATATTTCTGAATATGTATCCTCCCAAGAGAGAATAGAGCTCCAAGGTACTCCATGGGGAAGTAACCATGACTCATACTGAGGATCCTTCTTAAGGACAACACCCTACTATCCATGAAACATTTTGGGATGTAGAAGGTGGTCTGATTGAAATTGATAGCATTTCCCCTCCAATGACAATAGTCAGAGATTAATTTTTTAAACCCATGAAAAGAACTCATACCAGCATTCATGAACATGATAGAGTATTCTATAAACATTAGGTGGGAGACGCTGCATGAACTGGGAAAACACTGGTAAGGCCAAATGGATCCTTGCATAGAAAACCTATTGATGAGTCGGCTTAGGGAATCTTGATATAATATGAACAATATCAGAGAGAGAGATAGAGGATCCCCTACCTTAGTCCATGCATATCCATGAAGAACCCATAGCTCTTTCCCATGAACCAGATGCCCAACCAAGAATAACTAAAACAATGAAACAGTAGATCATATCACAAGTTAAAAAACCTATACTGGAGAAGACTTTAATGATAAACTCCCACTCAACCATGTAATAGGATTTATCCATATCCAGATGCACCACCATGTTAGAACCATGAAATCTAGTATTGATGTCATTGATGATCTCTTGGGATATTGTAATTTCCCATTGAATGGATCTATTCTTCACAAAGACATGTTGCTCAGAAGAAACCCATTAAGTCAAGAAGGAGATAAGCTTTTTGTTGATGATAGAAGTAAGGATTTTGTAGGTGAAGTTACACATGATCATATGGTGATAGAGGTGGAGTAGGGATGAGTCCTTGATTTTCAAAATAAGAACAACAATAGTGGAACCGATAGCATGAAAAAGGTACCCACCTCATAAGAAGTCTTGAATAGAAAGAACAATGTCATCCATAATCATACTCCAGGAGCTATGGAAGAAGGAGCCTGTAAATCCATCAGGACCATGGGTGATATCCAGGTTCAGAATTTTCACAGCCCCTAGAATTTCCTCCTCAACCGGCATGGCCTTGAGTATGGAACAATCCTTCCTAGACAGCACCCTCATAATAACACCGGTTATTTCTCCATGCCCACTAGTATATCCTACCACCATCTAGGGGTTGGGGCCTACTAAAAGGTTCTTGAAATAGGCCTCATCTAAACCACTGATAGTATCCTATTCATTCATGAAAGTTTCATCCTCCAGCCATAATTTAGGATGATAGAACCTCTATATTTCCTTAATGGATGCATGAAATAATGCAGTATTGAAGTACCCCTAACATAGCTATCTCACTCTCGATTCATCTCATGTGATATGCTCCTCTCTCAACAGCATTTCTTCCAAAAGGTACTTCTTTTCCTCCAACTACCCAAAGTGGTATTCGATCCATTCTAGTTCTAGACTTGAATCTAACCTCTCTATCTCCACCTTAATGGAATCCAAGTCACATGACTAAGGGGGGATATTACTAATCCATACCCATAGGTCCTCCCTGAGGTGATGTAGTTTGTTTTGTAAATAGTCCCATGCATTCCCATGCATGGGTTTATTCCAAGAAGAGGCCACCGTGGGAAGATAATTTGGGTATTTAGTCTACAAGGGGAAGAAAATCTAGCAAGGACATCTGTCACGACCCAGGGAGATCTTGATCTAGAGAAGAGAGTGATCAGAAATAATATGGGCCAAATGAGAGACCTTAGAATTAAAAACGTTAGAGATGGTGTGGACATTAGTGAGACAATGGTCCAGCCTACTCCAGGAGAAGTGGGAGGCCCTTTGGTTGTTACACCAGGTGAAATGCCTTCCTCAGAACCCCAAATCCATCAACCATTTTTGAGACATAAACTGAGTGAAATCCAGACTTGACAGTCAAGGAAATAGACCCCTTCCCTTCTTCTCACATGGACCTGCTATCGCATTAAAGTCACCTCCACCACCCATGGAGAGGTCCTAGGATCAAAAGACTCCAGCTCAACACATAGATGGGAATGGGCATGGGTGTCACATTTATGGGTAATGTATTTAACTTTGGTTGTCTTTTTTATAATAACAATTATCACTCTTACATTAGAATGACACCATTAAAGGAATTTTACAACAAACCATGTATATAACCTTTGTACTAAATTGAGGTTATAGAATCTGTGATCATCATACTTAATTTTATAGAACCCATTCCACTAAGGGCCCTCTTTAGATGGTAGTAATTATATTGTTCCACCCCAAGCCCACCACCAATAGGTCAAGGGCTAACCACTTGAACCAAGAAGTAATAACATACATGGGATGCCTTAGCCTATAATAACCAGAAATAAATATATGTCACCAATTCATAAAACAACTAGAAACACCACCAGTATATATAGAAACAACTGAACTTTATATAATACATCCACGATGAATCACATAATAGGTACATTTCCATATAGATAAACACCATAAAAATTGTACATCTAAGAACATATTCGAATAAAATGGTCATGATACACTATGAATACCATCCTCACTATATGGGATAATGGATCAATATCTAACTATAACAATCATTACTAACATCATAAACCACCAAGACCCATCAGGCTTCGATTTCAAACAAGACACATCAGTTTCATTTCTACCAAGACTTTATCTGAACTATACATCATCCACATAGACAAAAAACATGTAGACAGAAATCCTATATATGGGTGAGTATAAACATACTCATTAGGGCTCCTTGAAACCAAAAAGAAAAGAAAAATTAATAATTCAACATAAACTCTATAACTAGAGGGTAACTAGAAACAAGATAAGAAATATAGATATACTCTATAACTATAAGTTTTAAGGATATAGGAAGGACCTAGTTATCTCAGTTCTAATTCCACAAAGGATCGTATCTCATGAGAAACTATAGAGGCTTAGAGTACCAAAATGATCAAAAAGTAAAAATTCGATAGCCCAGTTATAAGTAACATCTTAAAGGAAACCAAGGGGTGACTAAGGTGTTATAATTTCCAAAATATATAGACAACTCAGTATTTCTAACTTCCAAAATTACACTTAAAATAATAATGAGTAAAACACTCATTATTGAAGTAAAAAAATCATTCAAGGGAGAAATGAACCTTATCATCCACACATTTGTTCCATTGATCAAGAAACTTATTGGTGAACCTGTACTTTTTTCAAGAAGAATTATCAATCAAGGTAGTATTGAACCCTTCCTTATATAACTACCCATACATGTGAAAACCTATGAAAATTAAAAAATCTATAGTGGGGGACCCATACCTTGCTAAGGGGGAAGTGTTGGTCAAGGGAGTAGCCAACCTTGGTAGAGGACTCATGCATCATCGAGTAGAAAATTTCATATTAGGGACTACCTGACTCCATGGATAGAGGACCCATGACTCGAATAAGTGAGGAAGTACCTACCCCATGCTTGATCTAGAGTACTTATGCCCAGAGTGGGTGGGGGAGTACCAAGCTCAATAAATAATGTGGAGGAACCATTTCCTATCACTAGTACATTATCATAGGAGTTATTGACACTGTTTCCACTCCAATATTCTCACTTGATCCAAATTTTCATCCCTATAAATCTAAGGAAACTAATTTTAAAATTTTTTCCTAAGTCTCACCTATGATGCAAAATAGGGATACATCATTTCATTATGCATAGAAAAATTCTCAGGATGGACTACTCGTGTTCCCAAAACCAAGACTCTATAAATAATTTATGAAAGTATCCAAGTATAGACAAGATACATTAAATGTAATTTGTTATAGATTGTGTGTAAACCCTCTCCTAAATATTTTTCATGAATTATGTTTCACATTTCATGCATGGTTTGGTCTATGTAGTGTGTTTGGTGGAATAAATGGTGTGTGTGACCGATGAGTTTACTCGAAATGTAACTTCATAACCTAAGACGTGTATGGGATAACATAAATGACATGTCCCAGGGTGGGTACATGATGTGTAGTCTCATTAGAATTATTTGTAATGTACCACTGACAGACTAAGTTGTGTGGAAGCTAGAGTACATTGCACATTCCCTTAGCCAACACATCATATGGATCCAAACAACTACCTATATGTCTAATCCGTATACCCTTCGAGCCATGTATCATAGTACGACATGAAATATACATATAAATTATACCTAGTGTGATATTTAACTCACTCATAGAACCCTATCCACCACTTTTGGAGAGATACACGACATGTATATTAGAATCACACATTTTGTGATCACTTCTTCAGCCTAAATTTCCATAACTCATATAGAATCACACTGATGACATATTTATTCTTGCCCAAAACATCTTATTCCACCCAAAACACCCTATTTGTACCTCCCATTATCCTTCATGATCATACTTTTCCAAAAAAACACCAATTTTTTTTTCAAAACTACTCAGTTCCCCACACATCACTTCACTTTAAGATCCCGTGTGATCATGCCTCCCAATGATCCACCATTTCCCACTGAGAATCCCAAACACCACTTCCATACCCAAATTTGTCTCTTGATAACTTGGATTCTACTCATTAATTGATTTTGGTGATTTGTTTTAACCACTGACCATGGAGAAGGTTGGTGGTGAATGGATAGAGTGAAGAGGGAAGAATAGAGAAAATGTGGGAGGGAAACCCATAAACAGACTTATTGGTGGTCAATAAAAAAAATCTAAGAATAACCAAATATAGATCCCCTAACAATGAATTACATATGGATTCATCACATATATCAATAAAAAGTATAATGAATAAAATATTATATAATTTTAATAATTCTTATAAATCTTTTAATCCAAATCCAAATAAAAAATTTCTATAGAAAACATATAACATGAGTCAAAAATTAAATAATCAGCCTTATGTAAAGGAGAATCATTATCGCTTTAAGGGTTCGTCAATGAAATTGTTTCTTTCAACATTTCAATGTGGTCTGATCATTATTTTCATTCTTATTTCTAGACTCAACAAATCTTTATAATATGTATGAGGTTCACCTTGAAAGGGTATCTCAAATCCCTCTCATTCTCTTTGGGGTTATGTCATTAGAAAAAATGGATCTTCCTAGAAAAAAAGGCATAAACTTCATTTGTATCTCATAATTAGGTCAATTGGGATTTTAATTAAAAGCCCTTAAAATACATAATTTATGACTTGACACCTTGTCATGTAATTTACACCTTGACTAGGTAAAACAACCCCATTTTGGACACAACCATGGTGTCAGAATTTCTATTTTATCTCTTATTTAATAGGTATCATTATACGCAATCATGGTATAATTATTATTTAAATAATAAATATTAAAAAACATATAAAAATTATCCATTCTCAAAAATTCACCAAAACTAAACCATGGGTTAAACATCACACTTTGAGATCAACCAAACCCTCAAAAAAATTTCCTAAGTCACCTACTATAGTAAATTTATCATTTCAACTTTATTTAAGGGGATGAGACTTTGGAAATAAAAATTAAGCTAAGTCTCAATTAGGAAAATTCAGATCACTACATTCTCCTCCCCTTAAAACCTTTTCCCCTCCAAAATGGGAAATATAGAGCTACAAAAAAAGATAACTCATAAACCAACTCTTGTGAAAGGACGATACAAACTTGCTTGTACTTACTTTTCCTTTGAGGTATGAGATTTAATAAAACTTGGTACACAACCATCCAAGAAGGTAACCTCCTATTTCATCACCAAATATATAATTTCTAGTTTTTTTATAAAAATACCTTATAAAAAGAAAAATATATCCCTATAAAAATCTTACCAAGCCTTTACACTCATAACCGTTTCTTATCCAAAGGTCATCCAACTACATGGGATGAAGCAAAATCATGAACCCCTAACTTCTACCATAGAATGGTTTTTTTATAAGTGTACTATAACACCTTGACCCTAACCCATTATCTTGGGAAGGACTGAAATTTCACTAACCTTAGGTGACATCCCTAGGGAACTAAAGTCTAATAATAAATTCCAAGGACTACTAAATCATGGGGGTTAATTTCCCCTTAAAAAACCTAAAATAAGACCCTAATAAAGATACACAATATGATGTATGATATAAAACCAAAATAAACACCAAGGGTATATCCAAGTGATCATCAGGGAAATAGTATAAGAGAAAACCAAACAAAATTCTACAAAACCAAGAAAAATAAAACTCAAGGTAAGAAATACTCGAGAAAAAAGGACCTGAGGCACCAAGATGGAACCACTCCAAACTCCAAGACTCAACTATCAACCCAATATCTAACTCCAGAAATCAATGACAATAGAATTATGAAGATCAGCGAGTAAAATAATAAACCTTAACCTTACCTGTATCATGATAAATAGAGTCTAAATATGCACTGAATTCCATATGACTGGGGTGGGTATACAACCTAATAGAAAAACCCCAAGACTTACCCAAAATTACACTAAAACAAGAAATAGGTTATCTTGGATTTAATTTAAAATAAAATATAGATGGATTCATGAAAACTAATGATCAATATATAAACATATCTGTAAGACTATGAAATAAATCACACAAAATCACACCCATATCATGAACCCACACACACATGCATAACACCCACTAATACAACCACTACCTGAAGGCCCCTCCTAAATAGTCTAAGTAATGATTGGTGTTTGTCCCTCTAATCTCAAGTCATCGCTCAATGGTATAATCCATTGTTCCATAATATTTGGTACTATGACCATATCTAACCAACCTAACCCTTTCCATATACATATGAACACACACCCTCCAAGTTTATTCCATGTTATGACTCCCAAAACCATTATTTTAAAAACCAAATTAAATTAATCTTTTAATTAAACACATTGTGTTCATCACCCAAAATTCTAGATTTTAGACCCAACTAAGAAAGAATAATTTCCAATAGGGATTTCACAGGAGTTTTATAACTAAAATATGAATAAATTTACTTAAAAAACAATGGGTATACTATTTATATGAGAAATTAAGAAGAAGAATAGTTCCACCTACCGTGAACATGGTTTCTAAGATGGAAACACACAATGTTATTGAAGATCTAGGTCCTAGAAATCCTCCTGCAAAAAATCCATAAAAGACACTTCATTAAATCTTACCCTAACCACCAGATTCAAGAATGGAATCCCCATATTAGAGTTTTAACTAAGAGAAAATGAGATAATAAGAGAGGCAGGGAAGAACTAGAGACCTGAAATTTGATTTAATGGATGAACACTCCAAGAATCCAATAAAATAAGATCATGGAGGAAATGAATCACTTAAATTAGCCAAAGGAACCCTCTGGTTCAATATCTATATCTATAGAAGAAATAATGGGAGTTTCAGGGGAAATCCATATTAAAAACCTAATTTTTGGAACATTGTAATTGCATTCATCATTTGTTGGCATTATTTGTCAAACTGTATACCAATCGTATGAATTAGAGATATCCAAAAAAAATTCAAAGTCAAATAGTTACCACATGGTTTACCCAAACCATGCACATCTTCCTATGTCCCCTTTCCACCTCACACAATTACATTGTGAATCTTCATGATTCCCACAAAATATGTTCCTACCCCGAAGCCTCCCAAGAACTTCCAAAACCACATGAAACCCTCTGGAAACTTTCTAAAACTAGTCTAAAACATTTCATAAATTAATAATACATAATAAAACCCATGATAACACAAACTAGGGATGTTACATTCTCTCCACCATTGGTCTCTCTATCCTTAGAAAGCTAGAAGTTAGTGGTGTCATGATATAAGGTCAAACCATTGGTCTATCATAATAGTATTCCACCTCTATCATTCCTTAGAGATTAATAAATGCTATTAAAAAATAAATACCAAAGGTATTCATTAACCTAGCATGATCTTATCATTGATATCCCAATATATGAAAGATTGTAAGAAATTATTGGAATAATGAACTCAATAGAGACATTAGTAGCACCAATACATAATCATAATTCAACTCACATGTCTACCAAGAGTAGATAAGTAAACAACATGAATTGCCTTGAATCAATAATGTAATTCTACCAAAAAAACAACCCCACTAATATAGTTTATAATCTATAATTGTTCAAGACACTAAGGAGCTAACCAATCACGCTTACCTAGATAACAACTCGCAAACCATGAGTACACCCATAAGAAATAATAATTCCCCACTGTTAAATACAATCAAAAATGATAATAATATGATTAAGGTATCTATAATATATAACACACTTAATCAAAATTTCAAATCTTTTCATAGAATACTGCCCCCCTAAGTTAATTATTTTATGAATCTCTACATAAAAAGTAGGGTTTGACCCCGAAGATTGTAAAATACACCCACTATAAATTCAGAAAAATATGATGATTATTAGTAAAAAGTAAAATTACAAAACATCCCAAACACACCCCACAACCTGATCTTCATAGACACTATCCCCCAAACAGAAATGAAAATCATCAACTCAATGAGTTGGTGAACAACTAACTTGATGTCATCATGCTTTTGAAGACAGGATGGTGTTAAAAACTATGAGAAGTCACTCCCTATATCGAAAAGGTATTGGTAATATTAGTAACATGTCTATAGGTCAGTGTTCAATGTTTTCTACCTTATATATCTTACCAATATCAAAATAAAAAAATTTCTTAAGACTTTATTGACACATAAAGGGACTATAATTGTGTCCTGATATAGATGTACCAATTTTCATCCTTTTTCCATCTCTTATAAGATCCCAACCACTAATTTTTCATTTAATGGTAAGAAAATTAAAATTAAACTATAATAATTCCTTAGACTTGTTCAAAAAAGTTAGTGATAAGAGCCATCTAATAGAAAACCATGACATAATCTTATCCTGTAAGACCCAAGTTCATGTCAATTATTGATTCCATGAATTATTCTTAATCCAACAATTCACTAAACTGACACCCAAAGACTTTTAATTTAAGACCACCACTACCCCATCAGTCATGAACTGTGACACCTAGGTAGAGAAATCCTCGATGAGACTAGACATTAGAAGACATAAATAAGGAGATAGAGATAACCTGCTAAGAATAGAGGGTAAGATTCCTTGAGGTATCTAATAAACCATATCATTCATTGATAAAGAAAGGTAAAATTCCATGTACTAACCCATACCCAATAAAAATTCAAAAGAGGTTAACCATCCTGAACCTATTCTTAAAAAATCACACATGCCTGAGAAATTCGACCCAAGTTAGTTCTTAATTTCACTGACTTGACCCAAAGTTCACACAGTTCAGCTGGTGATTAAAAAGATATAGTGCCCAACTCTACTCATTAAGACTATTATCCTACTAAACATGCATCACATCATAATTGAAAATGATGAAAAATCTCATCAGAAGATATGAGAGTAACTCACCAGTTGTAGAGATCAATATAACATTGAATGATATGAACCATTACATTCCAAATATTACAATAAATAAACATATAAGATATTTAATACCCCCAAATATAGACCATGTTAATGGTAATCAGGAATGGTAGCCAATATCGATCCCATAATATCCAACTACCCATGAGATGTAATTATGATCAACCCATGAGACATCATTCCCTCATAAAACTAATATTTCCACTTTACACATATTATGCCTTGCACAAAATAAAAATAAATAGTAGAAAAAGGGTATTGTCATGAAAGAATATCGGATTAAACACACAAAACAACAATAACTAACATAACAAATACAACAAATACCACAAATTTACAATAAAATATCCATTTACATCTTTTCTAGAACAATTACTCACTACTTCCCAGTCCAATATGCCATCAAGGTTTCCAACAACTATTTCAACATGTTATAAATTTCTTAAAAAGAACATGTAGAATTTTCAAATACCCAAAATGGTAAACAGTTTCATAATAAAAAAATTTCCTTCACAAAACCCCAGTTAAAGAAAATATTTAAACACTTAATAATTTTTTAACACTAATACAATCATTTAAAAATCATTTTTTATAAAATCTATTTAAAAAATGGTATGAAAAAATTCTATATTGTAAAAAAAACTATTAAAAATTAAAAAGTTTTAGGTTTCAAAATTGGATGTTCCTTTTTAGTAATTATTTTATCCAAAGGTATATTTAAAGAAACTTTTTTAAGGGAGCGTCTTGAAATATTTTTTTGAACCCAAAATACCTTTTAATTTTCACAAAACATTCGAAAAAATCTATTTTTAAAACCTATTTTAAATCTTGAAATAATTTTTTTAAATCTAATGACATTCCTTAATTTGAAAACTAATTTGTCATCAAAACATGGCTCATCAAATAGAAACACATAAACACTAACAATAAAATCATGTAGCTTCCATGATCAAACACTTTATAACATGAACTAATATATTCAATTTCATGAAAAGGTTACTAAATTTATTATTAAATAATGATTGATAAACCATTTTAAGATAAAGACCTATTACTTCATGTGCCAAAAATTTTAACCGTGTGAAATTATTTCAGTCCAAGAAGAAAACAATTCTATGGGGTACATATTATATTTTTATATTTCATATAGTTATATTCCAAGTTTAAAAAAATTAATGAAAAAACTTTTTTAATAAATAAGAATTCTCAGTTATTGCACAAATTGAATAAATGAAATTGTTATATAAAATAATTTAGCATGCTTTCTTGACTAATAACTTAAAAATTATAAGAACCATAATGCATATTAAACATTACAATAGGCTATTTAGTTTTAACATATTTAGAAATTAATCGAGTAAATAATAAGTCAATGTTATAACATGCTCTTTATCTATCCAAAGGTAATATGAACCAAAAAATAAAATCATTAATAATAAATCAACACATAATGTGTTATGAAAATATTAAAATGTTAGGCTAAAAAAGAAATAAAACTTGTTTAAAGATTCTCTATAATATAGATATAGAAACAATATATTTGTAATCAAGATAATGAATATGAAATTATATTTTTGATTTCCCATTTTAAAATTGTTTAAATTTTCTTAAAATAGAATGGACTATAATTACTATTTAGTCAATTATTGATAATTAGAGGCATTATGAGTTTAATTTATAGTTACATGATAATTTCATGTTCCTTTAAACAAAAAAACACAAGGAATATACAAACACAGATAAATGTTGTGAAGAATCTATAGAAAATAGAAATCCAAAGTATATTTCACCATGTTATTAATATTATTTATAAGAAACTCTCAATTTTATCCATAGGCACAATTATCCATTTCAATAAAAAATGTTATCATGCTCCCATTTACCAAATCAAAACCAATCAAACATCACATGAATGACACAATCCTAATGGGTAGTCTCATTACTAATTCATGATAATAAACTCATTAGTTAAACCCACAATGATGAGGTGACAACAAACCTATAAGTAGTTAACAACTCTTTTCATAACTGAACCACCATGGTAACTTGAATTTCAGCATAAAGATGTTAGATACACATTTTTATGCTCTACATTTCATGTTCTGAAACATCTTATCCCCATGTATACCATCCCAACTAACACACTGTACCAAAATGATACCATTTGTAATATCTCAATCTTGATCCATTAGCTTGGGAAGGACTGAAATTCCAATAACATTCGGTGACATCCCTTGGGTACTAAAGGTTAATAATAAATTTCAAGGGCTTTAATAAATCATAGGGGATTATTTTACCATAAACAAACAACTTGTAAGTATACCATAATAAATAGACAAAATGATCCATGATAAAAACTAGAATAAACTCCGAGGGTATAACCAAATGATCGTCAAAGAAATAATGTAAGAGAAAAAAACACAATTCTATAATACCAAGATAAATAAAACTCAAGGTAGGTAGGAATCAAGGAAAAAGGACCCAAGCCACCAAGGTGGTACCAATTTGGACTTCAAGACTCAACTTTCACCCCAAGCTCAAACACCAGACATCATGAACAACAAATCACAAAGATCTACTGGTAAAATAAGAAACCTTTCCCTTAATTTTATTAGGATAAACAATGTATTCATATGAAACAAAGTGCATATACAGGTGAGTATACATCCTAGTAGAAAAACCTCAATAATTTTCTCAAATTACACTAATAAAATAAACAGTTTATCTCACATTTTATTTAAAATAAAATATAGAAATAAAAATGAAACTAATTATCAATATATAAACATATTTATAAGGTAGTGAAATAATTTAAACTAAAAACACACCCATGGAATGAAATCTCACACACATACATAACATCCAACAATGAAACCACATCCCTAAGGCTCTTCCTAAACGATCCAACTCATGAGAGATGTAATATCCCAAATAAATAAAGAATATAACATTTTCATATTTATTAATATTTTTTAATTAAATATTAATTTTACTTTAAATGGGATGCTATGTTCGATGGCATACCCAACAATCAACAATGAGTTTCTTTGAAATATTATGTTTCACATAATGTAGAGTTATTCTGAAAATAATAATAATATAATATTATTATTTTCAATGGTAGTTAATGTCTAGCTATTGTATTGGTGGGAATTGATATAACTAACTAATTTTTTTAAAATTTTTTTTTTACATTTATCCAATATATTTAGTGGGTTAAATTGATAATGACTCAAATTTTAAGCATGAAATACTCTAATATTCTTTAAAAGGTCGTTTAACCGCTTTTTAATGGCGAACCCTATTTAAATATAGTTTTTGTCACTTTTATATGTTACATTTAACAAAATAATCTTCTTATTTATAATCGGGACATCAAAATTTACTTTGGGTAAATTTTTGTTATTTTTCTAATAAAGTTCATTTTTTAATGAATAGTGAAAAGATACCGCATTTTAAGTCAAAACTGTCTTTTCATATAATTTATTTATATAGTTATATTGTCCTTTTAATTGATTTTAAAGTTTAATTGGATTATATTTTTATTATTTAATATAATTTTGGTCATTTTAATTAATTTCACTTTGAAATTAGACATAAAAACATGTCAATATTTTAGTAGTCTTTACTTCTTAAAAACACGCTTTTTGGTTTTGACAACAGGAATTAATTTTAAATTAATTTCTTCCACTTCTGTGTTTTGAATTTGGAAAAAATGATTCCATATTTGGAATCAGGGGTTCCAAATTGTGTAAATAATTTCCTTTTATTTTTATACATTATGAATTTTAACTTCAGTAAATATTTTATTTACCATGGTTAAAGGTTTAATATGGTAAATAAGGGTAAAAATAATATATATAATAATATTAAACTAACCTAACACATGTGTTAACCTTGTTTTATGATATATTTACAACCATGGGAATCCTTAGGTCAATTTTAGGACCCCATGGAGCTACTTGTGTGTGAAAATTACATTTAATTACTTTTAATTTAATGTTAAGGAAAATATAACTTAAACATGTATCTTCTACTAAAACAATTTTTATATGGGGTTATATAAGTGATATATTCGACTATAAATATTTATTAGAAATAAAAAAATATTTAATACATCATGTTATTTTATTTATAATTTTTAGACATCAAATAAATAAAAATATTTTCGACACAATGATGATGTAGTGATTACTTTATTAATAATTGATTTAAATAAATGATATTATAAATATTAAAATAAATTTATTTTGAAACTTTTTATGACATAAAAAAAATTTAGGGATGATTATGACTTGTTATCTTTGAATTAATGAGTTTTTTTCTAATTATTATGTTTTTATGGATTTTTAAAAAGTCATGACATGAATAGTATAAAAATTAACATAAATGAGTTTTTTAAAAAAATAATATTTTATTAAATGATATAATAGTACTAAAAATCTAATATTATGAAAAATGACTTAGATAATGATTAAAATTTCATTAATGAACCACTTGTGGTTTTATTTTCATTTTATGGTAACTATATTAACCATATATTTTGAATATACAAGAAGACATGGTAAGAGTTAAATTAGTTAACTAAGGGTTAAAGCTAAATGATAAAGTTAATTATGAAACCAAAATTTTTCTAAAACCTATTTTTTTAGAGTATTTATAATAATTATCATCTTATCATCGAATTAAATGATTTTTGGACCATTGTAAAATCCAATTTCAGTTTATAATTAAATAATCTTTCAAGACATTCCTAAAGCACCCCTCCTCCCTCTTATAAAAGGCCACCACCTCAAACCCCTACTCACACCTCTCAAGCCCCATTTACTCGTCCAAAATCTACCCAAATAATCCCCAAGCATACATATATTCCTCTTAGAATCATTACCTTAGGTGTAAGGCAATTTATAAAGACCGTTTATCTTTAATAAAATGGAGTTACACATTTTAAGAGGAAGAACAGGGAACATACGTGACGAGTCGGATTCAAGGTAAGGGACTTCATCTCAATCTCCTTTCATTGAGGATTATTTTTATATATATGGAACTTTATTTTATATTGTTTATAAACCTCTTTAAATTTTAATTTAATTCAAAGGGAATCTTTTTTCTATGTAGTTTTTTACTAAACGACAAAGGAAATGTTTCTTTTTAATGTACGCAGTGATAACGACTTTTCTGCCACCGTGAGCATTATTTGATATTTGGATTCCTTAACAAGATGTAATGTTTTTAAAGGGAAAATAAATACCACATACCATTTTAACATATTTTGGTATTTAAAATGGTTTTTATAATGGATTTATTATGTCAATATCTTGAACTGATATCTTGTCTTTTCAATGTGGTAATGTTATCTTTCCTTTATGATTGTTCATGTGTTATGATTATGTTATAGTTTTTTGGAATTATTTATGTATATAGGTGGTTCCATGATAAACCTTGGGTGGTTGATCCTGAGATAGCTCTCCAATGCATTGGGTAACATGACATAGGTAAATGTTAATGTTTCTCATAAGATATTTAAGGAATATACTGTGATGGGTATTCCAAATGTAACTCCATGTGTAACTGTGAAACCTACAATGTAAGTATGTTATGGATGCCACAAATTACATTTATGGTTTATGATTTATATGGGTTATTCATAAATATTATTATTTTTTGAAGTATTTTAAAGATATTATGTTTTTTGAGTGAAAAGGTATGATTTTATTGATTTGTATGTATTGATGGACTAATGTTTTCTTTCCTTATTTTATAAACCTTACTGAGATTTTTTTGATCATCCCATGTTTTTGAAATGTTTTTCACAGGGTAAAAGGAATGGTAAGAAAATTAAATAATTCCATAATATTTTTATCAAGTAAATAATTCTTGTTTATTTAAGGAGTTTTATTTTTATGAAAAAAAATTGGTTAGAGTAGAAGTGTCTGCTTTGTAATATTTGAGATGTAATGTATTATTTATGGCCTAATTATCTAAAACTTAAAACCTAAAAATATCCTTAATGTAAAATTCTTGAATTAAATCAAGATTATATAACTTTTAAGGCTAGGTTCTTATAAGAGATGTTCATCTCTCTAGTCCCAAGTCATCACTCAATGGAATAATCTAATGTACTACAAGATTTAGCATCATTTAAAGGTATAACACACATGTACCTTTCTTTATTCATTTCAACACACACCCACTAAGTTCATTCCAATTTCTCACACCCAAAAACTTTATTTAAAAAACAAAATTCATTTTATTATTTAATCGAACACATTAAGGTCATCACCCATAATTCATGATTTTAAAACCAACCAATAAATAGGAATTTTCAGTATGGATTTCAAAATAGTTTTCCAATAGAAATCAAAAGTAATTTATTTAGAAAATTGGGAGCCTTCACATTTTAGGAGAAATTGGAAAATAGGATAATCCACATACCTTGAACATGGTCAAGAAGATATAATCACACAACATAGTTGTGGATATGGGCCCTAGAAACCCTCCTATAAATATCCATAATTAAAAATATGTCAAAACATAGCCTAATTATTAAATTAAAACATGTAATCCCTAGACTGGGTTTTTTCCTAAGAGAAAATGAGACAATAAATGATACAGAGAAGAATCAGATACTTTACCTTCGATTTCTAGGTTTAATACTCCAATAATCCAATATAAGAAGCTCCAGGAGAAATGTAATCACCAAAATCGTCCAAAGGAACCATATGGTTTAATAGACCTAGATATAGTATAAATGATACATTTTTTATGGAAAAATTTGGTTAAAGACTTAATTTTCAAAACACTTTAACAACATGCATGGTTTATCCACGTGGTTTTTCAAAACATGTGTTAACCTTGCATGTTTTTACTATCTAAAAAATTTCAAATCCATGTCGTTACAAAATTGTTTACCCAAATTGTGTTCCAAATTTGTGCCTCTTCCTATATCCCCTTTCCACCTCGCACGGTTACCTAGAGATTCAGCATGATTTCCCCTAACCATACACCAAACATTCCACCTTAGATATTCAGTAACTTAATAATACATAATAAAACCATTTATAAAAAAAATGGGGGTATTATACGTACCCCCTATTGGAGAATTACTCTCCCTACCTTTAAATAGAATTCTAGATAACCATCACATGGGAACAATCCACTAATATTGAACTCCAAAAATTAACTCAACAATAAATATTCAATTCCAAATACAAAATAATTATGGGATATATTATTCTATAGGGTATGATTTATATTTTTATCATCCCAGGTAAAAAACACATATTTTCTATTATCCAAGGAACAAGGTTGATAAAATATTCATTGCTCAATATTTTATCAAACATTAATGGTAACCTCACACCCGTATGACTATATTGTTGAGAAACTTCAAATTGATTAAGTTTTAAAAGTTGATTTATAATATATATATGAACCTAGTTCATCTTTAAATGACTATTAATGAGTTTATAGAATTTATTTATAATAATTTTTTCAAATGTAAACTGAAAATAGGGGGTTTTTAAAATAGTTTTAAAATAATAAAAAAATATTTAAAAGAGTTTAATAATTGAAAATGAAAGAGGATTTGAAAAATATATGATAAATATGTGATCATTTATAAGTTACTACAACAATTTAAAATTTAATTGTTCTTAATTGATTATTAGGTTTTGGTGAAATCCTTTAGATGGGTGTTAACCAAGACTTGGTTACCCACAAAGCCTCTAAAACGATACACATAGGACTAAACCTTGGCATAAAAATCATGTATCCAAGTTACATTATATTATAATGATTTAATATATTTCAAAAAAAATTGAAATATAAAATTTCTAGGAACTATGGGGATTTTTATGTTGTCCAATTTAAATAACATAAGTCGCACACTAAAAATTACACATCGATCAGTTATGAAATAAAAAGTGTTTCAATTAACTGCATCAAAAACAATTAAGATACATCTAAAATAACAACTATAAAACAAAATATTAACCAAAAAATTATATAATTATTTGTATGAACTCCCTATTTTAGTGTATATCTCCCTTAAAATGATCACCCACCATTTAGCCTTCCATCGAGAGGAGGAGGAAGTTACTGTGGAACTTAGCCTTCATCATTGATATCTCCTTAAGGATAGTGGGATCCATAGACTATAACATGAAGATAAGAATCCTTTGTAGCTAAAAAATGGTAGCAATACACTCCTTTTTCTAGATTGTAAATGTGGTGACCAAAGTTCCCTTTTATCGCCAAAATTGGAGGTGGTTTTGGGAACCCATATTTCGATATACCACTTGTATCTTGGTTTTGGACTAGTAAAAGACCTTATCTCAACTTGGAAAAAAAGAAAAGAATTTTTTTTAGATATATTTAATATCTCTATGTAAAATTTGGATTCCATTTAATGTTTATATTTAGTTATATTGTCAAAATACATAACCAAACATTTTTACTTTGAACAGATTCAATTTCCTAGATAGGTCACTTTATTTAGGATAATAGATGGATGAATTAGGATTGAGTATCTTCATAAGAGTTGTATCTTATGAAGTTCTGGATCATATAAAAAATTTTAAGACCAATTTGATGCATTTATTTCTATTATTATATAAAATATTAGACATGTGTCCTTGAGATTCCATGCATTTTGGCCCATTTTTCTTTTACTTCATCTTGGGCCTTCCAAATCACCTCCACCTATAATAAAAACATCAAAAAAAGTAAAATTTAACTTTTTAATAGAAATAAATATTAAAAAATTAAATCAAATGTGAAGTGAAATCTGTTATTATATTTTTTTATTTTATAATACAAAAACATTTTAACATAGTGGTATAAGGGTGAAAATGAATAGTTAATCACTATGCAATCACACCCCCACGTCTAAACATTTTCACTCCTGGGAAAAGTCACATATCCAAAAATGATGCATGGATATATTCTATACTTCATTAATATTTGCCATTAAATGAAAATTTAATTATTGTTATCAATGTGATCAAAGAAAAATTCACACCAAGGAGTTATTCTTAGTGATCATGCAAAAAATGCCTCATAAATTGTATGAGAATGAAATTCAAGGAGATGTATGATACTAGTCTGAGTAGGGGACTAAAATTTCAACAATGCAACTAACTATCTACATGTGTGTGTGTGTGTGTGAAAACCATTTCATGCTATTCTTTATTCTTTATATCCAGTAAATATAGGTTATTTTAAAAAAATAGATTTCTTGATTCTTTTCACCAAACCTTCCCAACATCTTTTGTAATCAAATTTCAAGACCCACTCACTTAAGAATTAATGTAAGTAAAACTATAATATCTTTACCTAGATATCCTTATATTTTGTACATTTCATCACTCCCCTAATTATTTATTTATTTTTGTTTTTTTATGGTGTGAAATAGTTAAATAACAGGTACACGCACGTAGGATAATCTGAATTAGTAATAAAATAGATCAGATAACGAATTAATGTATGAAAAAAACATTTTAGAAAGCTAATAAACATTAACCTAACTTATATTTACCTTATATTAAGTAATAAATATCCATAAATCATTGTTGAGTGCAATGTGGTATGGATATATTAAGTGACATTATTAACCCATAAGCTTCTCACACAAAGGGTGTTAATCATCAAAAAGATTTCATAGAGATAAAACCATTTATACCATTAACAAGAAACTAATTTACTAAAAAATAACACCTCAATGTTAAATTAATGCGAAAACTCACATACCATTGGTGAATAAAATTTTATTTAAATGTCAAAACAAATTAAAATAGGGAAATTTATTGTGCATTTTCAATAATTTCAATCATTATGTGGGAATAAAAAATGATTATTATGTAACTAAAGTGCACAAAAAGGTGGAAAATTGAAAATACCATCTAACAAGACAAAAAGAGAAAAATATGAAAGATGGTTAAAATCCTAAGGAAATCAGGAAAGTAAGGAAAAGTAAAAATACTATGCAGTGAGAAAAAAATAGAAAAAAGAATAAAGATGATAAAAATTACTAACTCAAATAAGAATTTATCCCCCCAACACACCTATAGTGTAAAGTTTCCTCACTATAATAAAATAGAATATAGGAAGGAAGGATAAAAATTGGTAGGTTTCTTATTGAAGGTGGAGTTCCTCCACAAGGGACTCTATAATGGTTTTATGAAAGTGCTTCAGTTGCTACCCATTAATGAAGAATGTTTGTTTTGTTTATTCATTTTGAACATGTAAAACACCAAATGGATCGACATTAGTAATAGTGTATGGGCTGAACTAACAAGAATGAAACTTACTTGGGTGAAAATTCAGCCTTACATTGAAAAGGTGGACCTTCTGCCCAATGTGTAATTAACGATGAAGGAAGAGGTGGTCATGGGAATCCTTGGTTGTCAATTTATAGATCTGGGAGTTCTCATATGAGTCTCTTCAAATTTCCTCCATCTCATGAATTTGTAACTTCTTATGGTCACCTGCATGTGATAGTTTTGTATTATACTATTTAATATCCCAATATTCATGGTTCCTTACCTCCATATGGTGGTGAAAATCTTTTCGAAACACTATATGTAACACCTTGACACCAGAATCCCATAGTCGGTGCATTATTTTATTACATTTTCATGATTACAAGGAATCAAACATTGAAGGACCAATCAGTTTAGTAGTCTAGGAAAGCCAAATTACATACACAATACCCATAATACATTGGGAAATATAAAATAAAAACTTGATACATAATAAAATGAAATAAATTGAATCCTTTAATGCTTATTCAAATATTTTTTTGTCATAACCTAGGGAAAGTAAACATAATAAGGGTGAGATAAAATCCTCAGTAAGGGTAAATAAAGTAGAAGAAATAATGAATAAATGATTATAAATTAACATGGGAAGGTAAATAACTGATAACACATGCAATTTAAATAAATAGATAAGGAAAATTCAGTATATAAAGGTAATAAATTGTAATACATGCCATTTAATAAATGAACTGATAATTATATGTATCCATAGATATGTCGACACAAAATCTCATGGATGAATAATAACTGAAACAAAATGAAGGAACTGATTAATTACTAGATGCCATGTTTCCAAGGTAAATGGAACCAGTAAATTCAAGAAAATTCACAAGATATTTTAGATATCATGTAAAAACCCATCTATTTTGGCCAACTATTTCATATCATGATACTACTAATGCATTGAGGGGCTTTCATTAACCAGTCCCCAACCTTTAGGGCTCACCTTAAATGGTTCCCTACCCATGAATTTCATGTACAAATCATTCCTCATATATAAATTAAATAAAATTCCTTCTAAAATTTCCATATTAAATAAAGAATAATTATTTATAATAATTCCATAGAGTAGGATAAGTAACAACAAGGTTTGTTGACATTAAAACATTATTGAGGAAAAATAATATTTAAACATTCCAATGTGTCCCATACCATATTGAAACACTTAAATTATAATTCCCTATGAATTAAATGAAACTTATAATATCATGAGAATAATTAAATTCATGATATAACATGTCAATGGTCAGTATATATACCAAATAAAATTGAATTGGTGCATAACAAAAATAAGTCTCAATGGAAAGTAAATTGAAATGAAATCCCTTACCTTAACCTTACTTTTGTTGTCTAGTATTTATCCTCCTATATATTGGTAAAAAATATATTAATAACTTATAACATAATTGCAATCATGTTTATAATATCATATATTAATTCATTATAATATTTTATTACCCCTTTATTAACACCCTCTCATTATTTTAACTATTTTGGGTGTTAATTGCTGAGTTTTCTCAAGTATGTTTTGACTTTTAATTTGTTATTACTATTAATTAGATCATGATTTAATCATCTCAAGAATGTAAAACATGAATTAATTATCATATATATTCATTATATATTAATTTATATTAGTCCATTATATTTGAGCATTAGAAATGAAGTGTACCGTTCACGGAGATAGTAAACCGTATGTACTTATAAATGCTACTTTAATTTCATTATTTTATTAAAAGAATTAAAAATAAATGATAAATATTTATATTATAATTATATTATAATATATATTTTATATATGTTACTTATTTTTATTAAAATCATCCTTTATATGTTCCATGTATGGAATAAACGAGTCATATCTCTTTGATGGGGCGGTAGTCCACACTTCCTCAAGAGAAATTATCGTATTTACACAGGATGGAAAGCATAAAGGTATATTTTAAATAAAAATTAAATAAGAATAAAGAAATTATAAATATCATATATAACATATATAAACAGAGTGTCTATTATAATGGCCACCATGAGAGGTGTTAAAGGAAAAATGAACATTCATCATTTCATGAGGTAGCAGTTCGTCGTACACAGAAACAATATGTTTGTTATCCATTAAATGGAGGTGTGTGTAAGTTTAGGTAGAACAATTTAAATAATAACATATAGTATATTTATTATAATTTTATTTATAATAATATAATAAATATATTTTAGTGGGTGTATAATCTAAATGAAACTAGAGAGCTTGAGAGAAGACATTACCTCTTAATCAGGTAACTCCTTATGGTTTGTACCAAAAGGCTTCCTTGGATAGATTTATACACAAGGGTAGGCTTCTAGGATTGAGGGTAGGGATTTTCAAAATCTATATAGGAATATATTTTCTGAGCCTAAGTCGTTTGAGAGGTGTGAGGAATGGGGAGAGGTGGTGGTCTTTTATAAGGGAGAAAAATTACTCACATGGTATTTTGAAAATAAGTTAGGTGTACCCACGTGTTTATGAAAAAAAAGTCTTAAAAAAATAAAAAAAACAATAATTTAAGTTTAATGTACGAATTATGGATATAAAATGGGTTTTGGATAAGTTTCTTGGTCATTTTGTCCCTTAAGTTAAAGGTTTTAATGTTGTATTAAGATTAATTTTACCTTAATAATTGTAATTATTTTTAATTACTTTCACAATTAATTATGCTAAAATAAAGAAGGTTTTATTATTATAAATTATAAATTATAAAAATTAAAAATATCAAATCCATTATTCCA
Organism: Viscum album; assembly: GCA_963277665.1. Classification (NCBI taxonomy): domain Eukaryota; kingdom Viridiplantae; phylum Streptophyta; class Magnoliopsida; order Santalales; family Viscaceae; genus Viscum; species Viscum album. The sequence goes on from OY728152.1 coordinate 1,236,143,273, forward strand.
AATTCCAATCACATAAGTGAAATAAATTAATTTTAATTTAATCCCACCGACAGAGCGACAATGCGAGTTTTAAGGTAAAAACATCAAAATATTTGCTATGTTTTTATAGTAAATTTCAAAGTTAAATTGATTCAAATGAAATAAATTATATTAATTAATAAAAAAATTATCTAATTAAACTTTAAAACCAATTAAAAATATAATTTAACCTTATAAATTAATTAGATAAAAAGTGGTTTTTAACTAAAATTTAGTATTTTTAAAATTCATTAAAAATGAATCTTCACAGAAAAATACAAAACATTTACCCTAAGATAAATTTTATGTTTAAATTCCAAATAATAAGTTTATATTGAAATATTAAATTTATAAATTTAAGAAAAATTGGATTTAAAATGGGTTCTCCATTAAAAGGTGGTAAAAACACCTTGATAAAAATATAATATTTTATGAAGAAAATTGGATTTGTTCTTATATTATAATTATCAAATCTATTTTATTAATATAAAAAATATTATATTTAATATAATATATATATATTACATTAATTTAAAAAAAAATTGTAATTAATTTAATTTATTAGGTTAAAACATTTTTTTTATCATTAAAATAGTTTTCTACGAAAAATTCCATTTATATTCAATTGGTTCTTATACTCATTTATAATTAATTTGTAACCAATGAATTAGTTTTTTAAAATATATATTATTATTATTTATTTAATAATATTCATAATCGATAGTTTAGGTCTTATTATATTAAATATTATTATTTTAATAATATATTATTGTTCAGTTAAAACTTGGTCTTGCGTGTAATGTATGATTTTGAAGAAAGTCTATCTTGAATGTAACACAAGATAACTCAATGTTACATGCATTAAAAAATATATAATCTATATAATCTATTTAAAATAGTAAATATATTTTAAAGTATTAGGGTATTATATCCCCTTATGCGCTTGGTGTAGCGTATCATGCATGTTATCAAATATAAGGTTCATACTTTAGAATTTAGGGGTGTAAAATTCTCCACACGTTAAATAAAGTTAATCCTTGTAATTTAAAATTTATCTCAGTGATAGAGCGATTGAAAATAAAGTATTTTTGGAAGAACCACATTGTAAAAATGGTTAATATCACATATTATTAATAAGAGAGAATAAAAATCACAATGGTCACGTAACTAGGTTTCTTAGTAAGAGAACATAGGTGGGAAATGGAAACATGGATAGAGAAGAAAAAAATAAAACTATCAAGTTATAATGGAGAGTTCTAGAAAACATGTTAAAAATTATGATCATAGGAAAACATTTTTTTCTGAAGACAAATTTTTTCTATACTTGATAAATTATATCAATCTATAATAATATAATTAAATATATATTTCTATAAATAAAATATTATCCTTTGGTTGTGCCTTAAACTATTCCTATATTTCTTCTTATATGGTGAAGTGATACAACTATATATAAAAACTAATGTAAATAACAAATTACACCATTTTATAAATGGTTAACTTTTCCAAATTATTATGATCCAATACTTTAGAAATAATTCCACTGAATTTCCAAAATGAACTTATCATTAGACTTTAGTCAACATGAATAAGATTTAAATTTTCACACACCAAACATTTGAGTAACTTCATCATGTATCCTCTTGAAATATAGAAATAACTTGAATTACCATAAAACCTTATTAGAAACATGCAGTCTTCCTTATTCATAATGTAAGACACATGTTATTGGATATATTTTTTAAATCCAAAAGTTTTTTAAATTCCATCAATGATAGTAAAAACCACTTGTCGAAAAGTCATTAATTAGTTTCAAGGTATTCAGAACTTATCCAAATCAATCATTTCATCATCATTATCTCAATATTAGGAACATATTAAGGGTTGTATTTCCCTTGAAAAGTTTCTCTTTAATCAGAATAACTTTTCTTGGTACCATTCAACATATGATCTCAAATCCTTAATGAAAAAGTACTAAAGTACAATACTTACATATTTCATAAATCATATGATGATAAAATCATAAGAAAATACTTTTAAAATATATTTATTAGATCAAAATATATAAATTAATTAATAATTCAACTTTGGTTGTGTCAATAACATTTTCATGACCTTAATCCATTAGCTTCTTTTGAGGTATATTCTCTTGTTTCTTGGGGAATTCAATTTTATAGTGCCCCATCTACTTGCAGTTATAACATTGAATAACAGTATTTTCCTTCTTTCCTTTGAATTATTTTTCTTAGTGACCCTTTTCTCCACACTTACAACAAACTCCCAATACTTTCAATCATTTACCAGGGTGATTCTTTCCACAGTTATCACATGTTGGAAAATCCTTCCTTTCCTTTATCTCCTTTAACTCATTCCACTTTTCATGGTGTTCATAATACCTCTTCTTCTCTGGATTTACCATGAAGCCATGGGACATTGAGAATTATTTCTCTATCTTGATTGCACATAAAAATATTTCATCATATGAATAAAATTTTTGATACACTATCACACTTTGGAGACTTTTCTTAAGTCTTTTAAATAATTGGTTGATCTTGTACTCCATTTTTCATATATAATCTATGGTATACCTAGATAATCTTGTAAAGGTATCTTTGAAATTTTCAATACTCTCTTATTCCTTATGATTTAAGAAAAGGAACTTCCTATTCATCTCAATTTTTTGATCATGACTAAATTATTTATCAAATAATGTCTCCGTAAAGGTTCTCTATTTCATGAGTTCAATTTATTTTTCATCCCTTGTATTTTGGATTAAATTCCACTATGGGTCAGCATCACCTTGGAGATAATAGACTACAAGTGTAACCTTTTCCTTTTCACTGCATTCTAAGGAAGTAAATATCTTTTATTGAGACTTAATATATTGCTAAGATGAAATTCTATTAGTAATCCCACTAAATGATGGGGGATTCTACTTTATAAATCAATCTATCATAGGATATTATCTCCATATAATAGGTTTCTCCATTCAAGAAAGGTTATTTTTCATAACCTGAATAAGATACCCTAATATCTCCATAACTTTCTTAGTTCCAATACCAACTATAGTTGTTTCCTTGTTATGGAAATCTCTATATTTTCCATGAGTATTGATATCATTCTTCCTTCTAGGTGTTATTTCTAAACAATGTCATACATTGGATTATATCATAAAGTTGTGAAATTTGTATAACTATAAATACGGTATAACACATAGTATAAATTTATTCATCATGATTACTAAAATAATAAACTTTGGTTACTTTTGGGTAATATTTAATTTCAAGTCCTTCAAAATGGTAAGTAAAGAAGATGTGAATTATCCTAAGAGTATCCCCTAAGAGTGTCAAACTTGGTGCGCAGTAAGGCCCATTATCGTGTACCAGGTTACCCCAAGTTAGGCCCGAAACACCTTGTCGGAGTAATTACTCCTAGGTATATCTGTACTAGAACCACATCCACTTGTAGTATCTAGGTAGGGATGTATTTCTAAGAATACACACATAATCACTACCTTACCAAAATTATAGAATTTTCTTGTATACCTATCCTCCATTTTTATCTTTGTGTTTTTATCCCTAATATAAGTTTTCTAAATCTAGTTTCCAAGGTTGTTGATAAACACCATTAATATGAACTATGATTCCCCGACACCAGAATCCTAGATTTGATGCATTATTTTATTACATTGACATGATTATAAGGAATCAAATCCCTAAGGGATGATCATTTTAACAGTCTTGGAATGTCATATTACATTCATGATACCCATAATACATTTGGAAATATAAAATACAAACACGATACATAATAAAATGAAATAAACTGAATCCTTGAACACTTATTCAAATGTTTCTTCTTTATAAATTGAAGAAAGGAAACATAATACGGGTGATCTCAAATGATTAGTAAGGGTAAATAAAGTGGAATCAATAATGAATTAATGAGAATAAATTATCCTGGAATGGTAAATAACTGATAACACATTCCATTCAAAAAATTAGATAAGGAAAATCCAATATGGAAAGGTAAAAAACTGAAACACATGCCATTTAATCAATGAACTGATAATTATACGTATCTCTAAATATGTCGATGCAAAATATCATGGATGAATAATATATAAAACTAAATGATGGAAATTATTGATTATTGGATTCCATGCTTCCTAGATACATGGAAAAAATACCATTAAGAACTTTCAAAATATGGTTTATCTATTGAGTAAAAACCCATCTATTTTGGCCAAATATTTCATCTCATGAGAACACTGATGCATCTAGGGGATTTCATTAATCGGTCCCCAACCCGTATGGCTTACCTTAAATGGTCCCCAACCCATTTATTGCACGTACAAACCATTAATCATATATTAAATAAAAAAATTTCATTTTAAAATAACGATATTTAATAAATAATAAGTATTTATCAATAATACCTTAGAGGAGTATAAGTAACAACAAGGGTTGCTGACATTAAAACATTCTTGAGGAAAAATAATATTTAAACATTCCAATGTGTCACATACCATATTGAAAAATTTAAATCATAATTCCCTAATAATTAAATGAAACTTATAATATCATGATAATAAGTAAGTTCATGATATAACTTGTAAAAGGGTATTATATAGACCAAATAAAAGTGAATTGGTGTATAACAAAAATAAGTCTCAATAGAAAGTAAATTGAGACGATATCCCTTACCTTAACCTTTATTTTGTTATGTGGTATTTATCCTTATTTATAGTGGTTTAAAATATGTTCCTAACTTATAATATAACCATAATAATTTTTATAATATCATATATTAATTACTTATAATATTTTATTACCCCTTTATGGGCACTCTTTCATTATTTTAAGTATTTCGGGTGTTAATTGCCTAGTTTCCTCAAGTATGTTTTGACTTTTCATTTGTTGTTACTATTAATTAGATAATGATTTCATCATCTCCATAATTTAAACCATGACTTTAATTATCATATATATTCATTATATATGTATTTTTAGTAGTCCATTGTATTTAGAGAGTAAAAATGAAGTGCACTATTCAAAGACCAACTCAATGGCAATAGTAGGTGTGCTGCAGGTGCAAGGGAATGGGTGGAGTGCTCGAAAGTGGGTTCGGACCAGTCGATGATAGAATTGGCTATTTGGACATGTCAGTAATTTCACACTGTTGGAATCATGTCAGTAAGTTGGTGGTCTCATCATGAATTAGGATTGAGACGGTAGGCCATATGTACGCATGAACGTTACTTTCATTTATTTATTATATTAAAAGAATGAAAATTAAATGATACATATGTATATTATAATTAAAGTATCATATATATGTTATATATATTAAATATTTTTATTAAAACCATCATTTATACATTCCATGTATGGCATGAATGAGTCATATCGCTTTGATGGGGTGGTAGTCCACAGTTCCTCAAGTGAAATTATCGTATTTACACAATATGGAAAGCATAAAGGTATGTTTCAAATAAAAATTACCAAATAATAAAGACATTATAAATATAATATATAACATATATAAATATATTTTACATCATAATTTCCACCATGATATTTTTTAAAGGAAAAATGAACAATAATAATTTCGTGAGGCGATAGTTTGTTGTACACAGAAACATTCTGTTTGTTATCCATTAGATGGGTGTGTGTGTAATTGTAGGTATAAAACATTAAATAAAAACATACTAGTATATTTAGAATACTTTATTTGTTATATAATCATGTAATAAATATATTTTATGTGGTGGAGAATGGAAATGAAACTATATATCTTGAGAGAAGACGTTACCACTTAATTGGGTAACTTCTTCTGGTTTGTACCAAAAGGATTCCTTGGATGAATTTCTTCCCAAGGAGAGGATTCTAGGATCTAGGGGAGAGATTTTGGGATTATATATGGGTAAATATAGACTGAACTTAAGTGTTTTGATATTTATATGGAATGGGAAGAGGTGGTGGCCTTTTATAATGGAGAAAAGGTACTCACTTGATATTTTGAAGAAAAAAAAGTTAGGTGTACCAACATTTTTACCTAAAAAAAGTATTCAAAAACCCAAAATACTAAATAATGGAAGGTTAATGGACTAATTATGGGATTAAAATGGGTTTTGGGAAATTTTATTGGTCATTTGGGCCCTTAAGTTTAAAGTTTTAGTCCTTTATTAAGATTAATTTTATCTTAATAATTGTAATTAATTTTAATTACTTTCCCAAATATTTTTGGTAAAAAAAATTTATCTTATTAAAAATAATAAATTATTATAATTAAAAATATGGAATCCATTTTTCTAAATTATAATCACATAAGCGGTATAAATTAATTAAAATTTAATCCTGCATACAGGAGGACACTGCGGGTTTTTAAGGTAAAACTGTTCAAAAGTTTGTTATGTTTTTATAGTCAATTTCAAAGTGAAATTTATTACAATGACATAAATTGTATTAATTGATAAAAATATTATCTAATTAAACTTTAAAACCAATTAAATATATAATTTATCCTTATAACTAAATTAGATGAAAAATAGTTTTGAACTAACATTCAGTATTTTTCACTATTCATTAAAAATGAATCTTCACAGAAAAATGCCAAAAATTCATGATAAGCTAATTTTTATTTTTATATTCCTAATAATATATTTATTTTTACATATTAGGTTTATAAATGTGTTAAAAATTGGATTTAAAATGGCTTCACCATTAAAATGTGGTAAAAATGCCTTAATAAAAATACAGTATTTTATTAATAAAATTGAGTTTGTTCATATCTTATGCTTATAAAATCTATTATATTAATATAAAAAATATTATAATTAATATAATATATATTTATATAATATCACTAACTAATTATAATTAATTTAATTTATTCGGGTAAAATAGTTTTTTCGAGGATAAAAAATGTTTTCTATAAAAATATTCCCTTTATATTCAATTAGTTATTATACTCATTTTTAATTAATTTTTAACAAATTAATTAGTTGTGTAAACATTATATTTTCATTAGTTAGTTAATACTATTCATAATTTCTAGTTTATATCTTATTATATTAAATAATATTATTTTAATAATATATTATTGTTTAGTTAAAACTTGGTCTTGTGTTTACTGTAATATTTCAAAGAAAGTATCTCTTGTGTGTAACACAATATAAAATTATGTTTCATGAATTTAATATATATAATATATATAATCTATTTAAAATAGTAAATATATTTTAAAGTATTAAGGTATTATATCCCCTTATGTGCTTGGTGTTGCTATTCATGCACACTATCGAATATAAGGTTCTTACTTTAGAATTTTAGGGTGTTAAACAATACTATAAAATGAAATTACTATTGGGGTTTTAAAATTTTCATGGTAAACCCAAAGTGAATCATTCAAGTGTAAAATCCAATCCTTCTTATTAGGTTTTACTGTTTTTCTAAGATTTTCTTAACTTCCTGATTTGAAATTTCTATTTGTCTATTATTTTGGAGGTGATATGAAGTAGAGACATTTTTTACATCTTTATACTTAAAGAGTCAGTTTTTAATGTTTCAATTATAAAACTGTGAACCCATATCACTAATGATGAATCTTGGTAGACAAATCCTTTTAAAAATATGAGATCTCACAAAATCAATAACCACTCGAGAGTCATCAGTCCTTGTAGCCTTTTCTTCCACCCATTTAGAGACATGGTCAAAAGACAATAAGATGTATAAAAATCCAAATGATTTTAGAAAAGGCCTCATTAATTAAAATTCCCCATGCATCAAAGATCCCACAAAATAAGATGGGTTGTTGGGGCATTTCATTCCTCTTGGAGATATTCCCTGTGAATTGACATTGTGTGCATGACTTACAAAACATATGGGTATATATATACAATATTAGCCAATAAAATCTAGATTCAAGGACCTATCTATCTAATTGTTTAGATTCTAAGTGTCCCCAACATTTCAATGTGTGGAATAATCTCAAAACATAGGTGAACTCATGACCAAGGACACATTATTGAACAACCTGGTCACTAAAAATTATCCAAAAGTATGGGTTATCCCAAATGTACCATCATGACTAATGATTAATTATTTGGTATTTTGAAGTAATAAAATATGTGGGGACCATATATTTTACCAAAAAAATCACAATATACGCATAACAAGGGGTAAGGTCTACTACATCACAAAGGTTCTCATGAGAGAATAATTATCCAATGGGGAGGTATGATTCAACATAGTGGTCCAATAGTGGGGAAATCCTACTAGTGTGGTCAACTACAATATATTCCACTCCTCTATTATCCCAAATGTCAAGGTCAAACTCCTATAGGATGAGCATACACCATATGAGTCAATCCTTAGCTTTGATTTTATTAAGGATAAACTAAAGGTAAACATGATTAGAAAACACAATGACTTTTAACCTAAGAATAAATGAATGAAATTTGTACAAGGAAAACATAATATAAAGAAGTTATTTTTCAATGGTCATGTAGTTTTCTTAGGAAGGGTAAAGAGTATGAAAGGCATATGTAATAACATGAAGATCTCTCTCAACCCTTTGTAATAAAAATGACCCAACTACAAAGTTAGAGGAATCACACATAAGTTCAAAGGGGAGATCCCACCATGGTGGTTGGATGATGGGAGGTTATGGAGACTCCTTTTAGTTAATTATTTGAACACTCATATTTTTAATCAAAAACAAACTCATAATATTTTTGTAAAAATCAAGGGAAGGGAAGTGAAATCCCATAAAAGTTTTCAATGAATAAGTGGTAAAAACTAGAATTACCCAAGAAATATCAAACCTCACAAACACATTTTGGATATATAAGTGAGGAAATTATTTCAATTTTTTATTTATCAACTTGAATTGCCTTGCATTAAATAAAATTCCCAAGAACTATTCTTTTCTCTACTATAAAATGGAATTTTTAATAATTTAATAAGAGATCTTTTTCAATGTAATAGAAGAGGTAGAACCTAGGTGTTCTAAAAAATAATAAAATTAAGAGACATAAACTATGAAATGATCCATAAAAACCTCTATAAAATTCTCAAGGTACTCAAAAAATATACTTAATATATAATACTAAAAAGCACCGGGATCATTATAGAGACCAATTGACATCTTTTTGTATGTAAATGTTATAAATGGATAGGAAAATGTTGTCTTTTATTGATCATTAGGGGATATATGGATTTGAAAATAACCAAAATAGCCATCACAGAAACAATAATGGTACTTACCATCCAATATTTCTAATATTTAGTCAATTAAAGGTAAAGGAAATCAGTCTTTTTGCATGGTTTGATTTATTCGATTGTAGTTAATAAAGACTCGCCAACTATTCTTCACATGTGTTGAAACTAATTCATTAATTTAATTTGATAATACCATTATTACATTTTTTTAGGCATAATTTATACTAGGATAACCCATTTACTATCATATATAGGATAGATGATCCCAACAGCTGGTAATTTACTAAATTCCAATTTTACCACTTCAAGGAGGGTGGGATTTAACAAGCATTGATCTTTAATTAAATTCTTATCCTTGTCATATAAAATTATATGGTTCATGAAAATAGATGGGATAATCCTCGTAATTTCATCCAATGTCCATCCTATTTCCTTTTTACACTATCTCAAAAGGTCTAGTAGTTTTCATTCATGCTCTGGAGAGAATTTGTTGGAAATAATAATTAGCAATTGGTCAATACCCTCAAGATATGAATATTTTAAATTATATTTAAGTGGTTTTGATTCTAATATCAGTTATTTTTTTATTAAGGGAATGGATTTTGGATGAGTGAGGTCCATGAAACTATCTAAATGTTCATGTTTATTCTATATGGAAAAATAATTAATGAAAATGATATTTTCATAATCATCGATGGTTATGGGTACCTCAAAATGAACACACTCATCAATTAAAATAAAAAAATTACACTTTTCCAAACCCACACAATACTCAAAAGATGAATCAAAACTAAAATCATCAAAGTGTGAATAAGAGAAAAAAATCATAGTATGGGTTAAGGATATAATTTTGTTTGTGTGTGTTGTTAGAGAGAACATCCATTTAATAGATAGGAAGAGTGGAGTTCTCTTAAATAGTTTTTTTATAACATCAAGGATATTTAAACTTACCTTTTATCCCCCAAAATACATGGATATCATACCATTGTGAACATTAATCATTTTATTTGATGTTTTAAGGAAAGTCCTTCCAAGTGTGAGAGAATCATGTCCTTGGGTTCAGTTATCTTCCATATCAAGAACATAGACTTCTATATGGAAGATGATATTCTTTAGATGCACGAGGAAATCCTTGATCACTCCTATTGGATGTGTTTTTCTCTAGTTGGAATGTTTCATGAAGATTCATATTGGTTGAAGCTCTCCATCCTGTATTGAAGTATATATAGAGTGAGACGTTACATTAATTAAAGAACCTAAATCAAGAATTGAATTAGAAAATAATGTCTCCACTATGGTAAAAGGTATAGTAAAAGTTCTTGGATCCTTACATTTAGTTGGAATCACTAGTTATATTAGGGCACATACATTCCTTCCAAGGTTAACTCTCTCATTCCCCTTCATTTTTCATCCGTGGATGAAAAGTTCTTTTAGAAATTTGGCATAATGAGGAATTTTTTTAACTACATCAAAGAGAGTAATATTAACTTGTACCTTTTTAAATTTATCCATGATCTCTTTATCAATTTCATTATCCAAAAAAATTATTGGATTTATATAGTCTTTAAGAAATTGGAAGAGAAATATATTGTTTAGGGGAATTATCATTGATAACTTTTTTACCCTTTTTTTTCTTTACTTGAATCTTTTGAGGGTAGAGAAATAGTTTTGTCAAGAGTATAACATACCTATTGTGTTGAATCAATGGAAGGAGAATGTTCCTTATCATTGTGAAGTGTGATATAACATACATTACCATTGTCTTTGGGATTGGAAATAGTTTGGGATGGTATTTTCTAGACCCCTGGATTTGGATTTCACCAAATGAGTTAGAGAGTTAACCTAGTTGAGTTTTTATGTCTTGTATGACTTATTTGGTTGTCTTTTGGAATTTGAGGTAATTTTTAGCCATTTATTTCATCATGTCCTCAAGGATTGTCTTGAGATTTATATAGGGTTGTTGGAAAGGTGTTTCTTATGGTTGAGGATTTATGGGTGGTGGTTGGAGTTGACTACCCTTCCTTTGGTGGTTTCATGATTTTTGATCTTGTTTATAATACCCTTTTCTATAGGATTTGTTATCATTTCATCCAGAGTTGTATGGATATTTTGGTTCTTTTATAATAGATTGGATATAGGGGAAACCTATGAATATTTCCTCATAACTCTCGGAAGTTTCTCTCAGTTGAAGGAATTAGTCTGAATAGTGGGTGTTAGAGGAAGAGATACCATAATGAATCGGAGGTGGAGGTTGGTATTTCCCTTATGAAAGATAAAGTTTTCGAAGTATGGCACTTACCTCTTCAAAATTTATGTCCACCTTCTTCTCTAATTTGGTAATTTTCACCACATGGACTCTTTTGATGGGTACATTGAACCTTATACCAAAATGTTGAGTGTTTTATGATGTGTTTTCTATGAGATTCCTTGAAGAAATTGTGGTCTTGTCCACTAGGTCACCACTTACAACAACATCAATCATGTTATGATCAATTGGAATTAAGCCTTCATAATAATATTGTATTAAACTTTTCTCACTTATTTAATGGTATGGACAACATGAAAATTTCCTTTTAAAATGTTCTCAATATTTATGAATTATTTCCCCATTAGATTGTCTTATTACATAAATTTATTTACTTATTATTATAGTTTAAGATTTTGGGAAGTATTTTTCAAGAAAAAGGAGTTTCATGTCATCCCAACCTCTAATTTGGGAGTTAACATAGTATAACCAGTCTTTTGCAATGTCTTATAAAGAGAATGGGAATTCCCTAAGCTTAACCAATTATTTATCCACCTTAGTAGGTTTTAACATTGAACATATATAATGAAATTCCTTTAAGTTCTTATGAGGGTCATCTCTATCTAGTCCATGAAATTTTGGTAATAAGTGAATAAGTCTATATCCTTGTTCAAAATTAGGTGCTTTGCCTTATATTTGAATGTATGTGGGTTGGATATTTACATCAAAAAAGGTTAGTTATTTTAATGTTCAATTATTTTCAACTATATTATGAAATTTTATTTTAGTCTTGATGTTGGTTTTAGAAGAATAAGGATCTAGAAGATTGTTTATGTTTCATGTTCACACCTTCAAGGGATCGTTCAGTACTTCTTGGTGTTGATGATGCAAGATCCTCTATGGTTTGTGTTCGAAAGGAAGTAATTTATCCAATGAATATCACATCATGAACAAGGCCTAAAAAATAAATATATTATAAAAAAACCTCAAATTTTTAAGGAAGGAAATAATCACATAAATATTTACAAAATACACAATGTTCTTATCAAAAGGGCACACTAAAAACAAAATCACTTCATGGAAACAATGCCAAAATTGTTGGCGTTATCATGAAACATAAAATTGATTATGTTTTCAAAGTTTATTTCTAGGATATGAATGACCCTATTTCATCTTTCAGGTATTTTTTATGAGTTTAGAGTGTGTATTTCCAAAAAAAATCCAAATAAAACTAGAAATAAGGGGGGTTTTGAAAACAATTTAAAGATAAAATGACATAATTTAAATAATTTAATAGTTGAAAATGGAAGTGGATTTGAAAAATATATGATAATTATGTGATCATTGATAAGTTAATACACCACTTGAATGGTTCCTTGTTCTTAATTTATTATTAGGTTTTGGTGAAATACTTTATTTGAGGGTTAACCAAGATCTTGGTTACCAACAAATCCTCTAAAATGATGCACATAGAAATAAAAAATAACATAAAAATCATGTATCCAAGTTCCATTCAATGGGAATGATTTATGGTATTTTAAGGAACACTAAAATATCAAATGTTTTGGAAGAAGGGGATTCTTATGTTGTTCAATCTAAACAACATAAGTCACAAACTAACAATTACACACTCATCAGTAATGAAATACAAGTGTTTCAATTAAATGTGTCAAAAAAAATTAAGATACATCCAAAAGAAAAATTACAAAAAAATATTCCAAAACAGTAAATAATTATGTTCTATAACTCCCAATTCATGTGTTTATTTCCCTGTAAAATATCAACCATATTTTATCCATCCATCGAGGTAAGTATGAAGCTCGTGTGGAACTTAGCCTTCATACTTGATCTCTCCTTAAGGATATGGGGATCCAAAACCACTAAGGTGAAAATAGGAATCCTTTGGAACTCCCAAATGGCAGAACATAACTCCTTGGTCGATCTTGAAAATGAGGTTCCTGAGGTTCTCTTTTATATCCAAAATGTGAGGTGGTTTTGGGGGCCTAGATTTTGAGATACGACTTGTATCTCAGTTTTAGACAGGTAAACAAACTTATTTCAACTCAGAAAAAAGACAATAATTTTTTTCTAACCTATATAATATCTTATTTAAAAAAATTTAATCCATTTAATTTCTAAAATGGGAGATATTATCAAAATAGAAAACCAAACTTTTGACTTCGATCATATTTGTTTTTGAGATAGATCAGTTTAGTTGGGCCTCTAGATGGTCAAATTGGGATTGGTTGTATTCATAAGAGTTGTATCCCGGGTAGTTTTTGATTAGATCAAAAAAATTATCCCAATTGGAAGCAAATATTTCTTGTAATATGTAAAATAATGGACATATTTCCTTGGGATTCCATGCAGTTTGGATCACTTTTCTTTTAATTCATCTTGGGCCATCCAAATCACCTCCACTTACAATTAAAACATCAAAAAAAGTGAATTTTCCATTTTTTACAGTGATAAAAATTAAATAATTGAATAAAATATGAAGAATTTTTTATTATATTTGGAATTTACAATAAAAAATCAGTTTAATATTGTGGTATAAAGTTATAAATTGATAGTGAATTGTTACATGATCACCGCACCTTGACCTCCAAAAAAGTTCGCATACACCACTGAAAAAATAACATAATTGTATTATAATTACTCATTTATGAAAGATAATAATGAGAACATTAAGAAACAAATATAGACTTACTAACCAACCCAATATATTACCACTAATTGTTGGTGGCCTAATCTACCATAATCGAAAGCATACAATCCTAACCGTTTAGAAGACCATACTCTATCAATTCTTATAATGAATCTAATTTTCTAGTTTATTCCCTTAAAGTATTTCTATATATTATTATGGGTTTTCCTTCAGAGTAGTATGGTTTTATGGGTGTCACAGGACCCTAGAAATGATATATTAAAAAAAATATTAAACCACATGTGTGCATCATTTTAGAAATAATAGATTTTCTATTTTATAGAGTCTTGAAATTGGAATCCAAGATCACTATTGGATTCAAAATATGATTTTTTTCCTTAAGAATTACAAAAGGTTCATTCATATCAAACCTCAGGTAAATACTCATTCGTGGGTGTATATTAGATGAATTAAATTGATTAAATTAGATAATTAATTTAATTTTAATATTAGATTATTTAACCTAGAATCTTCCTATTTTTACCCTAATTATGAAAATTCTCTAGTGTTATCCATATAACCCTAAAAATTTAGTGTATCAGCAGGGAAATCTTCTAAAGAGAGATGGAGGAGGGATCATGGATCGATGAGCAGGTGCAACAGAAATCACCATCAACATTGACCCATATATATTATTCACCAAAAAATGATCCAACATTATGGTATGGATCATTATTTATGGATTTATTTCCCTATTATTTTTTATTTCAAGCATAGATTAATTGTATTCTTTTAATTTCTATTTATCCCCTTTCACATGGCCCTATTTATTTATTAATTATTTTCATTTGAACCTAAAATAATAGTATCAAGATATTTATCTTCTACTTTTGGATTTTACATTCATGATCAATTTTTTTGGGTTTTCAATAGCCATCGATGATCTCACTTTGTTGATTGTGGACTTATCCCCTTGTTAATCACATGTTCATCATTAGATTGTGGTAGGCTAATGATTTTAATATTTTTCCTGCTCAGGATATGATCAAACATAGATTCACATTTTTTTGTGATTGATGATGGAGATAATGATTTGGGGTAGTGGTGAGGAACCATGGTGGATCGTGGATGGAATATTGCAAATCAAACCTTTAGATAATGATGGAATGTGCAATAGACTTTGGAAGGGTTGGTAGGAATCTCGATTTTCATCCACAAGAGGTAAAAAAATCAATGATCGTAGATGTTTATTTTTAGATTGGGGCCTTAGAAATAGATTTAGTAAATATTAATGGTTGAATCAGTGGATGGATAGAGTTTCAGGAAGAATACTTAACCTTATGTGAAATTACCAATTATACGTTGTGTATTCTAGAAGAACACATACTGTGTAGTCTACTTTTTATAGCAGCTAAAGTTTTAGGCTGAGTTAAATATCACATGAATATATAGAGATCCCAAATTCCATGTGAATTTATTTAGGCAGTTGAACCGCGTATAAGGAGTACACACCTAAGACCCCTTTGATATCACGATTGGCTAATATTGATACTCGAGTGTGATGTTTGGATAGAAATTAGGGGGAGGTGCCCTCTGATGGCATGTATGTGTCGAGTCATGGGTCCCCATATCCTTCGAATAGATAGGATTGGTACCCCCATACATACTTAGGGCATGGTTCTCTTATCTAAAGAGTAAGTAGCCCCTTGTCTAAGCTCCAACAAGGCATGGGCCCTCTACTAGGGTCAGTACCCCCTTGACCATGATTTTCCATCAACAAGGTGTAGGTTCCCTACTATAGATCCAGTGAGGTTACATTGGGAAACTAGAATAAGGAAAACACTAGAACTTAGAGCTATATACACACTCATTATCCTTAGCTAGCTATGAATATCATGAGCTCCCTTTCTCTATTTGACTCAGTTTATTCTATGATCATATATATTATTGGGTTTCTTACTCCATTCTTTAACTTGTGGGTCAAAGTGACTATTTATTTATTATAATTCCCTCTGGATTTCATGTCATCCTATTGGGTATTCATATACTCACCCATGCATGGGTATTTTAAGCATGTGTAATGTCTTATGCGGATGATAAACAGTAAGATGGTGACTTTTTCGGGCCTAGTGTTATTGGATCTTAGCGATACCAAGTGTCATAGAGCTCATGCGGTGGTCATATTCAGTGTTTGTGGGAAAGACTCTTCCTCCTAAACAACTATTAGGTTGGTAATCCATTTATTTCTAGTTAGGATTTTATTTTTCCCTTAAAACTTTGGATATATTGATATTGTTATACACTGGTTATTCTTAGCAGATGTTACATGCATTTATTCCCTCTTAGGTTAGTAAATTTTTATACACCATGCATGATTGTTATGTGCTTGGAGGTGTGAATGTGTATAGGTTTATTAGGATAAGGTCTCCCATATGTTTAATATGTCTACTCAACACTAGTCATCAGCCCCTGGATTTTTGGAGGTAGGCTTAGGGTGTCAACCTCAGCTTACCAACAGTCCAATTGGGGTCCCAGTGGTTTAGATCATGATAGAGTGTTATTTAAGTAGGTTTATACTAGGGATAGTGTTTAAAGTTAGATTTTTTATGTGTATTTTTTTGGGAACTTAGGGAAATGGTCTTAGGAGTCTTGAGTTTGTCTTTCATTCTAAGAAACCCCATGATGGTGTGGTGAATGAAATATTTATACACCAAGAATCTTATAACCTGTTTGTTAACATAGAAGATAAGGCATCATTTATAAGGAAACTAATGGTACATGCATTATATAGAAATGGGTTTTGAACTTCTATGTACTTCTTGAGTCCACTCCCCAGATATATTTATCTAATTGTGGTACATTTTGTTAACTTTTAGATTACTTCCATGATGAAAGCCAGCTAGGATTCTCAGATAGGGTTGTGATGATGATGGGTTGAGTGATTAGATTCAGAAAAGGGGCCTATTTATGAAGAATTCTCTCTGGGAGACCATAGAGTAGTGATTCCACCAAATGAGTGACATCACTAATAGAAAACAAGGCCATAGCCACGGACCTATATCCACAATTTTATAAGTATGTGGCTATAGCTTAGTTTATAGCCACACTTCTATTAAAATTGTGGATAAAACATTTTTTATAGCCACGCTTAAAAAATTTCATATATAAGTTTTTTTTGACCATCTATTGGGCTCCTCCCCACTGTCCATGATTCATCTTCTCCCCCAACCCCTCGCGACCCACCTTATACCCACGAACGTGACCCTCTCTTCTTGGCGCAACTTCTCCTCTTGGCCACCCTCCTCCACCCTCATGACTTCTCCTCTCTCGGTGGTGACCTCTAATCTCGGTGGAAACCTCTCCTCTCAGTGGCGACCATTCTTCCCTGACGTCATTGGCAACCTCTCCTCTCCCTGATCCTTATCCTCCAACAGTTCCCGAACGACCTTCACGATGCTGCCCCATCCTCATCCCCCTCGCGATGCTGCCTGTCACTGCCACCGAATGACACAACCCGATCTCCTTCATGGTAACATCTCATCTCTCATACCTCAAATTTTATCGTCCTTAGACTTTATCTAAATTACATACACATATTTCTCTCTGCTGGAATTCTTCAAACTAGAAATTAATTCCAAAAGGCAAAGGATATTTTTATATCTTGTTGAAATCGCAAGAGGATATATAGAGATTTTAGAGGACTGGAAACCTTAATATTAAACTTGGTTTACTCATAATTTCTAATTGGGACTTTAATTTCAATCTACACACACATAGGAATACATTGGCTAAAGTCTGTTTCAAACTACATGGTCTTAATTGGTTCTTTTGGCACCCAAAAATTCTGAATGATGTTTTCTCCTCCATAGGAACTCCCCCAAAATTGATCATAGAACATTAAATTCCAACTTATGTCTCTTTTCTAGAGTTATGGTGGAAATTAAACATGATTCAAAGCTGCCCACCACAGTTAATTTCAATTCAAATGACTACAAAACTGAAATTAGAATTGAATATGAGACGAAACCTCTCTTTTAAGAACATTGTAAGACCATTGGTCATACAATTTTCAACATTAGAGTAATTAGAAAAAAAGTAACAAAACCAGTTGAAAATGATTGGAAGGAAATTAGGAGAAATAAAAAGGATAAATCCCCTATGATAGATATACCTGTACCTCCATCAAATAAATCTAAAACTTGGGTGAAATAGTCAAACAAAGTGATACACATAGGGGATAACTCAAGTACTAACTGGGTTGATATGTCTGAATAAGAAGAAAACTCCATTAAAGATAAAGGCCTCTTAGAAGAAATTAAAATTTTGTTGTTAGACACTATTATGATATTCAATAAGGACAAATCTAATACATGCTCAGCCAAACAAATTTCAGAATCTAACCAAAATTCTAAACATATCCCAGGTAAAAACTTGAAGTGCAATGAATTCAATTCATAAACTACACCCCCTCATAACTATGTGTGCACTAGATTATTTCCTATTAAATCTGTGGATGATCACTCCTCATCTTTAAGTACTTAAAAAATAGAGGACACCTCCCTATTAAATTCCACTATTTAATTAGCGACAAAGATTCTGACCAACAGTAAAACAAATGTACCTGCTAATTTCTCTAAAACTATAGATTCAACTATCCATTCTATAGATTTTGGGAATCTATTTTCTATCCCAAAATCTACTCAGGATATCACACATACTAGTAGTATGACTGAAAATGTTTCCATGGATTTGGAAACTGTTAAATCAATGAAGGTAAGTACACCATTGGTACAAGTGACTAAAATGTAGGATCTCCTTGGATCTATTAAGAAGATTCAGCCCATGGAGGATACCAAGGTGGAGAAAAAAATGATCCAGTTACAACCACTTCTTATACTTTATAATCTTTTTATGGTTCACAACCTTCTAATAATGTTGATGTTATTAGTTTTCTGATGCTTTGTAATTTGAATCCTATAGACCCAACCATTAAAACTTCATTAACTCATGCTTCTATGAGATATTTTAATCACTTCTTTTTCATATATAATAATAATAATACTACTCTTGAAATGAAGTTGGTAACCAAAAATTTAGAGAAGGATTTAGCTCCTTCTCCCCTTGCGCACTCTAAATCTATTACCAGTTATCTAGAATTAGGGAGTCAGATGAGTATTTTTAAGGTTGTTTCAACTAAGACACACACCATGACCTCTAAAAATATTAAAAAAGATGTATAACCTATCAAACCTACTAGAACATCCCCGTTAAAGGACCCTAACCATATGTAGGCATGTAATATTTCCTTTCCATTAAATCTGTACCATCCAACAGATCTGGATACTTCCTAATAACAGACAGTGGATACTTCAATGTTTTCAGGTACTCCTATTTATATATCTATAATTAATGATGATTTCTCTATAAAATATGGAAACTTGAATTCTAATAATAATATCAATTCTTTGTCGATTTGTTCTATGAATTCTGTAGAATCACCTATAAATGATCCAATTAGGAAAACTACAAAGAAGATTCTAGTCGCATCTAGGAATGAACAAGAACATTCCACTAAAAATAACCTAGAGGTTATAAGGAATACTAGAATAAAGGCTCTGGAATAAAGAGAAAAGGGTGTTCTAACTCCAGATTCAGGTTTAAATGATGATCCACATTTGTAATTGTCATGGTATAGCTAACTATGACATGTTCATTGTTTTAAAAATAATGGTTAACAACCATCATCCTAAGTTATTTTCCATCGCTAAACCTAAAATTTTGTTTTCCCCTATATAATCACATTTATGCCAACATAATTATGTTTTTACTAGTGTAATCAATAATACACTCAATGTTGATTCTTTATAGATTTTTTCACACTCTTATTTACACAATGTTAGTGTTTTCAATATCTTTACTTGCAACTTTAACATTTATGGTACACATACTTTCTGCTCCTTTGTCAATTATAAAAATAGATACCAAGAAAGAAGAACTATTTGGAATTATCTATCATCTCTAGGCACTAACATAACTACCCCTGGTATCTAATTGGTGACTTTAATGCCATTATTAACTCAAGTGAGAAAATTGGACCTTATCATGCTTCCATTTCAATGAAATAATTTGAGGCCTCAATTGAAGACAATAATATCATTGAAATTAATCTCACTGGTGTAAAATACACTTGGTATAGAATACATTACACCAAATTGGTTTCCTCCTAATTGAATAGAGACTTCATGAATTTCCCTACTATGGATTTATGGGACACTATCTCTAGCACCACTCTTCACAAGCTGAATTTTGATCATCATACCATCTTGGTCAATGTCTCCTCTAATGTCATGAAAACTCAATTGTCTTTTATATTTAACAATGTGTGGTTCTATGATGATGATTTTACCCATAACATCTATAACTATTGGTCTTTAATGTCTCATACCAATGATTCCTTTGCCTGAAACCTCAAATTGAAACATCTCAAACAGACTCTAAAAACTTGGTTAATCTCTAAATCCAAACAAGTTAAGAATGACATCATGATTCTTGAGAAATTCCTCAATGATATACAAAACAAAAAACACCATCTCTGACCTCATCACGGATCCTACTCAAGAACTAAACACTCTAGTCAAACTCAACTCTTTTCTCATGTTCAAAGAAAATATGAGAAAATAAGCATTTAAAATTAAATGGTTAACCGACGGTGATGGAAATACCAAATTCTAGAACTCTCTTCAAACAACAAGGAAGTCTTGTTGGCCGTTAACCTTTTTAAAGGATAGGGACAGCCTGCTTGACAATGAGGGGCAGGGGGTTCAAGGGGAGGGGGTTTTCCAGGAGGGGGGGTGAAGGGGTCTGGAGGAGCAGTGTGCACAGGGAGGGGGGAAAGGTTTGTGGGGGTGCAGGGGTTGGGGGCTATCTTGGAGGGAGGGGGGTGTCCCGGGGCGTCCAAGAAGGAGGGGGGAGGGGTTTCCATGAGGGGGGGTTCCCATCATATAATTCTATAAAAAATATAATAGGTCATTGTTCAAACATCTAGGTTTTAATGTGGGTGTTGTAGGTATACCAAAATAATCTTATGTGGTCAGAGAAAGGTGTGACTATTCATGATTTTTTATAATTTGAAACATTTATAAATTCCCTTAACCATAATATTTGTTATGATTTTTTATTGACATGTTATTGATGGTCACTTATTATGTTATGAAACAATACATATAATGTGAATTCATTTTATTGATTATTTATTTAATGTATGTTTATATGCCTCAGAATGGATAGATACTGGATTTACAATGCTGATCATATCACTGATGAATTTCAGAAGGAATTACAACATTTCTTGGAATTTTCATTCACTAATTATTCATATGGCGGATTGATTCGATGCTTTTATTTTGATTGTGTTGGAAGACCATGGTTAACTCATGAGAAAGTGAGTTATCATATCACTAAACAAGGTTTCCAAAAAAATTATCATGTGTGGTATCACAATGGAGAAAAAGCGCAAGTGGTGAATGACATTGATTCAACGGAAAGGATTGGTATGAAAAATATAATTTCTGATCGGTTTCCTTTTGTTTCTGAAGCCATCTCCTCATGTAGACCAGTGCAAGAGGAAATGAATACCAGAACACAGTTTTCGTCTATTAATCAAGATGATGACGTTGAGAGTGTTAGAAAGATGATGGAAGATTCAAATACTCCAGTATATCAGGCATGTGAAAAAATGAGTAAACTTGAGTTTTTAATGTGATTATATCATGGAAAAGAAATGTATGAATTTAGTAATATTGTGGTTGACTATATCCTTACATTTATTAAGGATTTACTACATAATTATGCATGTATTCAATAAAATAATTACATGGCATCAAATTTGGTTGACAAATTTGGATTTTCATCTATTAGGATTCATTCTTTCCCCAAAGATTGTTGTCTGTTCTGGAAGGAAAATGCAGAGTTAAGTTTGTCAAAATAGTGTGGAACATCAAGGTGTAATACTAATAAAGACGTAACACAATCTCTTATACCTGGGAAAGTGATGTGGCACTTCTCTTTAATTCCAAAGCTTAAAAAACGTTTTATGTCAGAACAAATGGCAAAGAACATGAGATGGAATGAAGATGAAATAAGTAAAGATAATGATGAAATAGTTCATCTTGCAGACAGGTTGTCTTGGAAGAAATTTGATAGGTTACATCCTGATTTTGTAGCAGACCCACGGAATGTTAGATTGGGATTATCCGGTGATGGTTTCAACCCATTTCACCAAATGCATACTGCACACAGTACTTGGCTTATTTTCATTCACATTTATAACTTTCCTTCATGGATGTGTATGATGAATCCGTTTAATATCATGATCATATTGAAATCTAGACCCAGTGATCCTGGAAATGATATTGATATATACTTACATCCATTAATAGAGGAGTTAAAGGAGCTTTGGATTGTTGGTTAATAGGCGTACGATGCATTCAGAAAGGAGTACTTTATGTTTCACGCAGCTTAATTATGGATGATAAATGATTTCCCTACCTACGGAATGATGTCTAGTTGGAGTACTAAAGGGAAATTATCCTACCCTATTTGTATGAAAAATACACATTTCCAAAGATTAAATTTTCGACAAACTTTCAGCTTCATAGGGAATCGACGATTTCTACCGATGGATCATCCATACAAGAATAATCAAAGACAGTTCAATAATGTCGTCATGACAGATGAGACACCTCAACAAATGTCAAGGAATGATATTGTTAAAGAACTTGATGATTTTAAATATGTTCTCAGAAAAAGTCAATAAAATATCAGAAAGTGAAAACATGTTAATTTGAATTCCAATAACAATTGGAGAAAGAAAAGCATATTCTTTGAGTTTTTGTATTGGTCATCATATTTATTGCATAATTGTTTGGATGTAATGTATATTGAGAAAAACATTTTTGAGATGTTACTTACTACTGCTTTAAATTTCAAAGGCAAAATAAAAGATGATTTGCGGTATCGTCATGATTTGATGGATTGGGGTATAAAAGTAAAACTTTATCCTGAGTTAATTGGTCAAAATAAGTTGAAAGTCCCTATTGACTATTATTCGATGATAAATTTGGAGAAGAAACAATTTCTTCAGGTCTTGGAAAGTTTGAAGGTTCTATATGGTTATTCAAGTAATATTTCGAAAAGGGTGAATACACAAGACATGAAACTAAAATCTATTAAAACCCATGATTACCATGTCTTGTTACATGAGTTGATTCCTATTGCCATTCGACATTTACTTTCACATAATGTTAGAGTTTATATGATTATGTTATGTTATTTTTATCGAGACCTTTGTGACAAAAGACTAAGAAGAAGTGTTGTTCAGAAATTGCAGATAGATGCACTGATTATTATTTGCGACTTGGAGAAAATTTTCCCACTTTCATTTTTCACATGTATGTTACATATGAATGTGCATATTCCCACAGAAGTTATTTTTGGTGGTCCTGTTTCAAGTCGGTGGATGTATCCTACAGAAATAATTATGTTTACATTGAAATATTATATGAGAAATAAATATCACCCCGAAGGCTTATTTAACTTTTGTTCCTTCATTATGAATTTGTTTGAAAAGTCATCTCATTATGTAGCTTTTGTTCCTCAAAATCTATAACTTTGACTCCATTATATATCTGTTCTTTTTTATTTCTTATAAATTATTTTCATTACTAGAAAAATAGATGGTATAAATACATTGGCATTCTATAATTTTAATATATATAAAAAGAAAATGTTTCATTCTATCTACAATTTTCTGCTATTACAGTGCACTATACTATTAAAGATCTTCTCTATTTTTCAATTATTTCAACAGCTTTAGTTTCTAGGTTCTATTTATTCTAAAAATATCCTCTATTTAGAAAAACTTTTCGCATTATTTTGATAGTGAGGAGGTTTGAAACATAGTGACAAGACCTCTCCAGATAGTGTCGCTACGACAAGTCATATTTCTGAATTACACACCATACCAAGGGGAGATATAAACAGGAAAACAGAAGAAAAAAAACTGAAATATGTTACAAAAACACAAGGTAACCATACATCTTCACTATTCATATTCCTTTCATTATTGTTTTCAGAATTAAATTTGTAGTGCAATATGTATTACATTAAATAGAGTACAGAAAGTTCATTTAAAATGTATTCTGATACTCATTTCCTCTTTTGATATTATTAGTATATCCTGTGTCATGGAAAATACCATTGTACCTGAAATTTTTCCATTATTCAAGAAATAAAATGTTATTTTTCTATCTGTTAGGATGTATCAGTTATTGTTCACTTATAGCATGTATCATTTTATGGTTCAATTATCTATTCAACTATTAGGGTGTAGGAAATGTAGCCTATTTTATTAAAGAAAAGACTCTGTTTCTTTTGAAAAATTATTCAAAAATGAATACAGTGTTTTTTTCATGAAATAATTCCTTTTTTTACATTTCATTAACTATAGGAGCTACAGAATACGCCCTATTTTAAATCAACAGTCATTAGCTGAACCTGTGACATTACATCCACAAAACAACTTCTTTTTCATTATCATTTCCACCTCCCTCTTTTTTAATGTTTTGGTTATTTTGTTTTATTTTCCATATTATTTTTTTATATACCAAAATCATTTATTAAACCTTACTTATTTTCCATTTTTTTGCCACTTTTCTATGCCACACCTCTTTCCCTTCCATTGAAAGCACTTCCAATATTCTGAATGAGGAATTAGTTTTGATATCTTAATATCTAATGTTATGAAAACATTTAAAGCATGTTTTTCAGTATTTTAGTGATCGAACACCTAGATCAATTCATGATCCTTAGGAAACCTCAGTTTTTTGGAACTTCAAGTATGCAGTTATATCTCAAAATGGTTTTAGATTCTCATTTAAACATACATCTTGACTCATCACCCCCCCCCCCACATTTTTCTTCTATTTTTTTATTTTTCAAAGTAGATTACGAATTTGGAATGATTCAAGTAAGGTATTTTTGGAAACATCTCTGGACAGGACCAATCTCAAATGCATCAATTGACATTGTTCGGGGAATATGGTGTATTGAGGTGCGACCATTGGGTGTTACGAAGGTAATTGGACTTAATCAAACATGTTATTTAGTTGTTTAATGGTTTATTTTAACTACAGACATTGGTGAGCCACCACTTAAAATCCCAAGCTTTCAATTAATGTGAGACTTAATCTCTCTCCTAGCGCACTTCAAGTTAAACCTATAAATGTTTTATTTAATTATGCTAAATTGAAATAAAAAACACTATTTTTTTCATGACTAAATGTGCCTTAGCTTTTCACTTTTCAATATTCATTGATTTTTCTTTTGAATGTATGTTAAGTAGGGTGCAGTGATTGATCGCATATTGGGAGAAATAGTTCACAACAACTCGATGAACTCACTGATTGAATACGTCTTGTGCATTGGGCATTTCCTTGAGAAGTAAAACTTTCCCTTTATCACAACTATAATTAATTATGAACCTTAAAATAAAGTCATTTATAATTATTCATGGTAGTGATTATGCACATGTGAGGCTATGTGTTCCCATGTATATATAAATATAAATTCATACGCAGGTGAGTGGAGACTGGTATATGAATATAAGCATATGTGCAAGGATCCCCTTACACATGCTCATGCTCATACGGGTGTGTGCATAGGGGATAGGTATCCTTTCATGTGTGTGAAGGTGTGTATACCCAGTGGGGGAGCAGTAACTTTTAGTTAGAAAGCTCCAAGAGCCGAAATGGACGGTTTGGTTCCACCTTGAGGTAGGATCCCTCTTCTAGCCTCTTTAATTCGAGAATGATTTAAATTGAATTTAGATTCTTTCTTAATTATGCTTAATTATATTGAATTGAATATCTTGAATAATTGTTCTTTAATATAATTGTTTCATTTGATAAATAAAGTCATGTTTTTTTAATAAAACCCCTCCAATGGAGGTGCGCTCTCTGCGAAAACTCACAGTGATAGTTATGTTGATATAGTTGCTTAAATTATTGCATTTGATTTGTGCTGAATGAGTATTAGAATAAATGTTAAATATAATTAAATGAATTTTGTGATAAAGTAATTCCATGATTTTATAATAAAACCCCTCCAATGGAGGTGCACTGTATTCTAAACCAAAGTGTAGTGATAATTATTTGTATCATGTTTAGATTTGGTTTGAGTCTTTTATATGCCTCTTGTTGGTGTTTGTTTTGTGGCTAGTTAGTTTTTTTTTTCTTTGAATAATATAAATTGGCTTATAATACTCGTTTAACTCAAATGAAATTGCCCGAGTAGGCATATTTCTTGACCATGACACTTTCCTTTTCACGCTTTGAATAATATAAATAAAATTTCCATGTTTACGCAAAGTGAAAGAATTTGTAAATGGTTTGTGTAGGGTGTATGATCCGTAGTTTTTTTTCTTTAGACATTGTGTCATTGTGCCACTCGCTACAACCTTCTCTGGTGATCCCTTGTTATAGCATATTAAATAGTTGATCTGTTCTATCATCTGTCGGGAGGGTGACGGTCGGAATGTTGACATGCCTCCTCCCACTCCCTTAGCTCCTGGCCGACAGATGCTGCCGTACGGATGTCGCTAGACCAGGCCAACACGCCTCGGTCACATCGTGGTCACGCCGTGATCATGTCGTGGTCACGCTGTGATTTGGCCCTGCTTCCGGATGACACCCCGCGGCGGTTCGTAGTGATAGTATTCCATGAGTCATGTGATCAATGTTGTGACTGACTAATCACAATTTCTACTAGCGAGGTGATGACCAGAATTTTTCCATGCCTCCTCCCGCTCCCTTCGCTCCTGACCAGAAGATGCTGCCTCACAGATGTTGCTGGACCAGGCCAACACGCCGTGGTCACGCCGCTGTCACACCGCGGTCACGCCATGGTCCTGTTGTGATTTGGCCCTGCTCCAGGATGAAAACCCACGACAGTTCACAGTGATAGTATTCCATGAGTCTTGTGATCAATTTTGAGACTGACTAATCACAATTTTTACCGGCAAGGCGATGGATGGAATGTTTCCCCGCCTCCTCCTGCTCCCTTCGCTCCTGGATGGAAGATTCTGCCCCGCAGATGTCGCTGGACCGGGCCGACATGCCATGGTCACGCTGCAGTCACGTCGCGGTCACGCCGCGGTCACGCCGCGGTCACGCCTCGGTCACGCCACAGTCACGCCGCGGTCACGCCGCTGTCATGATATAGTCACACCGTGATTTGGCCTTTCTCTAGGATGACAAACCGTGGCAGTTCGTAGTGATAGTATTCCATGAGTCTTGTGATCAATGTTGAGACTGACTAATCACAATTTATTCCAGCGGGGTGATGTCTGAAATGTTTCCCCGCCTCCTCCTACTCCCTTCGCTCCTGGCCGGAAGATGTTGCCTCGTAGATTTCGCTGGACCGGGTTGACATGTGGCAGTCATGCAGCGGTCATGTTGCGGTCACACCGCGGTCATGCTATGTTCACGCCACAGAATGTCATGATTTGGCCCTACTCCAGGATGACAACCCGTGGTGGTTCGTAGTGATAGTATTCCATGAGTCTTGTGATTAATGTTGAGACTGACTAATCACAATTTATGTTGGTGAGGAGACGGCCGGAATTTTTCCCCACCTCCTCCAGCTCCCTTCACTCCTGGCCAGAGGATGATGCCCCGTGGATGTCATTGGACCGGGTCAACACGATGTGGTCACGTCGTGGTCATGCCGCAGTCACGCCGCGGTCACTTCGCGGTCACGCTGCGGTCACGTCGTGGTCACGCTGTGGTAATGCCATGATTTGGCCCTGCTCCAGCCACATCCAACCCACACCAGCCCCCTTCCACCTTTATTTCATCCCACTACCACCAGCATTCCAGCCCGCAAAATCCCCCCCTTCCACCTTCAAATCAGCCCGCACCATCCCCCCAACACCTGCAACCAACCCCCTTCCACCAGTATTACAGCCCCCTTCCACCTGCATTCGAGCCCGCACCAGCCCCCATCCACCTGCAATCCATCCCACACCAGCCACCACCCCCCAGCCACCTGCAAAACACTCATGCCAACCCTCTTCCACCTGAAAAACAACCCCAACCACCAGTTCTAGCCCTCACAAGCCCCTGACCTCTTACATCCTAGCCCGCACCAGCCCCTACCACATGCCCAACAGCCCCCAGCCACCTGAAATCCAGCCCACACCAGCCCCCTGTCACTTATTCTAGCTTACACCAGCCCCATTACCATCCCCCTAATTCCTCCCTTCCCACTCACACCAGCCACTCCAGCTTGCACCACCCACTGCACCAGCCCCCAACCTCCTGCATTCCAGGATATGTGATAAAAACTCCATGAAAATCACAAAAAGGAAAGGTGAAAGAGGATCCCCTTACCTGATCCCTCTTTTTCCCAAAAAGTATCCATGTAATAAATAATTCCGGCATCTTATCAAGGGTCTTCTCAACTCATCTCCCCATCGAGGAGACTATTGGTGCCAAAATATTGCACGAAAGGAAGGGACGGAAAAGAAGGTTGTCCCGCTGCCTCGCGAAGCACCGACGCGAAGCACCCCAGGCATCGCGGGTCGCGAAGCTCCGGAGGCGGTAACTCTCCGCGAACGAGTTTGACGTTCCTGAGCCTACCGCGAAGCTTCGGAGGTAGTAACTCTCCAAGAACGAGTTTGACATTTTCGAGCCCGTCGTGAAGCTCCGGAGGCGGTAACTCTCCTCAAACGAGTTTGACGTCCGCGCGCCCGCCGCGAAGCTCCGGAGGCGGTAACTCTCCGTGACCGACTGTGATGTCCGCGAGCATGCCGTGAAGCACCTGATCCGGCACACGAGTTCTGCTTCACGGCGCCCCTTGCCTATAAATACTAGGCTCCCCCTGAGTCCTAGAGATAGACAATCCGACCTTTCATCTTCTCCTCTCCCGAATCGCGAAGCACTCTTTGCCCCCCGGGAATCATGATCTCTGCGAGGTACTTCTACTTTGCGTGACGCCTTCTCTTTGACTCGTTTTGATCCCCTCTTCCGAGAGGGATGCCCTTCGCGAAGCTCAAGGGAATTCGCGAAGGAGGGGGATTCCCAAGGGAACTCTGGCAGCCGCGGAGCGTTTATGCTTCACAAAACACCCAACCTGTACTAGTGATCTTTATGCTAAGGCAGGATCGTTACACATCGCGAAGCACACTTCTTCGCAGCACCCTGATTCTAGAGGAACCTCTTCTTCGCGAGGCAGTGCTCCGCGAATACTGTTCCACTTTTCAAAGCACCCTCCACTCACACCTATGCCCTATGCTAAGGCTAAGGCACTCCGCTTTGCGAAGCACACTCCTTTTCTTGGAAATTCCACTTCCTGTGCGACCCTCCAGGTATGCACGATGTAATTTCAAAGTCCCACGGACAATACCACTCGTAGCGTTGCTTCGCCTAATGCTTCTTCTCATAGGCATGATAACGGCTATTGCTTCTTCGCATAGCCACGCTAACGTGGACCCCTCGATGGTTCTCTCCACAACCCCCCTTGACCATGGCCTTGCCAGTACCTCCCCTCCCCCAAGGACCAGAGGGTACCGGTTATGTAAGTCCTAGGGGTGTGGAGTGAACCCACCTCGTCCGAGCTGCAGGACGTTAAACTGCAAAGCACCACGTCCTCAACACATGACGTTAAACTGTGACCCGACCTCGTGCCTCGCACGAAGGGTCCCCCCAGCTCGAACATTTTTTACACCACTTTTCTCCACGGGAGTGGAATCACCCATCCACAAGGGATGATATCCTCCTTATTGGAGTGGCATATGTTCTCAGGAGAAGGGCGACCCTAGTTTCTCAACGGATGGCTGCACTCCTGCATCTTCGTACTTCCCCACTACCAAGGTTAGTGGAGGGCGTGATAGGGAATGAGGCACCTCCCATCATTGGTCCCAAATCCCTCTTTCACTGCACTCTGTCGCACTTCGGGCCTCTATCATGGAGTAAGTCCCAGCACTAATAGGACGCCTAACGCGTAAGCCCCTCTTCGCTTCTCACAGACGCACCCTTCGCGGCGTGATCGTCAGGTCATTGTTTTCTCTTGTTTCTCACACCGAGCATGACTCACGTGGGCTTAGAGCTGGAATTGTCCATGACAATACCTCGTCCAGCATGACGTTAAACTTCATTCCCTCATCCATCATGACGTTAAACTGTATGCCCTCGTCCGGCATGACGTTAAACAGTATGCCCTCGTCCAGCATGACGTTAAACTGTATGTCCCCATCCCGCATGACATTAAACTGCACACCCATTTGAACTACGAGGTATTTGATCCATGTCAAGGCATGGTATGTAGGAAGCCTCTATGAGGTTCAAGCCCACCCGTCATAAAATTCACGTCGAGTTCTACCTTCGTCCAGCATGACGTTAAACTGCATTCCAGTTCGACAGCAAGCCGTTGTCACCACCCGAACTACGAGGACTTTGATCCATGTCAAGGCATGGTACGTAGGAATCCTCCCTGAGGTTCAAGTACAAAAATCATTGGCCCAAACCGTCTCCTTGTCGTTGTGCCAAGCCCCCATTTTCTCCCAAACTACGAGGACTTTGATCCATGTCAAGGCATGGTACGTAGGAATCCTTCACGAGGTTCAAGCCCACCACAAGTGGACTCCTGGGTTCACCTTCACGTCGGTTCGCCGACAAAGCCCCCCTCCAAACTACAGGGACTTTGATCCATGTCAAGGCATGGTACGTAGGAAGCCTCCACGACGTTAAAGCCCACCGCCCGTCGGTTATTCACGTCAGGTTTCACTCTCATCCAGCATGACGTTAAACTGCATTCCAGTCCGACGGCAAGCCGTTGTGACCATCCCGAACTACGGGGACTTTGATCCATGTTAAGGAATGATACGTAGGAGGCCTCACGAGGTTCAATCCAATATCCCATTGGACCAAGGTCCCTCATTTACATCGGTTCTCTGACACCCACCGCCATTTTGAACTACGAGGTCTTTGATCCATGTCAAGGCATGGTACATAGGAAGCCTTCCCGAGGTTCAAGCCCGTATCTCATCGGACCAAGGTCAACTTTCACATCATTTCACTGATGATTCCCATCGGACCAAGGTCCAACTTTACGTTGGTTCAATGACGACATCCATCGGGCCAAGTTCCACCTTCATGTCGGCTCACCGACACCATTCTAAATTACGTGGACTTTGATTCCCTGCCACGGGGATACGTAGGAGGTCTCTTCAAGGCTCAATCCCAACTTCACAGTCACCCTTGCGATTGTCCCTTGCCATTTCCCTCTCCACTTCATTCATCCATCCATCCACTCCTCTTCACAACCGTCCATGGGCTGGTCCTGGTATCGGCACCCCTTTAAGGGAAATCCCTCAATCCGATCCATTCTAGCTAAGGCTCTGATCGGGCTGATCCGTCTCCGCTGGACGTTAAACTTGCGGCATACCCTGTGTTAAACACAGGAAGCTGAGGAAAACCTCAGATATGTGTCTATGGAATATAACTCCCCGCGCTCAATGTGGGATGCCTCAGGTTTCTATGCCCTTGAGAAGCCCTGTGACCAGGGATAATAGACAAACATGCCAGATCCCCAGTATCCAGACAAGCTACTGATGCCTCAACGTGACTACTCCCCCGACTGAAGGTTGCTGACCTGACCGGACCCTTTGGAATGTCCCGATAGAAGTAGTGTAATTAACTGGCATCCATGGAAACATGGCACTGGGAAGTGTTTCACGAACAACGTATTAAATCTATGAGGGAGACCCGGACTAGGTGACGAGTTCTGAGGAGGAATCCACAGAAGGAAGAACCAACATCCCATCATCATGTTTCGATCAAGGAGCAGACATCCCTGAATAAGGAGCAAATGCCGCCCGCCTTTGGAAAGCGGGAATGTAGGGAAACAGCACAACGCATCCTCCTCTGCGGATGGACGGATGCGCGTGCCCCGGCGAAAGTGTCGGAAACAGAAATGGTGAACCCGACATGAAATTCTTCTCCTTAATGTGGAGATTAGTAGCATTCGAGACACCAGTTGATTGACGTGTCACCGGATCCAGATATCCGGTGCCTGGTCCCGCCAGGCAAATGGCGGGCCTGTCGTGAAACTCACCAGTAGTCGGGGCAGTAGAACGTGGGGCACTCCATTCTGCAGCGTGTTGGCGTGGATCCTTCTTACAGATGTGGATAATAGAAGGACGTTGGGGCACTGGTTGTCAATCCTTTTCCTCGCAGTGCTGATGAGTTGATCCCTTCATTTCTCAAGAACCAGGTTGTTGTTACAGAGACATGATCACCGCCCACTCGCCTACGCAGGGGCAAGGGAAACACCGCCACATCCACCCCGCATGGCGCCGCTACCACCACGACGGCCGCCACATCACGGAATATGGGGCACCCACGTCCCCTTTCCCCATCAGAGGTCATCCAGAGAAGGGTGATCAACAACCTCGTACACAGGTACGAGGAGGAAGGGGTCATCCCAGCTCGGGATATGGCCTGCCTGGACCTGGAGGCATCCAGGCCCCGCCATCAACGCCGCCCTAATAGGCCGTGCAGGGAGCCCCTGCTCCCCACCCCAACGTTCAACCGTTTCGGGAACCTGTCCCCAGAACGCCTCGAAGACTCCTCACCTTACGCTAATGAGGTGGGTGATGTCCAGATCGGCCCGATCAGGGTCCCGAACCAAGGGCCCCAGGCAAGGGCTCCCGTCCGTCCGCGTCAGCGCCGCCGTCCGACTCCGTAGGAAGAGCAGGCAGGCCATTCCCCTGCACCACCTATGCCAGCTCATTTGACCCAACATCAGCGCCGGGCCCGGGCTGAGGACTCTCGCCTAGATGCATCGACGTCAATAGATACAGTGGCCTGATCTACTGCTGACATGCATCATGGAGTCCCTGCATACACTGAGCAGGGTCACTCCTTCACCCAACCAGGATCGAGACCCCAACCGCCCCATAGGCAGGCTGGGTTGACTCTCCGGGTCGCAGGCCTGAGTGGTGATCACCGTGAACTAACCCGCGGTGATGTCACCCTGTACGGAGGCCCTCCTTGTACCACTACTCCACAGGGCGTGGGCCTTCCCCACTCTGAAGCTCTTCATGGAGTTATGCCTCGTGCTACCCCCATCCCGAAGGAAGACATGCCCCGCAGCAGTGACGCTCGGCGCGGAAACCTTTCCCGCGCCCACTATACAGGGTATGGAGTCCATCCTCCTGCCCCCGACCGCCGATCTGAAGGCACTGTCCATCCGGTCCTTCTCCAATGTGGGGTCCCTCCCTACGTTCTCTCTGCAACGGTTGAAGGTCCTCCTTGCCCCCGCAACTCAAGGAATGAAGGTCAGCCTCGCTCCGCCCGCATCAACCATGGAGGTCCTCCCCATGCTCCTGCCGATTCCAATAGAGGCTCCACCCACATGGGTGCTGTCTATGGAGGTCCTCCCCATGTACCCTTTGACATTTTCCCCAGTTCCCCTCGCACCTCGACTATCTCGAGTGGCGTCCCTCTCCGCCACAGTGCCATCGCCGCCCCAAGGCTACCTATTAGGGATCAACCCTACCCCGAAGAGCCACCTCGGGGAAGGAGAGAGGGTCGTCGCCGCCACAAGAAGAGTCTTGGGAAGACCCGGGTGGAGATCAAACCTACCTGCTTCTCGGATTCTGAAGCGGAATGAAACTCAGCGATGGAACATTCTCCCCGCTCCTCCGTATCAAGGACGGGGGCAGGAACCAGGCGCGTTAGCCTCATTCTCCCGGAATGCGAGGTCCACCAGATTCCCATCTCCCTCCGCAGGAACATCCAAGAGGAAGAAATCATGGAAATTTTGTAGGTCTCGACCGTGCAATCACCACCATTGTCACCAGAAGCACCCTCTACCTCTACCAGAGATCACAGAGAGCTATTTTGGGGACCAACGGCGGTAGAGAAACGACATGACCTATCGCCGGCAGTCGCGATTCCTATACCGGAAGCTGTGGCTATCTGCCCATCGTATCTTGACATCGTGGCCAGGTCACCTCACTCTTCAGAGGATGGCCCGGAATTTGGCATCCAGTCAGCTCGTTCTCCGTATTATCCACCGCTGAGTTTACTATCCCAGAGGTCCACCTCGGTACTGCTACCCGTCCCTCAGCCGCCCCCGGTTGACGAGTGGGGAAATACAGGTCCAGACCCTGAGTCCGAACCCAGGAGCTTCTGGAGCATTCTCACAGCGGATTACTTCCCAGAGAAGTTCTAGTCGACGGCGGCACTGAACTTTCGCGCACCAGAGTCCCTTACCCCTGAAGAAGTGGGGTTCTTTTGTCGAACCCTATGGGTGAAACACTTCCGCCTTCGTTACGAGCGGGTGGTGTACCCCAGAAGCCGAGATCACTTTGAAGAAATCGGCGAGCAATGCCGCCTGATCGATTTGGCCGCACTCCTTGTGGCCCAGCACCCTGAGTCGCCAGGCCGTCAGAGCACCCTTCAACGGAAATGTGTTCAGAGTTTCAAAGTACTCCGCAGAGTCATCAGTGAGGCTACCCCCATGTGAAAGTCTGTGGTTGGGGACACTATGCCGCTCTCCTCTTCGGCCCTATCTGAAGATATCCCGATTCGCTATGCGACATTGAGGATATGCCCTCAAGAGGGGTCGCGGTCCACATGGATGACGTAGTGGACAAGGAAGACGAGCTTGAATTTCTTGATGGAGACTTACCCCCGAGGGTGTACCGCCACTGCTGGACCCATCAGGGAGGGTTACCTATCAGCATAGGAACCTGCTAGGCCTCCCCGTACCCTCCGAGTCGCTGGTACTCGGTCGAAATATCGGCAAGGGTAAGGAGCATGTCGGAACTATCAAGCACTCCGACCCGTCTTCCTCTATGAAGAAAACGGACGAAGATCCCGAGAAGGCCATGTTACGCCAGCAGCTTGCTGAGCAGAAGAGGTTGTTTGACGAACTATTGGCTGAGTGCGCTGTAGAGCGGCGACCCGACTATGGTAATCCCAGGCCGGGGCAGTAGGGGCAGGAACAATTTCTCCCCGGTGAGATGCCTCTAGGCAACCCTGATCATGCTACTTCTGCAGATAGGGAATAATCTGGAACTTACGGTAAGAGGGCGTGATACGTATCGCCAACCCCCCCCCCCCCCTGAACGACGGGGAAATATGAAGAATCAAGTCCGGGTTCCCCCAGTCGCCCCACAGGTCGTTCCGCCAGTCGATCCACGAGCTGTCGATGCCATCTACCGTGTTGAAGAACCTGGCAACGCACTTGTGATTAGGGATCCCCGTCAAGACAGGGACCCCCACCCGGATGATCTGATAGCATCACTCACAGCCCGCCTCGAAGCGTTGGAAACGCGGCAGGTGGCGGTCCCACCGGATGGCAAGCTGTATCCCGCGTGGGTGGATGATATGCCTGCACCCCCGGGTTTTGGGAACACCACTTTCTCGCCCTTCAACGGGACTGGGGACCCGCTGCAGAACTTGGCTCATTTTTCTCCCAGGTGTGGCCCCATGCTAGGGACCCCAGCCCAGCAAGAACTGCCAAGATCCGATGTTTCGTACAGACATTGGAAGGTCCCGCATTCGTCTGGTACAGCCATCTCCCTATCGGATCGGTGACCGGTTGGGAGGATCTCCGCCGACAGTTCCTATACCAGTTCATCTCCACCACATGGAAGACCAGCATTGCAGACCTCTTCAAGTGCAAGCGAAGGCCTGATGAGCGAGTCGCAGATTTCATCGCCCGGTGGAAGGGACTTACGTATTCCCTCGATATGCCACTGACTCAGGAGAAATTACTGACGATGTGTGTGGGGAACGTCAAAACAGAGCTGTTACCCTCCCTAATTACCTAGAACTACCCTGGAGGGTTCCGAGATTTCTCAGATAAGGCTTAGCTCCTTGAGGAGGCTCTGCAACAGGCTAGTCAGGCACGTTCATTTCCCCCTATGATCCCAGCCAGGAGGACCGCCGGAGCCTAACCCACCGCGGTGGCCCAAATAGAAGCCCCTAGGCAGCTGGAATTATGGCTAGCGGCACCATCCCCGCAACCCCGCAGAGTTCCTCCACCTCAAGCGCAGGCTCCCGCCCAGCAGCGACTGCCTCAGAATCGATAGGTTCCCCCGAGCAATGCGCCACCTCCACCTAGGCAAGACAATCAGGCGCCGCCTCCTCGGCAGGCCCCTCCGGCCCCTCGTCAGGGCCAGGCCCCCCTATCCGGAAAGAAGGCACCAGACTTATTCGTTCAATGAAAATCAAGTCCCTGGCTACTTCCAAAGTGCTCTAGAGTAAGGGATTGTGCGCCTGTCAGAGTGCAGAAGGCCGGCAGAGGCGAATCTCACCGATCACCCCAACTACTGTCCTTATCATCGGATTCTGGGGCACACCCTCAAGAAATGCTATGTGTTTAAAGACTGGCTTCAAGAGCAGGTCAACAACAACATAGTCAGGTTGAGCCTGGCACCAGCACGAGTGGCGGGTGTCTTTGCAGGGCCAGAGATCGGCAGCGACAGCGAAGGTGAGTGGCAACAGGTTCCCAGCCACAGATCCCGGAAATACGAAGACTGGATGACTCGAAAAACCCTCGTCCGTTCCCATGGTATCATCCGGGAATTCCTAAAGCAGCCAGAACCTTCAGAAGAAGTAGTCGGTACATCTACATCGTCTTCACAGTCGACCTCTTCCCAAAAGGGCAAGAAGCGACGACGCAAGAAGAAGAAATGCGCTCTGCCGGTGCCGTCATCATCCCGCACTCTCGGAGACTTTATGCCCCATGAAATGGGGATTCCTCCCAGAATCTGCCTGGTGGTGGATGACTCCTTGAGTGACAGTCAGGGGTATGCTTCGGTTAACACCGTGGAGTTGGTAAAGCCCTATATGACTCCTGACGAGGGGGAACGCCAAGCAAACATCCCCAATGTTTCTAGACGACGTCAACATCAGCGGAATCGCAACCGCGCCGGTCATTGAGGTACGTCAGCAGGTACTTTCAGCCAAGCTGTGCATGCTACTAAGACTAGACAGCAGGCTCAGCGCAGAGCTCAGCACGCGCAACCCCATCTAATGCCCTCATCTCTACCTCCACCGCCGTTTGTGCTACTAGATCAGGGAGAGCTGCCTCGTTCGTATCATAGCCAGTCTTTCCCGGCTATAGGCCAGCCTCCGCTGTCCGATCCTAGTCCGGCGACTACCCTCTAGGCTTCAACTAGTAGGCAGCAGGATGTACCAAGTACTAGCCAATCGCCGGTTCTACCGGCAGGACCCTCTATGCCTCCAAATGCCGAACGACCTCCTGTAGGTAGAGGTTCATGTTTGGAACGAAAGTATGATGTCCTGAAGCACTTGGCCAGCCTTCCGGTAAGGCTTTCTATCCTTGAGGCCCTTCGCCTGTCATCTGAAATGCGCGAGGCACTTGCCGAGGCCCTAAGGAGCCCCCTCCAGTTTGAGACGGAGGTAGAAGCTGTAGAAGCCTTCCATACCGAGCCAATTGAGAATGTAAAATGTCAGGAAGTTATCTCGTTCTCAGGTGAAGATAAGGACCCTCCTATACAGTGGAATATTCGCCCGCTGTACATCACTGGCCACTTCAATGGTGTGGAAGTCCACCACTGCCTCGTTGACATGGGTTCCAGAATCAACCTGATTCCGACTCGGACATTGCGAAAGCTGGGTCTGTCTGAAGGTGATTTAACTCCCTCTGACCTCGGAATCCAGGGGTATGATAGGACCGAGAAAACCCCATCCGGAAAGATCCGCCTGAAGACTCAGTTCGGTGGCTTAATTGCCAGCACCGAGTTCATGGTCGTCTCTCAGGACACTGCATACAACGCGTTGATGGGTAGGCCATGGCTCCATTTGCATGTCGCGGTCCCTTCGTCGTATCACCAGTGCCTCAAATACTCACTCAACGGTCGAGTAGGCGTTCTCCAAGGAGATGCGTCTCCTTTCGCCTCTTGTGAGGCCCGCTATCTGGATGCTGATTATTACAAGAGTAAGGATAAGAAAATCCTAATAAGTGAGGACGAACCTGCCCCGGTCACAAGTGATCCCTGGGCAAGCATAGATGACGCCTACATCCTCTCGATCCATAGATTGGAGTCCACGACCCCCGACATGGGGTAATGCTTTGTTGTTTCGGGTACACAAGGAAGTCATGTTCTCATGTCCAAGAGATAGAGGAAAATCACCTCATACTCCTACATCAACCATGTTCAGGTGATCTCGGAACCTCCTACCCCTGTACGGTACCGGAATGTCAAGCTTATGACAATGGCGGTGCGCCATACGTGTCTCTTCCGCCGGGCTGGAATCAACTAACTCAGGCCGACATGTCACCACTGCTTTGATATCATCAAACGTGGTCCCTTGGGCCGAAGGCCAGATGGGATAGGGTCGACTACCTTCATTGCTATGGTCTCAATGGTGAGTGAGTCTCCTGATAGGATGACCACTGCTTCCCAAGCCGGCACCAGCTGACCCTCAGACTTTGATAGCCCAGAAGTGTCTCTCGTCGCGGGAAATCCCCCCATGGGTGGAGAGGAAGACCTGGAGGATGCTCCCCCCTCCTTTGAGGAAGGCATATCTACCACGGTTGATGAACTGGTACAGGTGAACCTTGGTAGCGAGGCAGATCCGAAACCCACATTGATCAGTGCAGCCATGTCCCCTGAGGAGCGGCAGTAGTACGTAGACTTCCTCAAACAACACCGTGACGTGTTTGCCTGGAGTTACAACGAGATGCCAGGACTAGATCCCCCGGTAGTCATTCATCGTCTGGGCCTCCCGGCAAACCATCGTGGGTTTAAGCAGCTTCCCAGGAAGATGCACCCTTCTCATGGTGTTATGGTTGAGGCCGAAGTTGACAAGCTTATCAAAGCCAACTTCGTTAAGGAAGTCCAGTACCCCAAGTGGCTTTCCAACATTGTGCCAGTCAAGAAGAAGAATGGTTAGATTAGAGTCTGCATCAACTTCCGCGACCTTAATCACCACTGCCCAAAGGATGACTTCCCACTCCCGGTGATGGAGTTATTGATTGATTCCATGGCTAGGTTCCAAGCTCTCTCTTTCATGGATGGGTATTCTAGGTACAACCAGATCCGGATGGCCCCTGAGGATGAGGATTCTACTACCTTCAGGGATCCCCAAGGTACCTTTTGCTACCAGGTTATGCCATTCGTCTTGAAAAATGCAGGTGCCACTTATAAAAGGTCCATGCACCGCATATTCAAGCCGATTCTCGGGATGCTGGTGGAATGCTACGTAGATGACCTTGTGGTCAAATCATGTCAGTTCCAGGACCATCTCAAAGACCTCGAGAAGGTGTTTGGTTTCCTCTTTTCCCGTCACCTGAAGATGAACCCGTTCAAGTGTGCCTTTGGGGTCACCTCTGGGAAGTTTCTGGGCTTTGTTGTTAGATACCGAGGCATTGAGATCGACCCAGAGAAGATCAAGGCCATCATCCAAATGCCTCCCCCCGAGCAACATTCAGGAACTTCGAGGCCTCCAAGGCCACTTAGCCTATATACGTCGATTCATCGCAAATCTGGCCGGCAAGTGTAAGCCCTTTTCCCGGCTCATGAAGAAGGGCGCCGCCTACGAATGGGATAAGGAGTGTCGGACTGCCTTCGAGGAAATCAAACAGTATCTACTCCAACCTCCGGTTTTGATGCCACCCATCTCCGGAAAGCCACTGGTCCTTTACGTGACAGCCCTGGAAAGATCCCTCAGTGCATTGCTCGCCCAGAAGAATAACAAGGGTACCGAGAACAGTCTCTACTATCTCAGTTGCATGCTTCTCGATACGGAGGTCAGATACTCCCTTATCAAAAAGAGCTGCCTTGCGCTCATCTTCGCCATACAGAATTTGCGACATTACCTGCAGCACCATGAGGTGGAATTGGTCTCCAGGGTAGAGCCACTGAAGTACATCCTGAACCACCCCATGCTGACTAGACGACTAGCACGGTGGGCGGTGATTCTCCATCAGTTTGATATCAGGTCCGTACCTCAGAAGGCCATTAAAGGACAGGCATTGGCATACTTTTTATCTACCCATCCAACCTCTTCAGATCAATCCCTGGACCTGGATTTTCCTGATGAGACGATCCTCTCAATCGATCATGTCGTCCCGTGTTGGCAAATGCATTTCGACGGTGCCTCCCGGAGCCCCACCGGTAGGAGGCTCAACGATCCTAAGCTCAACAGAGTGGGCCTGGGTATTGTCTTCATTACCCCGGCGCAAGCCATCCTTCCATACTCGTTCTTATTGTCAGAAGTCTGTACGAACAACGAGGAAGAGTATCAGGCTCTCATCACCGGCCTCGAGTTGTCCCTTGAGATCCATGTTCCCCATCTACATGTGAAAGGAGATTCCGAGATAGTAATCAAACAGGTTAATGGCGACTACGTCGTCAGGAAGCCAGAGCTTGTACCGTTGCTGGAGTACACCCTCCGCCTAATGGACCAGTTCTCTTCTCGACCAGAGATTACCCATGTCCCACGGTCACAGAACGGTCAAGCAGACGCCTTGGCTGGCTTAGCCGCCTCGTTCGCAGAACCTGAGCAAGATGATTTGATCATACATGTGGCACACCGGAGAGTCATTTCCCCTGTCACCCAAGAGGACAATGATGTCTTGTGGGTAATTCATCTCACTATCGGACCCTCTACGTCAGGGGTACTGGGTTCGTCAGACACAGTGGTTGAAGCCACTCCCGACTGGAGGGCACCTTTTGTCGAGTATCTCCAAAATGGTCGCCTCCCAGACGACCGGGCCGAGCGCGAGCGAGTCCAACGCCGCACGCTGCAATTTACCCTCCAGAGTGGCCCCAGTCTTGAACAGATCCTTTATAAGCAGAGCTTCGATGGTGTCCTCCTCTGTTGCATTCAAGGAGTATAGATTCCTCAAGTTATGCAAGAGGTTCACGCTGGTTCCTG
Organism: Viscum album; assembly: GCA_963277665.1. Classification (NCBI taxonomy): domain Eukaryota; kingdom Viridiplantae; phylum Streptophyta; class Magnoliopsida; order Santalales; family Viscaceae; genus Viscum; species Viscum album. Next base: position 1,236,184,388 of record OY728152.1, read on the forward strand.
TGGCACCCATCAAGCTGGACCGAAGCTGTCCCATCAAATATGGAGGTTGGGGTACTTCTGGCCCTCTATGATCCACGATTGTATTTAGTATTCCAAGAGATGCCACGCATTCTAAGTTCACTCCAACTTCCTGCATCGGCCGCCAGAGTCCCTCCACCCCACCAAGTACTCTTGGCCATTTGCAGTAGGGGGACTTGATGTAGTGGGACCATATCCACCGGCAACAACTCGCCAGTGTAGGTTCATCCTGACTGCTACATATTTCTTCTCCAAGTGGGCTGAGGCAGTTCCACTCAAATAGGTCAAGGCCCGTTTCATCGTTGACTTTGTGATCTCTAATATTATCCACCGGTTTGGGGTCCCTCACGTCGTCCTCACCGATAACGGCACCAACTTCCGAGCAGCTGAACTGAAGAAATTGTACGCCAAGTACGACATCCGTTCGAACCATACCTCTCGCTACCACGCGTAGGAAAACGGACAGATCGAGGCGTTCAACAAAACCCTCTCTAACATCCTGCAGAAGATGGTTGGTCAGAACAAGAAAATTTGGTCGGACAAGCTCCCCAACGCCCTTTGGGATTATCGGACGATGACTCGTAACTCTACCCAAGTGACCCCATATTCCTTAGTGTATGGAGATGAAGCCGTCCTACCCATTGAGATCTAGATTCCATCATTACGCACTGCAGTCTATGATCACCAGACATCAGATGAGGTAGCCGAAATCCGTCTAGCTGAATTAGAAGCACTGGATGAGAACTGTCTTCATTCCTTGCACAATCTGGAAAGGCATCAGGATAAGATAGCGAGGGCTTTCAACAAGAAGGTTTGTCTGTGATCTTTTCTACAGGGCGACCTAGTACTGGCCCTTCGAGCACCAATGATTCCCGGTAGGAAACCGCCCAAGTTAGAACCCAAATGGGAAGGGCCTTATATCATCCATAAGGTTTACCCCAATGGGGCGTACTCCTTGGTGACCACGGATGGAGAGTGCATAACCCCTCCCACCAATTCCAGGTTTCTCAAGCGATACTTTGCATGATCCTAGAGGGTCCCTCATGACCTTAAACTGCACGTTATGGTCCCGTATGACCTTAAACTGCATGGTATGGTCCTGAACGACCTTAAACTACATCTTCGTCCTGCAAGACGATAAACTGCAAAATGGTCCGAGCTCTATGACCTTAAACTAAGATCTCCCCCCGTCCTTACTACAAGACATTAAACTGCAAGTCAGTCAGGCCTTCCTGACCAAGGCTCAGCCTCAGGACCCTTGGCCTCCTCGGGCCCACGACCCCCGTCTTCACTACGAGACGTTAAACCGCAAGCTGGTCAGGTCTCCCTGACCGTGGCCCAGCCTCAGGCCCCTTGGTTCTCACTGACTTACCCTCTTGTGGGATTGTACGGTATGGTGTGGGACTACGTCCTAATTCACGTTGGATTACTTGTCGTACCTTACATATCCCCAAATGAGATGCATCCTCATCCCGCATGACGTTAAACTGCATCTCAAGAACTACGTGTGGCTTGATTCTCATCTTAATGGGATACGTAGGAACGCTTGGACGCCTCGTCTTGAGCCCAGCCCCAAGATTTTCTCTTCCACTATCCCCCCTGGGAATAGTTTCCTTAGAGGATCTTTGTGTAGCGAGGAGTAGGCTTTCTTATCCCCGCTCATACAACTCCGCTCATACAAGGATTGTAAGGGTTTCACCATGTGCCCACTCCCGTTCTTCTATCCTTCCATGTCCTCACCGCATGACGCTAAACTGCATGTCCTTCAAGAACTATGTATGGCTTGATTCCCATCCTAATGGGATACGTAGGAACGCCCAGGAATTTTGTCCGTTGGCCCAGCCCAAAAGCCAAAATCTTCCCCTTAGGTTAAGATATATGGCAGGGTGCACACTTTTTCCCCAACTCATATAGAGAAAGCCCTAACCCGGCTGCACATCCCCCCTGGAGACGTTCGCCTCTTTCGTGGATGGATACAACTATGCTTCACCCACTCCTTGACTGCGATTCCATCATTCTTGTATACGTGGAGGGACCCCCAAGAACGGCCTGGATACTACGCCCAAGGGCTCTCCTACCGATACGGGCCAACGCCCCTGAGGGTTTTCAAGAAACAAGCCGATACAAGTCCCACGTTGTGAATATGTTCAACGGTCGACGCTCATTTGTTGCTCCCATGTTAGGTCACCATAGGAACGCTGTGTTTCGAACATAGTCAACAGTGTCCTAGATCTTCGGGTCTGCCCTGAGATGTCCCAAACATCGAGTGCAGTGATTCGTTCTACCCCATCCCGAAGTGACAAAATTCCCCCCGGGTGGTGCTAACGGTCGGGCCCACGGCCCTGATTCCCCTATAAGGGGTGTAAGGTGTGGTGTGGGACTATATCCTCATGCATGTAGGGATCATGTACCATGTCGTACGCCTTCCCTCACAAGGCCCAGCCTCAGGCCCCTTGGCCTCCTCGGGTCCTCGGCCCACGTCCTCATGTAAGACGTTAAACTACAAACCAGTCAGGCCTTCCTGACTGATGCCTGACCTTAGGCCCCTTGGCCTTCTCGGGCCCCTCCGCCCAACCTCTTACCCGGGGTGTATGGTGTGGTGTGGGACTATGTCCTCATTCACGTCGGGATCATGTACCATGCCGTACGCCTTCCCTTACGAGGCCCAGACTCAGGCCGTTTGGCCTCCTTGGGCCCCTGGCCCTCATCCTCACTGCAAGACGTTAAACTACAAATAGGTCAGGCCTTCCTGACCAATTCCTAACCATCAGGCCCCTTGGCCTTTCCGGGCCCCGACCCGGGTCCTCTCTTATAGGAGTGTATGGTGTGGTGTGAGATTTTTTCTCATTCACGTCGGTTTATTCGCCGTACCGTACACCTCCCTTGTTTGGGGGTATATTACTCCCCTCCTCGTCTCGTATGACGTTAAACTACATTTATAGAACTATGTTTGGCTTGATTCCCATCCTCATGGGATACATAGGACCACCTGAATGTCTAGGATTCGGGTCCGGGCCCATCTCTCGGGAATCTTCATCCCACCTTGGCACCTTGGTCTACCCTTCCTCCATGAAAGGATTATATGGTGTGGTGTGGGACTACGTCCTCATTCACGTCGGTCTCGTAATGACCATGCCATATACCTCTCCTTCCTGAGCTGCTTCGTCGACCCCTTTTTGGCAGTTCACCGATGTGCTCAAGGGGACTCTAGTCTATTACCTGGAATGCCAAACTTTACTCGAACACGTCCGCACCTGCTTTCCAGGCTTTGTGTACCCCTGCATCAGGGATTCCATCATCTTTCACACCCAGAGGGACCCCCAAGAATGGCCTGGATACTACGCCCAAGGGCTCTCCTACCGTTACGGGCCAACGCCCCCGAGGGTTTCGGACAACCAATCAATAAAATCCCGCATTACGAATATGGTCAGTGGTCGATGCTCGTTTGTTGTTCCCACCTCAGGCTAACGCGATATGAACGCTGCGTTTCCACCATGGTTAGCAGTTTTCCTCTCTCGCCACGCCAACCCATTAAGCCCAAAATTTCGGGTACACAATTCACACCCTTCATCACTTCATCGTGTCTAAGTAGAGTCTCAGAACTCTTATTACTTTTTCCCCTGTGCACGTATGCGCGTTGAGGAAACAAGCCGCGTCAAAGGTGTCCTTCGGGGCTCTCTACCAACTCCCATTTGATGGGTGCCACAAGTATTGCGATAAGGATGCCCCCCCTTGTTTCCCACACCGAGTTTAACTCATGTGGGCTTAGGGATCGGGTTGACGTCTGCGCTAGCTTGGGAAGTTGTTACCATTCATGGTCCGAGCTCTAAGAGCATAAACTAAGATCCACCTAGAACTAAGTTCAGCTTGATTCCCATCCTCATGGGATACGTAGGACTGTCCGAACGCCCTTTCTTCGGGCCCAGCCCATTTAGGGAGCTAGTCTCTCCCCCCTGTTTCACCTCTTACCTCTATATAGGCCCCTCGGCCTAAGGTCTCCTTCTCCGAGTGGCGTAAAATGCTATGTGGGATCATGTCTCCATCAATTGTGTTTTATAACACTATGCACATTCTCCACCTAGCATCGCCTCTGCTACGTCTTCACTGCATGATGATAAAATGCACGCTCGGTCATGTCACACGACCCTAAACTGTGACATTATCGTCCTGGCCGCACAACGAAAAACGGCACTGTGTTGTGATGACCTCATTATAGAGGACATCACGTTGGGTATTGGTCACATGCCATGCCATTTGTCAATGCCTATCATGACTTTATTCTTGTGGTGATACCATGGCCTACTACTCTAGGCTTGTCGCTTCACAAAAAAAACCTCTCACCTTAAAGAACAAACAAGATTTATCAAATCCCGGTTCTTTTAGTGCAAGGGCCACGCCCGCACTCCCCTTTTCCCCAGGCACTGGTATCTTACCATGTCACCTTTTAGAACTACGTATGTCTTGATTATCATCCTCATGTGATACATAGGAGCACTCGGACACTTCCTCGCGGGCCCAGCCTAACCTTCGTGTTGGGCCACTCGACTCGAGCATTCCCCCAGAGAATGCATGGTAAGTAGGGCTTAGGTCCTCACTCACGTCGGGTTTCGTAACAGCCTTTCCATGCGTCCCCTGCTCCCTTTACCCATTCATGGTCCAAGCTCTAAGACCATAAACTAAGATCCATCAAGAACTACGTGAGGCTTGATTCTCATCCTTATGAGATACGTAGGAGCGCTCGGGCACTTCCCCGCGGGCCCAACCTAACTTTCACTTTTGGTCCCTTGACCCAAAACCTCTCCCAAGGGGGTCGTGCGGTGTGATATGGGATTATGTCCTCATTCACATCGGGTTGTTCACTGCACCATACACACCCCCTATCCCCATTCACACCAAATGTGTTTCGACAAAGAGCCTGAAGTGTGGGATTTTCATACAGGCATTCCTCTCGTCCCATGGCCAAGCTTCGTGAGCTCACTATTTGGATCCTCATCCTCTTCCACATCCAAAAGGACCCTCGGATGACATGGATACTATGCTTAAGGGATCTACATGAATTCTGTACCTAAGGGCCCTCCAATCGTTTCGGGCCAACGTCCTTACGGATATCTGACAAAACTTGTGACATGGTCTCGTGTCTCGAACATGGTCAACGGTCGACCCTCATTTGTCTTTCCCCATTCTAGGCTAACGCGATATGGATTCTGGGTTTCCGCCACGGTCAACAATTATTCTCCATTGTTACGCCGTCATCATCGTGATCTGAATCTCGAGCTCCATGATTCACACATTTCCACTTCCTCATGTTCAAGTGGAATTCCATCATACTCGGCTCTTTCTCTTTGCGCATCTAGGTGTGCTAAATGATCATGTTAGTGTCATTGGGCTGGTATTCACCGAGCATCCCTTTGCCCTAACCTTCCCTTTTCTGTGTCGGGAAAGTCCCACCACTACTTCTTGTTTCCCATACCGAGAATGGCTCACGTGGGCTTAGTAGTTTTGGCGGGATGTATACCAACACAGCTGGGCTTCTCATCGTCCTGCATGACGTTAAACTACACTTCCAGAACTACGTATGGCTTGATTCCCATCCACATGGGATACGTAGAGACACCATGGTATTTTTCCCAGGGTCCAGCCCACATAAATCATTAATCCCATCCTTCCCCTTTCCGTCCCCCTGGTCGGACCCCTCGCTAGAGAGGCCCTGTCCCAAAGAAGGAAGGATCCCTGACCAAACCAACGCGCCCATCTGGCGTACTCCCACCACGGTGGTGTAACTACCTAAGTGTTGGATTCTGTTCGAACAAACCATCACTCCATATTCCACGCTTTGCGTGCCCCTTATTCGGACCCTCATCCCCTTTCATGTCTGAAGGGACCCCCTAACGGCCTGGTCTCATGCCGCATCGAATCACCTACCGTCCTGGGCCAATGTTCCAGAAGGCTGGTCATGTTTGGAAGGACCCCCTAACAGTATGGATGTTCGACCTATGGTCCGCCAACTGTCCTGGGTCAACATCCCAAAAGATTGACCGACAATATTTGTAAAATGGTCCCGTGTTTCGAACATGGTCAATGGTTGACCCTCATTTTTGTCCCCATTACAGGCTGACGCAGTAAGGATACCACTTCTCCTCCATGGTTAATGGCTGTCCCTTATTGTCACGCCATCCCCACAGCACTCCGAATCTTGGGCATCGTAATTCACGCTTCCTGTTTCCGTCTGTTCGGACTGATTCCAGTGCCCCTGGTGTTGCACCGTTCGTACATGAGGGCACGCCGAAGAAATGGTAATTCAGCTATTCTGAAAAGTTCCTTCTCTAGTCAAGCCTCTCCCATCTTTCGAAAATCCGGACTGGTAATCTGAATCCCGGATGCCCGGAGCATGGTCTCCACTCCTATGTTAGGCGGGACGAGAAGGCAACTACCTCTTGTTTCTCACATCGGCCTCGACCCACGTGGGCTTGGGGAATTTATCGTCGAACGTGTCGCAGACATTGTAGGGATGTAACGAGGCGATTCAAACAGTGGAAATCATGCGTGCTACGACATTCAAAACAAAGAAATAAGAAATTAAAGCACGAAAGTACCAATAAAAGGTTTTTTTTGGTATGTTACAATACTCGGGGGTTGACTCCCCCCATGGACGGGTTGACCCCATCAAAAGAGCATTGCAGCTCCGCCACCCGTTGGCTTGTGGCGTCCAAGGCTTGCTGTCGCTGACTCAGCTCCCGCTCTACCTCAGCAGCGGCGGGGCGCAGTTCGTCAGCCTTGGCTCTGGCCCTCTCTACCTCAGCCTGAATGGCAGCCATCTTTCCAGAGGCCTGCCTCATAAGCTCCTCTGCATCCGCCAGCTGGGCCTTCAACTGGGAGATCAGCTCAGATTGCGCATTCAGAGGGGCTGAGTGCTCATCCGCCCGGGTCTGCAGCTGTTGGACCTCGCTTTCATCCCCTCATAGCTTCGTGACATTTGTCGCCTTCCTCCGCTGCCAGCCCACGCTAAGCCCACGATCATGCTCCCAGATATTCTCAGCCATGAGATCTTGGATGAGCGCGTGAGTACGTTGGGAATCCACTCCCCCAGCGCACAGTTCGCGCAGCCGCGAGCGAATTCTGTCCATTTCGTCCAGCCACAGCGCTTGGGGGGGTCCTTGATGAAGCGCGTGATTAGCTTCCACGACCGGCGGCGGACTATGTTGTTGTATTCCTCGTTGGAGGCCGTTTCGTCCCAGTCTGCGCGATTGGCAGGCTCGTATGCAGGATACGCCTGCAGGAAGTCCTCGGCAGGATCTGCATCTGGTGTTGAATCTGGCGCGACGTCTGGCGCCAAAACAGGCGCGACAGGAGTAGGGTCGGCCGGTCGATCCTCTTTATCGAGTTCCGCCTCAATGACCTTAGGCACGACCCTACTAGTGGTCTCGCCGGTGATGATGTGTGTTGTAGCTTGAGGAGATGGGGGGATTATTTCCACCATCACCGACATGCCCCTAGGGGGGACGCCACCAGACATCCCGACTAGCCTTGCCACAGCAGCCCACGCTAGTCGGAGAACTGTACAACAAAGGGGGACATAAACGTTAGTTGGCATGGTCTAGATATGACGACAAGGAAACCGGTAGAGGAAACTTATGGAGATCAACCTCCTGGTGCTGCTCTCGAGCCGGTACCTATGGGACCCCGAGGCGAGGCCCTCCGTATACTGTTGGAAGGTTTGGAGATTCCGGGGGAGCCACATCGGTTTCTTTGGTCCCACCAGACATGGAACTGGACGCAGCCATAGGCGCGGGTTCTAAAGGTCCCGCATCATCACCCGCCGAGGGGCGAGAACGAGGCCGGCGAACAAGCTCCTCCTGCGTGGCTCAAACATCAGTGAGAAGTCCATAGTGGCCTAAGAACGGACCGTAAGGAAAGAAGTTCAGAATGCTACCTCGAGAGCCTCTGCGAAATCGTCAGAATCTGAGCCTTGATCTCCGACCTCGCCCTCCTCCAACAGGATCCCTCCTCCAGCCCCATCCTCCCGAGAGGAGTCCTCTGACTCTTCCAGCAGGGGGAATTTCTCCCTTAGATCGGCGGTTGATGACTGTGGGGGGACCGTTCGATTCAGTAGTACCCTCACCCGGCCTGTCATTGGTCGAGGGATACCACTTGAGTGAACGTAATCCTCCAGCTCGTCCAGGTATTTCTCTTCCACCGCCGAAGATGCCATGAAGCCGGCCCGGACTGGGTCTATGCCCAGTAATTCCATCCCGAGGCAATTCAGGTGGGACCATATCTCAGGTGGGCTGAGGAATTGCCATTTGACATCCCAAATGTCCCAAGATTCCGGGAAGATGGCATCCTCTGCCATGTCGATATGACGCAGCCGCTTCCCTGGGGCCTGAGTGGATATCCTACGAAATCCCCTCGGTGGCTGCCCCTCCAGATGGCCCTACTCTTCCGGAATCACCGGATCCGCCGCTGCTGTCGCACCCTCGGCCGGTATGATTCTCACCGCCATGGAAGCCCCGCTACCGCGAGAGGCCCTAGCTGCCCTCTGATCCCGACCTCGAGATAGAGGAGGCCCACCGTCACCGACCTGAATAGTTGGCTGCTTCAGCATCTCCCCTGGGTAAGCAGCTTCCCAACTAATGGCATACTCCCTCACCAACCTGAAAGCGGTGGTGGATGGAGGCAATGAAATTCGCATCTTCCCATCTTCCCGCGTGAACATGAGCCACAACTTCCTCATCACACACAGGTGTTCCTCATGACACACCTCCCAGTAGAACTGCGGGGTCAGCTACTGGAGTCACCGGAACTGCCTCGCAAACCGATGTGGGGTGTACGGTTCGCAGAGTGGCTCATGATCCACTCGTGCCACCAAAACTCCACCTCGAAAGGCCAGGAGGTAAGCTAGATGTTCCTCCGTTACCCGCCCGTCGTTAGTAAGTATCCCCGTCGGCAATAGAAAGGGGTGGAAATTAAACTCATCCGCCCTCCACACCCGATTCAGCACCATCGGCATGGTTAGTTTGAACGGGAAGCTCCCGACCGCATTCAGGATGGAGGGGAGGAAGTTTGATCCCGGTGGTGAAATAGGGTTTGGATACTCATAAATCCCCCTGATGTGCACTGCGATCCACCCATATAGGAGGTGGAAGGGCCCATATATACTTGGCGGCATCTTTCCCTCGCTAATGTACCGCCGCATTCTTTATATTTTAGCGAGCATTGGAATCCCCATATTGACCTGCTGCCCCATGGCCAAAATGGACGCCATAATAAATGAGCTAGGCCGCACCCCCATGCTTGTATCCCTCACCGGTAGAATCCAATCGTAGATGAGAGCCGCGATGAACACCGGCAGCCTGACTATCGGCTATTGTTCAGTGCTGACACTGAAACCCCAAGTCTTCCATTGGCTGTCCTCCAAGACCCGCCAATACAAGTGCCCCTTACCCCGTTGGGCCTCCCTCGGACAAGTTCGAGGCCTCGGAGGGAACTCTCGATTCTCTGGGAAATTCAGGAAGCACTTGAACCATCTCCTAAAGTGGACATCCCTCATTGCCTCCTTTTCCTCTCTAGGGACGAGTTCCATCAGCACTGACGCCAGTCGTGGCATTTGCTCTATATCCTCCCACGCGCTCATGAAGGGGAGGAACTCATCATACATGGCCCCCAAGATCGGAACCCCGGAAATCTGGTGGACATCCCATAGGCTAATTCCCACCTCCCCATGATGCAGGTGAAATATATTGGTCCTAGACAACCATCTGCTCAGCAATTCCGGTATCAGTTGTTTCGGTTGGTAAATGTGTAATTGGGAGGCCCATGCCGCCTCGTATAACCCCACTCTCCTCACCTTGACCCCAAACTCCTCGCATGAGGCGCCTACCCAGTAGGCCCAGGCCCAGTCATTAGTAAAGTTGCCGCCCTGGTGCAGGTCCCACTCATCGGACCATCCCTTCTTCGAATCCTGCAGAGCCGCCTTCAGCATGGTATGATAGAGAGGAGGGGACGTCTCCGGTTGTAGCGGCTTCCCGTCAATATCGTTCACATGTTTGTAGAGACAGTCAGTGGTGAAGGGTGTGAAGCCCTCCTACGCATGACCATCAGCCACCCTGAACCATTAGTGCTGACATGGTGTGATCCTGAACCAGCAAGCTGGTTCGTCCCTACTCGCCTCAGGGATGAAGACGTCATCCCTCAACCCGAAGCCGTACAATGGAAGCTTCTTACACTGTGGATAATTCTTCTGACCCTCCGATAGCAGATATGTCAAAGAAGCGTGGTCCGAATGGCATCGGACCATCTCCCCAAGGCCTGGACAGTTGGCCATTTCATCCCGACGGGCGGCGTCTACAAGCACCCCCAATACAGCTTCTCGATGGGCCATTTTAGTTCCGACACTCTAAAAGATTTTTTTTCAGAATGGATCGCAAAGCTGGATCACGAAGATGGATCGCGAAGGTCGGTCGCAAAACCAAGCCACAGATTCTAGCCTAGGCCGGTAAATAGGAGTTCGCTTGGCACGGTCGCGGAGTCAGAGACCCGCGGTTCTCCGTGAAGCCCGATTCGCGGAGAGCAGGCGCGGAGTATGCGGAGCTTCGCAAAATCGAGAGCACAAACAGACAAGGAAGTCGCGTGAAGACAAAAGAGGTCAACCCCCTATTTATAGGCGGCGACCTCGGAGCATCGCGACGTGCCTCACCCACGCGGAGCATCGCGGCGCGTCCGGATCCGGGGCCCCAGTCAGCACCGCGGGCCCTTTTCGCAAAGTCGCATCGCGAACCGCCGACAATTTTGGCGATTTTCCCTCAGACTTCGACCCTTCACCCTCCGCAGCTCCAAGTCTGAGGGGGGGCATTTTTTAGCGCCAAAATATTGCACAAAAGGAAGGGACAGAAAAGAAGGCTGGACTGCTGCCCCGCGAAGCACCGACGCGAAGCACCCCGGGCATCGCGGGTCGCGAAGCTCCAGAGGAGGTAACTCTCTGCGAAGGAGTTTGACGTTCGTGAGCCCGCCATGAAGCTCCAGATGCGGTAACTCTCCGTGAATGAGTTTGACGTTTGCGAGCCCGCCGCGAAGCTCCGGAGGCAGTAACTCTCCACAAACTAGTTTGACATTCGCGCGCCCACCGTGAAGCTCCGGAGGCGGTAACTCTCTGTGACCGACTATGACGTTCGCGAGTGCGCCACGAAGCACCTGAGCCAGCGCGCGAGTTCTGCTTCATGGTTCCCCTTGCCTATAAATATTGGGCTCCCCCTGAGTCCCAGAGATGGACAATCTGACCTTTCGGCTTCTCCTCTCACGAATCGTGAAGCACTCTTTGCCCTCGGGAATAATGAGCTCCGTGAGGTACTTCTACTTCGCGTGACGCCTTCGCTTTGATTGGTTTTGAGCCCCTCTTCCGAGAGGGATTCCCTTCGCGAAGCTCAAGGGCATTCGCGAAGGAGGGGGATTCCCAAGGGAATCTGGGTAGCCGCGGAGCGTTTATGCTTTGCGAAACACCCAACCTGTACTAGTGATCCCTATTTTAAGGCAGGATCGCTACACATCGTGAAGCACACTACTTCGCAGCACCCTACTTCGCGAGGCACCTCTTCTTCGCGAGGCAGTGCTCCGCGAATATTGTTCCACTTCGCGAAACACCCTCCACTCACACCTATGCCCTATGCTAAGGCTAAGGTACTCCGCTTCGCGAAGCACACTTCTTTTCTTGGCAATTCTGCTTCCCGTGCGACCCTCCACGTATGCACGATGTAATTTCAAAGTCCCACGGACAATACCACTCGTAGCGTTGCTTCACCTAATACTTCTTCGCATTGGCATGCTAACGGCTATTTCTTCTTCGCATAGCCACGTTAACGTGGACCCCTCGATGGTTCGATCCACAACCCCCCTTGACCATGGCCTTTCCAGTACCTTTCCTCCCCCAAGGACCAGAGGGTACCAGTTATGTAAGTCCTAGGGGTGTGGAGTGAACCCGCCTCGTCCGAGCTGCAGGACGTTAAACTGCCAAGCACCACGTCCTTAACACATGACGTTAAACTGTGACCCAACCTTGTGCCTCACATGAAGGGTCCCCCCAGCTTGAACATTTTTTATGCCACTTGTCTCCACGGGAGTGGAATCACCCATCCACAAGGGATGATATCCTCCTTATTGGAGCGGCATATGTTCTCAGGAGAAGGGCGACCCTAGTTTCCCAACAGATGGCTGCACTCCTGCATCTCCGTACTTCCCCACTACTAAGGTCAGTGGAGGGCATGATAGGGAACGAGGCACCTCCCATCATTGGTCCCAAATCCCTCTTTCACTGCGCTCTGTCCCACTTCGGGCCTCCATCCTGGAGTAAGTCCCAGCACTAATGGGCCGCCTAATGCGTAATCCCCTCTTCACTTCTCACGGACGCACCCTTCATGGCGTGATCGTCAGGTCATTGTTGTCTCTTGTTTCTCACACCGAGCATGACTCACGTGGGCTTAGAGCTGGCATTGGCCATGACAATACCTCATCCATCATGACGTTAAACTGCATGCCCTCGTCCAGCATGACGTTAAACTGCATGCCCTCGTCCAGCATGATGTTAAACTGCATACCCTCGTCCAGCATGAAGTTAAACTGTATGCCCCTGCCCCGCATGAAATTAAACTGCACACCCATTTGAAATAAGAGGTCTTTGATACATTTCAAGGCATGGTATGTAGGAAGCCTCCACGAGGATCAAGCCCACCCGTCATACAATTCACGTCAAGTTCTACCTTCGTCCAACATGATGTTAAACTACATTCCAGTTCAACGGAAAGTTGTTGTCACCACCCAAACTACGAGGACTTTGATCCATGTCAAGGCATGGTACGTAGGAAGCCTCCATGAGTTTCAAGCCCAACAATCATTGGCCCAAACCGTCTCCTTGTCGGTGTTCCAAGCCCCAATTTTCTCCCAAACTATGAGGACTTTGATCCATGTCAAGGCATGGTACGTAGGAAGCCTTCATGAGGTTCAAGCCCACCACAAGTGGACTCCCGGGTTCACCATCACGTCGGTTCGCTGACGAAGCCCCCCTCCAAACTATGGGGACTTTGATCCATGTCAAGTCATGGTACGTAGGAAGCCTCCACGAGGTTCAAGCCCATCGCCCGTCGGTTATTCATGTCAGGTTTCACTCTCATCCAGCATGATGTTAAACTGCATTCCAGTCTGACGGCAAGTCGTTGTGACCATCCCGAACTACGGGGACTTTGATCCATTTCAAGGCAAGATACGTAGGAGGCCTCAGGAGGTTCAATCCCATCTCCCATTGGACCAAGTTCCCTCATTTACGTCAGTTTTCCGACACCCACCGCCATTTTGAACTACGAGGTCTTTGATCCATGTCAAGGCATGGTACGTAGGAAGCCTTCCCGAGGTTCAAACCCGTCTCTCATCGGACCAAGGTCCACTTTCACGTCGGTTCGCTGATGATTCCCATCAGACCAAGGTCCACCTTTACGTTGGTTCACTGACGACATCCATCGGGCCAAGGTCCACCTTCATGTCGGCTCACCGTCACCATTCTAAACTACGTGGACTTTGATTCCCTGCCACGGGGATACGTAGGAGGTCTCTTCGAGGCTCAAGCCCAACTTCATCGTCGCCCTTGCGATGGTCCCTTGCCATTTCCCTCTCCACTTCATTCATCCATCCATCTTCTCCTCTTCACAGCCATCCATGGTCTGGTCCTGGTATCCGCACCCCTTCAAGGGAAATCCCTCAATCCTATCCATTCTAACTAAGGCTCTGATCGGGCTGATCTGTCTCCGCTGGATGTTAAAATCGTGGCATACCCTATGTTAAACACAGTAAGCTAAGGAAAACCTCAGATATGTGTCTATGGCATATAACTCCCCGTGCTCGATGTGGGATGCCTTGGGTTTCCACGCCCTCGAGAAGCCCTGTGACCAGGGATAATAGACAGACATGCCAGGTCCCCAGTATCCAGACACGCTACTAATGCCTCAACGTGACTACTCCCCCGACTGAAGGTTGTTGCCCTGACCGGACCCTTTGGAATATCCCAACAGAAGCAGTGTAATTAACTGGCGTCCATGGAAACATGGCACTGGGAAGAGTTTCAGGAACAACGTATTAAATCTATGAGGGAGACCCGGACTAGGTGACGAGTTCTGAGGAGGAATCCACAGAAGGAAGAACCGACATCCCATCATCTCGTTTCAATCAAGGAGCAGATGTCCCTGAATAAGGAGTGAATGCCACCGGCCTTTGGAAAGTGGGAATGCGGGGCAACAGCGCAGTGCTTCCTCCTCCGTGGACAGACGGATGCACGTGCCCCGGCGAAAGCGTCGGAAACAAAGACACACTATCTTCACTCCATCAAGGAAAATCTTTCCTTTTGATTTTCTTTGCAGGGGTGGGGTGTGCAGGGGGGCAGGGGTGGGGTGTGCAGGGGGCAGGTGTGGGGTGTGTAGGGGGGGCAGAGGGTGTGTGCATGATACCAACTGATTCTAAATCCCATGACTCATTTAGGGGCTTTTCAGATGTCCTCAAGTTAAAACCAAATGATGCCAATTGATATCTTCATTCTTTTTGGAATTACAACCTGAGATCTTGCACTCATCTCAACAGACATGTTGAAAAAATTCAAGTACATATTGCTTGTTTTAGAAATCATCCTTGAGATCTCAAATTTCCTCAACTTCTTGTCATTGATTAATTCAATTTCTCCCCCTTAATATCAGAATTTATTCGGTCATTAACAGGTATGAGAGAAATGCATACCTCATTAATTATTTTTTCAAGAACTTTCCGGATATTCTAGATTTTCATGGAAGAAATAAGTCTGGCAGCTTCTGAAGGGTCTTCTCCACCCATCTCCCCAGTGAGGAGACACACTATCTTCACTCCATCAAGGTAGAGCTTTCCTTATGATGTTCTTTGCAGGGGTGGGGTGTGCAGGGGGGGCATGCGGTGTGTGCATGATACCAACATATTCTCATTCCCATGACTCATTTAGGGGCTGTTTAGATTTCCTCAAGTTGAAACCAAATGATTCTAATTTATATCTTCATTATTTTTTGAATTACAAAATGAGATATTTCACTCATATCAATACACATGTTGAAAGCATTCAAGTACATGTAACAGGTTTTAGAAATCAACCTTGAGATCTAAAATTTCCTCAACTTATTTTCATTGATTAATTCAATTTCTCCCCCTTAATATTAGACATTATTAGGTATTTAATAGGGATGATAAAAATGCATAAAAATCAATGATTTTTTCAAGCACTTTCCATAAATTCAAGATTTGCATGGAATAAATAAGTCTGACAGCTTCTCAAGGGTCTTCTCCACTCATCTCCCCATCGATGAGACACACTATATTCACTCTATAAAGGTGGATCATTCCTTATAATGTTTTTTTAGGGGTGGGGTGTGAAGGGGGGTCAGGGGTGGGGTGTGCAGGGGGGAAGGGGTGGGGTGTGTAGGGGGTAGGGGGTGTGTGCAAGGGGGCAGGGGTGGGGTGTGCAGGGGTGACAGGGGGTGTGTGCATGATACCAACTGATTCTAATTCCCATGAATCATTTAGGGGTTTTTCAAATGTCCTCAAGTTGAAACCGAATTATTCCAATTGATATCTTCATTCTTTTTGGAATTACAACCTGAGATCTTGCACTCATCTCAATACACATGTTGAAAACATTCAAGTACATGTAGCAGGTTTTAGAAGTCAGCCTTGAGATCTAAAATTTCCTCAACTTCTTGTAATTAATTAATTCAATTTCTCCCTCTTAATATCAGACTTTATTCAGTCATTAACATGGATGAGATAAATGCATACCTCATCAATGATTTTTTCTAACACTTTCCAGAAATTCCAGATTTTCATGGAATAAATAAGTCTGGAAGATTCTCAAGGGTCTTCTCCACTCATCTCCCTATCGAGGAGACACACCATATTCACTCCATCAAGGTAGATATTTCCTTTTGATGTTATTTACAGGGGTGGGGTGTGCAGGGGGTAGGGGTGGGGTGTTCAGGGGGGCAGGGGTGGGGTGTGCAGGGGGAAGGGGGTGTGTGCATGATACCAACTGATTATAATTCCCATTACTCATTTAGGGGCTGTTCAGATATCCTCAAGTTGAAACCAAATGATTCCAATTGATATCTTCATTCTTTTTGGAATTGCAACTTGAGATCTTACACTCATCTCAATACACATGTTGAAAACATTCAAGTACATGTAAAAGGTTTTAGAAATCAACCTTGAGATCTCAAATTTCCTCAACTTCTTATAATTGATTAATTCAATTTCTCCCCCTTAATATCATACTTTATTCAATCATTAATAGGGATGAGAGAAATTCATACCTCATCAATGA
Source organism: Viscum album (assembly GCA_963277665.1). NCBI lineage: Eukaryota > Viridiplantae > Streptophyta > Magnoliopsida > Santalales > Viscaceae > Viscum > Viscum album. The sequence goes on from OY728152.1 coordinate 1,236,200,772, forward strand.
TTTTTTCAAGCACTTTCCATAAATTCCAGATTTGCATGGAATAAATAATTCTAGAAGCTTGTCAAGGGTCTTCTACACTCATATCCCCATCAAGGAGACACACTATCTTCACTCCATCAAGGAATATCTTTCCTTATAATGTTATTTGGAATACCATTTGATAAATCATACCAAGATGGTGGATTTTTTTTGAGATTTGGAATAGTTATTCCAGCTTACTTCCCTTCATTTTCTCTCCTCTTGAGAACTAGTTTCACCTTCAATTCCCTGCATTGTATAGCACTCTAATGACACAAAAATAATAAATAATTAGGGATTAATGTGTATTTCCTTTCTCATCAATGTGAGTTGTTGGGTTGAGAAAATTTTCTCAACCAGTTTTTCCTTTCCAATTTAGCTCCAAGTCCGGATGGACTCTTCATGCATGCACTTCTAGATTTTGAAGGAGCCTTGGGCAGCATGGATTTCTTTCTTCCCTCCTTGTGTGATATTTTATTTTTAACAAGATGATAGCACATGGGATACTCCAGGATATGTGCAAGGGATGTAGGGGGGGGGGGGTTTGTCTAGGGGGGTCCAGCAGGGGGGGCTTCTGTTCGGGGGGAGGGGGCTATCCAGGGGGGTCCAACGGGAGGGGGGGCTACTGTCCAGGGGAGTTGGGGCCGCTATACAGGGGGGTCCAGTAGGGGGGCTGATGTCCAGGGTGGTCCAGTAGGGGGGAAAGGGGTGTGCAAGGGGGGTCCAAGGGTGTGTGTACAAGGGGTGAAATGGATGTGGGGGTGGCTGTTGTGCAAGGGGTGTTCAGAAGGGGTGCAAGGGGGTCCCGCATGGGTGGTGCAAGGGGGGTCCAGCAGGAGGGGCTGTTGTCCAGGGGGTCCAGCAGGGGGGTTGCTGTCTAGGGGGTCAAGCAGGGGGGCTGCTGTATAGGGGGTCAAGCAGGGGGGGATTCACTATTCTTTTTTATTGGGTTATATTCTTTGTGAATATTCTAATATGTTTTGTTTTACCATAATTTTAGGGGATGAGAACTAAAATGTTCTACCTTGTGTTTGAGGTACTTTTGAGTTGGTTCCAGACTTCTTTGATCGTTTGTCTTATAGGGAGACTCATGTAAGTGCAGTTATGTGTTTTTTTATATTTGGATTTTTTTTAATTATTATTATGTAAGTATCTTTTGTGTATATTTTAATTTAGAGGGGACTGGAAGGGGCAGGGGGAAACTGGTAGGGGGAGAAAGCTGGAAGGGGGTGCAAGTGGGGGCTGGTAGGGGGTGTAAGTGGGGGTGGCAGGGCTAGGGGAGGGGAAACGGGCAGGGGGGCAGGACTGGGGGGGTCTAGGGGTGTCCAGGTTCTAGGGGGTTCCAGGGTCTGTCCAAGAGTGTGGGGGGTGGCTGTCCAGGGGAGTGGAGGTCTGGGTTGTCCAGGGGGATCTATCCAGGGTCTAGGGGGTGTCTAGAGTCTAGGGGTGTTGGGGGGGTGTCCAGGTTCTGGGGGGTTCTAGGGTCTATCCAGGAGGGTGTGGGGTGACATTCCAGGGGATTAGAGGTTTGGGTTTTCCAGAGGGATCTGTCCATGGTCTGGGGGTGTCCAGGGTTTGGGGTGGGGGTGTCTTGGGTCTATCTAGGGGTGTCCAGGGTTTGTCCAGAGGGTGTTCAGGGTCTATCTGGGGGGGGTACAGGGTTTGGGGGGAGGTGTATGGGGTTTGTCTGGGGGGTTTTTTCAGGGTCGTTCTAGGGGCGTATTGTAGGGGGGGCTGTATGGGGGGGTTATGTAGGGTGGGGGTGTCCAATGTTCAAGAGGGAGGGATCTACAGAGGGGTAGGCTACTACAGCGAGGCTGTGAAGGGGGTGGAGGGCTATTTTTTATGGTTTTTTAGACCCTATATCCATGGTTTCTAATCATGGATATAGGTCTATTACCACGATTTCTAACCGTGGATATAGGTCTAATGCCATAGTTTTTAACAGTGGAAATAAATTTTGTACTTCCTCTAGTATAACCACGGTTCTAAACAGTGGCTATAGAGATATTACCACGGTTTGAACCGTGGCTGTATACCTATAGCCACGGTTTGAACCGTGGCTCTAGAACTATATCCATAGTTTCAAACTATGTCTATAATTCTAGGCCTACAGCCACACCAAACTTACCCACGGTTTGAGGACCTATAGCCACGGTTTTAAACCGTTTCTATAGCCCGAATTTCCAGTAGTGCATGTGGACTCACCTCTAGCAGTTCTGGATGATGTTAATCTTACTGTTTAGCAGTTGATTATTTCACTGGGGTAGGATGATGATGCACATACGATAATCATGTTTTATGAGTTTTAGTAGTATAGTTTCCTATTTTCTATAGTGAGTCGAACCCTTAAGCAATTGAGGATTGGCTAGAGTCCATGGTATAAGTATTCCAACTCATGAAAACAATAATTGATCTGATGATTGCATTCACAAATCGTTTTTACATGGTGTAGTAGGGAATTAGTGGGCTCTGGTCACCCAGACTCAAGATGAGAAGACACTCTCATGGATGGAGTTTCATCAGTTGTTCCATGTTGAGTTCTATCTATTGACCTTGTGATCTTTCTAGATTCATAAGCTTCTAGAGTTAAAGAAGGTTGATATGACTGTTAAATATTATTCACTAAGGTTCACCAACTTCAAGTGCTACTCTCTTGATATGGTGTGAGATGGATACTTCTAGGTGTGGAAGTTTTAGAAGGGTCTTTTCAGGGAAATATAATCTATTGTTGTCTCTCTATGATTTCCCACCTATGTTGGGGTGCTAGAGCGGGCCTTAGTGAAAAAGATATTCCTAGAAGAGGAGCATTGGATATCTGGAGATGATAATATACATCAATGAGTATAGTCATATACTATATATGATGGGTGTCATACATCAGGTTCTTGTCATATTAGGTGTTTTCATAGGGGTTCTTAGTCTCATGTATTTTTGGCACATAGATCCCACCAAGGATTTTTTCATCTGAGAGATGATCAATGTTATTCTTGTGATGGTCAGGGTCACATGGTATGTGTTTTCCAAAACTAACATGATTTAGAGGGAGCTAAAATAGTGTATGGAACTCTATGAAAGATGTTGTTTCATGATCATGGATCTCCCAAAGTTGGTCAAGGTGGTCCCTAGGTAGGAGATTCTAATAGAGGGGCTAGAAGAGCCCTAGGAGGAGGAGCTGTATTAGGAGGACAACAATATTACCTTGTACCACCACCACCCACAAGTGGTCTATCCCAAGCTCATAGGGCTAGTGGTTATGGGTGTGGTCAACTACAAAAAATAGAGGGATATGATCAGGTTTTATGTGAGATGACTTGAGGTATGATCTTCATCTTCACTACTTTAATTATAGTAATTGTAGACAAAGGTGTAATTCATTCTTTCACCACCTTATCCCTTATTCAAGAGCTTAAAATTCTTATAGATCCTTTATCCCATCAATTATAGCTATATATTCCCGTGGGAATTGATTACACTATTTCACACATCTTCCAATAGTGGAAGTTTGTGCTTGGTGGAGATAGATTCATGTGGAGTATTTTGGTGGTTGTGATGTATCCATATGACATCATTCTGGGTATGGAATGAATATATAAAGTACATGACCAGATACACTATCACTATAGGACAGTTAGGTGTTTATGGGTGTATGGGATGATATTATCCTTCAATCGTATGAAATAACAAATGGTGGAATGAGTGGGGATAGTGAATAGGAATTTGTAACCTATCTCCCACTAGATAGTGAGTTATCCCTTGATGTAGTGGTCACTTTAGAAACATAGATTCTAGAAGAAGTGGAGGAATACATGGATTTCCTCTCTAAATATATTTTTTTATTACCTCCACATCGGGAGATTGAATTCTGTATTGACTTGCACCATTGGACCAGACCAATATCTTCTGAAGGATATCAAAGGGCCCTTATTGAGCTTTGGTGGATGAGGGTGTAGTTGTAGGTCCTTTAAGAGAAGGGATTTATCAGACCTAGTGTTTCCCCCTATGTTTCTCCATGGATGTTTTGTAGGAAGAAGGATAGATGATTGAGGTTTTGTATTGATTATCATCTCCTGAATTAAGTGATAATAAAAAAAAGTATATTTTACTAAGGATTTATGAGCTATTTGACCTACTAAAAGGTGTGAGATAGTTCCCAAATATTGAACTTAGGTATGACTATCACTATTTTTAGGTTCATGAGGAAGAAATTTTGAAGATGGTATTTTTATGTCGCTATGGGAATTTTGAGTTCCTGGGGATTCCCTTTGGTGTGATGATTGACCATGTTGACTTTATGGGAATTATAAACTAGATATTTTATAATTTCATATATTGGTTCATGGTTGTATTTATTTATTATATTCTCATTTATTCTATATCTTAACAGGATCATATATAGAATTTTAGGATGGCCCTAGACTTACTTTGAGAGAACTAGTTATACAGTAAGCTCTTGAAGTATCAAATATTTATTATATAGGTTTACTTTTTAAAGCATATCAACTCTGTACATGATGTAACTGTGCACCTCAAAAATATAGAGGTGGTGAAAGTTTAGGACCCACCCAAGATAGTACTAGAGATGCAAATGTTTCTTGGTTTGGTAGGGTACTATAGATGGTTTTTGGAAGAATTTTCCATTATTTTATCCCCTTTGACTATCTTGACATGAAAAAGGGAAGTAATTATCCTACATTGAGAGGTATAAAAAATCCATTGAGGAGATGAGGAAGAGATTTATCAGTGATCATATTTTGAGACTTCAAAAGGAGGTTGTTCGGTATGTGGTGTTCTAAGATGTCTCTAGAGCTGGGCTTGGGTGTGTATTGATATAGAGTAAGATGGTGATTACTTATGGGTATATACATTTTAGAACACCTGAGTATAACTATGAAACCACGAATGGGAATTGGTAGTAGTGGTATTTTCCTTGAAGTTTGGGAGGCATTATCTTCTGGGAGAGTGTTTTATAGTTTATTTGGACCAATAGAGTCTTAAGTAAATTTTTCCCTGAGATTCCTCAACCTGAGATAAAGGTGTTGGTTGGATTTCTTATAATACTATGACTTAAACATAGTTTATACTCTAGGGAATGGTAATTTAGTGGCATATTACTTTATTGGAGATTCTTGTTCTCACTTAGTGGAGGAGGTTTTATAGAAGTTGGCCTCATTATAACTAGCTTTGGTGGAGGAGAAAGAAACATCTTATCTCCAATCAATGGTAGTGACCTCACCACTTATCCATCATATGATAGAGGAATAGTTTAGATGCATCTATTATGATGTTTTATGTGACTATATATCCTTAGTAAATTCACTAGATTGATTTTATGATGGTGGGGATCACATCATCATTTTTCAAAGACATACAATATTTTTTCTCATGTTACGTGAGGAGGTGCTAAGAGAGTTTCATACCTATCCCTTGGTGATACATCCTGGAGTGATGAAGATGTACCAGGACCATTGGTGGTTGTTTTAGTGGTAATTCCTCAGTTGTAGTGTTTCTATGTTGTTTCTATCAATGTCTCATCAATCAACCAATTATGGCAGATAGTTAGGTTCCAGTAGGTTTGAATCAACCTCTTAAGATCACAAAGTGGAATTTGGATGGTGTATTAATGGATTTTATAATGGGGATTCAATGAACAACGATAGACCACAACACTATAAGGGTGATTTTTGATAAAATTTACAAGTCATATCACTTCATTACCTTCCAAGAGAAAATTTCAGTGTATGGTTTAGGGTGCTTATATTTTTGGGTGATCATTTAGATTAATTAATTACCCTTGATGATTGTCTCCAACTGTTATACTCATCCCATGTCATATTTTTAGAGGGATTTATATGAGGCCTTTGGGACCCATTTATGGATGGGTGTGACATTATACCCCTATTTAGATGGTTAAAATAATTTAACCATTCAAATTTTTGAGGATATTTTGAGATCCAATATGTTGGAATTTGATCATTATTGGGAGAATCACCAAGAATTATTGGATTTCACATAAATTAATAGTTATCACTCCACTATCAGTATGGAACCCTTTAAGGGTCTATATGGGATACCCTACAAGTCACCCTTGAGGTTCTTCCAGTTGTTCAAAATGAAATATAGGTTAATAAAAGTTTCATATTTCTTGAATTTACCCTCATAGTTGGACTAAGTTCATGATGTCTTCCATATGTCATATCTGAGGAGATACATGCAAGAATATTTTCACATTATTGGCTGAGGAAAGATAGAGATCAAAGATGGATCTACCTTTTGGAGTACCTAGTGGACATAAAGGATCAGTAAGAGAAGATCCTTCATGGGTGATTCATTATACTGGTGTGAGTTCTTTGGCCGAGAGAGATTGTGGGTGCATGGGATCCTGATGCAGGCTTAGTACCCTTTCCATTTTGAGTAGGTGGTGCTTTTCAAGGAAAAAAGGCTTGAAGGTGGGGAGACTATAATGAATTTTATTTTCATGTTTGTACTATTTGGGTATTTTTATATATTATTGTGGTTTTTCCTATGAAGGTGGTTCATTGTTATAGGTTTCATGGGACCCTAGAATAGACATATTAAAAATATTAAAAATATTGAACCACAAATACACATCTTTTTGGGAATAGTGTATTTCCTATTGAATGTAGTCTTGAATGGGGAAACTAATATAACCATTGGATCTAGAGCATAGATTTTACCCTAGACATGATATATGGTTCATTCACATTGGGCCCATGGAAAATGGGTATTCATGGGTGGATATTGGATGAGTTAAATTGATTAAATTAAATAATTAATGTAATGATCTAATTAGATTACTTAACCCAGAAGTTTCTTATTTATCCCTATTAATGATAATTCTCTAGGGTTATCCACATAACCTTGAGAATTGAGATCCACTATGGGGAGATATTTTGATGAGTGACCAAGGGGGTATTGTGGATTGATGACCAAGCTCAACAGAAATCATTATCCACATTGATACGGGTCTATTCTTCATCAAGGATCGATCTAATTTCAAGGTAGGGATCTTTATTTATGGATTTATTTCCTTATTATTATGATTTCATGTATGTATTAACAATATGCATTAAATTCCTATTTATCCCATTTCACATGGGCCTATTCATTTATTGATTATTTTCCTTTGGCCCAAGAATAACCATTGCATCAAATTTATCTTTTGATTTTCTCCATGTTCTCGATCGATGGTTAGGTTCTCAATAAACATTGATGATCTCACTTTTTTTATTATGTATTTCTCCCCTGAAGGAATTTATTTGTTAGGGAATGGGTCCCCTGTATCCTAAGTAAATATAGGTTTAGTACCCCCCCCCCAAATACCTACTAGGGGTGTGGGTATTTTATATATAGATTTAGTATCCCCTATTCATATCTCTAAAAAGGCATGGTCCATCCCCTAGTATTGGTTCTCCCTCAACCATTAAATTCCATCGACATGGTGTGGGTCCCATACTATTGATCTAATGAGTTCACATTGGGCTACAACCATTGATACAACATTGTAACTTAGATATTTGGATAGACTTATCATACTTAACTAGTTTCAAAGTTCAATATTTCCTCTCTCTTTGACTCAGTTTCTTCTATGAGCATATATGATTTTAGGTTTATTACTCCCTTATTTATCTTTTGGATTGGGATAACTATTTATTTTCACTACTTTTATTTGAGTTTTATGGAATTATACTGGGTATATATATACGCATTCCTGCATGGGATTTTCTTATATGTTTCGTGTCATATACAAATGATAGGTAGTAAGATAGTAACTTTAGCAAGCTTAGTATTGGTGGAGAATAGTGGTACTGGGTGAAAGATAGCTTAGGTAGTTCTTGGGTTTTTTTGTTCATGAGAAATACTCTTACTCCTCATATACTATTATATTGAGAATCCATTTATTTTTGGTTGTTTGTATTTTTTCCCTTTATAAATTGGATATATTTAAATTATTGAACTCTAATTATTCTTAGAAGTTGTTACATGCATTTTATCCATCTTGGGTTGATATAGTTTTATCTACCAGGTATGGTTTTTATATACTTGGAGTTGTATAGGAATATATGTTTATTAGTCTAATACCTCCTATATGTGTGATATTCCTACTTGATACTAGTCACTAACGCCTACCCTATTTGAGGTGGTATTGAAGTGTCACACTAGGATTATCTCTAGTCTAGGTGGTGCCCCATTGTGTTGGGTCATGAAAAATCTAGACCCCAAGATAACTCTTTCCAAAAATTAAGCAACTAAAAAACCACAATCTTTAGAGAAAAAAACCATCTATCGCATAACCAGAGTTGTATGATGGAAACATATAAAATATCTATTATAATAAATGATTTAGTAATAAATTGTTTACAAGGAAATGTTTTGGGAGTGATAACATTGTAGATAATGGGTTAGTTTGAGTTCATGAATGAATATAACTGGGGACTTGTTGATACAGACTTGGTTTACATAGAGATTTAAAGGAACTCTATATTTAATGGGTTAGTTTGTGTCCATGATGCACTGTATAGGGCCTTGTTGGGTTCGGAATTGGCTGTAAATGTTTAATCATGATTCTACTCATGATTTGGATCTATTCTAGATGTATGCATTGGGGGTGTGAGTTCATGACATGTGTGAGTGGAATTTAATAAATTATGGATTTCAAAGGAAAAGTGTATTTTTGTGTGATTTTCTTACTTGGATTTCTTATCTTTTTTAGTACATTATTCTTCTCTCTTGTTTTATAAAAAATGTGAGCTCAAATGTTCTTGTTTATATGGTGTGTGTAAGAAGTCTGGGGGATTGCCTATTGAGTCGAAATAATCACCATTTACAGATGCATCCTGGTGCCTAATTAGCCACTAAAATATGTGAATATTCATTTCTTATATTATAATTTTCATTTTCTTAGTTTTTCAAAAACACTGGTATTAATTCATTTTTTAAATTGATATTCTTTTCACATCATGATTGTAATTATTTCTCAAATACACTAATACTTGGTACATTTTTTCATCACCCTATAAAACACCCTATGATCATAATTTTGATTTGATATTTTAGGATAATTTTACCCTTTCTATGTATAAAATTTCATCCTTTTCGGAAAATAAGATATTCAATTGGGAAGACGATCAAAGCGGGCCTTGAATCCTAAAAAAATGGGTGAAGTGAAATGGGCAACAACCCACTAAAATAACTATAGCAAACATGATGCAAGCCTGATGAAGCTAAAATTTGATCTTGATATAGAGTAAATCAAGGGATAAATTTATTTAAACTATGTTTAGAGATAATTCTAATATTATAAATGTGATCTATCCACACCATTTCGAATTATGAATTATGGGTCAAATTTCAAGGGCCAAAAGGTCAGCCCAAAATTTTTATTATAAATTCCAAATGGAATATCTAATTAGGATAAAATTTCTAAAGATATTAGATGAAATCCAAACCAACATATTTTTCTGATATATATTTACCAAATTATCTCATAATCATGGTATTTCATGCATCAATATGGAGAGATAAAAATGATGCATGCAACCTTAGGAATGATAGAACTTAATTATCCACCCACTTTCCTCCACCCATTGGAATACCCTTTAAATTTGGATGAATTTTAAACCCTTGTGCTATAAATAAGTATCCAAAAATTCCTATTTAATTGAATGGTAGTTAAGGATTTGGAGGATTATTTTTCATTTCTTTCAAATATAATGTTACTCTACAGCTTTATTGTTGCAAATTAAATTTCTCTCATATAATATGTCAATATCACATTAGTTTCTTAATAAAAAATCTTATTATTCTCATATTCTATTATTTTTTTCATCAATTTTACACTATTATATTAAGTTTTGAATTTATTCACATAGTGAATAGATAAATTATTCACACAATGGTGGAGTGTTCGTTATTACATTGTTTTTTTTTTCTTATATAATTTCATCCTTATGAGTCCACTTTCATCTTCCATTGAGAGAATAAAATCAATGGTAGGAAAACCCTCCTATGTATTTATCCAATTTATTATGAAAAGGATGTATTGGATGTTATTTCTCATTCTTTAAATGTGTTATCACTTCTTTTAATTGATTTTTTCAAATATCTTAATCCTTCTTTTCCCTCGTTGATTTTTAAGGCCACACACTTCAAGTTATAATACATTAAATTACCATGGAGTGCTCATAGAAATGATTCTCCAAGTTTATAGGTTATTATAGTTAGGTTTTTGTTGGTATTAAACTAATAATTGATTAAGGTGGTTTGATCTCACTGAATGAATCTCTCTTGAGTCTAAAAAATTGAAATTGTTAAAAATGAAATTCATCTAATCTACCCCTAGTGTCACCTAGGATCAACCCATTTCCCTTAATTGATTACACTTTATTATTTTATTTATTTAATAATTCACTCAAATAAAACCCAATTTATCCACTTAATATCTATATATCCCCCTATATAATGGTTGTGTTTTTAGGTTTTTTCTTATCTCCTTGAGGATTCAATAACCTAAGATACACTAAAAGTGACCGATTCAACACTAAAAATGGGTAAATTTAGGTGAAACCAAATTATGGACCCATTTTTTAGGACCAAAGTAAGTCATATTATACACTCACCTTCTATTATCCCCCATTTATTCTATTCAAACCCCATTTATCTTATATTTTCCCCTTTATTTTTTTTCTTTTCTTGGCCCATATCCACATATACTCATGACCAATCAAACCATCTAGTTAGGGTGGATACTTCTATAGTTGGGGATTAAATCACACATAAGGAAATTTTTCCTTTATATACTAATATTTATAAAAATCTAGATTCAAGATTTTATTTAATTTGAATTGATATTATTCCAAAAAAACCATCATTAACCCAAGTGGGAACCAAAATGGAAACCCAAATGAGGTAGCCCCAAACTTGGGGAATGTTGTTGATCAAACCATAAAGGACTACCTCAACCCATCTGGGAAAAATGAAACCTCTTTAATTATACATAATACCCTAGGATATTCCCACTATGTGTTTAAAATCCATGTTCTAAACCACCTTCCAACCTTTCATAGGATGAAGGTGGAAATGTCTTACCTTCATGTCAAGGAATGCAATGACATTTTTGAAACCATGTACCCACCACATAAACTTGATTTATCAAAGATTAGTATATTTCCATTTTCACTAAAATATCAATCCAATAATTTCTTAAAACATCTAATAGAAACATTTATCTATTAATAGGACCAATTACAAAGATAAGTCTACAAAAATACTTTCTCCACCACAACATGATTGCACTTATAAATTTCATCCAAATTTTTTTGGAAAAATAGGGAGAATAATTCTATGAAACATGGTAAAGGTTAAAATATTCACTCAACATGGTACCACACCATGGTTTCTCAATTCCATAATAAGTGAGAATTTTCTATTAAGGGTCGGGTCTAGGAAACAAACAATTCATTGACAAGATGTAATGGAAAATTCAAAAAAAACCCTAATAATGATTATTAATATCTATAAAATATGATTGAATAAAACCAAAAAATGGGAACACAACATTACTATTAGAATCCACCCAAATTTAGTGGAATTAAAAATCTTTTATCATAAAAAAATCTTAAGGAAAAATATGTTGCACTCACTAGTAAGGATGAGGAAATCAATCTTTGTAATGTCTCTGAAATCCAAACTATCAACCCTGTTTTCACAATTTGTGACAAACATGATCCCAAGGTCAATAACTACCCAACTATACCTTAAATAAAGGATGTAATTTTAGGAGGTCCACAAATGGAGGTCAATGATTTGAAATTTCAAAAGCCTCAATACCAACACACTTTCAATCTAAGGTATAATGACCATCTATGATTCTGTTGGAAAAACAATCAATAACCAACACAACAATAATGTCTCAACCGCTACCCTCCATAGAAGTTTCCAAGCCATAATAAATTAAAATAAAAACTGATCCAATACCAAAATCCCACAATATAATTCTAATAACCCATTCAAAAACCCATTAAAAATCCAAATTATCGCCTAGGGGTAAACCAATCAGCACGATCACCTACCCAATATGACCCTTTCTCAAGCCTTGAAAATTTGTGAAAGAAAATGGAAAAAATGAACTAAGAAGTCTAATAACTTAAATATGAACTATAAATAATAATAAAAATTAAACTCAACCATGCCTAATAATTTTGTTCCTCCCACAACCTTAATGGGAGAATCTAGTTTCACATAATCATCTCTTGAATAAATCAAAGTAGTTACTATCTTAGGAAGTATGAAATCAATTGATAAACCTGAACCAACCATAAAAAAACCTTCAGAATCCTTAAAAACTCGTTATAATGATGAAGAAACACCTTTTGAAACTAAAAAAACTAATGATCATGTGATTGAACCCACTCCAAACAAAAAAATACATCAACTTTATCCCTTCCCTCAACACATTAAAGAAAAATATAAGCTCAAAATAAATGAAAAATTCAGAGTAATATTCTCTTATGTTAAGTTTAATATACCCCTTCAAGATAAAATTAAAACCATACCTTACTACTCTAAGTAACTGAGGTACGTTTCCATTTTTATAAGAAAATTTTCATATAAAAAAACAAGTCCTTTTGGCTACTAATGTGAGTTCCACTATTTAGGGAAACATTATACCTAAGTTTAAAGGTCGTGTTTTTCCATAAATTAATTTTTAATTAGGAGAGAGAAAATTTGTCAAAACCCATGTTGATCTAGAAATAAGTGTGAACTTAATTTCATAGATAGTGTATTGTCAGTTTGGTATTTAGGAACTCCATCCCACATATATCATTATTCAAATTTTGGATGAAAGTATTCAGGTTCCTTAGGGGATATTAAGGTATGTTTTAGTGAAAGTTTATAACTTCATATACCATTATGACTTTATTTTCCTGGAAAATCATCTAAACATAGGAACTAGGGAACAAACTACAATCATCCTTGGTAATCCCTTCCTAGAAATAATCAACACAGTCATTTGAGTAAGGAATGGGATCGTGACCATTACCTTTGGAAACATGATCCTTGATTTGAGAATTTAAAATAAAAACTCTCAAAATGGAGATGATAAAGATATTCATGAGGTAAATTGGATAGTTATTTTTGATAGTTAACCAAAGTAACATCAAGGATATGTCAAAGTATGTTTAATTAAATATGAGATTGATTTCCTTTATTCACAAGAGGGGAATTTGTATCCTTGTATTGAATCCCTTTTACATAGATCCTTTGATGTTTTTTTAGGATCACAAATCAATGAAACCATTGGATAAATAAAAAACATTGATTCCATTCCCATTTATAACACTAATATGTCTATTATTTTGAAAATTTTGTTTAAAAGTAACTTATTCTATCAATAAATTTTTAATAATAAACAAAGTTCAATTCAAAGTCCCAATCTAATTTAAAAAATATTAACCAACCCAAGATTAAAATCAAGCCCCTACCTTCACCACTTAATTATAAATTCACAAGTCACAATTAAAACCTTACTATTGTTATATATTTTTATCTTTAACCCAACAAAGAGAGAATACTTCTATAATTATTGAGAAGGCATAAGAAATAAATTTGATAGGCCCTCTCCAATATACCTACAATTAGCCCAATAATTAAAACCCATAGAATTATTCTATAATCTGATTCTAAAACATGTTGACAACATAAATGAAGACCAAATCCCAATATCATGGATTTGGTAAGTAAATAACTTCTAAAATTACTGAAATCTGGTGTCATCTATCATATTGTTGAGAGTGAGTGGGTAATCCCGATCCAAGTGGTTCTTAAAAATGTTGGAATTTATGTGATTACCATTTTTTATTACCATTCATTGATCATGTCCTTGATTGAGTGGTATTTTATGATTTATAATGCTTCTTATATTTATTATCAAGTTATAATCAAATTGAGGTTTCCCTATAATATCAATGAAAAATAACCTTCACCTTTCCATTTGGTACGTTTTCCTTTAAGTGCATGCCATTTGAGTTATCTAATGCCTTAGTACCTTCTAGTGGTGTGTGATGGGAATATTCACTATCATGGAGGGGTATTGTTTATAGGTATTTATGGATGACTTCTCCATATTTGGGGTTATATTTTAGGGATGAATTATAAATTTTGAAATGGTTTTTCTAGATGTTATGATAATAATTCCATCCTAAACTGGGGGAAATGTCATTTCATGGTAATATAAAGACTTGTTTTGGGCCATTTGGTCTCTAATATAGAGATTGAAGTTGATAAATACAAAGTGGATATCATTCAAAACATTCACTCTCTAAAAACTATCAAAGAAGTGAGGTCCTTCTTAAAACATTTTGGTTTCTATAGAAGGTTCACTAGAAACATCAGCTCTATTTCCCAACCCCTTTGTGCTCTTCTTGTAAATGATTATCCATTTGTTTGGACATAGAGCTATGAGGAATCATTATCTACACTCAATTCATCTCTTATGTCTCCACCAATCATGTAATCTCCCAATTGGAATCTTCCTTTTGAAATAATGTGTGATGAGATTGAAATTTCTATATGATTTATCTTTAGAAAAAGATATGATAAAACTCCGATCATCATTTCTTATATAAAAAAAATAATTGAATGGTGCACAAATAAACTATGCCACCATAGAGATAGAGTTTCATGATTTTTTCCTTTCTTAGATTAAGGATTACCACCTATATTATTTGGATCATTGAATTGAAATAATTTGTGGTAATTGACTCATGGTGATCATGAATCCATAGTTTTCTTTCCCTAAGTTGTACTTTTCATCTCTATTTTGGTTCAAAAAAGAAAAAAAATAAAAAAACCTAAAAAAATAAATAATTATAGAGATAAATTGGATTCTCATATCATAGTTGTATGTGATTCCCACCTAGAGCTTCCATTAATTTTTCTCATTCATCAAAATTGAACCCTTTGTGTCTTTTGTGATGAAAAAAACATCACTAGGATGAATTAAAATTGGATTAAATGTGATAAAAATTGAAAAAAGTAATGGGATTGGGCTTGATATATTCATGTGAATCTAGATCATGTTAAATGATTTTGATAGGTTCCACGATTATTTGGCATGATTTTTTTGGTGAGCATTGTATGTTAATTGTTTTTTGGAAAAGGGAATTATATTTTCATATTGTTGATATTATTTTTTCTCAATACTAGAAAAACATAGTTGGGGTGTGATTAGACACTAAAAGAGGCTAATATTCATTTTTTATATTTTAATTTTCATGTACTTAATTTCTAACAAACACTGGTATTATTTCATTTTTTGAATTGATCTTCTTTTCACACCATGTTGGTATTTATTGCTCAAATTCACTAATACTTGATACATTTTTTCATCACATTGTAAAACACACTATTATTGTAATTTTGATTTGATATTTAAAGATTATGTTAACCTTTCTATGTAGAAATTTTCATCATTCTAGAATAATAAGAGATTCAACTAGGAATATGACTAAAGTTGGACTAAAAATTTAAAAAATTACAATATAATTGAAATGGACATCATCCCACTAAAATGATTGTATCAAACATCATACAAGAATAATGAAGTTCAAATATGAACTAGAGATATATGAAATCAATGGGGGCATTTATTTCAACTATGCCTCTTTGTTTTTGTAATTTAAATTTCTCTCATGTAAGTTGTTCATATTATATTATTTTCTTCATAAAAATTGTTATTATTCTCATATAATGTTCATTTTTTTATGTTGTTGATATTTTTTCATTATAGTGTGAATTTATTCACACAATGTAATGGGAAATAATTCACACAATGGTGTAGTGTTTGTTATTTCATTGTTTTTTTCTTCTTCAATTCCATCGTAATGAGTATAATTTCATCTTCTATTGAGAACCTAACATCAATGGAAGGCTAACACTATTATGGTTTGATCCAAGGGAGTAGAAAGTGGTTGTATTGGATGTTATTTATCAATATTTAAATGATTAATCACTACTTTTAAATGAGAAATTAATTTTAAAATCTTAATTATTCTTCATCCTTGTTGAATTTTAAGGCCACACACTTCAAGTGCTAATATGATCATTTAACATGGAGTGCTCATAAAAATAATAATATAATTGTATAGGTTATTATAATTATGTTTTTTATATTATATCGATAAGTTATGAAATTGGTTTGATCTTTTTTAATGAATCTATATCGAGTCTAAGAAGTTGATATCGTTAAAAATGAAATTAATCCAATCCACTCGTCGCCTCACTAAGGATCAACCCATTTTACATTAATTGATTCCACTTAAGTATTTTAGTTATTTAATAATCCACTCAAGTAAAACCCATGTTGTCTAATTCATATCCAAATTTCCCCCCATATAATGTTTATGTCGATTGGTTTCTCCTTAGGTCTATGAGGATTCAACAACCCAAGCTAGACTACAAGTGACTGCTTCAACCTCAAATTTGGGTAAATTTGGGTGAGACCAAATTTTAGAACTATTATCAGGGACCCAAGTAAGTCATCTCAGTCACTCAACTTCTATTCTCTCATATTTATTTTATTCTTACCACATTTTTCTTTTTTTTCCTTTATTTCTTTTTTCTCTTTTTTTGGTGTATGTACGCCTATACAGGTGACCAAGTAAACTATCAAGTTAGAGTGGAATATTTTTGAATTGGGGAGTCAAGAACACCTGAGGGAATTTTTATTTTATATATAAATCTTCATAAGACTCCAAATTCAAAATTTTATTCAATTAAAATGGATGGTATTTCCTAAAACCCAATCATCAACCTTGGAGGGAACTAAAATGGAAACCCAAATTAAGTGTCTGCAAACTTGGGGAATGTTTTTCATAAAACAAATAATGACTACCTAATTCCAACAAATACCAATGTTCCCTATTAAATAAGAAATATTACCTTATGATATTCCTACTATGTGTTCAAACCCCATGTCTTAAACCAACTTCAAACCTTTCATGGGATGGATTTAGAAATTTCATTCCTTCATGTTAATGAATTAAATGACATTGTTGAACCCATGTGACCATCACATTAAATTCAGTTATAAATGATGTTGATCTTTCCCTTATCACTAAAACAACAAGACAATAATTTTTTAAACAATTTTATATTGTCACACATCCATTAATGGGACCAATTACAAAGATAATTCTATAAAAAAATACCTTCTCCAATAAAAAATGATTTCACTTAAAAAGTGTATCCAATTTTTTTTTGAGAAAAAATTGAAAATAATTATATGAACATGGTAAAGGTTAAAATACACTATCAACATGTTACCACACCGTGTTTTCTAAATTATAGAACAAGTGATAATTTTATATTAAGAGTTTCTTATGGTAAAAAACAATTCATTGAAATGATGTGTAATGGAACTTTCAAAAACAAATCCCTAAATAATGCTTACAAATATTTAAAAAATATTGCTGAACAGAACCAAACTTGGGGAAAAATCTAGTGGGATGCACAATATTATATATGAAAATAGTCTTAGGTAAAAACTTGTTGAACTCACTAAGAAGGTCGAGTATATCATTCCTAGTAAATTCCATGAAATCCAAAATATTGACCCTATTTTCACAATTTGTCACAAATATGACCAAAATACCAAAATATTTCTAGATATCAGTTATATAAAGGATTTAATTTTAGGAGGAACACCATTAGAGGTTAATTATTGGAACTTTCAAAATCTATAATACCAAAAAACTTTAAATCTAAGGTAGAATAACTATCTAGGATTCTATTGAAAGGACAATCAACAACCAACACAATAACCATGTCTCAACCCTAAACCTGTACATAATTTTTGAAATCATAATCAGTTCCAACCATAACTGGTCCAATACCAACATCCCCTAGACTAATTTCAACAACCCATTCAATATCCCATATAATAGATAGAGTATCCTCCATGGTTAAACCAACCAGTACAAGACACTTCCTATTTTTTCCCTCTCACAATCCTTGAAAAATTGTGTAAGAAAATTGAAAAATTAACTCATAAGTATAATAATTTAAACATGAACTACAAATAAATAAAACTAAAAAGGCACCAATGCCTACTCAATTTATTCCTCCCCTAACGTTGAGGGTAGAATATAGATTCACATAATCATATGTTGAATAACTCCAAGAAGTGACCATTATAAGAAGTGGGAATTCCATTGATAAACCTAAACCAACCATAAAAAACCATATGAAGCCTAAAAACTTATTATAATAACTAATAAACACCTTTTGAAACTGAAAAATATAATGAGCATGTGAATAAAACCACTCTAAACCAAACAATATATCAACCCACTCCCTTCTATCAATACATGAGAGGAAAATATAAACCAAAATTGAATGATTCATTGAGGGAAATATTCCCTCTGGTTAAGTTGAACATACCCCTTCTAGATTCAATTCAATCAATACCTTCCTACACTAAGTAATTTATAGACTTGTTCAATTTCAAAATAAAATTTTCACATAAAAACTAAGTCCTTTTGGAAGATAATGTGAGTAACACCATTCAGGGAACCATTCCTCCTAAGTTGAAAGACTCAAGTTTTCGGTATATCAATTTTTAATTAGAAAAGAAAAAAATTTGAAATCCTTTGTGATCTAGGAGCTAGTGTGAACCTCATTACATATTCAGTGAATTGTCAATTAGGGACTGGGGAACTCCAGCCCAAATCATTCACTCTACAAATTGTTGATCAAAGTATTCTGGAACCTAAGGGGATATTTAGGTATGTTCTAGTGAAAGATGAGAAATTAATATACCCTATTGAATTCATTATCCTTGAAAATCATACCAACTTAGTCACTAGGGAATAAACTCCAATCATCCTTGATTTTCCCTTCCTTACAACAATAAACTTGGTCATATTAGTAAGGAATGGGAACATGACCATAACCTTCAAAAACATGAGCCTAGATTTGAACATTTATAAGGAAAAATCTCAAATCAAGGATGATGAAGAGATTTTTGAGTTCAATTAGATTGTTAGTGTTGATAGTGAACCAGAGTAACATCAAGGATATGTATAAGGATGTTTAAGAAAATATGAGATTATTTTCATTTGTTCACATTAGGGTAATTTGTCTCTTTGTCTTGAATATCGCTTAGAAATATCCTTTGATGATTATTTAGGATCACCAATCAATGAAACCATTTGATAAATCAAAAATATCAAGTCCATACCCATTTATGACACTAATATGTCTAATTTAGTGGCTAAAAATTCAATTCAAAATGAAATAATTCGGTCAATAAATTTTGAATAAAATATTTAATTCGATTCAAAGTCCCAATCTGCTTCTAAAAATATAAACCAACCTGATCTTGAATTCAAGGTCCTATATTCCTCAATTAGTTATGAATTCTTAGGGGATAATCAAACCCTTAATTTTTTCATATCATCTTCTATTGAACCCAACCAAGAGATAATTCTTCTAGAAGTATTCATTAGGCATAAGATTGCAATTGGATGGGCCTTGTCCAATATTCCTGGTGTTATCCCCCTCATTAGAACCCATAGTATTATTATAGAATTTGATTCTAAACCATGTCAAAAACCTCAATGAATAATCAATCATAATATCATGTATGTGGTATTGAAATTACTTCTAAATTTTTTAAAAGTTGGTATCATATATTTTATTGATGATAATGAGTGGGTATGCCCAATCCAAGTGGTTCCTAATAAGGATAGAATTTTAATGATTACCAATGATGATGGTGATCTTCTCCCTATAAGGGTCAGTAGTGGATAGAGAGTTTTCATTGACTATATGAAGTTAAACTCTTTCACCAAGAAAGACCATTTCCCCTTTCCCTTCATTGATCAAATTCTTGAGTGAGTGGAAGGTCATTAGTTCTAACACTTCTTATATGGATTCTCATGGGGTAATAAAATTGAGGTCTCCTTAGAAGATTAATTAAAAAAATATTCACCTATGTATTTGGTAATTTTTACTTCAATAACATACCCTTAGGGTTATTTAATATCCCTAGCACCTTTTAGTGGTGTGTGATGAGAATCCTATCTATCATTATGGAGGATTTTTTATAGTTATTTATGGATGACTTGTCCATATTTGGGTATAAATTTGAGGTATTCCTTAAAAAGTTTTAAATAATTTTGTCAAGATGTGAGGATAATAATCTCACCCTAAATTAGGAAATTTTTATTTATGGTAAAGGAATAAATTTTTCTTGACCAACTGGTCTCTAGTAGAGGTATTGAAGTTGATAAATCCAATTTAGATATCATTCTCCTCCTTCCCTCTCTAAATAATGTCAAAAAAATTTGGTCCTTCTTAGGACATGATTGTTTCTATAGAAGGTTCATTCGGAACATTAGATCCATTTCCTAAACCCTTTGTGCATTTCTTGTGAAAGACACTCAAATTTTTTAGATGGAGATCTATGAGGAATCATTCTCTATACTCATGTCATATCTGATATCTCTACCAATCATGAAATCTCCTAATTGGTAAAAAAATTGAAATAATGTGTTATGTGATTGAATCTTTGGTAGGGGTATCATAGGAAAAATATCTGATAAAACTCCATTCATAATTTCTTATGAAATAAAACATTGAATAATGCACAAATAAACTACACCACTACTGAGAAATATTTTCTTGCAATTGTCTTGTCCAGAGTTAGGCTTCTCACCTCTATGTTCTAGAGCATTGAATTGACATAATGTGTAGTGTTCAATATTTGGAGATCATGAATCCTAAGGTTTATTTCCTATATTTAGTCTTCTCATCTCTATTTTGGTTCAAAATATTTAAAAATATATAAAAAATATATAAAAAAGAGAAAAAAAATTATGATCATATTACAGTTAAATGTGATTCCCAACTAGTGCTTCTATTCATTTTTTCCTTTGAACAAAAATGAACCCCCATGTATTTTGTGATGCAAAACACATCACCATGATTAATTGAAATTGGATGAAATATGGTGATGAATTTAAATAAAGGAATGGGATTGGTCTTAGGATATGCTTTCGAAACAATATTTTGTTAAATAATTTTGATACGTTCTATGATTTTTTGGCATTGTGGTTTTGGTGAGCATTGTATGTTAAAATATTTTTGGAAACAGGAATTCAATTTTCATATTTTTGAGATAATTTTTGCTCAGGACTAGAAAAACTAAAGTTGGGGGTGTGATTATCCATTGAAAGAGGATAATATTCATTGTTTATATAATAATTTTCATGTGATTAATTTTTCTTAAACACTGGTAATAGTTTATTTTTTAAATTTATATTCTTTTCACATCATTTTTGTAATTCCTAATCAAAAGCACTAATACTCAGAATTTATTTTCATTACCTTGTAAAACACTTTATGATAATAATTTTGATTTGATATTTCAGTATTAGGTTAAAATTTATGTGGAGAACATTTCATACTTCTGGAATAATAGGATATTCAATTGGAAAGATGTTCAAAGTGGGCCCTAAATACAAACAAATCTGCACGAAGTGGTCTGGAAAAGAGCCCACTAAAATGAATGCGGAAGACATGATACAAGACCAATAAAGCTAAAATTTGAACTGGAGATATTGGATATCAAGGGGAAAATTTATTTAAATTTTGGTAAGATATAATTTAGACGTTTTAAATGTGATACAAGTGCCCCAATTTGAAGTATAAATTCTAGGATAGATTTCAAGGTCCAAAAATTCATCCCAACATTTTTCTCATAAATACTGAATATATTTTCCAATTGGATTCAAATTTATATATTTATTAGAGAAAATATTTACCAAAATATTTATATTCTATGGAATTAAAAATTCTTTCATCATCAAGGTTGTTCGGACATGTTAATGAGGAGAGAGAGAAAGGATGTGTGCAACCTTGGTAATGATGGAAATTAATTATCCACCCACTTTCCACCACCCATTGGCCTAATATTTAAAGTTTGATGAATTTATAACCCTTATTCTAGAACTAAGGCTAAAAAATTCCTATTTAAGGTAGTTTTTGTGAATTATTTGGAGGATTATTTTTCTTTTCTTTCAAATTTAATGTTACTCTATCACTTTGTTGTTGAAATTTAAATTTCTCTCATGTAATTTGTTCATATCACATTAGTTTCTCAAAAAAAATTGTTCTTTTCATATTCTATTATTTTTATTAGAAATTGATAATATTTCATTAACGTGTGAATTTATTCACACAGTAAAGTGAGAAATCCTTCACACGATGGTGGAGTGTTTTTAATTTCATTGTATTTTTCTTCTTCAATCCCACTCTTATGAGTTTACTTCTATCTTACATTGAGAGTATAACATAAATTGAAGGCTAACCCTATTTTAGGTTTATCTAATTGAGTATAAAGAGTCATTATTGGATGTTATTTATCACTATTTAAATTTTTAATCACTTCTTCTAATTGATAACTTCGTTCAAAATTCTTAATCATTATTTGTTCTTGCTGAATTTTAAGGACACACACTTCAAGTGATAATAAGATCCTTTAACCTGGAGTGCTTATAAAAATGATCCTTCAAGTGTATAGGTTATTCAAATTAGGTTTTTATTGGTATTAAACAAATAAATTATAAAGGTGTTTTAATCTCGTTGAATGAATCTCCCCCGTGTCTAAGAAATTGATATCGTTAAAAATAAAATTCATCCAATCCACCCCTAGAATCACCTAGGATCAACCAATTTACATTAATTTATTCCACTTTAGTATTTTATTTATTTATAATACACTCAAATAAAACCTAAATTGGCTACTTCTTATCCAAATCTACCCCCATAGAATGGTTGTGTTTGTAGGTTTCTTCTTAAGTCTATGAGGATTTGCAAACCCAAGCTACACTACAAGAAACCATTTAAACACAAAACTTGGGTAAATATTGGTGAGGATAGTTCATATGATACAGGTAAGGGGAGGACCTCTTACATGCTAGTAGGATTGTATTGATATTATGAACTTGGATAGATCTAGGAACTTAGAGATAGTTTTAATATGGAGTTTAGAAGTGTGTCTTGTGGGAAACTTGTCTTTATTGTGGTTCCTTTAGTTTTATAGTTAAATATTACTATTCTATAATGGAATCTAATTATTAGGTATTGGAATTTATTCTTGTGTTTCTTCATGTATCACATTTTTGTTCGGACTTGCAGATTTCCATTATAGGTTATTATATATATAAGGGTAAATCATTCCCCAAAAAAATACTAAACCCTAGGAATTTATTGAAAATATTTGATGTTTGAATATTTTCACCTAAGGTTAGTGGCATCTCGACTCTTCCCATGCTAATGGTTCAGGTTGGGATGTTACAAATGGTATCCGTTTGGTTAGGTCTATCATTTGGGATTGTAGATGTGGAGATAGTATGTATTAGGGCTTAAAATATAGAGCATAAAAATTTGAAAATAACCTCTTTATGTTGAACTTCAATTCACCAAGGTGGTTGAGGTACGAGAATTATTGATAAGCACTTCTAGGTTTGTCATCATCTCATCATCATGGGGTTAACTGTTGAGGGGTATGTATCATACATTAGTAAAGAGACTTCACTCTAAGATGGTGTCATACATGTGATATTTATTTGGTTAATATTTGGTAAATTGTGGAATAATAACCCTTATTTATAAAATTAGTTATTATAATTATGAATAAAACTAAGAGTTTCTAATAAAATTATTTTTAAACATGGTAAAATATGGTTTCGATCTTTTTTTTTATTGATTCTTACTATTATTGATTTACTAATTCTTTCAAGCATAGAGTTTTGTCTATGTTTTACTTCTTTTATATTTATTAATGTTATATTAAATTAGAGTAAATTTGAAATTTAATCTAGTAATGTCTCTAATGATAATTAATTGATTAAATTTTAAATAGAATCCTTTCCAATTTAAGATAAAGTTAATAGATTTAGAATGAGTACTCAAAAACATAATTCCATGTTTACTATCGTACCTACTTAAATATTTTTTTCATATTGATACTATATAGAACCTTTACTCATGTTTGAGTGTTATTTTTTAACCTAAAATTTTAAGATTTTCATGAAATAATATGAATTGATTTAAATTAAATTATTTGATATTTTTGGTGCATATCACCTATGATTAGACAAATATTATTCTATAACTTTGACTTATTATTTCCTAAGTTAAAAATGTGTTAAAAATAATATCTTGTGTTATTAAAAATTATATATATATTCAGTAAATCATGTTTAAGGTAAGAGTAGAATATCATTTAAAGTAACATAGAATTATTTTCTTCTTGGTTGGAAATAATTTCCTATGGATAATATTATTAACCATGAAGTAATTGGTATTTTTCTTAAAGTAATTTTTTATCATTATTTTATAATAAATTTAGTAAAATTTTCATGTATATGAAATGATCTGTTCATATTACTTAAGTATTTATTCTTGGTGGTTGTATGATTTGGTTACTGGTGTTTTGTTTTCTGGTTTGAAGAACCATGTTCTTATTCCATAGAGAATTTCAAATTAAACAAATTCATTGGTAGGTTTTGTATTAAAAATATTTTCTAGATTTAAAAAATATTGTACAAGTGGATTTTTTGTGATGGTTTATGAAAAATTTTAGGTATTTTGGGTTCAATTAATGGTTCAAAAACTATTCTTAAAATTAAAATTAGGGGAAAATAATTGAAAAAAGAATATCTTTTATTGTTTTGAAATCTATGATTGTCTATATTTTAATATGTTATATTTTAAAAAGGGATACATTTTTGGATGCTAGTTAATTATTTAAAGAGATTGTATAAAAGGATTTTTTTTATGGTTTACTGGTATTTGGATTTTATAATAGTTTCTTTAAAAAAGTCTTTTCAAAAATAAATATTTAATGAAAAAATTGTCCTTATTTTGGGAACATGAGGATTTTTCATGTGGTTTTTGGGACGATTATAAAATAGAGAGTTTACAAATGGGAACCTTATATTAATTTTCTTGAATGGGTATTATGTAGGTATGGTACCATGAAAATATGTTGTTGGATACCCCCTTGGTAGAGTTATATTGTTGTCTATGTTTTTTGTTTTAGTTATCCTTGTTGTGCTTGTTATGATAGTTGTATTTTTATCTTGTTGTACTTGTTGTTCTTATTATCCTCATTGTGGTTTCATGTTTCTTTTGATTATTGTTTTGGTTGTGCTGGTTGTTCAGTTATAGGTGAAATATATGGAAATGGAATAAGGATTTATGGGAGGTAATAGCTTATGAGATTATCATCTAGACATCTCATGGGTGGCGGGATACTATGGTATATAGATTGGTCACCATTCTTAATTACCATTTACATGGTCCAGGTTCAGGGGAATCCATTATGTTAGAATTGTATTTGTTATAATATTGGGAATGTTTTGGTTCCTATCAAACAATTTTATATTGATTGTTATGACTGGTGACCCACTCCCTCATCTTTTGATGGAATTGTTCATAATTTTCAATAGGGATAGCATGTGAGACAGGAAGTAGAATAGTATTAATGGGTAGAGTTTAGTAATATATCCAACCAGTCTCCGTCTGAACTTTGTGAGTTAAAATTCTAGGTAAGGGAATTCAGAACCAACTGGGGTCAAATTTCTCATTTAGGTGTGGTTTTTAGGGAATAGGTTTAAGACGGGTAACCTCCTTTGAAGTTTTATCATATATAGGTCATTGCATGGTCATTTTTATGGATTTATCTATGAGTGGGTTATTTTATAAGATACCTTGAGGACTATTACCCCTTATTCTTAGTGGGTTATTTTAAGTTCCTCATTCGTGTCTTCTCATGTCTAGTCTCACTCAGGAATTCTTTGACTAGGTCTCACAGTTCATGACTAATTGGGTAGTGGTTGTCTTATCTCACAAGTATCAGGGTTTTGGGTTTGTAAAATTTTATATCATGGATTATTCATGTGAAAAATCACTAACTTATTCTTGGGTCATATGGACCAATATTATTTCATGGTTTTCTATTAGGTGGCTCTCATTCTTAACTTGGGTGAAAAAGTTGAAGGAATTCCAGTGATTGAATTTTCATTGTTTTACTATTAAGTTAAAATTTAATTATGGGGAGTAGTAGAAGGGTGGATAAAGAATTAAAATTATATATTTTATATTATTATTCCATTATATTTTCTCCTTTTATTATGTAAATCTCAATTGTATTGTACATTTATCTATAAGGAAGGTGCATAAGGTAGTGAATGTTGAACACTAACTGGTGGGCATGTTATGACCATTACATGTACCTTTCTAGTTAGGGAGTGAATTATCTAGGGCTTTTGTAAATGGATGATATGAAATTATTTAGATAAATTATGTCATCAGGGTATTCATTAATTGAGTAATTGAGTCAACTCTTTTCATTCATGTTTGGGGGATAGGGTCTTTGAAAATCGTGTTTTGGGGTATGTTTGGGAAGTATTTCCCTTGCATTGTGTACCAACCATCCTCATATTTGACCAAGAACTAGTTAAATTTATGGGTTATTGATTAATACATTAACCTTTGGGATTTTTGGTTATCTATTAGTACAAGATACCACCTTATATCAAAGGTATACTTGATAAAATATTTAGTCTAATATGAAGTATAGATGAACTTTAATAGTGCAAGGAAGGATCTCTTGCCTTTCATGGAGTTATCATAGGTTTTAGTTTTTTTTAGATGTCTTATATAGACATTTTTGGGGTATTGTTACATTATTTATACTAATTTATGGTTTTCTAAGTAGTTTTTTCATTGTGTTTCAGTATTGTTAGTGAAGGATAATTTAATATTCACCTATTCTTGGTGTTATCGAGTTGTCACATGGGTCAGTGATCAAAGTTAGATTCTTTGTGGGTAGAACCATTCAATATTCTTGATTTTGTTAGTGGGGTTATTTTTTGGGTAGAATTTAATTCCTAATATAATTTAGTTCATATCATTTTCTTAACTCTTTGTCGTTAGAGTTTCAGTCAAATTTTTATTATGTATTGGTTGTGATCATGTTACTCGTGAGATAATTGTTCCAATATATAATCATTGTATTTTGTATATTGGAATAGTAATGATAAGATCATGCTAGGTTGAAATATACCTTTGGTATTTCTATTTTTCTAGATGTTGGTTGGAGATTACTGCAAGAGGCATTTGTATTTCCATTATAAAAAATTAACCTGGAATAAAATATTAATACTTAAATTAATCGATTTATAAATAATAAAGAGAGAAATAAAATACATTGTATTTGATTACTGAGATTTGTGTTTATAAAGAAAGTATTAATGTAATTATAGTGTATAAATGTTCAAATCATAATTATCCAATCATGTGATTTGATGTTTAATGATGAAATGCAGAAAAGTAAATAAAGGAATAACACAATTCATTAGAAGTTTGAATAAAGTATGATGTGTGTCCCTATGTCTCTACCACTTAGATCGAGAGGTCAATGGTATAAATCCATTAGTCTCAATGGTGACTAAGAAACATTTCCTCACAATTTTGGATTTTGATAACCCTCCCAAACATCGTTAATTTTCAACTAACCCACCCCACACTTTTGTAGAGTTTAAACCATTAGTGAATGAGGTTGAGGATAGGGAGGTTTACTTTAGAAAAATCCTTTACATGCTGCTCAAAAAATCTATTTGACAGAGTTATATGAAATGTAGGAATAAGAGATTATGAGAAAGGTATAGATCCTTTGAAATATATAGAACTTGGAAGGAAATTGAGATGAAATTGAAAATATAGAGTTTTGATTTTGATTTTATCTTGATAGAACTTTGTTGGAAGAAAAGATCACAAATTTTCAAGTTGATTCTTCAAGGATTCAAGAGGGTCCTTTTATAGGATATAAAAAGTATTGAATAACCTTTGGAAACTCCAATTACATAAAATGTATAATGGTTCATCTTAATGGTATTTTTTACCACATTAAAAGCCTATTAGCTGAAAACTACCCAACGCCACCAGGTACCTGATAGGCACCACCAGGTATCTGATGAGATACCAATAGAATTTCATGAATCTAGAACTAGTACTAGCTAGAAATCACACCTCCACCATCTATCTGGTGGGATTTTGATGGTGATCCTCTATTTTTTCTTCACTGCCATCTAGTCGGTGGGTCTTCTTCTGGCATAATACTTCTGGACACATAGAATTGGATGGTTGGTACCCTACACTGGGTAGAAGATGATATTTTCACCTCTCCAATTTCAAGTGGATACACCTCTTCTTCTTTCTAAGTCTTTATAAGGTTATTCAATGACACATCTAAGACTTTGAGGAAAGGAAAGAGACTTATCCAAGCCATTAATAAGGCTTTAAAGAAACTTAAAGATGTCTTGTAATTCAACACACTGAGTATAATAAAAATAATTAAACTAAATTTAATAAAAAATTTAGATAAATAAGTGATTTCTTTTTATCATGAAAAACCATGGGAAACATAGGTAAAATAATCTACCCCTTTTGATGATCATAAAAACTTAACTTTTAAAAATAAATTAATCATTAAATCAAGAATGAAAGAGTTAGAAAAGAAATTCAAGATATTGACATGATATTTAAAGAACTCATGACTAAACATATAAATAAATATTTTTATAACTATAAATATGAAGTTAAAATATTTTAAAATATCCCCTTTTATAAAAAAAAGTTAAGCACGGAAAGGGAAAACGAAAAAACAATTTTCAAAAACTCTCCCCCTTTGTAAAAACAATTTTAAATAAATTTCTCCCCCTTTGTGATTATAAAAATGTATAAGAACATTAAAAATAGGAAAGATAAGAATAAAAAGGATAAAATTATAAAATATTTTTAAGGAAAACATAAGGGAGAATTTTTTTTAAAAAAAATTTGAAAAAAAATTAAAAGAGAAAAATATTTAAAAACGCATTTTAATTTACATAATTACCCAAAATAATATAATTATTATAGAAATATGGGGGGAGTAAAAGATTTTAATAAGGAAATAAAAATATAAGAATTTGAAAAACACTTCTTTACTTCCAAAAACTCCCCAAATAATAGGATCATTATAGAGGGAAAGAGTGGGAAAAAACAAATGAAAAAAATATCAAAGGAAAAAAGATAATGAAATAGAAAGAGAAGGAAGAAAAAATAAGAATATAATGTGAAGAAAAATAAAGAAATAATAAAATAAGGATAAAATAAAATAAAAAATTTTAAATTGGTATATACCTTTTCCACATCATGTCAAGGAATGGATTCACCTTTATTAAAAAAAATTATTTTTTAAAAAATCTTGTAAAGGTGAATACTTTGAAGTGATATTATCCTTTAAAAAAAATTATAACCTGAAATTTCATTAAAAAATCAAGATAAAAGTTAGTGATATGTACATATAAACTATTTTTACTCATCATTGATCTTATTTAAGAGAGATAAAAATAATATTTTGATTTAAAAGAATAAATACATATATAGATATAAAAAAGAAATATTTTTAAACAAGATTGAAAAAATAAAGCTAAGAAAGATAAATATACGATATCAAATAAAAAATAAAAAAATATTTAGAAATTACTTTAATTTAAAAATATGAATATGAAATTTTGAAAAATATGAGAAAATAGTTTGAAAAGTAATAATTGATTAATTTTAAAATAAAAGATCTATATTAAAAAAAATTATAATTAAAGATATAAAAATACTCCCCCTAAAATGGTAACATAATTTAAATAATGGATAATATCCAAAACAAATAAATAAAAAAATTTAAAAATTTAAAATAAGATTTTAAAAATAAGAATTTAAAAATATTTTTAAAAAATAACTTAAGATATCTATTAATAAAATGAATAATAGCACAAGAGAATCATTCCTAATTTAAATCTGATTAATTCAAAACGATCAAGGATATATATTTAGTGAAAATATCAGTGAGTTGATATTTTTTTATGCAAATTATAATAAGATATCACCATTTTTTGAAGTTATCTCTTAGGAAATAGTGACAAAGGTCAATTTTTTAGTGTGCGAGTGATAGATAAGATTTTTAGAGATATTTATGGAACTATTATTATCACACTTGATAAAGATATAGTTAGATGTCATAAAAAGTAAAATAGAGTTTTTTTCATCTATAAAATAGGTTCCTTTTAAATAAAATAAATTGAGATTTTTAGAAACTTTTTAAATAATAAAAAAAATTGTGATATATTTGAAATGAGATTCATTTGGATTTGATTTAAAATGTGTATAATGAAAAATATTGAACATGATATCATATCGTGTCAGGTAAGGTAACAAAAACTTCCAATCATACTTCTATAAAGTTTATTATAGACCATCTTACTATCTTCATCTAATGTTAACTTACAATTCATGCTAATGGGAGTGTTAATTTTCTTAACATGATACATTATGAATCATTTTATAAGTTAATTGTTGTATTTAACATGGATTAAAAATATTCCATTATAATTTTTAAAAATTTGAAAAATGAGGAATAATTTGAGTTCACTCATAAATCTCATCTCAAATTCCTTTTTCATTAAATCATAAAATTTAAAATATAATTTTTTATTGGTAGAACTGAAATTCACATCATCAACATAAATTAGAATGAGTAAAATATTATTTGAGATGTGTTTTAAAGAGATAGATGAATTATATTTTCCTATTTTACAAAAAATTTAAAGAATATAATTTGAAATACATTAATACCAAGACTTAAGGTCTTGGTTTAATCCATAAAGACATTTAGTAAGTTTGAAAATATAATTTAAAAAAAGTGTATTTTCATAACTAGTTGGTTATTACACAATCTTTTTTCAAAAATAATACCATTTAGAAAATAAATTTTGACGTCCATTTGAAAATGTTTGAAATTTGTATGAGAAAGAAATTACAACAAGATTATTATAGATTCAATCTAATCTAAAGGTTTAAAGGTTTCACCATAGTGTATTCTTTATTCTTTTTTATAACCTTTTATAAATAAACAAGTTTGGTTTCTAGTGACATTATCACATTTATCTTGTTTAGTTTGAAAACCCCATTTATAGACAATAAATTGATGATCATTAGGTCTTTATATAATAATTCATACATCATTTATAGAAAATTTATTGATTTACTATTATATTTAAAGTATCCTGTAATTAATGGCATCATTATGGTTTTGGGTTTCAAGGTTAGATATAAAGGCTAGATGATCAACCTCATTTATGACCAACCTGTGAGTATGAGTTCCCCCTTGTAAATCATCGATGACATTTTTAAGGGGATGGTCTTTAGATTTTTTCAAAAACTTTTAAAAGATAATTTCAAGGAGATTCTTGTTCTTGTTCAACTTCTTTATTTTGAAAAGGTTCATTTAAAACATTATTTTCAAAAACATTTTGGGGAAGTGGTTTTAGAAAATTTTCATAAAAATAACATAGATTTATTCTTCCATTATTTAAGACCTTTTTTAAGGACAATGTAAGATTTAATTGAGTTATAGTACCCAAGAAAGATATATTCATAAAATTTAGAGTCAAATTTTATCATATTTTATTTGGTGATTAGAACAAAACATTTTCAACCAAAGACTTTGAAAAATACCACCTTAGGTTTTTTATTATACCAAAGTTCATAGGGGGTTTTATTAAGGAAAATCCTAACAAGAATTAATTTAATGATATAATATAAATTATTCATGTCCTTAGACTAAAAATATTTTGGAATAGAAAATTCATTTAAAAGTGTTCGAGAAATTTCTTGGATTGTTCAATTTCACCTCTCTAATATGCTATTTTATAGAGGGGTTCAAGAAGCATAAAAATAATGATTGTAGCCTTTGAAATAACATAAATCATTAAATTAATTATTATAGAATTATCTAACATGATAACTATGAATTGAAATAATTTTAATTTTTAACCTTTTTATAAAACTTGATAAAGGATTTTGCTTCACTTTTATAAGATAAGAAATAAGCCTATGTGAATCTCTTAAATTCATAAAAAATTATGAGAGTGTAGGTTTTTCCTTCTATACTTTCAATTTTATTAGGACCAAAAAGGTAAAGATGAAATATTTCAAGATATTTTTAATATTAAATTCTATTTTTATATTTAGAATAGGATATATGTTTATTACCATGTTTTTATACTTCATAACCCATGTCATCTTTAAAATGAAATTTGGTAAGATCTCATACTAGTTGATATTAGTTAAGTTTTATAAGGGAATATGAGCTACAATGATTGAGGTGTCTATACCAAATTCATGAATCATTCACTTTCACACTCAAACATATTATTTTTTTGTTAGAAAGATATTTAAAATTAATTATATAAACATTTTTAAATCTTGAAGTGGTAAATAAAAGTTTCCCTTTTGAATTAAAAACTTTACAACAATAATTTTCAAAAGATATTTTATAAACATTATCACATAATTGACTAATACTTAGTAAAATTTTATTCAATCAATTTATGAATAAAATAATTTTAATTAATGTTGAGTTAGGAAAACTGATGGCACCTTTACTGATTATCTCACACCTTGAATTATCAGCAAAAGTGGCGTGACCTTCTTCAAGTTTATTAATTTTATTAAATTCATTTAGGTTACCATACATGTTTCTTGAGCAACTAGAATCTAGGTTCCATATTTATTCTTGGGTTTTACTCAAAATACACTTTTCCTATAAAATTAAATGATTGAATATTTTGGTACCCACGCAAACTTGGGTCTGTTTATATTCTCCAATAAATATTTTTTAATCAAAATATTCTTAATATTTTCTTTTTGAAATATTGGAATAAATATGGATTTATTTTTTTCCCATATTGTGTGTTTTGAAAATCACATTCTCAGATTAAATGACTGGTTCTTTTTCAATAATTAAAAAACAATTATTGAGAAACACCTTTAACAAAATAGGTTTTTGATGATTTTTTAAGAGATCGCATGATTGGAGTAACCAAACATGTTTTGATATTTTCTAAGTTTTTAAGAACCCATTTTTTTAAATTATCTTCACTTTTGGTGATTTAAAAATGATATTTTGATGATATTTTATGGTTAATTCAAGTTGATTTTCATGATGATATATTCCTTTTATTTTTAGAGAAGATATTTTTCTTTTCAGAGATTATATTTCTATTCAAATACATTATTATATTTCATTTTGATTTTAAGATATATAGAATCAAGTTCATTATATCCTTTTTTTGTTGATTTTAGGCATATTTTAGTTCTTTATAATTTAAATGACTAGAAGAGAAAGAAAAAGGGAGAGGATACAAATGGGGAGGGAGGAGGAGGAGGAAGAAATAGGTAAGGGAGTACTAAAATCAACATTTTCATTGACATGTTCCATATTTCACTTCATTCTTGAGTCACTTGACCTGGATGATGAAGTTGAATCCATGGAATCGCCACTTTCACTCTATGTAGAGACTTTAAAATCCCTTTTCCTTTATTATTTTCTTTGAGTTTTTTCTTGTAAATGGGACACTCCAATTTGATGTGACCTTTATTTTTTTACATTCATATAATGTTACCTCCAGTTCTACCTTTTGATTTGACTTTTTGGATCACTTGTTGAAATTTTTCTTTGGAAGTGATTTAATATGTTCCTAGTAAGAAGATCATAGATTATAACCTAACCTTGGAAAATTTTTTCATTGGTATATTTTAAGGTCATGGTTTTCTTTAATTCTTTGGATTTATTGGCCACCTTTTATTCTTGGAGTTTAATCATAATTGCATAGGTCATTAAGGATCAAATGAGTTCTTCTACTTCCATATTTTTCATTATTTAGATTATGGGATATCCATCACTTTAGGAGATCATGGCCTTGGTAACACCCATAATATTTTCACTATGAGAGTTTCTATAGATAATTCATCATAGAGGGACATTATACCATGGAAGATGTTATTAAATATTATAAATATTCTGGTAATAGATTCATTTGAAAGTATTCTAAAGCTTTCAAAATCTTGTAAAAACATATCTAATTTAGTTTCCATGTATTTTTTTGTGCCTTAGTGTGTTATTTATAACAATTTACAAATATCATAAGCAGTTTTTCATGTGGTAACATGATTAAAATAATTTATATCAAGACCACAATGTAATGAATTCATATCTTTTTCATTCAGTTTAAAATTATTAATATCTTTAAGACTCCTTTTTTATTTAGATTATTTTGTGGGAATATAAACATGCATTTCCATTTTACATAAAGGAGATGAAATAATTCCAAGGAAAATTGACATCCAATTCTTCTAATATGAGTAATAAGTGCCATAAAAAATAGAATCAAGTGAATTAGAATAAAATTTCATAATAAAAATGAACTTTGAAATCAATTAAATATTTGAAGAAAAAAATAAAATATGAAAATCAACACAATTTTGAAAAATAATGGTTTTGGTAAAAACATAAAGTCTCATTTGATAATAATTTTTTGTCATATATTATGGAAATTGGGTGGAATTTACCTTTTAAAAATTAAAGAAGAATAAAAGATTAATTCCAAAGTTAATCAATTTTGAAATAATAATGAGAGAAATAAAATATGAGAAATTTTATAACTTCAATTTTAGTTTATAAAGATAATATCAATTTGATTAAATCATGGAAATGTTTGAATTGAAATTATACAAGTATGTGAGATGATGTTTAGTGATGAAATACATAAAATTAAATAGAGGAAAAAGATGATTGATAAAGAGTTCAGCTAAAGCATGATGTGTGGCCCTATATCTCCACCCCTCAACTCAAGAGTTCAATGGTATAAATAATTTAGTCTCAATAGTGACCAAGAACTCATTGATGTAGAATTGTCATGTGTTCTTTCAAAAATATTTATACTAAGTGCAGCACAGTGGCTGATCTAGGTCGATCTCTTGAGGAGTTGTTGCTGCCACGACCCGACCCTACCCGGGCTCGGGCCGCAACTATCCCAAGCCCGCCTCCATAGGCCAGGGGCTGGCGACTACTGCCGAAGGCACAAAAACTCGGGGAGGCCTTTCCCTAAGTACCTATACACACACACACGCAGCAAACTCAATGCAGAAGTGCAGAGTAAAAGAAAAGACAAGTAAAGAAAAAGGGCAACTGCTATATATAAACCAAAAAGTGAATCGACCTCTACAAGTACAAAGCAAGTGCTGAAAGTAACTGAAAAATAAAAGGGGAAAACATGCGCCCAACCAGAAAAGTGCCACAACCTAGCAATAGGTAAATAGAAAAGAGAACAGCTGGAAGGTTCCTCCACCTAGAACCCGACTCCGACCACCGCACGCGGTCCAAGCTCCGAACTCCTGTGCTCCACTGAAGTCGCGACCAACCTGTCTGTCGTCTGCAAAGGCACACCAGGTGTGGGCAAAGCCCAAGCAGGGGTGAGTATAAAAATACTCAGTAGGATACCCCGAAGGCTTGAGGGAGAAATAGAGGATATACCGAAGGGTGAGCAGTAGAGCGAATAGGAAACGTAGAGGAGTACAACTGAAAGGCAGTAAGAGTAACAGTAGAGAGTTCAGCTCAACCCAACAAGAGAAATGAGGTATACTCGTCCAGAAACAAGGAGATGGAAACGGTGAGAAGATGAACTTCTCATCGAGTCTTCGTTACCTATAGCAGGAGAGTAGACTCGTCCAACCACGAGAAGATAGACACGGAAATCACGTGGCATACCCCTTGCGTCTTCGCCTCTCCTGGAAGGAGAGTAACCAAACCCAAGAAGTGGGTACTGGAAAAAGGTATATACATATCCTTATGCTCAGCAAGATGCCCGAACAACGTCGTAAGGGGATCTCCGTCCCATAGCTCATCCCAAGAAAAGAGTATCCAACAGTCCCAGAAGAAAACTCCATCGATGCCCAGCATCCTGCACGTCTGCCCCGAACCGCAAGCCAAGGAGCTCAATCACCACACATTGACACTATCCGCTTTAGGCGGCACTGACTTGCCCGCACGGTTTTAGATCGCATCGCAAGAATGCGTCTTAGTGGGGAAAGCGCCCCTCGTACTTGAGAGTTCTATGGAAAGTCAAGCCACACCTCATCACTGCCCTGAAGTTGAGAGGTCTTCTCAAGTCAAAGATGTCACAACACTGACCCGTATAACCAAGGGTCCCGCTCCGGTAATCACGGAGGAAAGCCACAGGCTAGCCTAGTAGAAAGGACTGAGCCTGGAATTCCAACAAGTTTCCCACTGCCCAGCCCTGCTGGAGGGTAATTCATAACCAGATATCGAGTGACCCACTGCCCAGCCCTACGGGAGGGTAAACCCTAATACATCACCAGGCGACCCACTGCCCAGCCCCTCTGTAGGGTAGACCTCAATACATCATCAGGTGACCCACTGCCCAGCCCTGATGGAGGGTAGACCTGGAATAAGTCGACAGGCGACCCACTTCCCAGCCTTGCTGGAGGGTAGACCTCAATACATCATCAGGCGACCCACTGCCCATCCCCGCTGGAGGGTAGACCTGGAATAAGTCGACAGGCGACCCACTGCCCAGCCTTGCTGGAGGGTAGACCTGGAACTTGATGACGGGCAACCCACTGCCCAACCCTGCTAGAGGGTAGACCCTAAGAGGTCGTCAGGTGACCCACTTCCCAGTCTCTGCTGGAGGGTAGAGCCTAAGTGCGTCGGGTGACCCACTACCCAGTCTCTGCTGGAGGGTAAACCCTAGAAGTCAGTGAGAAACTCACTGCCCAGCCCTGTTGGAGGGTAAACCCTAGAAGTTAGTGAGCAACCCACTACCCATCCCTACTGGAGGGTAAACTCGAAGAAGTCGATGAGTAACCCACTGCCCAGTCCTGCTGGAGGGTAAAACTTAGAACTGCTCTGGCCATCTCTACTGGAGGGTACACCACTGGCCAACCGAACATGTAGTGGATATCACGCAACCACCCAACTCCAGCACAATTCATCCAAAGGGGTTTAGCGACTGTTCCAACAATAGGTGTCACTAGCACTGCTACCGGTCGATCCATTAAGAACGAAACCAGGGGAGACCACTCAACCTTGTTGGTCAAACAAACGAGCACAGAGGGACCCTCTACATCGCGAGTGATCAAAAGTATGCAAATCAGAACACGGCACGCACCTAGGTCCCACACGACGGGTGGCCCCAATTCAAACCCCAACCAAGCGCACAAACAGACTCAAGTACAAACCACACATACCTCCAAGCGCTCCCGTATACTCCCAGAGTATACCTCATTTCTAGCCCAAGGGATATCGTGCACACAGCACCCAACGTCAACGC
Organism: Viscum album; assembly: GCA_963277665.1. Classification (NCBI taxonomy): domain Eukaryota; kingdom Viridiplantae; phylum Streptophyta; class Magnoliopsida; order Santalales; family Viscaceae; genus Viscum; species Viscum album. The sequence goes on from OY728152.1 coordinate 1,236,238,112, forward strand.
GAAGGCATGACGTAACATCTCCAACTTTCCACCTCATCAGCTGAGGCACAACCATCCACATCACTTCAAGCATTTACATCACTCACATGGGAGTTCATGCGATCACTCGCCAAAGGTCCGCAACAAACACGGTAGAAGGACCACCACCGGGGCACCTTCACATTTCCACATTTAACAAGATCGCGCAAGAGGATTCGCACAACCAAACGGATCACACTGTTGTAATCCTTGCAGAAAAACATGTGATATCAACTACTTACTCGCCTCAAATGGATATTCGACGGAAAAGTCTGCAACACCGCCTCACGCCCGAACGGCGTCCCATGATCCCGAGCCTCAGCCCAGAAAACAGTCGGGCGCATCACACTAATGTGATCCCCTCAGGAAAAAACGTCAAAATCACTACTCACATGTGTTCAATGGATATCTGGAGAAAAAGGTTCATTCCGGCACACCACACACGGGTGGTGCTTTGTGGGACTCGCATCCCGGTCCCGAAACACAACGAACGGATACCACCATTGTGATCCTCTTGAAAAAGCACACGAGATGGACTAAACACTTGTCCAAAACGGACACCCGGTGATAAAGATGGAAAAATCACCACCAGCACCCAAAAGTCCCTCGCGGGGCCCGCACCATCGTGTGGAATTATAGCGGACAAACTGCGCCAATGTGATTCCCTCAGAAAAACACCTTAAAAACAATTTCTCACACGCCTCGAACGGGCGTCCGATGAAAAAGGCGCAAAACATCGCTCGCAGCTCGAAATATGGCCCTTGGGGACTACGCCTCAAATCCAGTCTCAACGCCTGAAACCACCCTAGAAACCTCCGCTTTGGTTCCAGGGTCGCAACACTGCTGACGGTGCTCAAAACGAATGTCGGATGCGTCCGCGCCGCCCAAAACAAGAACCCTCAGGATGACGTCAAACCCCTCAACGTACGTGTCGTGCCACCGAGGCCCCTCTTTTGAGGAATTTAAAATTCCCAAAACCATATCAAAGCGTTCCCCTCAACTCAAGGTCCGCGCTGCCGCTGACGGCACGCAAAACAGACGCTCATAACGAAAGTTACGGGCGTCAGAAAACTGAGGGGCAAAGCCCCTTGGGCTGGACCGACTGGTTCACGGCTTAGCCACGCGGGCCGGCCGCGGACTCACGGTCTGCGCGTAGACCGGCCATGAGGTCCAGTCACAGTAGCTTTATGAAGACCCGCGCGGCGCGGGTCTTTGTCGCCGCACGGGTGTCGCGTGCCGCGACCCCACGGTCGCCGCTCCCTGGCGACCACCGCCACGCCGAGGCGCTCCGCCTGAGCCCCGGCCTCCTCCTGAAGTCGCCCGCTACCGCGCCAAGCGCCTCCACTGCACGCCCTCAGAAGCCCGCGGACACCCCCTGCTACATGATTATTATGTATTGGGAATTTTTCTTGTGCATATACATTCATCATATTTATTTTTTAACTTGGATATATATATTATAGGTTGTTTTATAAATATAAGGTTAAATTATTCCCCCCAACTTTACTAAACCCTATTCAATTATTTTTAACCTTTAGTGTCCATAGAATGTGACATAATTTTAGTGGTATATTTTATATTCCCAATCCAATGGGTTGGATTGGGATATTATAAGCAAGCTCCACACACTATGGATGGATCCTTCATTGCTTCATCTCAAAGGTTTATAATCTTTCTATTCCTATTATTCCTCAAGACTTCATCAACAATTCACTAATTCTTAGATCAAACACTCCTTTAAAGTGTCTATAAAATGCATGTGATCAATGGATTGACCATGTTATCAAACTCAATCACCCATTTTTTGAAAGTATTACATTTGGACAAAGTCATGTGATGAATATAGCGACCCAGTATTTCTATACATAGCTATCACATTTGAATAAATGAATATTCATTACATAAAATAATGATCCACTCCAAAATCATATAGTTCTATTTCATTTGTAAAATTTAACATGTAAACAACTGCTTCATAAGTTTAATGCATAATCTCCCACAAAGAACTCCCTATTTAGTACTCTTCATAGACATACCCTAATTAAAACCTTTCTTCATGACCTGGGGAAAGGAAGCATAAGAAAGGGTGAGATAGGATTATTGGTAAGGGTAATAAAGGGATATATTAACAATAAATTCTAAATAACATGAGCATAAGATTATGAGAACATGTGCTTAATATTTGAAAATCATAACCTATATAACAAATATTATAATTTTGAGTCATGACATAAATCTTTGCAGTTCATAAGACATGAATCATAATGGAATCAATGAAAATAATATATGAGAGCATAAAATAGACATAGGAATGTAGAAAAAACATAATTTGATAACATTTTGAATATTTATAAATATAAATTATTTCACTCATTAAATTAATGACATGGAATCAGTCCCGCACATAAAATTATAAACATGAAGCCAAGTCCACACATAATCTTATGGACATGCAAATAGGTCCACACATGACCTTATGAACATGAAAACATTTATAAACATAACCTTATAGACATGAAACCATGTCCACACATAACCTTATATACATAAAATCAGGTCCACACATAACCATATGGAAATGAAACTAGGTCCACTCATAATATTGTGTACATGAATTTTGGTTAACACGTGAAATAATTATATCATGATCTATCCATATTTACCCAATGAATTATAGAGAAATATTGGTCCCAAACATCACATAATGAAAATAATAAATATGTGTTCCAAAATATTATAAAACATTAATCATATTAGAACCCATGAAACTAAATGGGTTTCATAAACATTTTATCATTGTATAACCCATGGAAAGAAATTAATTTCATAAATATCTTGTCATAAAAAACATAAAACATCTAGAAAAATAAAAAATATGGTATCATTGAATCATATATGCTTTAAATATTAAGTAACATTAAAGGATGTCATCTTTGATGGAAAATGATTTTGAAAGATTAGTTTGAATATTTCACGAGGAAAATAATCTTTTCAATTTGAAATCATTTATTTAAAATCTAAAAAGTTCCCAAATTTTAAATAAAATATTTTTTTTTAAATGAAATTGGAAACTTGTAAAGGGAGCTTTAAATCATCGGTCAGACATGATAATGGTAAATATTGTTCATATCGTACAAGTAAAAAAATATCCCTTTTATATTTTTGTAAGAAAAGTAAAAAACTACCTTGTTTGAAAAATGAAAGAAAGATTCATTTAAAAAAATTAAAAAGAAAATCATGGGTAAAATTGAATTTAAATAATCATAGTAAACAATTCTTGACACGTCTGAAAAATCTGTTATTTGTGATGGGTTATTTGTGATGGGACCCCATCAAAAATAACACGTCACAAAAAACGACGTCGTAAATAATTGTTTAAATGGATTACTTGCAAAACTTATTACAATGGGTCAAGTGACTTGTCACAATAAATTATTTGTGATGTGACTCTAACCCATCACAAATAATTTTAAAAAATAAAAAAAATAAAAATAAAAATAAAAATAAAAAAATAAATATATAAAAATAATTTAAAAAATAGTAATAAATAAAATTGTAAACATCTAAAATAATAAAGATAATACACAAAAATATTTTCATTTAAATCTTAACATAATAAATATGTATATAATGTATCATTCACTATGGAGGGGGTGGGGGAGAGTCATCTAGAAGAGGAGGGGGAGGGAACTTCATCCCTAAACCCTAAAACAGCCATTACATGTAATCGTTTTTCTACTCCTACCATCATCGCATCTCATCCTACTACCATCGGTGCTATAAATGGAGATCTTCATTCTCCCTACACATGGCCTCTATAACCTCACTCTGAGCTTGTAGCTGCTCATTATACAATGATACTAATGATGATGACTCTCTACGAGCTCCCCTCAAGTTTTACATCGACCATCTAGTAGTACTATAAAAATTTCCAAGCGTCAATTGAGAACTGATACCAACCACTAATCACGTCTCTAAAGAATATTGTGTCGCATGCATCTATGTTTCATAATCAAATCCTACCCCACTAGTGGAATGAATATTAGTCTCAGCCTAACTCTCATCTCATTTCTAAAAAGTCACAGCCTCATATGACTCCTTCAACTCTAATTTGAAATTAAAATAGTGAAAATATAATTTTTAATTAATTTTAAATCTCAAAAAAATATATACTAACCATAATATGATGCTGGCGACCACTAATAATCTCTCTAGTGATAGGATCATTGTACATCCTCTTATAAACATCAAACTATATAATATCTGGATGTTCAACTTCCTATATGAGTATGAAATAAATAGTTTATATTTAAAGTTATATAAATTATTAAGAAAATTACTTACCATATTTCTTCGATGCATACTGAATATACGACTACCAGCTTGATGTGTCACCTCCTGCCTCCCCGGATTCTACCAACCTAATGATGTTCTCCTATAAAGACTAGTTCTCATCTAGTATGAACATAATCCACCCTAAACCTAAGATGATATGAAATCAGGTCTATGATCACATCAAGACTAATAAAAATCCATGACCCCGACCTTCTTTATGGTTATCGTCCAAAAATTATGCAAAAACTAATGACTATGCTCATTCATACACATCTCCCAGGCCTCCCTGATGGAAATATTCAATTTATTATTGATGGGATACCATAAACCTTGTATTTTTTAAATAATTATAAGTTTATAATTAAATTAATTTCAAAATAACAATTATTTATTTACATATCATCCAATGATCAAACATGTAGTACTGAACATCATTTGGAATCTGATCCCATGTCACCCATGCCTCAGAAAAATAATTTCACAAAATAGTTCTCCTCTATCCAACAGCTGTATAAGAAAATATATGAAAAATAATAATAAATTATAAAAAAATTAGTACATAAATAAATTAATGAAAATTAGTGAAAACTAACTAAAATACAAAACTGTACATACCTCTAAAAGCATGAATCGAAGTCAAGACATGGATGTTGATCGAGAATAGGGTCGAGAATCATCAATCTAACAAGACCCTGGCCCCTCTGATTTGATGGTAAACTTCTAGGAACATGAGGGTCAGATGATAAAGTATTAGGCTCATCACCAGGTAGTACAACCTTCTCGAGGCTATAGAATATATCATCATAAGTCTCATCTACCATTTGAAACATGAAAACAATGTTTTCAGAAAATAATTAAAAATAAGTATTATATGTATTTATTTATTTTAACTATAGCTAACATGTAATTGTGTCATTCTTAATCTTCATCCTAATCCTCATATTCATATATAATGGTGTCAATATCTTCATATTTATCCTCAGTATCATCAATTTACATAGGAGTATCAAATTCATCGTCACGTGTTAATTAAAATTATTTTGTTACATCATCAACATAATCGTCTCCATCGACTCGTAACTATGGGGTGTCATCATCAATATTCACTCATCTTCATTGAAAATATTTATTTGGAATCATATATTGAAAATTTTCAATTCCTTACTCTTTAATAGACCCACATTCACTTTTAATAAAATTATTTTAATGGGATTTCATTATTATAATACTCCACCAACCAATTAACTCTCTTAAAGTAGTATAATAATTGGAATAATATATTTGGTGTGCTTGATGATCTAATAAAATTGGTTCATTTTCTACATGATGTATTTTATATTTAATATCAATGATTCCATGTTGCAGATGAACATGCAAGCCTCTACCAATATCAAACCAATGATATTTAAACATCATTATGTAATTTTTTCACAGACAACATAACTCAATTATTTCATCCAGCATGCCATAAAAGTAAACTTCACTTTATCTATAATGAGATCCTCTTAAGAAAGCACCATTATTCATTGTTTTTTTATTCACCATATGCATGTGTATGGAATTAAATTCCATTCACCATATATTCATTATAAGATTTAACCATTTTGGATGGTGGGTTACTCAATACACATAATCAATTATCAATTTTATTGGTATGTTGTGATACCTATAAAATTGAAAAATTAACAATATAAAAATTAATAAATTGATTTTGTATTTTAAACTATACACAATTTACTTACCAATATTTGAAACTAGTTGATTTTTTTTCAATTTTCTTTAAGAGAAGCTGATGTAATTTGTGGAAACTATTTCTTGATATGATCATCATATAATCTATAAATAAAATAATATTAATTTATTTTAAAAAAATTAAAGAATATGTGGTAGTATCACTCACTTTACAAATCGTGTCATTTATTAATAGTTGAGAAGAACATATATATGATCTTTGTGATGTTAATCACCTAAAAGACATCATTCTTGGACTCCATAAAATCCAAGTCCAGGATTATTAAAAGTTGGTAATTTAATTTTTATTACTTTTTCAATATTTCCCTCATTATGGCCCATTTTTTTATGTTTTGAAGGATATTCTGGTTGGAAATAATGGGAGCAGAAAAAATAAATTTCATCCTATAAATAAGCTTCTGCAATTGACCTTTAAATTGATTCTTTATTATGTACCTTTTTCATTAGTGTATGCATACATCTCTCATATGGATATATCCATCAGAATTTTACTAGCCCTCTATATTTTGTTTCACGCAACAAATGTAATATCAAATGTTCCATTGAATCAAAGAGAGTTAGTGGGAAAAAATCCATTTTACATAAAATTAAAACAACATCTTATTGTAGTCTACTAAGTGCATAATAGTATGTTTTTTCTGTACATATGTCTCAAAAAAATCTGTTAGAACATCCTAAATTGAATAATTAAACAAGCCTCTAAATCCAATCAATATAATTCTTTGTAATATAACATGGAAATCAGGGCTTTTTAATCAGGTAATATGAATATTTATAAAACATCTAGAAAAATTGAAAATATAACCATCTGGTAGTCTCAAATCTACAATACACTAACAAAATAATAAATGGTTATATTTGGAAAGTATATAATCCACTTTTGGCTTTATTAACTTCTGTGATCTTTCATTTTCAAACAACTCAAGTTCTGATCGCCTTCAAATATGGACAAGATCTAATCTTGCCTTTACATTATCTTTGGTCTTAGTAGGTGTGTCCACAACTATATAAAATATATTATAAAATCAATTCTTCTCAATATTTATGACATTCATCCTATGATAGACCAAAAAATCGTACCAATATGGAAGATCCCAAAAAATATTTCATTTAATCTAATTGTGATCTTTCCTAAAGCCATCTATTTTTTGTTGTAATATAGTTATTCCACAGGTAATGAGGGGTAATAAATAGACAATATATTTTAAATCAATACCTGAGATCATTTATAGGTCCATCTCTTTCAATTGTACCTTTTCTGAAATTATTTATATTCCTTCAGAAAAGATGATAAATAGAAATAAATTTGTGATGATAGTTAAAAAAAGGTTTTCTCCCATTAATGATCATAAACACTTTACTTTCACTCATATTGATTTTGGACCACGTGTAATCCATCTAGATAACATATCATATTTTGGGAATCCAGTAATAGTCCACGTAAATAAATTTTTCAATCTGAGTGTAAGCAGGAAATACCTCAACTGTAAACATGAATCAATCAAGACTTACCTAGTTCATCCTCTTTGTACCTAAATTTTCCACATGTAGGAAAACTAAATAATGACTCATTTTCACTATAATATAATATGAAATCACTTTAACATGAATGAATTTTTTGATAACCAAGACCCAAATTATGAACCAACCACTTACTCTTATACATAAATTTGTAGGAAACACATTTCATTCAAGTAATAGTGATTTAGACAAAGATAATATCTGATAAAAATAGCTATTTGACATTCCATTATCTAATTTAATAGCCATAAATTTTATAACTGCTTCAAATTTTCTTATCTTACAACCAGGATATAATTTATCCACAACAGACATTAGAAACACATAAAATTGAGTTGGTTATAACTCAGGAGTGAAATTAGTATCATACCAAGTTTCATTTTGTTGAAAATACAAAACAAAAATATCATGTACTAAATTTTGAAACTATGATGGATCTAGAATATAATTATTAATATCTTCTATGGAAATATATTCACCATGTTGATACAAGAAAAACATAGTCTCTTCAAAAACCAAAATGCATTAGATGGCACCCAACATTTTGAAATGTGTCAAACCTCCTCATATCACATTTATTAAATGGAAACTTAATTTTACCTTATAAAAAATTATAGTTTTGATGATAAAAATGATAAAAAAAAGCTTCAACACCCTCAATATATACATAATTTATATCAGAGTCATTTGAATTATTTTGATGATTTATCCAATTGTGATCATGTAATAAAAGTTTTTATCTACTTTTTTGTTCCATATTTCTCTAAAAAATATTAAATAAAAAAATTATGAATAATTTTAGGAAAGAAAAATACTTTCCAAAAAATGGTATATAATAAAAAAAATTATAATTTATATGTAAATATTATCAATATTATCTACCTACCAATTACTTTTAGTAACCAGCACTAATTTTTAGTAGGTACTGCTAATTTTTAATAAGTTCCCCTAATTTTTACTAAGTACCACTAATTTTTTCTAATTACAGATAATTTTTACTAAGTACCACTAGTTTCCTCTAATTACCTTTAATTACCCCTAATTATTACTAATTATTACTAATTATTACTAATTATTACTAATTATTACTAATTAGTATTAATTATTACTAATTATTACTAGTAATTACCAAGTACCGCTAATTATTACTAAGTACCACTAATTATTACAAATTATTACTAATTATTACTAATTACTGCTAATTTCCACTAAATTTTACTAATTATTACTAATTATTACTAATAATTACTAATTTTTACTAAGTACCACTAATTATTACTAAATATTACTAATTATTACTAATTATTAATAATTATCGCTAACTATTACTAATTACCAATTATTATAACTAATAAGATCATGTGGAACTTAGCCCGCCATCAAGAGGAGGAGGAAGCTCATGTGGAATTTAGCCATCATCCTTGATCTCTACTTGAGGATAAGGGGGTATAGTTCCTCCAAGGTGAATGGGGTAATCCTTTGTAACTCCAAAATTGTATCACTACACTCCTTGGTTTATCTTGCAAATCAGGTACCCAAGGTACCCTTTTATAGCCAAAATGGGAGGTGTTTTTGGGAACCCATATTTCGATATACCACTTGTATCTCGGTTTTGGACTAGTAAACAAAATTATCTAGACTTGGAAAAAATAAAACAATGGTTTTTTGACATATTGAATATCTCCCTATGAAATTTGGATGCCATTTAATGTCTATATTGGGAGATATTATCAAAATATTGAACCAAACTTTTTTACTTTGAGTAGATCTGGTTTCCTAGAAAGATCAGTTCATTTGGGAAACTAGATGAACGAATTAGGATTTAGTGTCTTCATAAGAGTTGTATCCCATAGAGTTTTGGATCATATTACAAAATTTCATACTAGTTTCATGGATTTATATCTTGGATTATTTAAAATAGTGGACATGTGTCTTGCGTATTCCATGCATTTTGGCCTATTTTTCTTTTACTTCATCTTGGTCCCTCCAAATCACCTGCACTTAAAATGAAAATATAAAAACAAGTGAAATTTCACTTCTTAACAGTGATAAATATTAAATAATTGAATCAAATTTGAAGTTAAATTTGTTATTATATTTGTAATTTATAATAAAAAACTAGTTTAACACAGTGGTATATGGGTGGAAATGAATACTGAATCGATACATGATCACACCCCCACACTTAAACATTTTCACTACCGAGAAAACTCACATTTCCAAAAATTATGCATGGATATATTCCCAACTTCCTGAAGAGTTATCATTCAATGAAAATTTAATTATTGATAGCAATGTGATCAAAAAAAACCACACCAAGGATTTATTCTTTGTGATCATGGAAAAATATATCCCATAAATTGTACCATAATGAAATTCATGGAGATGTATGATACAAGTTTTAAAAAGGGATTAAAAATTCAACCATGTCACTAACACTCCACATGTGTGTGTGTGTGTGAAAACCATTTAATGATATTCTTTCTACTTTTAATCTAGTAAATTAGGTTACTTAAAAAAATTGCTTTCCTGATTCCTTCCACTGAACCTTCCCTACATCATTTGCTATCAAATTTAAAGACCTACTCACTTAATAATTACTATAAATCAAACCACAAGATACCTAACTAGATATGTCACACCCCAACCATGATTTATCAATTATTTAATTATATCTAGTTTTCCATTTGAGTTTTGGGTCGAACTGGTTTTAAATTTTAAATTTTGGGGGTCTCCAGTAGAGATGCACGACGGGTGCATGGTTTGACCAACTGTGCTGCCAAATTGTGCATGGTTTCCAGGATTTTGAAAAATAAAATAATATAAAAAAATGAAATAAAATAAAAATAATGTTTTAATAGTAATAATAAAATTAAAATAATGTTTTAATAGTAACAATAATAACGATGATATTATTATTTTGATTATTATTATTAAAATTATCATTATCATTATTATTATCATTATTATTATTAAAATTATTATTATAATTATTAAGATATTTATTATTATTTTTGGGGTTTCTAAACCCTACTCCCCACTTTCTTCCCCCTCCACACATAGCACGCCACCATCCCCTCCCTTCTCTTACGCACCGACAGCCCCCCTTCCCCACCTTTCTCTTGCACGAACCCTTTGGTCGGAACCCTATGGCATTCCACCACCTCTAGGGGTGGCTCCCCCCTCCCTACTCTCTCGCACGACCAACCCCTTCTACTTTCACAACACCCTAGGTTGAAACCCCTCCCTCTTGCATGACCCCCTTCAACTGAGGCCCTCCAGAGAGCCACCTACCTCCCTCTAGGGACCATTTCTTCCACTGATTTGGTGTGAAGTCTCCTCCAGTGAGCCTATTATCCCTTCCACTTCCCCTATTTTTCTGTTTTATTTGATTTCATGGGGTACTCACACCTTAGACCAACCCGAAATTGATTTTTATGGGTTTTCTTTGCTGAATATTTATGATTAAGGTTCATTGGTTACTGTCGAGGCTGGTTCTATCCATCGCTATCAAGGTAAGTGGATTCTACATGGTTTTTAGGTAAGTGGTTTTCAATTTCTTCATTTTGGACTAATTTTTATTTAGGGGTTTTATGATTTTTGAGTTTTTTGTAATTTTTATAGAGTGCATTGAGTCTTGTTGATGCGGTTTCGAGTTTCAGGTGTCAAGAACACCAACATCTGCATGCATAGGGTAAGGTATATATATATAAATTCCCACTTTGTACATATTCCCTCATGGTTTGGGTAATATGTGTAATAAATCTAGGGGTATTTACATATATATGTATAAATTAATGTTTGTGTTAGTGTGAATTGTTGGTTCAGGTGATCGCCATCAAAGAACGGCATGTCTGAGGTATGTCCCCTATTCCTATGCCTTTAATTTTAATCCCATGATTTTTTTCTTATTTTCAATACATGTTTTATATTTATGAAATATAAAAATTCTATGAAATATAGTTGTGGTTTCTAGAAATGATTATGCCTTTATTTTGGAAGATTAAATATATTTTTAACACCCATTTGGTCTTAAGGGACTTTTCTTGAGAATTGATTTCCTTAGATGTTTTTAATTGATAATGAATATTTCAAAAGGCATTTAAACTTTCAGTTGGTTTAGTTATAAAAGTGTAATGACATATTTTGGTTTTTATAAAGATCTCTAATGAGATTTCCGAAAATGGGTTTTGGTGTGAACTTGAGGTTAAATAGTGGTTTGACTTTCTTGGAATAATTACATCATTGTAAGCATGGGTTCAAGCTTTTTTTTAAATGTGTTGTACATTGGTTGTTCAATTGAGATTTTAAATGATTTTGGAACTTAAAAGTGTTGGGTAATTATGTGTTCTAAAATTAATAGTATTCCTTGTAGACAATTAAGCATGTTTGGCACTTTAAGAATGATTTTTGTAAAAGGAAAACTTCTATTAAGGCATTCCCCTTGTTTTAGAAAATTATATTATTTAATGTATGAATGTTGATATGTTCCTAGTAAAGGTAATTGTGCATTTTTTTTGTGACGGAAAAAATGGGGGGATGTACTCAAGGAGGGAGATCTGTGGTGAGAGGGTGAGTGTGGTTTTGAATAAAGAGAATTATATATTCATGCATGTTAATTTAATGAAAACTCACCACCACTTCAAATAGAGAACATGGTATGCCTGGGGTATCATGGTGGGTAGACTAAGACTAGTACACTAGATGATTCAGAAGTGGTTCATCCTAGTTTCATCTATAAATATTGACACTACAACTATAACTAAACATGTGTGATGATTGGAGACCACTAGGGTTATGAGGATATCCCCTACTAGTGTTCGTGCAGGAGAACACAATTGTTATTGGTTTATATACCACATTTCACTGAGGTACGAGGTCCTAGGGTCCTATTTATTCTAGTTACCTATAGGGGTTTACCATGGTTCTCTCTTATGACATGGTGTTTGTGAAATGATTTCCATTTTAGTTGTTTCGCGCTTTTTTCCCCTTTTAAAAAATACATGTTTTCAATTTTAAAATTATTTTATTTCATTTTTAAATGATTATGCATGCTTGTAAACTATTTTTAAAATGTGATAAAAAGGGAAAAGATTTTCTTGTAAATGGATTTCCAAAATCTATAAGAATGGTATATATTATTCTTATGAAGTTGTATTTTCAAACTAGAATGATTTGGGTTTCTTTTTAAAGGTAAGGGAATAGGGTGTTTTTATTCTTTGGCATTTCTATTGAGCATCTCGGTGCTCACTCCTACTTTATTTTTCAGTTTTAGGTTCCTCTATTTTTGGATTGATCTTGGAGAGAGTGTGTTTTATGTTCCATGGTGACCCATGAGGTCACTTGAGGTATGTAACGTTGGTTAGTTTATTCCTTTTTCTTCTGCCAGTTTGTTCAATTTATTTTCTTTTATTTATCTGTTTTTTTTAGTCTGTGTTTATTTATCTATATTTTTTATGGACCAAATCATTCTCAATTGGTTTATTTTGATGACTGAAACTTGTTTTATCCCATGGGGATTAGGAACTCCCTTTAGGCCTTGTTTCAGATCGACTGGAGTGACGGTTCTTGGTTGACCCAAGTTGGTTCATGAAAAAATGGTATTAGAGGAGGCCATTGTTATTTGGGTTTTCAGGTAGCTTAGATATTAGGTGTGTTGGGAATCGAGTGGTAGGTGAGGGGAGGATGTAATGAACCCTTTCCTATCCCAAGCCTCGAGTTTCCAGGGGTCATCTAAGATTTGAATTTTTATTTTGCTTGGTCTGTGTGGATAAGGGATGGCAAAGGAAGTGAGACGATGTTACGTGATGAGCTTGCATAGAGTACCGACCCATGTATAGCCCGATTGTAGGGTTCAAGATACTTCCTGTGGTGGATTCTCACTCAAAGCATGGTTTTCTAAGCCATGTTTCCAAGTGGCATAGCCACTAGTTCCTTTTTTTTGTAAGTTTTGATGTTAGTTATGTTTGGACTTCATTTTGGTTGGAATTAATGGATTTTAAAGAAAATTAAAATGGTTTTAAGAAAAGAATTTTTCAAAAGAGAATGTGGTTTTTGGAGTGGTAAAATGGTTTTTTGAAATGGAAGTTGTTTTCTCTTAATGGAATGTGTGGTTTCAAAGTGAAATATGGAAAGTGTTTTGGAAATCATTAGATTTTGTAAATTCTTTTTGGAATGTGAAATGAATGTTTTTTGGGAATTTTTTCTTTACATTGAGTGATCTATTTTGAAAATGAGAAGTGTTTCGAATTAACCCTTGGTATTCCTAAGAGTTATCACATATATGGAAGTACACATGTGATGCGAGGATAATTTGTGGTAAGTGTGGATGGTTTCTTGAGCTAGCATAAGGATATATATGTGTGTGTGTGAGAGAGAGAGAGAGAGATAGAGAAACTTCATGGAATACCAGTGGTGGATATTTAAGTTGTTTTGTTTTATGAAAAAAAAATGCTTTTAAAAAAGGTCAATTTCAATGTTTTGAAAAGTGAATGGGAAATAGTTTAACATTTTATTTTCATGTTTGATAGCCTTTTTCATGGGATTTTGGTTTTTACATGCTGAGAATGTGGTTGGAAGGGTGATTTGAGTTTGAGTTTTGGTTTTTGATTAAAGTGTGGAATTTTGATTTATGATGCGTTTTGATTCATCTTCGTGCTTCTTAATTTTGAGTATGCCTCCTAGAAAAGTCCAAGAGGGTTCTTGTGAGTCTCTTATAGTTGTTGGTTATACCCAAAATCTTAGTGGAGTGGTGGAGTTGAGTTCTTTTTGGTTTTTTATCATCTTTCATAGTGATCATGATCTATTAAAGGCAGTGGACTAGCTTGGTGAAATCATTGATTTTTTCAGTTTATTGGGAACTCCCAAATCTATGATAGCTCATACTGGTTCAAGTTCATTTGAAGGTTAAACCTTGGATTGGTGAAGGAGATAATCTCATCATCATTGCATGATGGGATGTCTTAGAAGGTGTTTAAGACCACTTTCATCTGATGGTTTATATCTAAGGAGGTGAAGGTGAGGAAAGTGGTAGAGCTTGTGAGTGTCCACCAAGACCAAAAAATAGTAAAGGCCTACATTGGACATCTCAAGGAGTTGGTTCCTTTTTATCTAAAGATAATTCCACATAATCAGTTAAAGTTTATCTTGTGTGGGGACTCAGTCCAATACTCAAGGACTGATTCCTTTTTGTCATTTGGGAAGGTTCCCCATCTGGTGAGGAGAGTGAATCAGAGGAACCTATTTCTGACAAGTCTTCTTTTCGGTTCTATCTTTTAATAGTCGTGCCACTCTCTTGTTTGCTTCTGGTGTGGTCAGTTTGATTACTTTAATCTTCCTTGTTATCATCCTTATAATGATTTTCATTTTTGTTGGATTTCGTTTATTGGATTGAAATTTTTAAAACTAAGGTGATTAAGGTTTTTGAGGAAATTTTGAATGAGTTTTTCTTGGAGTATTCCCATTGAAGACTTTGTCAAAACTCTGAATTCAGTAGTGGAGCCAAAATATTTACTAATATTGGACCATTCCTGAGTATTTTTGGTTTTTCACCCACATTCATTAGATAAAAAATAGAAGTATATCTCTTTTGTATCAGCTTATAACATGATGTTTTGTTTGGTGTAGTCTCTCGGGTTATTTGAATGGGTTCTGTGAGTCGCACTACTGAAATAGAATTTTTTGTTGATATTTTTATCCCCTAACTGTAGGGAAGAATATTCTTCAAGGCCTCAGAGCTCCAAACATAGGTCTTGGATTGAATATTTTCACACAGTTAGAAAATTTTTGTGTGTGGAGGACCTTGTTTTGGCTTTTGTCTCCGGTGCTGGAATGGGGACGGTTTAATTTTATTTGTTGTAGCTTCCTCATCTTTAAAGGTTTTGTTTTTTTGTAAGAGTTGTAGAGGTATCATTTCCTCGTTGTGGTATTTGTTCTTTGAATACCCCATTTTGGTTGTAAAAAGGAATGGTGATCTCATTTTATTGTAATTCCAGTGGTTATACCTACTCAAATTTGAGCCCTTGAATGATTGTATCTCTTTTTTGGTTAGCCATTTTTGTGGATCATTCTTGTTTTATGTCATTTTAATCTTGGAGATACTCTTTTCATACAGAAATGATGAATCGCGGTTCAATTCACTATTTGGTTTGAGCTCTTTCTGCATATTTCCCCGTGTGTCGGAGGTTTTTGGTATGGGTTGGAAGTTCCCATATCGGTCTGTGCTGGTTTTCCTAAGATGGTTGATTCTAAAATGGTGGGGAGACCCACCATGGATCTTGTTGTGCCTTCTTCAAGAGTTGGTATGTGTGATAGTTTTAGACTCTGTTGGCAGTTTCCTATTTGCTCCAAGTTAGTAGTTATAGAGTTACCCTGTGTCGAGAGTCTCAATATTGGTTGTTCTAGTCAGGTTCTTGTGCTGGGGAGAAACCTCCTCGTTTCTTAATGGATCTTCCCATTGCAGTTTCCATTACAGTTGGTCTGGTGTGACTGGTAGAGTGAAAATTCACATTGAGTTCATGATTTTGTTGGCCTCGTTCAGTTTTAAACCTAAGTTTGATTCTCATTTGGATGAGTGACTTTCTGGGGGTAGAAAGTGTTTTTGGTGGCAAGAATTGTCACATCACGACCATGATTTATTAGTTATTTAATTATATCTAGTTTTTATTTTATTTTTTAAGTCGAACTGGTATTAAATTTTAAATTTTGGGGGTCTCCAGTAGAGGTGCATGGTTAGCGCACGGTTTGACCAACTGTACGGCCAAATAGTGCACGGTTTCTAGGCTTTTGAAAAATAAAACAATATGAAAAAAATTAAATAAAATAAAAATAATGTTTTAATAGTAATAATAAAATTAAAAAAAATTAATAGTAATAATAATTATTATAATATTATTATTTTTATTTTTATTATTATTATTATTAAAAAAATTATAATTTTTATTAATATATTTATTAATATCTTTTTTAGGGTTTCTAAACAATACTCCCCCTTTATTCCCCCTCCATGCATAGTGTGCCTCCCACCCCTCCCCTCTCTTATGCACGGGAAGCCGCCCCCCCTTCCCCCACTTTCCTCTTATGCAACCCCCTTCACCCAGAACCCTACAGTATGCCACCACCTCCAGCAGTGGCTCCCCCTCCCTTCTATCTCATGCAGTCGACTCCTCCTGCTCACACAACACCCCAGACTAAATCCCCTCCCTCTTGTATGACCCTCATTGGCTGAGGCCCTCCAGAAATCCACCACTCTCCCTCCGATGACCATTTCTTCCACCGATTTGGTATGTTGTCTCCTCAGGTGCACCTCTTCTCCCTTCCCCTTCCCCTATTTATCTATTTTATTTGATTTTATGGGGTTCACACACCTTGGATGAACCCAAAATTGGTTTTTGGGGGTTTTATTTGTTGAATATTGCTGATTAGGGTACATTGATTCCTATCAAGGTCAGTTCTATCCACCACTTTCAAGGGTAGTGGATTCTCTATGGTTTTTAGGTAAGTGTTTGTCACGACCCGTCCTCGGGGCCCGTGCTGTGACTACCCCAAGCTCGCCTTCCATAGGCCAGGGGCTGGCGACTAGCACCAAAGGCGTAAAATCCCGATAACTGGGAAGGCATTGCCTTTATAAAAGAAAACAAGAACCACAGTGTACAAGCGGAAACAAAACACTAAGTACAAAAGAAAAGCTGAAAAGTAAATGGGCCAGAATACAAACCCAAAAGAAAGTACAACTACAACTGAACAAAAAGACAAACAGCTGGAAGAGGGAAGCAGCTCCTGGGTCGTCCTCCTTGGGTCCTACCTGAAGGGTAGGTACAGATAGCGCAGCTCCTGGTCGTCCACCACGGATCCTACCTGAAGGGTATGTACAGATAGTCTCATTCATGCTCTCGTCCGTCAACCTCCTCTGTGAGTCGTCTCATCACGTAGTCCACCTCCGGGTACTGACTCGTCATGTAGTCCACCTCCGGGTACCGACTCGTCGTGTAGTCCACCTCCGGGTACCGTCCAGTCCTCGAACACTCGGCCTCCGTCAGCACTTCCCGTCATCTGCAACCAACACAACGAGGTGCGGGCATAGCCCGTGCAGGGGTGAGTATAACGATACTCAGTAGGGACCCTGAGACCCTCAAGGTCTCACTAAACCAACAAGGATAACCACAAGAAGATCTCAACAGATAACCTCTACTTAGATATATGCCCATACATATACCTAAGTTATCAAGTAACCCATCTCAATCATGAGGAAACACAAGGATTGTGAAATCAATGGATAACCACTACCCAGGTATATGTCCATACATATACCTAAGTTATCAAGTGACCCATCTCAATCATGAGGTAAACACAAAGGTCAAAAGTCTCAGCTCAACCAAGATTTTTCATCATCGAAACCGTAACTGCTGAAGAGCTCCGTCTCTAGAGTGTACAGTGGTCCTATCACGACTCCGAGGTACTACTCACTAACTTAAGACTACTGAGGTACTCCTCCTGTCGAGTACCGCGGGCCTTCCACCTCACACAGTAGTGCTTCCCGCCGGGGTCTGCCACCCAACACAGTAGTGCTCCCCCCTCATAGCCTACAGAGGTACTCCTCCTGTCAAGTACTGTGGGTCTGCCACCTCACATAGTAGTGATCCTCCGCTGTGGTTCTACCACCTCAAAAAGTAGTGCTCCCCACTGGGCTACGTAAGTCACTCCGAATCGAATCGGACAAGCAGTCTTCAGGTCTCTGCCGGCTATATGGTCTTCGTACTCCGTATGCTCGTCTCTAGGAGGGTCCGCTCCACGAGCTACAAGTCGATACTCCCAGTATCTCAAAGTCCCATGAAGAAGTATCTCAAAGTACCGCCTCGTCATAGGGGTCTCAACGCAACAGACGATGCGTCAATCGGACGCCCGGTCTGTGAGTTATTAGCCTTTTCGTCCCAGGGGGGCCGGTTGGTTTCGTAAGCGAACCGACCTGACCGTATCTCAACTGTACCCCGAACTCTCATAGGGTATACTCATAGTGACCGTTACCCAATGTGATCACCAACGCTGCTGACGGTTTTTCAAACAGACGTCTAGTCTGAAAGATATCAGCTTTTCCGTTCTAGGGGCCCGGTTGGATTTCGGTGCGATCCAACCTGGCCACTATCCATATGCATCCAAAACTCGGGCGGGGTATGCCAAAAGTTTTGTCTCATCAAGAGGAATTCAAAAAAATAGACGGTACGTCAATCGGACGCTCGGTCTGTTAGTTATTGGCCTTTCCGTCTCACACCCACCCTGGGAAACTTCCCAGGAGGTCACCCATCCTGATCACTACTCTAGGCCAAGTACGCTTAACTATGGAGTTTTAACCATCTAGGCTCCCGAAAAAGAAGGTGAACCTTGAGTATAGTATACCGAAACGACCGTCTTGATCCAAGGATCGCTACGCAACTGACGGTTCGTCGATCGGATGTATGCAGCCCAAGTTATGGGCATTTGAACCAACTCTGTCCGAAGATGGGGGTCTGGGCCCGGGCCGACCCGACCCGACCCCCCCCCCCCCCCCCGGGTCGGCCGAACCGGGTCAAACCACCCCGGGAGGCGACCCAGCTCGGAAAACCCGGCCTGGCCGGCGGCGCGTTCCGGCGCGGCGGCGCGGACCGGCACGGCGGCGCGGCCTGGGCGTCGTTCGGGTGCCGCACGCAGGGGGCAAAGCCCCCCCTTTGAGAACCGTGGCCCCTTAATTGGGGCCACTTTTGAGACCCGGCCGGGGGAAATTAATTCCCCCGGTCTCCACCGTCCGGCCAGCCCGCACTGGCCGGTCGGTTTCGCCAGCAAGGACCGGCGACGACCGGTCCTTCCTTCGCCGACACCGGCGGCCCGGTGCCGGCCGCCGGTCATCTTGCTCCGCCGCGGCCCGGAACCGGCCACGGCCTATGCCGTCCGGCGTGATGCGACGGCATCGCTTCCCTCCGTCGCGGCCCCGCTCCGTCCGCGGCGCCTTTGACTTTCTTTGAAACGACGTGATGGCGTCGCGTTCTTGGATTTCTTTCCACGGTGCGGCGTGACGGCGCCGCGCAATAATTGTCGTGCGATTCCCGCGTGGTGCGACGGCACCACACCATCCCGTTCCATCCGCAAGGAAACAATTATGAACATAGGAGGGGGGTTCGGCCGTGTTGGTGCGGTCTGGGCCCCCCTCTCGTTAGACAATGACATTTAATCCTTTATCCTCAAAGTTCGACATTCTAGAATCAAGAATGGAAAATAAATAAATAAAATATCAACAATCCCCTACCTCGGATTCAAGTGCGGAGCATGCCAATCAAGTCGCGGAAGACTAGCGTCGCGGAGGTCGGGCGTCGCGGAAATCGAACGTCGTTTCCATTGACGTCGAGGTGCGTCCGAAGAGGTACGTCACTGGAGAAGCTTTGTAAGCTGACGGAGATAGTCTGAGGAGGAAATGGGGTCTCCTTTCGTTGACACGGGAAGAAGATCGAAGAAGCGGCATCGTCGATCTTCGGAAACACACCGGCTACGAAGAAGAGAAGCGGCGTTCTTCTTCGGAGCTTAAGTGTTCTTCGTGTTCTTCGTCAAGGTTGAAGAATATAGAGAGAGCTTCTCAAAATCTCTCAAGGTGGCAAAGGAGACCAACCCAAAATAAAATAAGCTTAAGCCTTATTTTATTTACACAACTAAACATTTGAATTTCAAAAGATAAGAAACGAACCATTAATTTGTAGAATTAATTCAACGAAAGAAACAGCTCATTTAATTTACGAAATAAACCGCCCAATTAAATGGTCTGTTAAGAATTTAAGAAAACGCGTCAGTTGACTTTCATAATGACGGGTTTTCGCGGGTGCGTTACTTAGCGGAAAGAAACGGCGGGGCTCGTGCGGGCCCCACCTCACAAATATCCTACCAAGAGGGTAGGATATTTCTGGATAGTACCCTATCCGGTTCAACTCAGTTTAAGCCGCTTTTAAGTGGATTCAAGTGGCTTCCAGGTGGCTTAAGTGAAATAAAATAAAGTTGTCGTAAAATTATTTTATTTCTTAACCTTAAGCCCAAAAATTAAAAACCACACCCGAGAAAACACAACTCCGGATGAGGCGTTTCTAAGTGAATACCGGCACTGCGATTTCATCAGTGCCCTCAGAATTCGATTCCAGGCACCGGTTCAAAAGTTAGAAAAACCCGCTCGTCCGTTCACTGAACGTACCCGAGCCAAACATCGGAAAATGATTCCGGGCACACCGGGCCTCGGAATCAGGTGCTGTCAGAAATTGCGTTCTTGTAAAATTCAAAAGAAAATTAAGAAAAAAAAATCATTGGAATTTACGGGTCTTTACATTACTCCCACCACAGGGCTTTACGTACCCGTAAAGCTTAACCACAAACTTAGGGATACAAAGGCGGTACTGAGCACGCATCTGAGCCTTCCACTCCCATGTGCTCACCTGGAGGTTCCGTACTGCCAAAGAAATCGCACCCGAGGAATTGATCATCCTCGTAGGATCTACTCCTGTCGATCCTCGATCCCCACTGGAACCTCCGCGAAAAACACCTCATCACCATCGTCCATCTCCTCATGGTCGATGATATGCGAAGGGTCGAGCACGTATCTCCTCAGTTGAGATACGTGGAAGTCATCATGCACCTGGTGCAACTGAGGTGGATGGGTCAAGCGGTAAACCACCCCGCCTACCCAGCTGAGGACCTAGAAAAGTCCATTGAACCTCGGAGATAACTTGCCGCCTTGGCCACATCTCCGTAAACCTCGTCGAGGTGAGACCCGTATAAGGACGTGATCGTTATCCTCGAACTCCAGGGGTCTCCATTTCCTGTTAGAACTGGAACTCAAAACGACTGCTGCCACGAGGGTAAGGTTGACCGACTCAAGAGTGATCGGTCACACCCTCCTATGCAAGAGTTACCCTACACTGCCTGGGGTTTCCTTTTCCGCCGACCAAGGAAAACACATCCCGACGTTTTCCTAAAACCGTCAATTTGATTATGAACAGTTATTGCCCATTCCATACTCAAACTAACGTCGTAAGGCCTCGACGCTGCCACCAATAGATTCCAACAAGAACTCTCGCCTCGAGGGTCTGACCACACCGTCGGCGTAAGTGTGATTATCGAGTCTCCTCCCAAGGTATCTCCAGACGTGAGGGTCAAGTCCACGGCTTACCGGAAACTCTAGGTCTGGAACAAGATTTGTGAAAGCGAGGAATGATTCATATCGATGTCTGTTACTACAGCAGCTAGTAGTGGACACAGATTGTCCCTTAAATCATTTCTAGAGCCATTGGGTCACACTCCTTGACCGCATGCAGCTGCATTCTTCCACCGCCCTCCAGCTCCCTGAGCCTGGCGGGAATAACTAAGGCGGGTGGTTGTACCATGTTAGGATGTACACCCCCTCATGCTGCTCTCCTAGCTCTGCCTCCACGTCTGCTACTTTGTAGACTCATCTCTCCTTTAAGCTTCCTCTTCTTGAAACATTTAACACGCCCGAGTCTCTAAGACTGGCACCAGTTTCCTGTTTCTTACTGCACTGTGCAGTCTTCATCCGCTCTTGGATGAACTGCACCTCCCTTGCATACGATCTGGAAGAGCTGATAAAATTTATCCATTGCCGAAAAGAGAAACCTGGTCTCATCCCCTCTCTGGATGAACCACGCCCATTTCCTAATACAATCAATCCTGACATGAAGGATGCATTCATTCCATGGATGACGTCGTAAGGCCTCGACGTAACTACTAAGAGATCCAACTGTCACTCTCGCCTCCAAGGGTCGAGTCACACTGTCGGCATCAGTGTGTGGTCACTAGGTCTCCTTCAGTAAAAAACTTGAAAGTAAGGGTCAAGTCAACAGTCTTAGCCGGGACCACTCAGTATCAACCAAACAAAAGGACAGGAAAGAAAACAAAGAAAAGTGTCTTTTTATTATTGCATCTCATAGTACAAGACACAAAGCAACTACAGAAAAACATCAACAAAACCAGAAGCAACAGGATCAATAGCCTCCAGGCCGGAAGCTAGTCCCTCTCTTGTCCATCTTCTTCCGGAGCTCCAAGACCATAGGCCTCAGCTGCCTGAAGCTGATCTCTCCCATGTCCTCCTCTCCCCTGCGGTCGGGGTGGGCCTCCTGGTGGTGGTGGCAACATCCCGAAGCGTCGTCCACCTCCAGCTGCACGGCCAGCTCCTCTGCCATGGCCGTCTGCTCCTTGCGGTCCGCCCTGATCGAACCTCTGCCTCTGCCTCGGAGGTTCTTCATTTAACTGATGGTCATCTTCATGGCGGGTCAGACAGTCACGTGCTATGTGACCAATTCTGCCGCAGGAGTAACACTTCATGGCAGGTCTGGCTCTATCACTTCTCTTGGTGCCTCGCACTACTGACCCTGAGTCACGCGGTCGACCACCTGTAGGTCTGGTCCTCTTGGACCCCTGCGTCATCTTTCTACTGCCTACTACAGAGGACTCTGCCGCATGCCGTCTAGTGGTGGGTCTTGTTGCTGGAGACTGCTCACCAAGGAAACTCTCCACTAAGAGGGCTCGCTCCAACACTCCTATCTGCGTCAGAATGTTGTGCGATACAACCGAAGCTCTGATCTCCCGCCTGAGCCCCTGCTCGAAGGTTCAGGCCCTGAAGAACGGGTCTCGTACCATATCTGTGGAGTAGCACGAGAGGTCCGTGAATCTCGCTGAGTACTGCGCCACTGACATGCTGCCCTGCCGCAGCTGAAGTAACTCCTGTATATGCACCGCTCGAAGGGTGGCTGGTACAAACTCTGCCCGGAACAGGCTCTCGAAGTCTGACCATAGAAGTGTCACCTCGTAATGCATCTGAAGAATCAGGCTCCACTATCTACCAGCTGCTGCCTGAAGAAGGCTGGCAGGAAGGATCACCATGAAATCTGTCGGCGTCCCCACTAGCCTGAAGACTCTCACCACAGCCTCTAGCCAATCCTCAGCTGCCTGCGGGTCCGTCCCTCCCTGAAACCTAGGTGGCCTCTGGCGCTGGAACTCATGCAGTGCGCTCAAGCGACGTGCATCCTCTACTGCTGGGGCTGGTGGCATCGGTGGCCCAACGGGTAGTAGTACCGCTGGTGCCTCCGCTGGTGCCTCAACTGGGATAGGGCCCTGTACTGAGGCCTCATCGCTCGGCGGGCTGTCAGTACGCACCACTCTCGGGGCTCTAGCCGGTCGTCCACGGGGAGGCATCCTGAAAGAAACAACGTGACATGTTCAAAAGATTATACCTGGTGAGCTGGCCTGTTTGAGATGACATTTAAATAAAACTTCCGGAAAACACACATGCAATCAGTGTTTTCATGTACAAAGTCAGAAATCAGTTGTCAGGGTCCTGGTGTATGGATACGTCGGCCGCCCACACCAACACTGGACTCCCTGAACTGAAAACCACACTCGGTACTCTTAACATTATTGCTTCACAGAAAGAAACATCAGAGTTATAAGTTCTGTGGTAGAACCGAACTCCTCTGATACCAATTTGTCACGAACCGTCCTCGGGGCCCGTGTCGTGACTACCCCAAGCCCGCCTTCCATAGGCCAGTGGCTGGCGACTAGCACCAAAGGCGTAAAATACCGATAACTGGGAAGGCATTGCCTTTATAAAAGAAAACAAGCACCACAGAGTACAAGAGGAAACAAAACACTAAGTACAAAAGAAAATCTGAAAAGTAAATGGGCCAGAATACAAACCCAAAAGAAATTACAACTACAACTAAACAAAAAGACAAAGAGCTGGAAGAGGGAAGCAGCTCCTGGGTCGTCCTCCTCGGGTCCTACCTGAAGGGTAGGTACAGATAGCGCAGCTCCTGGTCATCCACCACGGATCCTACCTGAAGGGTAGGTACAGATAGCCTCCTCCACGCTCTCATCCGTCAACCTCCTCTGTGAATCGTCTCGTCGTGTAGTCCACCTCCGGGTACTGACTCTTCATGTAGTCCACCTCCAGGTACCGACTCGTCGTGTAGTCCACCTCCGGGTACCGTCCAGTCCTCGAACACTCGGCCTCCATCAGCACTGCCCGTCGTCTGCAACCAACACAACGAGGTGCGGGCATAGCCCGTGCAGGGGTGAGTATAACGATACTCAGTAGGGACCCCAAGACCCTCAAGGTCTCACTAAACCAACAAGGATAACCACAAGAAGATCTCAATAGATAACCTCTACTTAGATATATGCTCATACATATACCTAAGTTATCAAGTAACCCATCTCAATCATGAGGAAACACAAGGATTGTGAAATCAACAGATAACCACTACCCAGGTATATGCCCATACATATACCTAAGTTATTAAGTGACCCATCTCAATCATGAGGTAAACACAATGGTCAAAAGTCTCAGCTCAACCAGGATTTTTCATCATAGAAACCGTAATTACTGAAGAGCTCCGTCTCTGGAGTGTACAGTGGTCCTGTCACGACTCCGAGGTACTGCTCACTAACTTAAGACTGCTGAGGTACTCCTCCTGTCGAGTACCGCGGGTCTTCCACCTCACACAGTAGTGCTTCCCGTCGGGGTCTGCCAGCCAACACAGTAGTGCTGCCCCCTCATAGCCTACAGAGGTACTCCTCCTGTCGAGTACCGCGGGTCTGCCACATCACATATTAGTGCTCCTCCGATGTGGGTATGCCACCTCACAAAGTAGTGCTCCCCACTGGGCTATGTAAGTCACTCCGAATCGAATTGGACAAGCAGTCGTCAGGTCTCTGCCGGCTATACGGTCTCCGTACTCCGTATGTTCGTCTCTAGGAGGGTCCGCTCCACGAGCTACAAGTCGATACTCCCAGTATCTCAAAGTCCCACGAAGAATTATCTCAAAGGACCGCATCGTCATAGGGGTCTCAACGCAACAGACGGCACGTCAATCGGACGCCCGGTCTGTGAGTTATTAGCCTTTTCGTCCCAGGGGGCCCGGTTGGTTTCGTAAGGGAACTAACCCGGCCGTATCTCAACTGTACCCCGAACTCCCATAGGGTATACTCATAAGGACCGTTACCCAACATGATCACCAACGCCGTTGACGGTTCGTCAAACGGACGTCTGGTCTTAAAGATATCAGCTTTTCCGTTCCAGGGGCCCGGTTGGATTTTGATGTGATCCAACCTGGCCACTATCCATCTGCATCCAAAACTCGGACGGAGTATGCCAAAAGTTCCGTCTCATCAAGAGGAATTCAACGAAACAGATGGAGCGTCAATCGGACGCCCGGTCTGTTAGTTATTGGCCTTTCCGTCTCACACCCACCCTGGGAAACTTCCCAGGAGGTCACCCATCTTGATCACTACTCTAGGCCAAGCACGCTTAACTATGGAGTTTTAACCACGTAGGCTCCCGAAAAAGAAGATGCACCTTGAGTATAGTATACCGAAACGACCGTCTCGATCCAAGGATCGCTACGCAACTGACGGTTCGTCAATCGGATGTATGCAGCCCAAGTTATGGGCATTTGAACCAACCCTGTCCGAAGACGGGGGTCTGGGCCCGGGCCGACCCGGCCCGACCCCCCCCCCCCCCCCTGGGTCGGCCGAACCGGGTCGACCTTCCCCGGGCGGCAACCCGGCCCGGCTCGGAAAACCCGGCCCGGCCGGCGGCGCGGTCCGGCGTGGCGGCGCGGACCGGCACGGCGGCGCGGCCTGGGCGCCGTTCGGGTGCCGCGCGCGGGGGGAAAAGCCCCCCCTTTGAGAACCGCGACCCCTTAATTGGGGCCGCTTTTGAGACCCGGCCGGGGGAAATTAATTCCCCCGGTCTCCACTGTCCGGCCGGCCCGCACTGGCCGGCCGGTTTCGCCAGCAAGGACCGGCGACGGCCGGTCCTTCCTTCGCCGACACCGGCGGCCCGGTGTCGGCCGCCGGTCATCTTGCTCCGCCGCGGCCCGGAACCAACCGCGACCTATGCCGTCCGGCGCGATGCGACGACATCGCTTCCCTCCGCCACGGCCCCACTCCGGCCGCGGCGCTTTTGACTTTCTTCGACGCGACGCGACGGCGTCGCGTTCTTGGATTTCTTTCCACGGTGCGGCGTGACGGCGCCGCGCAATAATTGCTGTGCGATTCCCGCGTGGTGCGACGGCACCACGCCATCCCGTTCCATCCGCAAGGAAACAATTATGAACGTAGGAGGGGGGTTCGGCTGTGTTGGTGCGGTCCGAGCCCCCCTCTCGTTAGACAATAACATTTAATCCTTTATCCTCGAAGTTCGACATTCTATAATCAATAATGGAAAATAAATAAATAAAATATCAACAATCCCCTACCTCGGATTCAAGTGCGGAGCACGCCAATCAAGCCGCGGAAGACTAGCGTCGCGGAGGTCGGGCATCGCGGAAATCGAACGTTGTTTCCGTTGACGTCGAGGTGCGTCCGAAGAGGTACATCGCTGGAGAAGCTTCTTAAGGTGACGGAGATAGTCCGAGGAGGAAATGGCATCTCCTTTCGTTGACACGGGAAGAAGATCGAAGAAGCGGCGTCGTCGATCTTCGGAAACACACCGGCTACGAAGAAGAGAAGCGGCGTTCTTCGTCGGAGCTTAAGTGTTCTTCGTGTTCTTCGTCAAGGTTGAAGAAGATGGAGAGAGATTCTCAAAATCTCTCAAGGTGGCAAAGGAGACCAACCCAAAATAAAATAAGCTTAAGCCATATTTTATTTACACAACTAAACATTTGAATTTCAAAAGATAAGAAATGAACCATTAATTCGTAGAATTAATTCAACGAAAGAAACAGCTCATTTAATTTACGAAATAAACCGCCCAATTAAATGGTCTGTTAAGAATTTAAGAAAACGCGTCAGTTGACTTTCATAATGACGGGTTTTCGCGGGTGCGTTACTTAGCGAAAAGAAACGGCGGGGCTCGTGCGGGCCCCACCTCACAAATATCCTACCAAGTGGGTAAGATATTTCTGGATAGTACCCTATCCGGTTCAACTCAGTTTAAGCCGCTTTTAAGTGGCTTAAAGTGGCTTCCAAGTGGCTTAAGTGAAATAAAATAAAGTTGTCGTAAAATTATTTTATTTCTTAACCTTAAGCCCAAAAATTAAAAACTACACCCGAGCAAACGCAACTCCGGAAGAGGCGTTTCTAAGCGAATACTGGCGCTGCGATTTCATCGGTGCCCTCAGAATTCGATTACGGGCACCGGTTCAAAAGTTAGAAAAACCCGCTCGTCCGTTCACTGAACGTACCCGAGCCAAACATCGGAAAATGATTCCGGGCACACCGGGCATCGGAATCAGGTGCCGTCAGAAACTGCGTTCTTGTAAAATTCCAAAGAAAATTAAGAAAAAAATTTCCTTGGAATTTATAGGTCTTTACAGTGTTTTTCAATTTCTTCATTTTATCTTAATGTTAATTTAGGTTTTTTATGATTTTTGAGTTGTTGGTAATTTTTATAGAGTTTATTGAGTCTTGTTGATGCAGTTTCTAGTTGCAGGTTTCAAGAACACCTACATGTGCATGCATAGGGTAAGGCATATATATATATATATATTCCCTACTTGTACATATCATCTCATTGCATGGGGAATATGTGCAATGTATCTTAGTGTATTTACATATATATATATATATATATAAATTCATATGTGTGTTAGTGTGAAGTGTCGGTTCAGGTGATCCCCATCAAATAACGACATGTCTATGGTAGGTCCCCTATTCCAATGCCTTTAATTTGAATCTCATGATTTCTTTCTTATTTTAAATACATGTTTTATATTTATTAAATATACACATTCTATGAAATCTGGTTGTGGTTGCTAGAAATGATTATACCTTTATTTTCGAAAATGAAATGTATTTATAACACCAATTTGGTCTCAAGTAACTTTTCTTAAGAAGTTATTTCCTAAGTGGTTTTGAATTGGTAATGAATATTTCCAAAGTCATTTTTCCTTTTAGCTGGTTTTGTTATAAAAGTATAATAAAATGTTTTGGTTTTTCCAAAAAGATCCAATGTGATTTCCAAAATGGGTTTTGGTGTGAACTTGAGGTTAAATGGTGGTTTGAATTTATTGGAAGAATTTTGTTGTTGTAAGAATGGGTTCAATATTGTTTTTAAATGTGTAGTACATTGGTTGTTCAATTGAGATTTTAAATGATTTTGGAACTTAAAACTATTGAGTGATTATGTGTTTTAAAATGAAAATTGTTCCTTGTATATTATTAAGCCAATTTGGAACTTTAAGAATGATTTTTGTAAAAGGAAAACTTCTCTTGAGGAATGCCCCTTATTTTAAAAAATGATGTTGTTGAATGTATGAATGGTGATATATGCCTTCTTGTGACGGAAAAAAAGGGGGGATATAATCAAGGAGTGATATCAGTGGTGAGAGGGTGAGTGTGGTTTTTAATAAATAGAATTATTTATTCATGTATTTTAGTTTGATGAAAACTCACCACCACTTGAAATAGATCACATGGGAAGGTTAGGGTATTTAGCTGGGTGGACTAGGACTAGTACACTAAATGATTTAGAAGTGGTTCCTCCCAGTTTCATCTTGCAGGATTTACACAACAACTCTAATTAAACATGGATGATGATTAGAGACCACTATGGTTATGAGGATGTCCACTACTAGTGGCTCGTGCATGAGAACGCAATCGGTGCTTGTTTCTATACCACATTTCACTAAGGTACGAGGTTCCTAGGGTCCAATTTGTGCTTTTTACCTATAGGAATTGACCACGGTGCTCGCTTATGACATAGTGTTTGTGAAATTATTTCCATTTTAGTTTCCCCAATATTTTTCCCCTTTTTAAAAATACATTTTTTCAATTTTAAACATTTTTTCACTCATTTTTAAATGACTATGCATCCTTGTAAACTATTTTGGAAATGTGATAAAAAGGGAAAGGTTTATCTTGGAAATGCATTACCTAAATTTGTAAGAATGGTATATATTATTCTTATGTGGTTTTATTTTCAAAATATAATTATTTGGGTTTCTTTTTAAAGGTAAGGTCATAGGGATTTGTTATTATTTGGAATTCCTACTGAGAATCTTGGTGCTCATGCCTAATTTATTTTTCAGTTGCAGGTTTCTCTAGTTTTGGATCACTCTTGTAGCTAGTGTGGTTTATGTTGTGTGGTGAACCATGAGGTCACTTGAGGTATGTAAAAATAATTTGTTTATTCCTTCTTCCACTTCTAGTTTTTTTAGTTTATTTTCTTTTATTTATCTATTTCGTTCAGTATATGTTTATTTATCTATCTTTTTTATGGTCTAAATCATTCCAAACTAGTTTATTTTGTTTCCCGACTCAAGTTGTCATCCCGTGAGGATCAGGAACGCCCTTGGGGCCTTGTTGTGGATTGACTCAGGTGACTGGTTCAGGGTTGACCTGGGATGGTTTGTGATAATATATCTCTATCTTTTATACATTTCATCACTCCCATTGTGACACCCCAAAATTATAAAGTGAGAACCTTATATTCGATAGTGTGGATGACATGTGACATCAAGTACGTAAGGGGATATAATACCCTGATACTTTAGAATATATTTACTATTTAAAATATATTCTATATATTCTATATTTTTTAATGCATTCAAGACCGATTTACCATGCATTACACACAAGATTGACTTTCTTCTAAACCTTACATTACACACAAGACCAAGTTTTAACCAAACAATAATATATTATTAAAATATTATTATTTAATATAACAAGATATAAACTAATCATTATGAATAGTATTAACTAACTAATGAAAATATACAATTTACACAACTAATTCATTGGTTACAAATTAATTATAAATGAATATAAGAAGCAATTGAATATAAAGTGAATAATTTTATAAAAAACTATTTTTAGATCAAAAAGTTGTTTTATGCTAACAATTTAATTAATTATAAATAGTGAGTGATATTAATTTGATATATATATATATATATATATATATTCAATAAAATATTTTTTATATTCATACATTAGGTTTAATCGACATAAGATAAGAATAAACTCTATTTTACACATAAAAACCTATATTTTTATAAAGACAATTTTACCACCTTTTAATAGAGAACCCATTTTAAATATGAATTTTTAAACTTTAATTGATTTAATATGTCAAAATAATATTAATATTTGAAATTGAAACATAATAATTAGGTTAAGGTGAATTTTTCATATTTTTATGAAACATTACATTTTTTAATGAACGGTTAAAAATACTGAATTTTAGTTCAAGACTTCTTTCTCATATAATTTATTTATATGGTTAAATTATATTTTTAAATGGTTTTAAAGTTTAATTATATAATATTTAAATTTATTAATAAAATTTATTTCATTTTAATCAATTTCACTTTGAAATTGACTATAAAAACATAGAATAAATTTAGACATTTTTACCTTAAAAATCGGCATTGTCATCTCGTCTACGAGATTAAATTTAAATTAATATCTGCCACTTATTTGATTTGAGTTTATAATAATGGATTACATATTTGGAATCATAATATTTTATAATTTATAATAGTACCAACTTTTTTTGACCAAAAATATTAGTGAAACTAATTAAAATTAATTACAATTATTAAGGTAAAATTATTCTTAATAAATGACTAAAACATTTAACTTAAGGGCCCAAATGGCCTAGAAACTTCTCCAAACCCCAATTTCTATACATATTTCATCCATTAAACTTCAATTAAATAGTTTTTTTTTAATACTTTTTTTAGGTAAAATCATGCGTACACCGAACTTCATTTCAAAAATACAGAGTGATACATTTTCCTCCCTTATAAATGGCCACCACCTCTCCACATTCCTCACACCTCTCAAACAACATAGGTTAGGTAATTATCTGCCCATATATCTTCCCAAAATTCCTCCCATAGAGCTTTAAGGCTACCTTTGTTCAGAAATCCTTCCAAGTAATCCCTTTGGTATAAACCATGAGGAGTTACCCGATTTTTAAGGAAACGCTTTCCAACGATCTCTTTCCTTTCAATTACTTTTCCACCACCTCAAATATTATTATTCCATGTTCATATAATAACAATAGTATCCTAAATATACTATGTTGTTTTTTATTAAGTGTTATACCTGCACTAACACACACTTCCATCTAATGATTAACAAACATACTATTTCTATGTTAGGAAAACCATCGCCTCCCAAAACGATGATTGTTCATTTTTCCTTTACCAACTTTCATGGTAGGACATTATGATGGAAAATATATTTATATATTATATATATGATATTTATTATGTATTTATACTTCTTTAATCTATTTATAACAGATAACATTAATACTTTTCATTTTTTATTAATACGATAACATCGTTTGAGGAAGTGTGGACCACCGCCCCCTCAAAGCAATGTGATTCGTTCACATGATATATGGAATGTACAAAATATGATTATAATTAAACATATGAGACCTAAAAATATATATATATTATATTAATTAAATAATTACCTTTCTTTAAATAAATATATATATATATATCATTTTATTTATTACCCTTCCACGCACTTAAAAAGTGATAACGTTATTTGTGGACATGTGGACTACCATCTCCTTGACATGATGTGATTCATTTTTCATCACAATAATTATATATATAAGTATATATGATTAACTAATATGGTATTTATGATATTATTATCATTTTTAAAAGATATGGTGTCACATACCTTCTTTCCATAATGGTCATTGTAGCGTTGATTCATTTTTCATAACCGTATGTAATTATTGTTTTTAAAAGTGTAATTGATATATAAATATGATAATTATGTCATTTTTAGTATTCTAAAGATGTTATATAATGGCCCATTTGACCATATTTGACCTACCAAAGTTTATTTTGACACATAAATCGAATTTGGTCAAAACACCCCATGTAAGCTTAATTGTTTAAGTAGTTGTATAAAACATAGTAATAAGTGAAATAAAAGTGATTATAAACATGAAAAAGGTTTTCAAGAAAGTATAAAATTAACATATGTTTATTATATTGTAATTTAAAGGAAGTTCACCTGAAAGGAAACTCAATGTAAGGGATTTCTTATCAATTTACATTCCATAGACACTTATTTGTTATTATGTACCTAGTTTCTTTTATATGGTGAATATACTACCATTTAAATTGTTATATCATGAACCTTATTATTCTAATGATATTTTAAGTTTCATTTAATACCATACCTTACTGTATATTATGATTCAAATGTTTCAAAGTGGTATGGGACAGTTTGGAATGTTTAAATATTGTTCTCCTCAAGATTGTTCTTAATAATTATCTTTGAAATCTCACTTCCTTTTGTGATTGTTAACTTTCTCTTGAAATAATCACTTAATTGTAATAATTTTTCATTTAAAATTTACTTGAATATCCATATTATCTTATAATGGATGTTAGTATTTACTTAACTGTATACCATTTTACATACGGTATATTCTTTGATAGTGATTTGATTATTTGGGGAAATATTGATAATTTCATACTCTTTATTCAATATGGATATTTGATAAGGTATATTATTTATTTAAACTATTATATATGAGGAATTATTTGGATAGAAAATGATGGGAGGATCCCAGACTTTATATATATCCTCGATGCATCAACAGGTTCTCATGAGACAAATAAGTTGCACAAATTAAATGGGTTTCTATTTATAGTTTTAAACCATATTATGAAAGGTATTAATGGTATAGGATTTCATGTGCCTTATACATGACATAAATTAAGAAAGTATTTCCCTCATTTATTATCAGTTATTATTCATCCATGAGATTTTGCGTCGACATATCTATGGATACATTTCATTTTCAGTTCATTGATTAAATGGTATGTGTTTTAGTTTCTTAACTTGCCATATTTATTTTTGCTTATCTGGTTATTTGAATGGAATGTGTTTCTAGTTATTAAAATTTAATATTTTTTATTCACTTCCCTTTCAATTTATTGATTATATGGAATTTGAGTTCAATTATTTACCATGTCATAATTATTATTCTCATTGATTCATTATTTCTTCCACTATATTTTGACATTACTAAGAATTTGAGCTCACCTTTATTATGTTTCTTTACTCAAGAATCCAAGAAGCATAATATGAAATATATACAAGTATTTAATTGATGGAATAAAGTTATCCTCAAAGTTATTTTTTTAGAAGAAAAAATTATGTTGTAATTAGTGCAGTCATTTGTAATACAAGCCTCATTTTTGTATTTGTTTTTCCAAGACTACTAAAACCTCAGTCTTTAAGGGTTTGATTCCTTGTAATCATGCTAATGTAATAGTATAAGACATCGTCTTTAGGACTTCTAGGTTCAGGTCACTACAGTTGGTATCAAAGGAAGCTTAGTATCAACCTTTTGAACTAGATTTAGTAAAACATAGGTTATATAACATAATATTAAGGTAGAATTATAAGATAAGTATAGAACAAAAAACTATAATTTTGTTAAGGTATATATTTTTTGGGTATTCCTAGTAATAAATCCATGTATGGATACTACAAGTGGATGTGGTTCTGGCACAGATGTACTTAGGAGTAATAACTCTAACAAGGTGTTCTAAGCCTGACTCGGGATAACCTGGTACACGATAACATGCATTACTACCCACCTAGTTTGAAACTCACAAGGGATCTACTTAGGATAATCCACATTTTATTTAGAAACCACCATAAAGGATTTTGACAATGAATAACCTAGATTAAACCAAAGGTGTTTTAGATTGAATATAAGGTGTCATGGTTTAGAAATCCTATAAATGATATTATGGATAAACCCTTGACCAAGAAAGGATCTATGTGAAAATAAGTGGATGGAGTATTTATTTATTAAGGTCGTATTTAAAACCTTTGTTAAAAGGATATTTTAAGTATGACCATCATATTTATTTTTTAAATTATATTAATTTAATTTTAGAAAAGTACAACCTGCAAGCCAGGTGACAAACAATAAAATTAGGTAAATTCATGGGCCTTGAACCTATGACCAAAGGACGATGAGGGTTTCACACCAACCATTGACCTATGCAATGTCCTGGTTAATTTTTCATTGTTTTTAGTTAAACAATTTGATTAATAGATATTAATAATGAACTGATAGTGTAACTTTTGTGGTTTATAGATTAATATATTAACTATATTGGTTTTATAAGATATTTAATGATAAATAGTTAGACCTCTCACACTTTTATAAGCATTAAGATCCTTTAAAAGTTTATTTTAGTACTTCAATCATAAAAAATCATTATTGTTAATTAATTTCTGGGGGTAAAGGAATGAATTATAATTTGATCAAAGCACAAACAAAATTTAGGATTGTTTTAATGCCCCGACCCCAGCTACCCAGAGTCGGTGCATTACTTCGTAACATTGGCATGATCACAAAAGATCAAGTCTAGAAAGACCGATTAGTTTAGTAGCCTTGGAAACACTAGATACATTCATAATTCTTTCATTACATCATAAAGTAAAAAAAACTAATAACAAAGTCTTCATAGTCCACACTCATATCCTCTTCTGACTATCCCTGCAGGTCAATCATAAAATACTTCTTCACATCCTGGAAAATATTAAAACATTGAAAGGGGTGAGCTCAGATGCTCAGTAAGGATAACAATATAGCAGAAGCTTTCATCAATAAACATAAACATTTAAGGCAATGTATAACTAAAACAAAAGCCTTTTAAACATGAACTTCAACATAATATGGAAAAAGTAAAATGAGATAATTCCATTCACTTCTTCACATGGATATTCTACTAGTCGAATAATCACATGCAATATCAATAACCACTTTCATAATGAGGGAATGTATAATGTCAGACATTCTGAAACATTTTTTCAAGGACTCGGCCAAGACGTCTAAAATGATTAAGGCCTCGGCCAAAACCATAAATCAAATTGGGAAAGGGCCTCGGACAATTCCACGTCTAGTTGTCTCATGAGACCTACCGAGCATCGAGGAGCTATAGCGGGCTCCACCCGTCACTTATTAAGTCCAATACATTCCTCATATGAATAGGTTTAAACATAACATAAATATTCTTATTAAAACTAACATACGAAATGTCAACAATTTCTCCATAAAATATGGATGGTATAAAAATAAAACATCCACAGTCAAATATTTCACAAAATGTTTAATGAAAGTTTTGTATCATAAATCAATTTCAATTAAACTTAAAACCCATCAAAGGATGTTGACATGGATGAAATCAAAGCTTTTTGAGAGAAATATCTCTCTTTTTTGAAATCATTTATAAGTCCCATAATTATAAAATAATACATTTACTTTGAAAATATTCTTATAAACTTGTAAGGGAATCTTCGACGAAGTTATAATGGCGGAAAATAGCCTCACCCGCCGTATAAGTTAAAAAAACATTCTTACCTTAAATTTTTCAAAAAGGTCAAAAAGTACATTGTTTGGAAAAAGACGGTAAGATTCCTTTCAAAAATGTATAAGTGTATAAATGACTTTAAACCATTTTCCATGTAATAGTAAAAATGTTTTGAAAGAAATTTTTAAGAAACATGGATGTGGATGATAACGAGGTCCCAGTAGATAATTATGTATAAACAACCTTGGATAATGAACAGGTTGTGAAGTAAACCCTTACCTTGTACTTTTCCTTGGTTGGGGTAGGTTAACCTCCTGTATAATGGTGAAATAATTGTTATTAAATTATACAAGAATCATATACATTCATATGATATCATATATGATCTTTTAACATTGCTTTGTTAACAATATCTTAGATTTATCATTGTTTCAGGTGTTAACTTACTCATTTTATTTTATATGTTTTGTTACGTAAGTCATGTTTTTCATGGATAGGTTGTATCTTATTCATATCCATAATGAAATCATGTCCTTAAACATTATTTTTAAATCATAAAATTATAATTATACTTGAATGGATACGACGGAGAATGAATCGCATCGCGTTCGTGGAGACGGTAGTCCGTACGTACGCACGAGCGACAATATCATTATTTTGATATTAAAATAATATATAATTGGATAGTATATCATATATACAGAATCATTATCATGTCATATTTTTTATTTACATGAATTACATATCATTATTATACCCATCTAAATAATAATATATTGAATAATAATTACACC
This sequence comes from Viscum album, assembly GCA_963277665.1. Classification (NCBI taxonomy): domain Eukaryota; kingdom Viridiplantae; phylum Streptophyta; class Magnoliopsida; order Santalales; family Viscaceae; genus Viscum; species Viscum album. Next base: position 1,236,274,875 of record OY728152.1, read on the forward strand.
ACGACGTGGAGACGGTAAGCCGTACGTACGCACGTATGGTGACATGTCATTCAAATGATGGGTAGAATACTGAATATGGTTGTTACATATTTATAATAACATCAAAGTATATAGAATATACTGGAGTTATAATTTTAGAATTGAAATAATAAACAAAGAGGGAGTGGAAGAAGAAAAAAAATTGAAAGAGGGTGATGAAAACGTTACCTCTTCTTCGGGTTCTTCCTTTTGATTTGATCAAAAGGACTCCTTAGGATGGCTTTATGACTAAATTAAAGCTTCTAGGATGAAGGGAGAGAATTTGGGAGAGTATTTGGGCAGAGGTTGGCCGAACCAAAAGGCTTGAAAGTGTGAATAAGGTGGTAGAGGTGGGGGCCTTTTATAAGAGGAGAGGAGGGGCTCTTTTGGAAAGATTGAAATGTTACATTATTATACAATGCTTTTCGGGTTATAAAGGTCCCAAACTTATATAATTCGTGGATAAGGTGATAAGGGTTAGAAATCTACCCATCCAATAGTCTTTGGACAAGTTTAAGCCTTGGATTTTACATTATCGTTTCATTTTATTAAAATCTTTAAATAATGAGGTCATCGCTGCATCATAATGATGTCATAAATAATTTAATTTATTTAATGTCTAAAAATTATAAAAAAAAATTCTATAATGTAGTAAATCTTTGTATCTTTCCAATGACTATTTATAGTCAAAAATATGACTTGTATAACCCCATGTAAAAATTGTTTTAGTAAAACATTTCATGTTTGTGTCATTTTTTACTTTAACATTAAATAAAAGGTATTTATGTCATTTTCCAACTAAAGTGGCTCCATGGGGTCCCCAAGTTGACCCATGGATTTTATTGGTCTGACATGGAACATCCAATGAGGGTAGGACATGTTTCAATCTCATCTCATATTATTAAAACATTATTTTTACCTTAAACTACACTAATTACCTCTAATCGCGATTAAGAACTTAAAAGTTACTATTCACCAAAAATTATTTTAATCTCATTGAACCACATTTTACTTCTTAATGACAACCATGTATGTCGGATTTTTGAAAATAAAATCACAGAAGTGGTAATATTTCATTTAAACGAAAAATCAGTTATTTAACTACCACTTAGTGGTTTCACTATTCATCAAAAATTGAAGTTTTTCAGAACAATGCCAAAATTTCACCCTAAGCTATAATTGATATTCTGAATTAAAAAATGATGTATATTTTACAAAATTCCAAACATATAAGTTTCATTAATTAATTTTATAATTAATTCCCGCTGTCACAACAAATAGCGTGTTTTTAAGAAACAATTTATATCAAAAGATTGGTAATTGTTTATGTCCAATTTCAATGTTAAATTAATTCTAATGACCACCATTGGATGAAATGGTAAAAATATATTATAATTATACTTTAAAACCACTAAATAGTATAATTTATCACTATAAATTATTTTGATTAAAAAAGTTGTTTTTAGGTATTTTTCACTATTCATAAAAAATTAGAAGTTCTCAGAAAAATACCAAAAATTCAACATAGGCTAATTTCGATATTCCGAATCCAAAAATGAAGTCCATTTTGAAATATAAAATTTCTATAATTTTAAAAAGTGGTTATTACTATTCATAACGGCTACTCTGATTAGTCGCGGTATTTTAGAACTCAAAGTTGCGTACAATGCAAGCTATTGCATTATTGAATGAGAAGCGTATCGTGGAAGCTCAGGGTGTTACAATTGTTCATGTGAAATTTAAACCTATAAAGTAATAATATTTAACTATATTCTTAGGTAGTAAAATAATTACCCAATATTAGGAAAATAACTTATAAATGAAAGTTTGTCCTTATACCTTAATTTCTATAGAACTAATAGTCTTATAAATCATCACAAACTTTTGGATTTGAGGCCCTCAATTTCTATTGATCATTAAATTTTTTGTGATTTATTACCTCATTCACTCCCTATAAATATTTACACTTTTCCTCTATGTATGAATCTCTACTTTCCACTGATGTTCTTTTACTTAGAGACCTAGTTACATGGTATTCCATGTGACCTTTGCACTTTACATTCTCTCTTTTATAGGGGATAAATTATGAACCCTTCTCATGATGTGGTATTTCAAAACATTTTAAGTATCAAAAAATATATCACCATGATCAAGTTTAAATTATGAGGACAAAATTTAAATAAGGTGGGGAGAATGGGACACCCCAAAATTCTAAAGTAAGAACCTTATATTCCATAACATTCATGACACAAGACACCAAGTGTGTAAGGGGATATAATACCATGATACTTTAAAATATATTTACTATTTTAAATATATTTGATGTATTCTATATTTTTCAATGCATGAAACACCGATTTATCTTGTGTTACATGCAAGAGAGACCATCTTTGAAAGCTTACATTACATGAAAGGCTAAGTTTTAACCAAACAATAATATATTATTAAAATATTATTATTTAATATTATAATATATAAACTAGTTTTTATGAATAATATTAACTAACTAATGAAAATTTATAGTTTAAATAACTAATTCATTGGTTAAAAATTAATTATAAATGAATATAAGAAGTAATTTAATGTAAAGTGAATATTTTTATAGAAAACTATTTTTTTGCTCAAAAAGTTATTTTATGATAATAGATTAAATTAATTACAATTATTGAGTGATATTAATATAATATATATATATATATATAATATTCAATAAAATATTTTTTATGTTCATACAATAGGTTTCATGGATATAAGATAAGAACAAACATTATTTTACACATAAAAACCTATATTTTTATAAAGACAATTTTACCACCTTCTAATGGAGAACCCATTTTAAATATGAATTTTGACACTTTAATTGATTTAATATGTCAAAATAAACTTCATATTTTAAATATAAACATAATAATTTTGTTATGGTTTATTTATGATATTTTTGTGAAACATCTAATTTTTTAATGAATAGTACAAAATATTGAATTTTAGTTCAAAACTACTTTTTTATCTAATTTATTTATAAGGTTAAATTATAATTTTAATTGGTTTTAAAGTTTAATTAGATAATATTTTTATTAATTAATAAAATTTATGTCATTTTAGTAAATTTCACTTTAAAATTGACTATAAAAACATAGAAAACTTTTGGACATTTTTACCTTAAAACCCCGCATTATCGTCCCATCTGTGGGATTAAATTTAAATATATTTATGCCACTTATGAGACTGTAATTTGGAAAAATTAATTCAATATTTTTAATCATAATAATTTCTAATTTCTAATAATACCAAAAAAAATTACCAAAAAGATTAGTGAAAGTAATTAAATTTAATTACAATTATTAAGGTAAAATTAATCTTAATAAAGGACTAAAACCTTTAACTTAATGTCCCAAATGACCTAGTCACTTGTACAACACCTATTTTTTGGACATAATTATTAATTTAACCTTATATTATTGAGTTTTTTTTGTTTTTTAATACTTTTTTGGTAAAAAATTTCATACACCTAACTTCCTTTAAAAAATACCAAGTTAGCCCTTTTCCTCCCATATAAAAGGACATCACCTCTCCCCATTATTCACACCTCTAAAACCACTTAGGTTTGGACAATATATACCCATATAGATTCCAAAAATATATCTCATATACCTTTAATCCTCTCTTTGTTCAGAAATCCTTCCAAGGAAGCTCTTTGGTATAAACCAAAAGGGGTTACCAGATTTTTGAGGTAACACTTTCCAAAGATCTTTTTCCTTTCAATTACTTTTTCACCACCTCAAATATTCTTATTATATGATAATATAATAAAAAAAATATCCTAAATGTAATTTTATTTTGTTTTGTTAAGGTTTATACCTATACTAACACACACTTTCATCTGATGGGTAACGAACATATTGTTTCTGTGTACGAAAAACTACCGCCTCACGAAACGATAATTTTTCATTTTTCCTTTACCAACTTTCATGGTTGGAAATTATGATAGAAACTAGGTTTATATATGATATTAATTATGTATTTATACTTATTTAATCCTTTTATAACATTTACCTTTAATAATTTCCATTTTTCATTAATAGGATAACATTACTTAAGGAAGTGTGGACTACCACCCCCTCAAAGCGATGTGATCTGTTCAGAAGATACATGGAATGTATAAAAGATTATTATAATTAAATATATGATACATAAAAAACATATATATGATATTCATGACATAATTTCCTTTTGGTAAATATATATATATATATATCATTTTCTTTATTACCCTTTCACACACTTAAAAAGTGATAACATTATTTGTGGACATGTGTACTACCGCCTCCTCAACATGATTTGATTCCTTTTTCATCACAATAATTATATATATAAGTATATATGATTAAATAATATTTTATTTATGATATAATAATCATTTTTTAAAGATATTATGTTACCAAACTTATTTCCATAACGATTTTTGAAAAATAAGAATGTTACTCATGCATACGTACGACCTACCATCTCCATGATTGTAACATTGATTCAATTTTCATAATCGTATGTAATTATTTTTTTTAAAAGTATAATTTATGTATAAATATGATAATAATGTCATTATTATTATTCTAGAGATGTTATATAATGGCCCCTTTGACCATAGTTGACCTACCAAAGTTGATTTTGACACATAAATTGAATTTTGTCAAAACACCCGATATAAACTTAATTGTTTAAGTAGTTGTATAAAACATTGTAATAAGTTAAATAAAATTAATGAAAAATATAAAAAAGTTTCTCAAGAAAGTATAAAATTAACATATGTTTATTATACTAGAATTTAAAGGATGTTCACCCAAAAAGAAACTAAAGGTAAAGGATTTCGTCTCAATTTACATTCCATTGAGACTTATTTATTATTATGCACCTAGTTTCTTTTATATGGTGTATATAATTCCATTATAATTATTATATCATGAAACTAATTATTCTCATTACATTATAAGTTTCATTTAATTTCATACTTTAATATAGATTTTGATTCAAATTTTCCAAAGTGGTATGAGACACATTGGAATGTTTAAAGATTATTCTACTCAACATTGTTCTTAATGATTATCTTTGTGATCTCACTTAATTTTTTGATTGTTAAATTTCTATTAAAGCAATAAATTTATTGGTATAATTTTTCATTGTAAATTTACTTTAATATCCATATTATGATACAATTAATATTAGTATTTCCTAAATCATATACCATTTTACAAACAGTGTATACTTTGACAGTTTTTTGATTACTTGGGGAAATATTGATAATTCTGTACTCTTTATTCAATACAGATATTTGATAAGGCGTATAATTTATTTAAACTATTCTATATGAGGAATTATTTGGACAGGAAATGATAAGAGTTTCCTAGACTTTATATATCTCCTCGATGCATCGACAGGTTCTCATGGGACAAATAAGTTGAGCAAATTAAATAGGTTTCTCTCTGTAGTTTTAAATCATCTTGAGAAAGGTCTCAATGCTATAGGTTTTCATGTGCCTTATACATAACATCTATTTAGAAATAATTTCCCTCATTTAGTATCAATTATTATTCATCCATGATATTTTATGTCGACATATCTATGAATACATTTCATTTTCAATTCATTGATTAAATAGCATATGTTTCAGTTTCTTACCTTGCCATATTTATTTTTAATTATCTAGTTATTTGAATGGAATGTGTTTATATTTATTACCTTTACATTGTGTTTATTCACTTACCTCTCAGTTTCTTGATTATATTTCATGTGATTTTAGTTATTTATCATGTCATAATTATTATTCTCATTGATTCATTATTGCTTCCACTATATTTTTCCCTTACTAAGAATTTTAGCTCACCCTTATTATTTTTCTTTCCCCAAGAATCCAAATAACATACTATGAAATATATGAAAGGATTTACTATATGGAATAAAGTAATCGTCGATGTTATTTTATATGAAGAAAAAAAATTATATTGTAATTAGTATAGTCCTTCGTAATACAAGACTCTTTCATGTATCTGGTTTACTAAGACTACTAAACTCTTGGTCCTTTGGGGATTGATTCCTTATAATAATGACAATATAATAGCTTCAGAAACCGGTTCAAAGTATTCTAGGGTCAGGTCTCTATTGTTGGTATCAAATGAAGTTTAATATCAACCTTGGGAACTATATTTTGGGAAACATAGATTATAGAATATAACTCTAAGGTATAATTTAAAGATAAGTATAGGAGAAAAACCTAGAATTTTTTTAAGGTAGATATTTTGTAGGTATTACTAGAAATACATCCTTGTCTGGATACTACAAGTGGAAGTAGTTATGGAAAATATGTTCCTTGGAGTAATAATTCTAACAAGGTGTTATGACCTCGACTCGGGGTAACCTGGTACACAAAAATGGGCCTTACTGTGCACATGGTTTGACACTTCTAAGGGATATTCTTAGGATAATCCACAATTTCTTTATAAACCACTTTGAAGGATTTTGACAATGAATAACCTATGTTAAACCTAAGCTATTTTTTATTAAAGATAAGGTATCATAATTTATAAAAAATATAAATGATATTATGGATAAATCGTATACCAAGGAATGATCTATGTGAAAATAAGTGGATGAAGTATTTATGTATTAAGGTTGTATTGAAACCATTTTTTAAAAGTCTATTTCATGGATTTCCATCATATTTATTTTTTAAATTATATTAATTCGGTTTTATAAAAGGAAAACCTATAATATGGGTGAAAACCAATAAAATATGGAAAAGTTGTAGGTCTTGAACCCATGTCTGAAGAATGATAAGGGTTTCATGCCAACCATTGACCTATGCAATGTCTCAGTTAATTTTTAATTGTTTTTAATCAAACAATCTAACAAACAAATATTAATGATGAACCAGTAGTGTGACTTTTAGGGTTTGTAGATTAATGTATTAACTATATTGGTTTTGGAAGATAGTTAAAGATAAATAGTTTGAATTTTCACTCTTTTATAGGCATTACAATATTTTAAAAGTTTCTTTTAGTGCTTTAGGCATAATAAATTCATTATTAGTAATTAATTTCTTAGAGTAAAGGAATGAATTAGAATTTGATTGAAGCACAACCAAAATTTAGTATTGTTCATATGAAATTTAAACCTATCAAGTAAGAATATTTCCCTATATTTTAAGGTAGTAAAATAATTACCCAACATTATGAAATTGACTTAGAAATAAAATGTAGTCTTAATGCCTTAATTTCTATTGAACCGATGTTATTCTAAATCATCACATATTTATGGGTTTGAGTCCCTCAAATTTCTATTGATCATTCAATTATTTTAGATTTATGACCTCATTCACTCCCTAAAAATATTTACACTTTTCCTCCAAGTATGTATCTCTACTTACCACTTATGTTCTCCTACTTAGAAACCTAGTTACATGGTAGTTCATGTGACCTTTGTACTTTACATTCTCTCTTTTATAGAGGATGACTTATAAAACCCTCTCAGGATGTTGGATTTAAAACATAGGAAGTATCAAAAAATATATCACCATGATCGAGTTCAAATTGTGGGGATGAAATTTAAATAAGGAGGGGAGAATATGATGCCTCAAAATTCTAAAGTAATAACCTTATATTCGGCAGCTTGCACGACATGTGACACAAAGTTCCTAAGGGGACATAATACCTTGATACTTTAAAATATATTTACTATTTTAAATATATTCGATATAATATATATTTTTTATTGCATGAAACACTGATTTATCTTGAGTTACATGCAAGAGATAAATTCTTCTAAAGCTTGCATTACACACAAGATTAGGTTTTAACTGAAAAATAATATATTGTTAAAATATTATTATTTAATAAAAAAAAATATAAACTAGATATTATGAATAGTATTAACTAAATAATTAAAATATATAGTTTACAAAACTAATTAATTTGTTAGAAATTAATTTGAAATAAATATAAGAAGCAATTGAATATAAAGTGAATATTTTTATAGAAAACTATTTTCATGCTCAAAAGGTTGTTTTATGCTAATAGATTAAATTAATTAAAATTAGTGAGTGATATTAATGTAATATATATATTATATCTTAAATCATATATTTTTTATATTTATCCATTAGGTTTTATTGACATAAGATAAGAACAAACTCTATTTTACAGATTAAAACCTATATTTTTACAATGACAATTTACCTCTTTTTAATGGAGAACCCATTTTAAACAACAATTTTGACATTTTAATTGATTTAATATGTCAAAATAAAATTTATATTTTAAATTTAAACATAATAATTGGGCCAGGGTGATTTTTTTATATTTTATAAGACATTTCATTTTTTAATGAATAGTTAAAAATACAGAATTTTAGTTCAAAACTGCTTTTTCATCAAATTTATTTATAAGGTTAAATTGTATTTTTAATTAATTTTAAAGTTTAATTAGATAATAATTTTTTAAATTAATATAATTTATTTCATTTTAATAAATTTCACTTTGAAATTGATTATAAAAACATAACAAACTTTTGGACATTTTTACATTAAAAATCTGCATTGTCATCCCATCTATGGGATTAAATTTAAATTAATTTATGACACTTATGTTATTGGAATTTGGAAAAATGGATTAAATATTTATAGAAATAATAATTTATAATATATAACAATACCAACTTTGTTTTTGACCAAAAATATTAGTAAATGTAATTAAAATTAATTACAATTATTAAGGTAAAATTAATCTTAATAAAGGACTAAAACCTTTAACTTAAGGGCCCAAATAACCTAGAAAATTGTCCTAAACCAATTGTATGGAAATAATTATTCCATTAAACTTACATGATTGATTTTTGGTTTTTTAAGACTTTTTTAGGTAAAAACGTGAGTACACCTAACTTCTTTTCAAAAATACCAAGTGAGTCATTTTCCTTCCTTATAAAAGGCCACCACATCTCCCCATTCCTCACACCTCTCAAACCACTTAGTTTTGGACAATATATGCCCATATAGATTCCCAAAATCCATCCCCTAGTCCTTTAATCCTCCATTTGGTCAGAAATAATTCCAAGTAATCTCTTTGGTATAAACCAAAATGAGTTAGCCAATTTTTAAGGTTATGCTTTCTAATGATCTCTTTCCTTTCCATTACATTGCCACCACCTAAAATATTCTACTTCAATGTTAATATAATAACACCAGTATCCTAAATATATTTTGATTTTATTTTATTAAGGTTTTGACCTACACTAACTCAAACTTCCATCTAATGGGTAACGAACATATTGTTTCTATGTATGGAAAACTATCACCTCAGGAAATGATGATTGTTCATTTTTCCTTTACCAACTTTCATGGTTGGTTGTTATTATGGAAACTATATTTATATATGATATTTATGATATTTATTATTTATTTATAATTATTTAATCTTTTTACAATACATACCTTTAATACTTTCCATTTTTCATTAATATGATAACATCATTTGAGGAAGTGTGGACTACCGCCCACTCAAAGCGATGTGATTATTTCACACGATACATAGAATGTATAAAAGATTATTATAATTAATCATATGATAAATAAACAATACATATATTATATTTATGAAATAATTTATTTTATGGATATATATATATATATATGTCATTTTCTTTATTACCCTTTCACACACTTAAAAGGGGATAACATTATTCGTGGACGTGTGGACTACTGCCTCCTCGACATGATGTGATTACTTTTTCATCATAAAAATTATATATATAAGTATATATGATTAAATAATATGTTATTTATGATATAATGATTATTCTATAAATATATGATGTTACTTACCTTCTTTCCATAACAATCATTGAAAAATAAGAATGTTACTCATGTGTGCGTACGACCTACCATCTCCATGATTATAATGTTGATTAATTATTCATAACTGTATGTAATGATTGTTTTTAAAAGTATAATTTATGTATAAATATGATAATTATTTCATTATTATTATTCTATGTACATAATATAATGACCCCTTTTACCATAGTTGAACTACAAAAGTTCATTTTGACACATAAACTGAATTTGTTCAAAACACCCGATCTAAACTTAATTATTTAAGTAGTTATACAAAACATAGTAATAATTGAAATAAAAGTAATGATAAAAAAGAAAAAATTTATCAATAAAGTATAAAATTAACATAATTTTATCATAAAGGAAGTTAAATGATGTTCAACCGAAAGGAAACTCAAGGTAAGGGATTTCATCTCGATTTACATTCCATTGAGACTTATTTGTTGGTATACGCGTAGTTTATTTTATATGGTGTATATACTGACATTTTAATTATTATACCATGAATATAATTATTACCATGACATTATAAGTTTCATTTAATTTCATACCTTACTGTATATTATGATTCAAATGTTTCAAAGTTCTATGGGACACTTTGGAATGTTTAAATATTATTATCCTATAGATTGTTCTTAATGATTATCTTTTCAATGTAACTTCAATTTGTGATTGTTAAATTTATATTAAAAAAATCACTTTATTGTAATAATTTTTCATTAAAAATTTACTTGAATATCCATATTATCATACAATGTATATTAGTATTTCCTAAACCATATTCCATTTTACATATGGTGTATACTTTGATAGTTATTTGATTATTTGGAGAAATATTGATAATTCCATACTCTTTATACAATACGTATATTTTATAAGGAATATTATTTATTTAAACTATTAAATATGAGTAATTCTTTATAAAGTAAATTAAGGGAGTATCCTAGAATTTATATAGCTTCTCAATGCATTGAAAGGTTCTCATGAGACAAATAAGTTACACAAATTAAACAGGTTTCTATGCATAGTTTTAAATTATCTTGTGAAAGGTCTTGATGGTATATGTATTCATGTTCCTTATACATGAAATCCATTAATAAGTCATTTCCCTCAGTTATTATCAGTTATTATTCACCCATGATATTTTGTTTCGATATATCTATGGATACATTTCATTTTCAATTCATTAATTAAATGGCATGTGTTTCAATTTCTTACATTTCCATATTTATTTTGACTTATCTAGTTATTTGAATTGAATTTATTTATAGTTATTAACTTTCCATATTTTTTATTCACTTCCCTCCCAATTTATTGATTATATGAAATGTGAGTTCAATTATTTACCATGTCATGATTATTATTCTCATTAATTCATTATTTCTTATGCTATATTTTTCCCTTATTGAGAATTTGAGATCATACTTGTTATGTTTCTTTACCCAAGAATCCAAGAAGTGTACTATGAAAGATATTAAAGGATTTACTATATGGAATAAATTTATCCTCGAAGTAATTTTTTTAGAAGAAAAAAAAATTCTGTTGTAATTAGTGTAGTCATTTGTAATAAAAGAAGCATTTATGTATCTGTTTTACCAAGACAAATAAACTCTCAACCCTTCGAGGATAGATTCATTGTAATCATTCCAATGTAATAGTAGCATACACCAGCTCTAAAACTTTTAGGGTCAGGTCACTACACCCATCATTATTTTTTTAGGGTGTGCAACGGTCAAATAACAAGTACACACACATAGTTTAATCTGATACAATAATAAATAGATCAGATAAAAATGAATTTAATGAAAAATATTTTTAGAAAGAAAATAAACATTAACCTAACTTATATTTACCTTATATTAAATAAGAAATATCCATACTTCATTATTGGGTGTAATGTGGGGTAGAGATATTAAGTGACATTATTAATCCATAAACTACTTACCCAAAGGGTGTTGATTAAAACAAAGTTTTCATAAAGATAAAACCATTTATATCATCAAAACACAACCAATTTACTAAAAAAATCACATCTCAATGTTAAATTAATGTTAAAACACACATTACATTGGTGAATGAAATTTTCTTTAAATATTAAAATAACTTGAAATAGAGAAATTTATCATGAATTTAATGATTTCCAGGATTATGTGGGAATCAAAAATGAGTATTCTATCATAAAAGTTCTCAAAAAATGTGTTAAAGTGAAAATACCATGTAATAAGCAAAAAAGAGGAAAAAAGAAAGATGATTAAAATCATGATGAACTTAGGAAAATGGGGGCAAGTAAAAATACTATTTAGCTAGTGGAAAACATAAAAATGAATAAATATAATAAAAAATACTAACTAAATTAGGAATTTATCCCCCCACCCACACTCATAGAGTGTGTAGTTTCATCACTGTAATAAAATAGAATGTGCGAAGGAAGGGTAAAACCTAGAAGGTTTCTTCTTGAAGGTGGAGTTCTTCTACAGGGGACTCCATAATTGTTTCATGAAAGTGCTTCAGTCGCTTCCCATTAATAGTGAATGTTTATTTAGTTTTTTCATTTTGAATATGTAAAATTCTAAATGGGTCGATGTTAGTAATAGTGTATGGGATGAACTACCGGGAATGAAGCATATCTGGGTGCAAATTTAGCCTTACATTAAAAAGGAGTACCTTCTAACCAATGTGGAATTAATGATGAATGATGAGGAGATCATGGTAATTCTTTGTTCTCTCCTTATAGATCTTTTAGTTCTCATATGAGTCTATTTTAATTTCCTCTAACTCCTAAATATGTAATTTTCTATGATCACTTTCATCTGTGAAGTTCATATTACAATGTTTAACAGCCCAATATACATATTTCTTTACCTCGACATGGGTGGTGAAAATCATTTCCAAACACAATCCTATATGGTGACATTCCTATTAGTGTTTTAAATTTTGTGTGGTATACCCAAAGTGCATCATCAAAGAGTAAAATCCAATCCTTCTTATTGGGTTGTACTATTTTTCCAAGATTTTATTAACTTCCTGATTTTAAATTTCAACTTTTCCATTATTTGGGGGGTGATATTAAGTAGATAATTTTTGTACTACCCTATACTTATGGAGAAATTTGTTCATATTTATATTTTAAAAAATTTAACCCTGATCACTAAGGATGAATCTTGGAAAACAAAACCTACTAAAAATATAAGATATCAAAAAATTTAAAACCACTCAAGATTCATCATTCCTTGTAGCCTTTTCTTCCACCCATTTAGATACATATTCAATAGAAAATAAGATGTATAAAAATAAAAATGAATTTGGAAAAGGACCAATGAAGTCAATTACCTATGCATCAAATATCTCATAGAATAATATGGGTTGTCAGGGCATTTCATTCCACTTGGAGGTATTCCCTTTGAATTGGAATTGTGTGCATGACTTAAAAAACTGATGGGTATCACTATAAAATGTTGGCTAATAAATTACAAATTCAATGACCTTTTGATCTATAAATTTCGATCCAAAGTGTCCCCCACATTCCAAAGTGTGGTGGAATCTCAAAACAGAGGTCAAACCATGGTCAGGGACACACTAACAAATAACCTGGTCACTAAAAATTCTCTATAAGTATGGGTCATCCCAAATGTACCATCATGACTCATGATTAATTATTTGTTATTGTTAAGTGCTAAAATATATGGGGATCCTATATTCTACCAAAAATTTCACAATACCTTCATACCAAAGGGTAAGGTCTACTACATCACAAAGGTTCTCATCTGGGAAGAATTCTCCAATGGGGAGATATGAGTCAATATGGTGGTCTAATGGTGGGTAGATCCTACTAATTTGGTTATCTAAAACATTTTAACTCCTCTATTATCTCAAATATTTAGGTCAAAATCCTAGATTAGGACCATCCACCATATGAGGTGAGCCTTATGTTTTGGTTTCTTAAGGAGAAACTGAAGGGAATCATGATCAGAAAACACAATTACTTTTGACCCAAGAATATATGAATGAAATTTTTTCAAGTAAAACATAATATAAAGAAGTTATTTTTTAGTGGTTGTGTAGTTTTATTGGAATGGTTCAAGGGTATTAAAGGAATATTCAATGACATGAAGAGCCATAACAACCCTTTTTAATAAAACTTCCCCAACTACAGAGTTAGAGGAATCAAACATAAGTTCAAAGGGGAGATCCTACCTTGGTGGTTGGATGATGGGAGGTGATAGAGACTACGTTTTAGTGAATTAAATGAATCCTTTTATTTTTTATAAAAAAACTCAGAATATTTTTTTAACAATCGATAAAATAGAAGTGAAATCTCACAAAAGTATTCAATGAATCAGTGGTAAAAACAAAAAATACACAAGAAAGATCAAACCTTATAAACACATTTTTCATATCCTATTTTGTGTGTGTTCTTGAGGATTTCTGGGTGGTATTTGGGGTTGAAAACCCTTTCCTTGGTGGTTTTAAGGATATTGATCTTGTTTATAATACCCCCTAGGCTATTGATCGTGTTTATAATACCCCCCTTATGATATTATTGGTTATCCTTATTTATATATTTGTATTTATTGTATGGTTCATTCCTAATAGGTTGGATATAGGGGAAACCTGGGAAGATTGCCTCACAACTTTCGGAAGTTTCTCTCAGTTGAGGGAATTAGTTATAATATTGGATTTTATAGGAATAGATACCCTAATTACATAGAGGTTGGGGATGGTATTTTCATTGTGAAAGATAAAATTGTCTAAGTAGGATACTTAAATCTTCAAACTTCATGTCCACCTTATTCTTGAATTTTGTACTTTTCACCTCATGGACACCTTCGATGGGTACACTGGACCCTGTACCAAACTGTTGATTATTTTGTGCCATGTTTTTTATGAGATTCCTTGAATAAGTTGGGGTTTAGTTCACTAGGTCACCACCTATATTTGAATCAATCATGTTATGGTCAATTGTAATTAAACCTTCATAAAATAATTGTATTAAAATTTTCTCACTTATTTAATTGTGTGGACAACTTGAATAAATCCTTTTAAAATGTTATCAATATTCATGAAATTTTTCCCCATTAGATTGTATTATTACACAGATTTTTTCCCATATAATTATATTTTAAGAGTTTGGGGATTATTTTTTAGATAAATGATTTTTATGTCATCACAACCTCTAATTTGGGAGTTAACATAGTATAACCAATATTTTTAAGTTTCTTCTAAAGAGAATGGGAATACCCTAATATTAACCAATTCTTCATCCACCTAAGTGGGTTTTAACATTGAACATATAGTATGAAATTCCTTTAGGTGATTATGTGGGTTATCTCCAGCCATTCCATGAAATTTTGGTAATAAGTGAATGAGTCTGGATTCTAGTTCAAAATTAGGTGCTTCACCTTGTATTAGAATGTATGTGGGTCGGATCTATACATAAGGAAATGTTAGTTCTCTTAATATCCAATTATTTTTTTCCAAATTATTCAATTTTATTTTAGAATTTATGTTCATTTTATAATAATAAGGATCTATAAGAGTTTTTATGTTTTGTGTTTCCACTTTCAATGGATCATTCAATGCAACTTGGTGTCGATGACACAATATCCTCTTCAGTTTGTGTTTAAAATGAATTAGTTCATCTAATGAATATCACATCATGAAAAAGGCCCAAAAATGTAATATATTAGAAAAAAACAAAAAAAATTGAAGAAATAAAATAAACACATAAATATTTACAAAATACATAATGTTCTTGTCAAAAAGGCACACTTAAAACTAAAGTGATCCATGGAAACAGCACCAAAGTTTAATGTCGTTATCATGAAACATAAAATTGATTATTTTTTAAAAGTTTATTTATTACATATGGAAGACCCTATTTCATCTTTCAAGGAGTATTGATGAGTTTAGAGTGTATATTTTCAATAATGTTTTCAAAAGAAAACTAAAAATAGGGGGTTTTTTAAAATAGTTTAAAAATAAAATGAATTAATTTAATGATTTTAATTTTTGAAACTTCAAGTGGATTTAAAAAATATATTATAATTATATGATCATTGATAATTTACTAAACAACTTGAAAAGTTCCTTGTTATTAATTAATTATTAGGTTTTGGTGCAATCCTTTACTTGAGGGTTAACCAAGATCATGGTTACCCACAAAACCTCTAAAACAATGATCATAGGACTAAACCTTGACATAAAAACCATGTAGTCAAGTTTCATACAAATTTAATGATTTATGGTATTTAAAGTAACATAAAAATCTCAAATGTTTGGGAAGAAATGGGATTCTTATGTTGTCTAATCGGAAAAACATAAGTCACACACTAAAAATTAAACACCGATCAGTTATGAAATAAAAATTATTTCAATTAAATGCAATAAAAAAAGTTAAGATACATATAAAAGAATAATTAAAAAACAATATACACCAAAATAGTAGAAAATTATGAGATAGAACTCCCACTTCATGTGTGTAGCTCCCTTGCAATGATCACCCACTGTTTATCCCTCCATAGAGAGAAGTAGGAAGCTCGTGTGGAACCTATCCTTTATACTTGATGTCTCCTTGAGGATAGGGGGATCTAAAACCTCTAAATTAAAAAGAGAACTCCTTTAAAACTCCAAAATGGTAGCACTTTACTCCTTGTCTGAGATTTCAAATCTGGTTCCCAAGTTTCTCTTTTATAGCCAAAATGGGAGGTGGTTTGGGATGCCTAGATTTCAAGATACCACTTGTATCTCAGTTTTTTACTGGTAAACATGCTTATATCAACTTGTAAAAAATGAAATAATTTTTTTCTGACCTATTTACTATCTTATTTTCAAATTTTTAATCCATTTAATGTCTATAGTGGTATATATTGTCAAAATACCAAACAAAACTTTTAACATCGATCATATTTGGTTTCTGGGAGAGATCAGTTTAGTTGGGCCACTATATGGAAAAATTAGGATTAGGTGTCTTTAAAATAGTTTTATACCATGGATTTTTGGATTGTATCAAAAACAATAACCTAACCAGAAGCACATATTTCTTGTAAAACGTAAAATAGTGGACATTTGTTCTTGGGATTCCATGTAGTTTGGCCCATTTTTCTTTTACTTCATCTTGGTCCCTCCAAATCACCTCAACCTACAATGAAAACATAAAAACAAGTGAAATTTAAATTTTTTAACAATGATTAACATTAAATAATTTAATAAAAGATGAACTGATTTTTTTTTATATTTGGAATTTATAATAAAAAGCATTTTAACACAGTGGTATAAAGGTGGAAATGAATAGTGAATCACTACACGATCACCATACCTTGACCCCCAAACAAGGCCACATCCACTACTAAAAAAACTAATTATATTATCATCAATCCATTATGAAACATACTAATTATAACATTAAGTAACAACACCATACTTCCTAACCTTCCCAATATCTTACCACGGCTTTTCAGTGGCCTAATCTACCATAATTTAAGGCATACAATCCTAGACATTTAGATGACCCTACTCTGTCAACTCCTATAATGACTCTAATTTTCAAGTTTATACACTTTGGGTATTTATATATATTATTCTGGGTTTCCCTTAAGATTATCATTATGTTACGAGTGTCATAAGACCCTATAATTAAAATATTAAATATATTGAACCACATGCATGCATTGTTTCAAGAATAATAGATTTCCTATTTTATTGACTCATGGATGGGGAATCCAACACCTTTATTGGATTGAAAAATATGATTTTTTTTCATAAGTATGACAAAAGTTTCATTCATAATGAACCTTGGGTAAATTTATAGGTGTGGGTGTATATTAGATGAATTAAATCGATTAAATTGGATAATTCATTTAATTTTCAAATTAAATTCATTAAACTAGAAGCCACCATTTTTACTCTACTTATGAAAATTATCTAGTTTTATCTATATACCCCTATTAATTGAGAGTATCCATGGGGAGAGATTTTGATGATGGAATAATTATGGATCATGGATCAATGACCGAGTGCAACTGAAATTTCTACTGACATCGACATAGATGTGTTATTAACTAAAAATTGATCAAACATTAAGTTAGGGATCATTATTTATGGATTTATTTCCATGTTATTTTGATTTTAATAATATATTAACTATCTTATTTTAATTCCTATTAATCCCATTTCACATGTCCTTGTTGATTTATTTATTATTTTCATTTGGACCTAAAATAACCATTACAATAGATTTATCTAATGCTTTTTGTTTATAAATTTGTGATCAATGGTTAGGTTTATAGTATCCATGGATGATCTCACTTTATTGATTATGGATTTCTCCCCTTTTTATTCACATGTTCATGATTGGATTTTGGTAGGATAATGATTCAAATATTGGTCTTATTCAAGATGTGATCAAACCCGGATTCACATTGTTTTTTATGATTGATGATGGAGATAATTATTTGGGGCAGTTGTGAGGAACAATGGGGGATAGTGGATGGAATGTTATAGATCAAACCTTCAGACAATGATGGAAGGTTCAACGGTCTTCTCATGGGTTGACTAGAATCTCTATTTTCAGCCACTAGAGGTTAGAAATCAATGATCATAGATGTTTCCTTTGAGATTTGGTCCTTGGATATATCTTTAGGAAATATTGATGGTAGAATAAGTGTATGGATGAAGCTTTGGTAAGAATAATTAACCTTCTATAAAATTCTTAACTATATGCTCTGTATTATAGAATAACACATGTTATGTAGTCTACTTTTTAAAGTAGCTAAAGTTTCAAGTTGAGTTAAATATCACACGACTTTATGGAGATCCCACATGCCATGTAACTTTAGTCAGGAAGTTAAAACATTCATAAGGAGTACACACCTAGGACCCTATTGATGGCATATTTGGATAATATTGAGACATGAGTGTGATATATGGATAGAAATCATGTGGAGGTACCCCCTAACGATATGTATGTTTCATGGAATGGGTCCCCCACATCCTTTGAAGAGATAGGATTGGTACCCCCCCCCCATACATACTCGGGGCATGGGTCTCTTATCTACAGAGTTGGTATCCCCTCGTCTAAGCTCCAATGAGGCATGGGTCCTCCACTATGGTTAGCACCCCCTTGATCATGATGTTCCATTAACAAGGTGTAGGTTCCCTACCATAGATCTAGTGAGGTTACATTAGGAAACTAGAATTAGGAAAACATTATAACTTAGAGTTATGGTCACACTCATTATCCTTAGCTCGTAGTGAAGATCAATAGATCCCTCTCTCTATTTGACTCAATTTATTCTATGAGCATATATATTGTTGTGTTTCTTACTCCCATATTTATCTTGTGGGTCAGGGTGACTATTTATTTCTACTATTTCCCTTTGGATTTTAGGGAATCCTATTGGTTATGTATATACTGACCCATGCATGGATCTTTCCCTTATGTTTCATGTCATATGAAGATGATAAATAATTAGATGGTGACTTTTTATGGATTGGTGTTAATGGATCTTAGCGATACCAGGTGTCAGAGAGCTCATGTGGTGGTTAAATTCAGTGTTTGTGAGCAAGAATCTTTCTCTGAATCCACTATTGGGTTGGGAATCACTTTTTTTCTAGTTAGGAGTGTATTTTCCCCTTCATACTTTGGATATATTAATATTTTTGTACTCTTATTATTATTAAATGATGTTACATGCATTTATTCCCTCTTAAGTTAGTACATTTTTATCTACCTTGCATGGTTATGATGTGCTTAGAGGTGTTCATGTGTATAGGTTTATAAGGATAAGGCCTCCCATATGTATGATATGCCTACTCAACACTATTCGTCAACCCCTATATTATTGGAGGTGGTCTTAGGGTTTCAAACATGGATTACCACCAGTCTAGGTGGGGTCCTAGTGGTTGGGATCATGATATAGTGGTATTTAAGCAAGTTTATCCTAGGTATAGTGTTTAGAGTTATATTTTTTATGAGGATTGGTTTGGGAACTTAGGGAAAAGGTGTTAGGAGTATCAAGTTTTGCTTTCATTCTAGGAAACCTAGTGATGGTGTATTGACTGATATATTTATACACCACGAATCTTGTAACATATTTTTTGACTCAACAGCTAAGACATCAGTTTTAAGGAAACCAATGCTACATGAATCATATAGTAATGGGTTTTTAACTTCAATTTCATTCTTGATTCATCTCCGAAGATATATGCATCTAACTATGGTACATCTTGTTAACTTTTAGGTTTCTACCATGATGACATCTAGCTAGGATTCATATACAGGGTTGTGATGATGACTGGTTAAGTAATTAGATTTAGTGTAGGGTCCTTCTTATGAGGCATTCCCTCTAGGAGACCAGAGAGTTGTGATTCCACTTGTTGAGTGATGTGTGGAATCACCTATAGTAGTTTAGGATGACGTTCGTCTTCATGTTGAGTAGTCTATTATTCTAGTAATCTAGGATGATGATGTGAATGGGATAATCGTGTTGTATGATTTTTATTAGTAGATCTTTCCTAGGTTCCATGGTGAGTTGGACCCTCAAGCATAGGATGATTGGCTAGAGTCTATATTCTGAGTATTCCAAATCATTTGAACACTAACTGATTAGATTACTATGCTCATGAATATTCTTCTACATGACGTGGTGGGGAATTAGTGGGGTATGTTCACCAAGACTCGGGATGAGAATACACCCACATGGATGGAGTTTCATCAATTTTTCCATGATTAGTATTATCCATTGACCTTGTGATATATATGGATTCATAATCTTTTAGAGTTATAACAGGGTGATATGACTGTTAAATATTATTCGTTGAGGTTCACAAACTTCATGTGATACTCTCTTGATATGGATTTAAATGGATACTTCCAGCTGTGGAATTTTGAGTAGGTTCTTTGTAGGGAAATCTAAGTTATTGTTATCTCTCTGGGAATTCCCACCTATATTAGATTTCTAGAGTGGGCCTTGGTGAAAGAGAGATTCCTAGAAGAGGGGAGTTAGATAGATGTAGATGATAATAGGAATCAAGGAGTAAAGTTGTCTACAACATCTTATTGGTGTCATACTTTAGGTTATTAGCTTATTAGGTGTTTTTTAGGGGTTCTTAGTCTCAAGTATCAATGGAATATGGATCCCACCAAGGATTTTGTAATCTAAGAGATGATCAATGTTATGCTTATGATGGTCAGGGTCACATGGTATGTGTTTTGCTGACCTTGCAAGATTTAGAGGGAGGTAAAATAGAGGATGGAATTCTATATATGATGTAATGTCATGATCATGAATATGTAAAATGTGGTCAAGGTGATCCTTGGGAGGCATTTCTAATAGATGGTCTAGCGGATCCCCAAGAGGAGGATCTTCATTATGAGGACAACACTATGACCTACTACCACCACCAACCATAAGTTTTCTATTCCAATATCATAGGGATGGTGGTCATGGGAGTGGTCAAATCAAAGAAATTAAAGGATGTGATCAGGTTACATGTGAGATAATTCTAGGTATGATCTTTATCTTCACTACTTTAATTATAGTACTTATAGACATAGGTGTGATTCAATATTTCACCACTTTATCCCTTATTTGAGTGCTTAAATTTCTTATATATCCTTTATCCCATCATTTATGGCTATATATTTCCATAGGAAGTGATTCTACTATTACACACATCTTCAAATAGTGAAAGTTGGTGTTTGGTGGAGAGATATTCAAGTGCAATATTTTTGTGGTTGTGATGTAGCCATTTGATATCATTCTGGGTATGGACTGAATATATATAGTACTTTCCTAGATAGACTATCACCATATTAGAGTTAGGTGTATATGGGTGGATAGAATAGATTCTACTTCAATGGAAAAATGGAAAATCTAGTGGAAAAAGTGGGGATCATGAGTAGGAAGTTACAACCTATCTACCATTAGATAGTGAGTTTGGCCCTTGATGTGATGGGCTCTTCAAAAACATTGCTTTTGATAGTGGTGGAGTAATACATAGATGTCTTCTCCAAGTATATTTTGTAATTACATCAGCATCATGAGATTTAATTCTATATTGACTTTCACCATTAGACCAGACCAATATCTTCTGCATCATATCAAATGGTCCTTTCTGAGCTTTGGGAGATAAGGGTGCAGTTAGAGGACCTTTATGAGAAGGGATTTATTAGACCAAGTGTGTCCCCCTAGGTGGCTCTTATTTTGTTAACTAAGAAAGAGGATAGTGGCTTGAGGCTATGTGATGATTATCATCTCCTAAATCAAGTGATAATAAAAAAACAAGTACCTTTTACTAAGGATTTATGACCTCTTCGACCTACTAAAAGGCGTGAGAAGGTTCTCTAAGATTAAACTCGGGCCTGACTATCACCAGTTATAGGTTCTTGAGAAGGATATTCTAAAGATAATATTTTATGTCACTATGGGAATTTTGAGTTCCTAGGGATTCCATTTGGTGTGACTAATTTCCCTATTTCCTTTATGTTAATTATAAATCAGATCTTTTATCCTTTCATAGATTGGTTTATGGTTGTCTTTATTGATTATATTCTCATTTTTTCTGTATCTAAATAAGAGCACATATAGAATTTTATGATGTCCATCGACTTACTTTGAGAATAAAAATTATATAGGAATCTCTCTAAGTATCAAATATGGATTATAGAGGTTTACTTTCTAGAGTATATAAACTCTAGACATGATGTAGCTATGAACCTAAAAAATATAGAGGTGGTGCAAGATTGGGACCCACCCAAGAGAGTAATATAGATTCAAAGTTTTCTTGGTTTGTTTGGGTATTTTAAATGGTTTGTGGAAGAATTTTCTAGTATTGTATCATTTTTGACTATCTTGACATGAAAAGGGAATTCATTCTCTTGGACTGATAAGTGTTAGAAATATATCAATTAGCTGAGGAAGAGATTGATCAGTGCTCATATTTTGATACTTACAAAGGAGGGTGTTCAGTATATGGTATTATAATATGTCTCTAGATCTGGGATTGGGTATGTGTTTATATAGAGTAATATGGTGATTATTTATGGGTATAGATAGTTTAGACCCCATGAGAAGAACTATGAAACCCATGACTTCAAATTGGTAGTAGTTTTATTTTACTTGAAGATGGGAAGACATTCTCTTTTGGGAGATTGTTTTATAGTTTATTTGGACCACTAGAGTCTTAAGTAAAATTTTCTATATATACCCCAACCTAAGATAAAGGTGTTAATTGGAGTTCATGCAGGGATATGAATTCAAGATAGTTTATTCTCTAAGGAATGGTAATGTGGTGTAAAATTCCTTTATTATGAAATCCTATTCTCACTTGGTAGAGGAGGTTTTAGATAATTTTTTCTCATTACAACTAGCTTTGGTGGAGTAGAAAGAAGCATCGTATCTCCAATCAATGGTAGTCACTCCACCACTTCTCCATCCTGTGATATGAGCATAGTTGGGAAACATTGATTGTGAAGTTTTATGTGACCATATATCCTTAGAAAATACACTGGATAGATTTTCTAAAGGTGGGGAGCACATCATCTTTTTTCGAGGAAGTATAGTAGGTTTTTATGTTACATGAGGAGGTCCTGAGAGAGTTTCATACATATCCCTTAGTGATACATACTAAAGTGATGAATATATACCAAGACCTTTAGTGGAAGTTTTGTTGGGAAAGAATGAGTTGGAGTGTTTCCAAGTTTTTTTCTCAATACCTCACCAGTCAAAAAATGGTGGTAGAGAATTACGTTCTAGCAGGTTTTACTCAACCTCTTAATATCACAAAGTGGAAGTGGGATTGAACATCACTGGATCTTATTATGGGGATTCCATTAATAGTGATAGGTCACAACATTATATGGGTGATTGTTGAATGATTATCCAATTCGGATCACTTACTTTCCATCCAAGAGAAAAGTTCAGTATAGAGTTTAGAATGCTTATTTGTGTGGGTGATCATCTGGATTCATGGAGTACCCTAAATGATTGTCTCCAAGTATCATACTCAGTCCATGTTATAGTTTTAGAGGGTTTTATATGAGGCTTTTGTGGCCCATTTATGGATGGGTGTGACATTATACCCCTAGTTAGATGGCTAGATTGAATGAACCATTTCTATTTTGGAGGATATGTTGAGATCTTATTTGTTGGACTTTGAGAAAAGTTGGTTAAATCACCTAGAATTAATGTATTTCACATAAAATAATAGTTATCAATCCACTATAAGTATGTAATCCCTTTAGGATATATATGGGAGACCCTACAATTCACCCTTGTGCTGCATAGAAATTGGCGGGTCATCGCTTATGGGACTAGAGATGAAATGGGTGATGATAGAGAAAGTTCAGGTGATCTGAGAGAGAATTAAGACCACTCAAATTAAACATAAATCTTATGTGGGATAATTTTTTAGGTCGTTTTAGTTATATTATAAATTCCATGTGTTCCTAAGGGTCTCTCCATAATGAGGTTTATGGATATTTATTCAGTGTAATAAGTTATCCTTGATGTTATTTAGGTTGTTCTATATACTATATAGGTTAAGAGAAGTTTCATACTTCTTGAATTTACCCTCATAATTAGACCGATTTCATGATTTCTTCCAAGTGTTATATCTTAGAAGATACATGCACGAATTATTGCACATTATTGACTGAGGCAAGCTATACATCGAATATGGATCTACCTTTTAGAGTACCTAGTGTTATTCAAGGATCATTAGAATAGGATCCTTCATTGGTGAGTAATTATACTAGTGTGAGTTCTTTGGAAGCATGGGAACCTCCAAAAAATATTGTGGGAGTATGGGATCCAGATCCAAGCTCAGTACCCTCACCATTTTGAGTAGGTGGTGATTTTTGAGGTGAAAAGGCATGAAGGTGGGGAGACTTTGATGAATTTTATTTTCATGTTTTGTCCATTTTCATATTTCTATATATTATTCTCAGTTTTCCTATGGATTTTCTTTTGTGTTACAGGTTTCACAGGACCCTAGAATATATATATTATAAATATTAAATATATTGAACCACAAAAACACATCTTTTTGGGAATAGTGAATTTACTATTGAATGGAGTATTGAATGGGGAAACTAAGATAACCATTGGATCTAGAAAATAGGTTTTAACCTAGGAATTATATATGGTTCATTCACATTGGTCCATAGAAAAATGGAAAGTCATGGGAAGATATTGGATGAATTAAATTGACTAAATTCAATAATTAATTTAATTTTCCAATTATATTACTTAACCTAGAAGTTTCCTATTTATCCCGATGCATGATAATTCTATAGGGTTATCCACATAACCTTGATAATTGAGAGACAATATGGGGCTAGATTCTGACACACAACCAAGTAGGGATTGTGGACCGATGATCATGCAAAATAGAAATCATCATCGATATTGACACGGATATGTTCTTCATCAATGGTCAATATAATTTCAAGTTAGGGATCTTTATTAGTAGATTTATTTCCTTATTATTATGATTTCATGTATGGATTAACTATCATTATTGAAATCTTTTTTATCCAATTTCAGATGGATTTGTTGAATTATTTGTTATTTTCCTTTAGCCCTACAATAACCATTGCATTGAATTTATCTTTTTATTTTTTTCCCATGTTTTCAATAGATGGTTGGGTTCAAAAAAACCATTTATGATCTCACTCTTTTGATTTTGTCTCTATCCCCTAGTTCTTCATGTGTTCATAATTGGATTTTAGTTGGCTGATGATTCAATTATTGATCTGGTTTGAGATATGATTTAACTTCAATTAACATTGTTTTGTGTGATCGATGATGGATATGATTATTTTTGTTAATGATGAGGAACCATGGAGGATCATGGATGGAATATTTTGAGTTAAACCTTCATAAAAAATGGAAGGCGCGACAAGATTTGTTAGGGTCGATAGGAATCCCAATTTCTGGCTACCAAAGGTCACAAATTGATGACTGGAGACATTTACTTCAATATTGAGGACTTGGATGAAGATTTAGGTGATATTTATGGAAGTATTTGCAGATGGGAAAAGCTTTGGGATAAATACTTGACCTGCTGTAAAATTCATAACCATACATTGTGTGTTTTAGAAAAACACACATCATGTAGTTCACTTTTCATGGATGCTATGGTTTCAAGTCAAGTTAAATATCACACAACCATGTGGTTGGACCACATGCTCTATGAATCTAGTTAGAAAGCTAAGCCATATACATGTAGTATATTCCTAGGACCCCAGGTGGTCCTACATTTTATGTTCCTTAGACCACATTTTTTGAACATATCTTTTATAGTCTTTATGGGGAAGCAAGACACGACCAAGCCTGGACTTAGAAGTACACCCCATGTGCATCATGGTACATTCTATGTAATTTTATTATAATTTTATAACACTCATATATATTTTATCAATACTCAAAATTAAACCCACAAGTAGTCCTTCCTAAGTTGAATTTCATGTGGGGTGAAATGATTGGCTTTGTTTTACATCAAAGATAGGACATGAGGTGGCATAAGTAGATCTCTCCTTCCAGCAATATTGGTTGATGTTAATAGTCTATTGTGATCCTCATAATAACATTTAGGATGGTTACCTCCCTGAAAACATTTATGTGTTAGGTCATGGGTCCCATGGATCCTTATTAAAGATAGTTTTGGTACCCCCCCCCCCATACCCACTCGGGTATGGGTCTTTTATCTATGGATTTGGTATCCCCTCTTCTAAGCTCTAACAAGGCATGGGACATCCCCAAGGATTATTTAACCATGGAATTACCTTAACATGGTGTGGATCCCCTAATATATATCTAATGAGGTTACATTGGGCTACTAGCATCAAGACAACATTGGAACTTAGAGCTACGGACATACTCATAATCATTAACTGGTTGCAAAGTTTGATATTTCTACTCTCTTTGACTCAATTTATTTTATGATCATATATTTTTTTCGTTTTATTAGTCCCTTATTTATCTTCTTGATTGATCTAAATATTTTTTTATAGTAATTCCCTTTGGGTTTTATGGAATCCTACAAGGTATATATATACTCACCCCAGAATGGGAGTTTCCTATATGTGTCATTTCATATGCAGATGACAAGTAGTTTGACAGTAACTTTAGAAGCCTTAGTAGTGGTATCGATGACAGAGAGATTAGGTAGTGATTGGGTTTGGTGTTCTTGAGAAACACTATTACTCCTCATATACTATTAGATTGGGAATCCCTTTATTTCTGGTTGTGTATATTTTTCCCCTTCATACTTTGTATATATTTAAATTATTTCCCTCTGATTATTCTTAAAGATTGTAACATGCATTTTATCCCTCTTGGGTTGATATAGTTTTATCTACCCTGTGTAGTTTTGATATACTTGGAGGTATACATGTATACATGTTTATTAGGTTAACACCACACATATATGTGATATGCCTACTTGACACTAGTCACCAACCCTTGCCCTATTGGTGGTGGTACTAAAATGTCACACTCAACTTATATCCAATCTATATAGGGCCCCGGTGGGTTGGTTCATGACAAATTCAGACCCTAGGATAACACTTTCCAGAAAGCAAGTGACTAAAAAACCACAATCTTTAGGGAAATTGACATCTATCGCATAACCATAGTTGTTTTATGACAGAAAAATATAAAATATCTATTAGATGAAATGATTTACTAATAAATTCTTTTCAAGGAAATGTTTTTGGAGTGATAAATCTATTAGTAATGGGTTATTTTGCATTCATGAATGCATATAATTAGGGCCTTGTTGATACAGATTTGGTTTCCATACTGATTTAAGGTAACTATAGATTGCATGGGTTGGTTTGTGTTCATGATGAATCATATAGGGCCTTGTTGAGTTCGGAATTGGCCGTCACTATTGAATATAGAGGGAATAGGAAAAAATTTACTATTACAAGTGATATCTTCGATCAGAAGAACATGATTTCACTCATGAGTTGGATCTGTTCTCGATGTATGCATTGGGTGTGTGAGTTCATGGAATGTGTAGGTGAAATTATAGAAATTATGGATTTTAGAGGAAAATTTTATTTTGTTGTGAGTTGATTACTTATATTTCTTAGATTTTTTATTACATTATTCTTCTCTCTTGTTTTATAAAAAAAATATGATCTAACATGTTCTTGTTTATATAACATGTTCAGGAAGTCCTGGGGATTGCCTATTGATTCAAAATAACTACCCCTTATATATGAATCATGGTTCATGATTAGCCACTAAAATATGTGAATATTCATTTTTTATATTATAATTTTCATTTTATTAATTATTAACAAACACTGGTATTATTTCATCTTTTAAATTGATCTTCTTTTCACATCATGTTTGTAATTCTTGCTCAAATTCACTAATAATCGGTATATTTTTTCATCACCTTGTAAAACACCCTATTATCATAATTTTGATTTGATATTTTAGGATAATTTTACCATTTCTATGTATAAAATTATATCCTTCTAGAAAAATAGGATATTCAATTGGGAAGATGATCAAAATGGGCCTTGAATCCATAAAATTTTGGGTGAAGTAAACTGGAAAACAACCCACTAAAAGGACAGTATCAAACCTGATACAATACTAATGAATCTAAAATTTTATCTAGATATAGATGAAATCAAGTTAAAAATTTATTGAAACTATTTTAATATATAATTATATAATTATAAATGTGATCTACGTGTACTAATTTGAAGAATATATTTTGGGCTGGATTTCAAGGCCCAAAAAGTCAGCCCAAAATTGTTATCATAACTTCCAAATGGAATATCCAATTATGATAAAAATTTATAAAGATATTAGAGTAAATATGTACCAACATATTTTTATTATAAATATTTACCAAATTCTATCAAAATCAAGTTCTTTCATGCATCAATGAGGAGAGAGAAAAATGATGCATGAAATCTTGGGAATGATAGAAATTAATTATCCACCCATGTTCCATCACTGTTTGGCATACCCTTTAAATCTAGGTGAATTTTGAAACCTTTTCCTATAAATAAGGATAAAAAAATTACTATTTAAGGTAGTGATATTGAAGTATTTTTATGATTCTTTTTCCTTGCTTTCAAATGTAATGTTACTCTGCTGCTTTGTTGTTGCAATTTAAGTTTATCTCATATAAGTTGTTAGGATCAAATTATTTTCTTAATAAAAATTGTTATTATTCTCATATTATATTATTTTTTTTATCAATTTTACGCTATTCCATTAAGTTGTTAATTTATTCACATAGTGTAGAGATAAATCATTCACACAATGGTGGAGTGTTCATTATTACATTGTTTTTTATTCTATAATTCCACCCTTATGAGTCTACTTTCATCTTCTATTGAGAGAATATAATCAATGGGAGTATATCCATCCTATTTTTTGATCAAATTTAGTATCAAGGGGATGTATTGGATGATATTTATCACTCTTTAAATGTTTTATCACTTATTTTAATTAATAACTTTGTTCAAAGATCTTGATCCTTATTTGTCCTTATTAATTTTTAAGTCCACACACTTCAATTACTAATACAATACATTAACATGGAGTGCTCATAAAAATTATCTTTAAAGTTTATAGGTTATTAGAGTTAGTTTTTTTTTATTAAACCAATAATTGATGAAGGTGGTTTGATCTCATTGAATGAATCTCTCTTCAGTCTATGGAATTGATATCATTAAAAATGAAATTCATCTAATCCACCCCTAGTGTCACCTAAGATCAACCCATTTCCATTAATTTATTCCACTTTAGTCTTTTATTTATTTAATAATACACTAAAATCAAACCCAATTTATCCACTTCATAGAAAAATCTCCCCCTATATAATGTTTGTGTTTGTAGGTTCCATCTTAGGTCCTTGAGGATTAGACAACCCAAGATACACTACAAGCGACTGATTCAACCCTAAACTTGGGTAAATTTAGGTGATACAAAATTCTATAACCATTTTAGAGGACCAAAGTAATTCATATTATACACTCACCTTATATTATCCCTATTTTATTCTATTCTCACCCCATTTCACTTATATTTCCCCCTTTCTTTTTTTCTCTTTTCTCAGCACATGTCCGCATATACCCATGATCAATCAATCTGTCTAGTTAGGGTGGATAGTTCTAGGTTTGTGGGGTCAATCACACTTAAGGGGTTTTTTTAAATTATATATTAATCTTAATAATACTCTAGATTAAATTTTTTATTTAATTCCAATGTATTTTATTCAACAAAACCCCATCATCAATCTGACTAGGAACCAAAATGGAAACCCAAATAAGGTCGCCTCAAACTTGGGGAATATTTTCAATCAAACCATAAATGACTACCTCAATCCATATTAGACCAATTCACCCTCTTTAATTAGAGATTATAACCTAGTATATTCCCACTATGTTTTAAAACTCCATGCTCTAAAACAATTTCCAGTCTTTCATGGGGTGGATTCAGAAATGTCATACCTTCATGTCAAGGAATTCAATAACATTGTTGAAACCTTGTGCCCACAACATAAAATTGATTCATAAAATATTATGATATTTCAATTTTCAATAAATATCAATCCAATGATTTCTTAAATAATTTTAAATAAAAATCTATCCAATCATGTGACCAATTAAAAAGATAATTCTACAAAAAATACTTTACCCACCCCAAAACAATTGCACTTAAAAAGTGAATCCAATTTTTTTAAAAAAAGAGGAAGAATAATTCTATGAAACATGGTAAAGTTTAAAATATATGCTAAATATTTTTCCAAAAAATTGTTTCTAAATTCCATAATAAGTGATACTTTTCTATGAAGGTTTTCTTCCCAGAAACAAACAATTAATTGACATGATGTGCAATGAAAAATTCAAAAAACAAAGCCCTGGTGATGATTATTAATATATGTAAAATCTTATTGAATATAACTAAACAATGGTAACATCACCTTACTATGAGAAGCATCCTAAGTTCAGTGGAATTAAAAATCTTATAGAATAAAAAATTCTTAGGGAGAAACCTATTGCACCCACTAGAAATATCATGAAGATCAATCTTAGGAATGTCTAAGAAATCAAAACTATCGACCTTGTTTGCACAATTTGTGACAAACATGACCATAAGACCGATAACTACCCAACCATACCTTCAATAAAGGATTTAATTTTATTAGTTCAACCAATGGAGGTAAATTATTTGAACTTTAAAAATCTGAAACACAAAAACACTTTCAATCCATGATACAATGACCATCCAAGATTCTGTTTGAAAGACAATCAACAACCAACATAACAACAATGTCTAAACTCGTGCCCTCTATAGAGTTTTCCAAGTCATAATACATTTTAAACAAAATAATCCAATACCAAAATCCCCCATTAAAATTCTAATAACCCATTCAATAGTATATCTAATGGCCAAAGCATCCCTCAGGGGTAAAAAAAACTAGCACAAGCCCCTACCCAATATGTCCCTTTCCCAAGCCTTGATCAATTGTGCATGCAAATGGAAAAAATTAAATCAAAACTCTAATCACTTAAATATAAAATATAAACAATAAAAATTAGAAATTAACCCATGAATACTTAAGTTTTTCTTCCACAAACCTTGAGGGGAGAATCTAGCTACACATAATCATCTCTTGAATAACTCAAAGTAGTGACTAT
Organism: Viscum album; assembly: GCA_963277665.1. Lineage (NCBI taxonomy): Eukaryota > Viridiplantae > Streptophyta > Magnoliopsida > Santalales > Viscaceae > Viscum > Viscum album. The sequence goes on from OY728152.1 coordinate 1,236,306,449, forward strand.
CTTAGGAAGTATGTAATCCATTGATAAATCTAAAGAAACCATTATAAACCCATATAAAGACTCAAAAAACCAGGATAATGATGAAGAAAAACCTTTTTAAACTAAAAAAATCTAATGATCATGTGAAGTAACCCACTCCAAAACAAATAATACATTAATCAGCTCCCTTCGCTCAATGCATGGGAGAAAAATATAAATTGGACTGAATGAAAAATTAAGAGAAATATTCTCTTATGTTAAGTTGAACATAAATTAAAATCTTACCTTCCTACTCCAGGTACCTTAATTACTTATGATATTTTAAAATAAAATTTTCACATAAAAAAACAAGTCCTTTTGGCTGCTAATGTGAGTGCCACCATTCAAAGAACCATTCCACCTAAGTTTAAAGGCCTGGGTTTTCCATAAATAAATGTTAAATTATGAGAGAGAAAAGTTATCAAAACACCTTTTTATCTTGGAGTTAGTGTGAACCTAATTCCATATACAGGGTATTTTGAATTACGGATTGAGGAACTCTAACACACACATGTCACTATTCAAATTTTTTATCAAAGTATTCAGGTTCCTAAGGGGATATTAAGGGATGTTCTAGTGAAATTTTAGAACTTAATCTACCCTTATGACTTCATTTTCCTTGAAAATAATATAAACTTATGCACTAGTTAACAAAATATGATCATCCTTGGTCATCCATTCTAAGAAACAATCAACTCATTCATTTAAGTAAGGAATGAGAAAATGACCATTACCTTTGGAAACATGATCCTTGATTTGAAAATTTATAATGAAAACTCTAAAAATACATATGATGAATAAATTTATGAGGTTAATTGGATAGTTAGTTTTTATAGTTAAACAAAGGAACATCAAGGATATATCAAAGTTTGTTTAAGTCAATATGATATTGATTTCCTTTATTCACATGAGGGGAGTTTGTCTCCTTGGATTTAATCACTTTTAGATAGATGAATTGATGATTTTTTAGGATAAAAAATCAATGAAACCATTATATAAATCACAAAAATCAAGTCTATACCCATTTCTAACACTAATCTATCTAATTTTATTTCAGAAACTTATGTTCAAAAGGAATCAATTTTTTGAGAAATTTTGAAGAATAAACTAAGTTCAATTCAAAGTCAAAATATGATTTTAAAAATGTTAACCAACCATAGATTGAAATAAAGGTCCTACCTTCTTCACTTAAGTATGAATTCCTAGGGGAAAATTAAACCCTTCATGTTGTTATCTCTTCCTCTCTTAAACCCAAACAAGAGAAAATTCTTCTGGAATTATTTAGTATATATAAGAAATAAATTTTATAGACTCTCATTAATATTATTAGGATTAGAACACTAATTAAAACCCATAGGATTATTCTAGAATTTGATTCTAAACCATGTTTATAACATCGAAAAAGAATCGATCCCAATCTCATGGATGTGGTAAGGAAAGAACATCTAATGTTTTTGAAAGCTGGTATCATCTGTACTATAGCTGAGAGTGAGTGGGTAAGACTAATCCAAGTGGTAGTTAATTTTTTTGAATTTATGTGATTACCAATTAGGATGGTGATATTATCCTCATAAGGTTCGGTAGTTTATGGAGAGTGTTCATTGACTATAGTAAGTTAAACTCTTAAACTAAGAAATACCATTTTCCTTTTCCATTCATTGATCAAGTCCTTGAGTGAGTGGAAGTTTATGAGTTATAATTCTTCTTAGATGGATTATAAAGGTATACTCAAATTGATTTATCCCTAGAATATCAAGTAAATAATACCTTCACCTATCTATTTGGTAATTTTTTCTTTTAATTGCATTCCCTTTGGGTTATGTAATTCTTGTTCAACTTCACTAATACTCAGTACATTTTTTATTCACCTTGTAAAACACACTATGATCATAATTTTTATTTTATATTTCAATATCAATTTAACCTTTATATGTAGAATATTTTAACCTTCTACAATAATAGGAGATTCAATTGGGAATATGACCAAAGTGGGCCTTCAATTAAGAAAATTCTAGGAGAACTGAACCAGACATCATCCTACTAAAATGATTGTATCAGACATGATACAATCCCAATGAAGTTAAAATATGAACTAGATATATATTATTTCAAGGGGGAAATTTATTTAAAATATGTATAGATATTATTAATAGGATTTCAATGCAATACAGTCACCCCAAGTTGAATTATAAAATCTAGGCTAGATTTCATGGCCCAAAAAGTCATCCCAAAATTTTTATCATAGAATTTGAATGTCTTTTCCAATTAGGCATAAGTTTCTATAACTATTATATAAAATTTTTTCCAAATTTTTTTTCTTATATAGACTTTCCAAATTCACTCATCATAAATTTTGTTCAGGTGCATCAATGATAATATAGAAAAGGATGCTTGCAACCTTGGGGATGATGGAAATTAATTATCCACCCAACTTTCCACCACCCTTTGGACAAAAATTTCAAGTTGGAAGAATTTTAAATCATTTTTATTGATCTAAGTCTCAAAATGTTACTATTTAAGGTTGTTTTGGTGAATTATTTGGTTGATTTTATTTCAAATGTAATGTTTCTCTACCTCTTTGATATTGTAATTTAAATTTCTCTCACGTAATTTGTTCATATTACATTACATTCTTAATAAAAATTGTTATTGTTATCGTATTATATTCTTTTTTTAGAATTTTGATATTTTTTATTATGGTTTGAATTTATTCACACATTGGAAAGGGAATTGCTTCACACAATGGTGGAGGCTTCATTATTTCATTGTTTTTTTTTTCTTTCATTTTTCCCTTATGAGTATACTTTCATATTCCATTGTGAGAATAGCATTAATGGAAGGATAAATATATTGTGGGTTGATATAAGGGAGTAGAAATGGGATGGATTGGATGTTATTTATCAGTATTTAAATAATTAATCACTACCTTTAAATGAGAAATTAATTTTAAAAGTATTAATTATTCTTCATCCTTTTTGAATTTTAAGGCCACACACTTCAATTGATAATATGATCCTTTAACTTTGAGTGCTCATAAAAATAAAACTATAAGTGTGTAGGTTATTAGAATTATATTTTTTTATATTAAACAAATAAGTGATGAATTTGTATTGATATTTTTTAATGAATCTATCTTGAGACTAGGAGATTGATATCATTAAAATTGAAATTAATTCAATCCACCCCTAGAATCTCCAAGGATCAACCCATTTTACATTAATTTATTCCACTTAAGTTTTTTAATTATTTAATAATCCACTAAATTAAAATCCATGTTTTCCACTTAATATCCAAATCCCCCCCCCCCATAGAATGGTTACATGTGTTGGTTTCTCCTTAGGTATATAAGGATTCGGTAACCCAAGAAAGACTATAAGTGACTGGCACAACCTTAAACTTGGATAAATTTGGGTGAGACCAAATTTTTAAACTATTATTAGGGACTCAAGTAATTCATATTGGTAACTCACCTTATATTCTCTCACCTTTATTATATTCTTACCACATTTATCTCATTTTTCACCATTCTTTTTTTCTCTTTTCTTGGTGTATGTCCACCTATATCGGTGACCAATAAAACTATATAGTAAGGGTGGATAGTTCTAGTGTTGTAGAGTCAATAATAACTACTGTGATTTTTAATTTATATATAAATCTTTATAAGACCCCATATTAAAATTTTAGATTCAATTCCAATTGAGGTTATTCCATTAAACCCCCTCATCAACCTAGGTGGGAACCAAAATGGTAACCCAAATCAAGTGGCCACAAACTTGTGGAATGTTTCTTATAAAACCATGAATGACTACCTCACACCATACTATACCAATTTTAACTCTTTCATTAGACATATTACCCAATGATATTACTACTATGTGTTCAAACACAATGTCCTAAACCACCTTCCAACCTTTCATGGGATAGATTCAACAATTTCATACCTTCATGTAAATGAATTCAATTACATTGTTGAACCAATGTTCTCACCCAAAAAAAAGATGCAGATCTTGACTTTTTCACTAAAAAATTGAGCCAATAATTTTTTAAATAATTTGAGACTATCATCCATCCATTAATGGGACCAATTGCAAAGAGAATTCTAAAAAAAAATACCTTCCCTAGAACAAAATGAGTGTACTTAAAACGTGCATCCAAAACATTTTTGAGAAAAAATGGAGAATCGTTCTATGAAACATGGGAAAGGTTAAAATACACTCTCAATATATTATTGCACCATTATTTCTTAATTACATAATAAGGGAGAATGTTCTATGAAGGTTTTGGTATGGGAAACAAACAATTCATTAACATGATGTGTAATGGAACTTTCAAAAAAAATCCCCCAATGATGCTTAAAAATATTTGGAAAATCTTTCTAAGTAAAACCAAACATGGGGCCAAATATAATGGGATGCACAATATTATATATGAAAAAAAATATTAGGTAAAAACTTGTTGCGCTCGCTAAGAAGTTTAAGGATATCATTCATAGGAAATTCCATGAAATCCAAACTATTGAACCTATTTGCACAATTTGTCATAAAAATGACCACAAGATGAACAACATCCCAACCATCACTTATATAAAGGAAATACTTTTAGGAGTAACACCAGTAGAGGTTAATGATTTTAACTTTCAAAATCCATAGTTCCAAAATACTTTCAATCCAAGGTACAAAGACTATCTAGGATTCTGTTGGAAGTAAAATCAATAACCAACATAACAAGAATGTCTTAACCCCTACCCTCTATATAATTTTATAACTCATAATTATTTCCAAGAAAAACTAGTCCAATACCAACATCCCCTAGACCAATTTCAACAACCCATTCAATAACCTATATAACAACCAAAGTATCCTCTAGGAGTAAACCAACCTGCACAAGCCCCTATCCAGTTCTTCCCCCTCCCAGTCCTAGAAAATTTATGTAAGAAAATGGAAAAATTAACTCATAAGTCTAATCAATTAAACATGAACTATATATAATAAAAACTAAAAAGAACCCATGCCTACTCAATTTGTTCCTACCCTAACCTTGAGGGGGGAATCTATTTTCACACAATCATCACCTGAATAACTCAAAGTATTTAACATCGTAAGAAGTTTGAATTCCATTTATAAACCTAAACCAAACATCAAAAAACCATATGAAGCCTCAAAACTCATGATAATAAAGGATAAACACCTTTTGAAACTAAAAAAATCTAATAAGCATGTGAAGGAAACCACTCCAAACCAAACAATACATCAAAATTCTCCCTTCCCTCAATGCATGAGAGGAAAATCTAAATTAAAATTTAATAAAAGATTAAGGGAAATCTTCTATCAATTTAAGTTGAACATACACCTTTTGAATTCAATTCAATCCATACCTTTATAGTCTGAGTACCTTATTGACTTTTTCACATTTAAAATAAAATTTTCACATAAAAACCAAGTCATTTTGGATGCTAATGTGAGTACCACCATTTATGGAACCATTCCTCCTAAGTTGAAAGTTTCAAGTTTTCCATAAATAAATGTTGAATTAGAAGAGAAAAAACTTGTCAAATTCCTTTTTGATCTAGGATCCAATGTGAATCTCATTCCATATGTAGTTTATTTTTAGTTAGGGCTTGAGGAACTCCAACCCAAATAAGTCACCCTTTAACTTGATTATCAAAGTATTCAATAACCTAAGGGGATATTAAGGTATGTTCTTATGAAATATGAGAAATTCATATACCACACTAACTTCATTATCCTTGAAAATCATCTAAAATTAGTCACTTGGGAATAAACTCCAATAATCCTTGGTTTTCCCTTTCTTGGAACAATCAACTTGGTCATCTAAGTAAGGAATAGTAACTTGACCATAACCTTTAGAAACATGATCCATGATTTGAACATTTATAATAAAAACTCTCAAATCAGGGATGATGAAGAGATTCATGTGGTCAATTGGATAATTAGTGTTGATAGTGAACTAGAGGAAAATCAAGGATATGTCAAATAATGTTTAATCCAAGATGACACTGATTTCCTTTGCTCACATTATGGGAATTTTCATCCTTGGATTTAATATATTTCAGAAATATCCTTTGATGATTTTTAGGATCACCAACCAATGAAACCATTATATAAATCACAAAAATTGATTCCATACCCAATACTAACAATAATGTATCTAATTTGGTGGCTAAAACTTCTATTCAAAAGGAACCAATTCAGTCAATAAATTTTTAATAAAATATTGATTTTGATTCAAAGTCACAATATGCTTCTAAAAATATCAACCAACCTGATATTAAATTCAAGGTCATGCCTTCCTCACTTATGTATGCATTAATAGGGGATAATAAAACCCTTAATTTTTTCACATCAACTTATCTTGAACCCAAACAAGAGATAATTATTCTAGAATTTATGATCAGACATAATAATGCAATTGTATAGGCCCTGTCTGATGTTCCTAGGATTATCCCACTCATTATAACCCATAGGATTATTCTAAAATTTGATTCTAAACCATGTTGAAATCCTCAACAAAGGCTCAATCCTAATCTCATGTATGTCATAAGGAAATTACATATAAAGTTTTTGAAAACTAGTATCATATATCCTATTACTAATAATAAGTGGGTATTCCCAATCCATGGCCCAGATATGGGTTCAATTTCATGGACTAAGATAGTATTTTTGGCACCCAAAAATTTTAAATGACCTCACCTCTTGCATAGAAGTCCCCTTGAAGATTGATCAAAGAACATTGAATGGAGATTTGGGGAAATCTTTAAGAGTAATGGTGGAAGTTAACCTTGAGTCAAAATTTCCTCATGTCATTTCTTTAAATGTGAAGGAATGTAGGACTAAGGTTAGGATTGAATATGAGAATAGGCCCCCTTTTGTGATTACTGCAAAATCATTGGTCATACTATTATCAATTGTCGAGTGATAAAAAAACAATCACACCTCACTGAGAAGGGTTGGACTAAAGTCAAGAGGAATAGGAAGGATGATAGGAATGACTTAAAAAAGGCAGACCTATATATGAAGAAAAGGGAGAAATGGATTAGGAAGGATGATGGAAAATCTACCTCAAAATCCCCTCCCAAACTGTCATGGGTAGATATGGTTGATTTGGAGGAACTTGAGAAGGAAGAGGGGTCTATTTTTGAAGAAATAGCATCCATGGTTCGAGAAACTATCAATTATGTTATACAAACTGATTACACTGGCTTGGACATAAATGTTAGACAATGGATGAATGTGAAAATAGATGTAGCACAGAATTTTCATAGGCTCGCTGAAAGCATTGCTCACCCGTTGGAAGATAAGGCATCTGATCTTAAGATATACGGTTTATCTACTAATTCATATAGCTCAAATACTCTTAAGCTGTTGAAATATTGCTTTAATAATGCTCAGTATACCAAATAGTCTATCTCTAAGGAAATCACTTGCCAAAGTAACCTTATAATAGTTGCTGATCACTTGGTTCATAACACTTGTAGCTACAAAGGCTGCAACCCAGAAAAGACTAACACAGAGGAAATTCAGGCTCCTATAGAGAGTAGTGCATCCCACTGCATAGTCAGGTAAGGAGACACAATAAACTCATAATCATAGGAGCTATGTGGACCTACTAACAAGACTATTATATCTCCTGCTACACATATTCTGCTAGATACTAGGAGAGACAACAAATTGGTGTAGGAATTTGAAAGCAGTGCGCTGGATTTGAACAAGAACACCCTGCCTATAACTGGGAAAGTCACTCCAACCTACAACTCCAATACTTTTGATAAAGGATAGATAAAATTAAACCACAATGAGGATAATAATAAGGTTCAATAGGAAGAAGTCTTGGAAAGTATAAAAAATGATAATATCTCTCATAAATCTTCCATGAACTTACAGGAAAAAACTACGACGCCAAACAAGGACTCTACTAAAAAATTTATAAAATCTATGCGAGGAAAGAACTCTGGAGGTAAAAAAAATAAGGGGCCCAGCCCCAAGCATAGGTATAAATGAATATTTTTTACTGGAATTGTTAGGGTATTTCCAACCCTAACACCACTAAAACATTAAAAAAAACATTTTATTTACGCACAAACCTATTATTTTTGCAATATCTAAGCCTAAAATTACCTTTTTATTGTGGTTTTAATAGTCTGGATAAATATAGTTATAATTTTATAGGTTAAAATTATAACAATAGAAATTTTGACTCATTATGGTTCTTTGTGCATACCTCTATTGGTAATTCACATATTTACAATGTAGGTTCTCAATCTTTTACATGTGAAGTGAAATTGAACAATGACATATTTTTATATACTTTTGTGTGTGCATGTAGTAGATATTAGGATATAAGAACTCTTTGGAACAATATATCCTTCCTCAACAACACCATTCAAGCACCTTGGGTAATTTTTGGGGGATTTTAATGCTATTCTTGGACCTACTGAAAAACTAGGATGCTTACAATCAAATATCTCCAGTAAGGAGTTTATTTTTTGTATTGATGTTAATAACCTAGTAGAGATTAGTCTTGTTGGTGAAAAATACACTTGGTATTGAAAACATCATAACAGAGTTTTAGCAAGTAAGATGGATAGAGCCTTCACAAATTCCTAGGCCCTTGATAAATGGAATACCATATCCATTATTACATTGCCTAAGCTAAATTCTGATCATCATCCAGTTTTGATTAGCCTCAAAACTAGAGATAATAATCCTAATCTTCCTTTTAGGTTCAATAATGCATGGAAAATTGTTCTATATTGTAATGAAATTGTCAAAGATGCATGGAATTCAATTAACTCAACTAATGACTTTGCTTGCATTACGAAGCTAAAACTCCTAAAACAAAAATTAAAGCTCTGGTGTAAAAAAAGTTCAACAAACTGATAATGATATTAAATCCCTAGAACACAGCCTTAAAAAAATTCAAAATGACTCAACACATAATGATTTTACTACAGATCCAACTCAAGAAATAGATATTATCAATAAATTTAACTCTCTTCTGACCTTAAAAGACAATCTCAGGAAACAAAATCTTAAAATCAGCTAGCTTAAAGATGGGAACAGAAACACCAAATTCTTTAACACTCTTCAAATGGTAGGAAAATCTAGTAGACCTATTTATTTACTTAAATATGGGTATAATGTCATTAATAATGAGGATACTTTGTCCAATCATGACACTACCTACTTTAATAACATTTTTAATGGTCCTACTCAGAATAAGGATATCAAACCTGACATAATTCCCCTCCTTGTGGTCGATAATGATAATAACATCTTGAATAGTATTCCAATTGACCATGAAATTAAAGAGGTGGTTTTTATTTTAAAGCCTGATAGTACCCATGTCCCTAATGGATTCCCTAATGCTTTCTTTCAACATCATTGGTACATTGTTTTTAATGATGTTTTTCACCTTGTTAGATACTTTTTCACCAATGGCTTCCTACATTATGGTATTAATGCTCAGTTTATTACCCCCATTCCTAAAGTGTTCAATGCTTTAGAAATACTTCTTTTTAGGCCGATTTCCCTTATTAACACAGTGTATAAAATTATTTCCAAGCTTTTAGATATGATAATGAACCCTATTGCCAACAAAATTATATCTTGGAACCAATTTGGTTTCCTTAAGGGGAGGAATATCCAAGATTGTATATGCATTGCCTCTAAAAGTACTATCCTATTAAAAAATCAAATAGGGGAAGTTTTTCTATCAAGTGGGATATTAGGAAAGATTTTGATACCATGGATTTGAATTTCATCTTCAAGATTATTTATAGCTTTTGCTTTAATGATAATCTTGTCAACAAAATAAAAACTCTTTTTAGCTCCACTCACATTTATGTTCTAATAAATGGTTCCCAAAAGGGATACATCACTTGTACAAGGGGTGTTAGACAAGTTAACCCCCAGTCTTCCATCCTTTTTGTTATTACTGAAGACTACCTTAGCAGACTCATCACTGATTCAATTAATTAGGGTACAATAAATACCATATTTGCCTCTAGAACTTTAAATATTCCCTCTCATATTTTATATGATAATGATATAATTTTATTCCTTCAAGAAGATAGTAAAAATATTAAAAAATCAAGGAAGTCCTCCAACACTACAAGTATGTCTCAGGTCAATCCATAAATTGGAGGAAGTCTTCCATTTTATTTAGTAAACATTTTCCAACCACCAGAAAATTTGATTTGATAAATGAATTTGGGATAAAGTAAGGATTATTCCCTTTTACCTATCTTGGTGTACTAATATTCTAGGGAAATCCCAAAAACACTTACTTCATAAACATCTTTGATCAGATCAGTAACCATCTATCCTCCTAGAAAGGCAAAAATATATCAATGGGAGGTCGAATTTTTCTTTTCAAGAACACCATTGTTTCTAAAATGGTATAATATATTATGGTGTAAAAATGGACTTCTGATTTACTTAAAAAGATCAATAGAATAATAAAAAAAAATCTAGAACAGAAGCACTCTTGAAAGAAAACTTGTCATTGTTTACTGTAAAACATGTTGTACTCCCATGGACAATGGGGGATTGGTATTAAAAACCTCAAACATTTCAATGAAGCTCTTCAATATAAACTTACCTGGAATATTGTGTGCAACAATTCTAAAACTTATGATTTCCTTCATGGTAGATTTTCTAACAACCTTAGGAAAGTAAATCAAACTTATATGGACTCATCAATATGGCCTTCCATCGAACATAGTTTTTCAAAAATCTTATCTAACTCTCAATGGATAGTCAATAAGAATTATTCTCTTCTCTTTTGGTTAGATAACTGGAATGGAATACTTCTATGTAACATTATAGAACCCATCACTTTTTCCAACATTTCTAAAATCACCATCAATGATTGTGTGAACTCTTCTGATTTAGATCTACCTAATGAAATATCTTTTATTATAAACAACTACACTTTTGTTAACACTAATGGTTTCTTAGTTTGTGAACTGGAACATAATGGTGCTCTAACCTCTAAAATTTACTATAGTCATAATTCCACTATCAACAATAATAATTTTTCCTGGTTAAATAATTTCAACAAAAAATGGATTAAACCCTCCAGACTCACCCTAGTTTGGAAAATTACTCATAATAGGATTACCACGGATTGCAATCTTTAATTGTGTAGTATAAAACTTTTTTCTAAATGTTTCATATGTAACCAATATAGAGAGGATATTTATCACCTATTTTTATTATGTTGTACTACTTCTTATTTATGGAAATATATTTTTGACATTTTTTATCTTAGATGGATAGGTTTAGACTCTATCAGTTTATAGCTTCAAACATGTACTACTATAGATTCATCTACCCAAATTCATCAACTCTTCACTACTACTATAGAGGAACTTATTCATCTTATTTGGTATAAAATAAATTCAATTAAGCACAAAAAATAATACTTTTAATTTTTTGTGCAGTGCAAATAAAAATCCACACTACGATTAAAAAAGCTAAAATCATGTAAACAGGGACTTGCAACAACTCAGTCAAAGATTTATGTATCCTGAGACAGATTAGGATCAAAGGAAGATACTGACTTATTAGAGGTTTATTAGAAGTTTTCTAGAAACCTAATATTTCTGGATGGATAAAAATTAATGTTGATTGTGCTTCAAAAGGAAACCTAGGGTCTGCTGGCTATGGCTTCATATGCAGAAATTACAATGAGGAAATTCTTGGATGGTACTATGGTTCATATGGTCATGCCTCCTCCCTTGAAGCTGAGATGTATAGAATCATTAATGAAATTGATTTTATAAGACAGAAAATATGGAATAATGTTTGGATTTAAAGTGACTCAACCACCATCTTCCAAGATCTTAGACATGGAACTTTTCACCTTGCATGGACCCTCACTACTAAATGGATCATTTTCCTACAATACCTATCAGGAATCAATCATATCATCAGACACACCTATAAGGAGGAGAACAAGGTGGCGTATGGTCTCACCAATAAGGGTTTTGATAGAAATAGTATGTACATGGAAGATATTCTTGATGATCTCACCCCTCTTTACCAGATGTATTGTAATAAAACCCTCACCTTTTAAATTTTGTAAGTTTTTTATTTTATATATTTTAGTTCCTTTTTTAAAAAAAAAAGTGGTTATTAAGAAGTATATAATTATATTTATTACCAATGAGAATGGTGATATTCTCCCCACAAGGGTCGATATTGGATAAAGAGTGTTCATTGACTATATGAAGTTAAACTCTTTCACTAATAAAGACCATTTTCCCATTACCTTCATTGATCAAGTCCTTGAGTGAATGTAAGGTCATTAATTCTACTAATTCTTAGATGTATTATCAGGGTGTAAAAAAATGAGGTCTCCTTATAAGATCAAGTAAAAAACAACCTTCACCTATGTATTTGGTACTTTTTCCTTCAATCACATTCCCATAGTGTTATGTAATTCCCTCGGTAACTTTCAGTGGTGCATGATGGGAATCTTCTTTTAAATTGTGGGGGATTATTTATAGGTCTTTATGGATGACTTATCTATCTTTGGGTATAAATTTGAGGGGTTCCTTAAAAATTTTGAAAGGATTTTATCTATATGTGAGGATAAGAATCTCATCCTAAACTGGGAAAATGTTATTTCATGGTAAAGGAAGGAATTTTTCTAGACCATCCAGTCTCTAATGGAGGGATTGAAGTTGATAAATCCAATGTAGATATCATTCTCCACTTTCCATTTCTAAATACTATAAAATAAGTGGGGTCCTTCTTATTACATGCTATTTTCTATATAAGGTTCATTGGGAACATCATATCAATTTCCCAACCCCTTTTTGATCTAATTTGGAAAGATGTGTAGGTTACGAGTGTAGCAGAAGCATGGGAGGGACGGTGCCCAACTTTGATTTTTACTATATTCAATGAAAAATCCAGGATCTATGAGATGATGAACACTTTGATCCATGGAATTTAATCAAATAAATATGACAAATGAATATAAACATGAAACAAATATATAGGATCAACATATTTTTTGTATAATTAATTTAATTAAATACAGATTGCTTCCAAGGTGATTATTTCTCCGTGTATGTGTTCGACCACAGATCTATAGGTGTATCATAATTGTGTTATAGAGATCAAGGGTAGATCTCCTATAGTAGTGATCCACACATGTTCAATGTATCTTCAGACATTGTCGAAGGAGTCTCTAGGTGCTAGCACAGAATATCCTTGCACTTGTGATGTCTGCATTCGATCGCCTTGAGAACCTCTTCCAAAGAATTCTCCTTGATCTGGTGGAGGAGGATATCTCTTTTTCTTAAGAGTGTTCTTATAGAGGGAAGAACTCTCTAGGATCTAGAGGTTTTCTCCAAATTTTTTCCACAACATAATAGATGTCTCTTATCTTTCCCTTGGCTAATGAGAGAATAATATAACAGGGCATTTATTTCACTAGGGTAATAATAAATAATCTGCACAAGTGACTTTAATTATTTCATTAATCCTAGAGAAACCCCTCGTATTAAATAATAACAACAACATTATTATTTCTTGACATGCGCTTAACTTTCAAATTATAATTAAATATTATTTAATAAATTAATATTCAATATTATTATTTCTCATTGCATCATTAATCTCGGCCTCCCAATCCTCCTTAGTATTTATTAATTATTCCACCCACAATATACTCCCTCAAATAACTAGTGACCGAATATATGTGATTAGGATTATATTAATAATTATTAAACAACAAATGGGATGAATATTTATTCAAATTGTTAAATAATAAATTATTTAATTGAGATTCTAAATACACTTAGTGTGTGACCCACTAGGCCTCCTTCTCAGTGGCATTAGGTGGAGCCACCTAAAGTCCAAGGTTAGCATCTAGAAACACACCAACACACTCATAGAGAAAGAAGTTGATGCTAAAACAACATATAACCACATATGAACGTTTAACGTGTAATATAATCCCTTTATCACAACATCTCTAATCAAGAAAGTTTCATTTCAGTGACATCAACCTATATGCTCGATATCTCTTTCTTTGACTTTACATAAATAGAACTTTCCTATATAACACCATGGACATGGATTTATTTAGGCTATATCATTTCCATCAAAGGGCCTAAGATATTAACTTATGTTAGTGAATATAAGGGATAAATCTTTTCTCTCATTATTCATTAATGCAATATTACTAATGATGCACCCAACAAATCCTACCTCACTATGAACATCTGTCATCACAGTTTTCATTAATACATCTAATTGTAAGAGTCATGATATACATTAATAATAATCTTAAATTTTAAGGACCAATACACATGTTAACAAATAGGAACATCCAATAACACTTATAAATGTGGATTTACCACTGTCAGGTTTCATTCACATAATATCCTACTGGATATCACCAAGGTCATACACCATGAGAAGGTTCCTAAAAGTCCTATGAGTCTCCACCCATTATAGACCGTATCATTTTTGTCCCTAAAATGATATCATCAGGCCATAGAACATATATCTAAGAATAGTTTCATAGCACTTCCAGGTTCTCCTTATAGTAGGGAACTATTATGATCTTTTAGTGCAATAGCTACTCTTGGTACATTATCACATGAAATTTTATGAAGAATAATAATCATGATGTGATAAGGAGTTTATTTATATTCAAAAACCATGAATATAAGTTATCATAAATTAAAAAAGAAGTTGGTTATATGGAACCAACTCCAATAGACTCCCACTTTCACTAGATCCAACTATTAATGACCTTTAGTCCACTATCTCTCACATGATACTAATTCTTCCACTGGGATAGGACTTTAGTCAAGGGGTCTACCATGTTATCTTCTGTGGATACTCTGCTCACTATAACTTCACCCCTATGATGAAAATCCCTCAAGAGGTGATACTTTTGGAGTATGTGATTCATTTGTTGATATGACATTGTCTTTTTTTCAAGAGCAAACACTGCAATATTATCACAACATAATGAGATAGGGTCTTTACTATTAGGCCCCACATCAAGATGCTAGACAAAGTTCTAAATCCAAATAGATTCCTTGGCTATATCAAAATCCAATATATACTCAGAATTCACTTTAGAATCAGCAATAACTTGCTATTTTGAAATCTTCTATCTCACAACTCCTCCATTGAGATAGAAAACATATCCTAATTGTGACTTTAGATCATTATGATCTATTTGAAAACCAGCATCAGCATACCCTCTGATGACAAGATCCTCATGTCCTCCATACACTAAGAACATATCCTTAGTTCTTCTTAGATACTTAAGGATAGTCTTAATATAAGTCCAATGTTGTTCTCTTGGATCTTCTTGATATCTACCTACCATGATCAGTGCATAGGCAACATCAATTCTAGTACATAACATATAATACATGATTGATCCTATAGCTGAAGCATATGGGATCTTACTCATTCTATCTTTCTCCTATTGTGTCTGGGGACACATTTTCTTAGAAAGATACAAACCATGTGACACTAGAACCAATCCCCTCTTGGATTTTTCCATACTAAATATCTTTAGTATCTGGTCAACATATGTATTTTGGATTATTCTAAGCAGCCACTTGGATCTATAATGAATGATCTTGATCCCTATAATGTAGGTTGTTTCACCTAAGTCCTTCATAGAGAATCATTTTTTCAACTAGTCCTTAACTAACTATAAGACTGGAATTTCATTTCTAATAAGTAATATTTCACAAACATATACTACTAGGATAATTATTGCATTCCCACTAAATTTTTTGGAAACACATGGATCGCGTTCATTTTTAATGAAACCAAATTCTCTTATAGCTTCATCGAATTGAATGTTTCATGACCCGAATGCTTACTTCAATCCATAAATGGATCTCTACAACTTTAAAACCATTTCAGCGTCACCTGGTGTCACAAACCCTTCTAGTTGTGTTATATAGACATCTTCTTGAAGTTTCCTGTTAAGGAATGCAGTTTTGACATCCATATGCCAAATCTCATATTCATGGTAAGCTATTATGGAAAATATGATTCTGATGGATTTAAAAATTTAAACTGGGGAAAAGTTTTCATCGTAGTAAATTCCTCAATTCTATTTAAACCCTTTATCCACCAGCCTTACTTTATAGGTACTTACTTTACCTTCCGTGTCTAATTTCCTCTTGAATAACCATTTACACCCAATAGGCTTTACATCAACTGGCGCATCAATCAAAATCCAAACATGGTTCTAATACATGGAATCTATCTCAGAATTCATATATTCTATAAATCTTATAGCTTCTGAGATCTCTACTACCTCCTTTTAGGAGAGAGGTTCATCATTTTCTAATAATAATGAGTCACCATCATCAGTGACAAGAAAACCATATCTCTATGGTTCCCTTACCTCTCTTAAGATCCTATACAGTACTTGTGTTTCAGGAACTATTTCTTCTATAGGGACCAGTGGAACTTGTTCCTATACCAACTCCTATGTATCTTGAACATCGAATTCATCGAAGTCAATCATGATCCCACTATCCTTTTTGAGGATGTGCTCCCTCTCAAGAAATACAACTTATCTAGAAATAGTCACTTTCTTGTCTGAGGGGTTGTATAGGTAGTATCCCTTTGTTTCCTTAGGATAGCCTATAAAGATACACTTCATGCCCTGGGTTCTAGTTTATTTATTTATAAAGACTTAACAAATGCCTCACAACCCTATACATGTGTATGCGATAAAATGGGTGTCTTTCCACTCCATAGCTCAAAGGGAATTCTGTTTTCTACTTCATTTGGTACTTAGTTTAATGTTTATGCCGCAATTTGTAATGCATATCCCCAAAAGGATAATGTAAGATCTTTATAAATCATCATTAACCTTACCATGTCCAACAAGGTATGGTTCCACCTTTAACTAACACCATTCCACTTTGGTGTATAAGGTGGAGTGAGTTGAGATAGTATCCCAACTCCCATAGAAAGTTGATGAACTCTTGGTTAAGATATTCACCACCTCAATCTGATCGAAGCATATTTATCTTCTTACCAGATTGATTCTCTACTTCATTCTTTAATTCCTTGAATTTCTCAAAGGACTTGGACTTATACCTCATCAAGTAAATATATCCATATCTACTCAAATCATCAGTAAAAGTTATGAAGTTAGAATATCCACCTCTTGATTCTATTTTAAATGGTTCACACACATTAGTGTGTACCAATCCTAGAATCTTTGTGGCCCTTTCACCCTATCCAACTAATAGTGGTTTTCTTATTTTCCCCTGTAAACAAGCATGACATATATCAAGTGGTTTTAGCTTAGAAGAGTCTAAATAACCATCTTGATATATATTTTTCAAATTATTCTCATTTACATGACCAATATGGTGATGCCACAACTGGGTGTTATATGAGTCATGTGAAAATGATTCGTTATCGATTTTAAATAGTTGGTTTTTATAATTTAATACATATAGACCATTATTTAAATGTACCACACTATAACATATTTTTTCCTTATAAAAGAAACAACTTTTATTTCCAAACTTGAAAATAAACCCATATGTATCTAAACTTGATATAGAAATTGTGTTCTTGGTAATAGTTGGTATATAATAACAGTCATGTAAAACCAAAATCATCATGGTCGGCAATGAAAGGTTGTAATCACCAATGGAAAGAGCAGTTAGCCTCACATCATTGGTAGATCATAGATCCACCTCTCCTTTGGAAATTTTTTGAAATCTACTTGGTTCTTGCATTTGAATACAGATGTGAGCACCACAAGTAGTATCTAATACCTAATGTGTAGAAATTGAAATATTTCACTCAATAACAAATGAACCTTTGACTTACCCTTTCCTCTGGGTGTAGTTCCTCTTTTAGTGGAATGACTTGCCACATGAAAAACATACTGCCTCTCTTTCCTTGCCCTACCTTTGGATCTTCTTCTTCTTCTTCTTGATCAGACGGTGGTCGGGGGATTTAAATTGTTTGTATTTCTTAGGCCCCTTTTCCTTGTCCTTCTTCTTCCTATTCACCATAAATATTGTGGGTTTTTCATGTCCCATGTCCTTATCAAATTGGTGAATTAAGGTCAAAATTTAGGATAGACTCTTCTCATTTTTGCTCATATTATAATTCACAATAAAACTAGAGAAGGTATTAGGAACTGATGAAGGTATGAGATCTATATGAAACTCATTTGGGAATTTAATCCCTAAGATGTCCATATTATCAATGTAGCTAATAATCTAAACTACATGAGGCTCAGATGGCATAGACTCTCTAGTCTTAGTTATGAACAAAGCATTGGTGATCTTATACCTCTCTTGTCTCAACTTCTCTTGATAGAGATCCCAAAGTTGATACATCATGCTATAAGAATACATTTCTTCATGTTGCATAAATATCTCATTGGACATGGATGATAGCATGAAGCACTAAAAATCTATAGCATCATTCAGATGTTTCTCATACAGAGAGAACTCTTCATTACTCACCTCATTTTCAGGCACAACTGGTAAAGGTTCTCCCAGCACATATAGTTTCTTTTCATGGAGAAGGATGACCTTTAGGCACTTTTTCCACTCCTAGAAATTAATTTCGGTGAGAAGGTTTTCCTTCTTGATTATGAATTTCAATGATATGTTTGATGTAATTTCTTATGTTGTTTCTATAAATAAGATGATCAGAATTTTAGTGCTTTATCTGATAAAATTTAGACAAATAAATAAATATTATATTTATTAGTCTCCCACTATTTTATTGAAACCCAATATCCCTCACCATTAGCTTCAAAATATAATTTTTCTTGGACATTCAAGTGGAAAGGATCCATACTTCCCTTTTCATTACCCCAAATTTGGCTGGTCAAGCAACTTGAAAGGTTTTAGGTAGGCATTCCAAATGCCAACTACATTTACTCACAGTTCTGTGATCTATTGAGTGGACTCACCAATCCTAAAATTCCATAATTGTATTTACTCAACCATTGCCTCTCAGTTACACCATGTCCAACTTTGGTAGTCAACCCTTGCGGTCAACCAAGTTAAGTCAACCTAAAACCTCAAATTATAATTCCCTAATAATTTAAAACACCCCAACTTTGGCTCATCAAGCACTTTGAACTATGGTTCGATTCTAACCAAAGTAATGGAAGGCTATGCTTACTTAATATTTTATTGAGATATTTTATCATTTATGAATAAATTTCCAATTATTATCTTTTCACATTATTGTTAATATTAAGTAGGATGTGATTAAGTGATTAACCATGTCTTAGATAATATTTACACATAAGCCAGTTTATTTTAGTTCCATATTTCATGCATATTAATTCATTAATTATGTTATCACAAAAAAATATCCATAATGAATAACCATTCAAATAATATAAATAAAATAAAGGGTATGATCATGAGCATGTTCTAATGGTTAGTTTATATAGCGGTTGATAAACTAATCGCTGACCTAGGGGATAAACACCTTGAACCATTTAAGGTTTGTGTTTACAGTTTTCAACCTATCCACCTTTGTATCTACTAGGATTGGTTTTAGCTCGGCTTCTAACTTTAATCGCATCAACTAGATTAGGAGCTCTATCCATTATATATGCTTTTACTCACATGCAGGTGAGGGGTAAGATGGGGGTTTACATAAAATAAACCACAAGCATGTAGGACCTACATATTAATGAGGATATAAGGAACATAGACTAGAAATTTAATTTAATAATAAATTAAAAGGAAACCAATCACATAAAAAGGTTTAGTCTAGCTCATGATCATCCACATGCATGCAACGAATTACACATTTAATAAAACTATAATTCAATTATTTAATCATTCTTATTTAAGATAAATCGTTCTCAAATCGATTAATTATTATCTTTAATTAATCAATCCTTTTATCTTAATCCTTTTCTGAATTTCCTTGATATTCTCATCCATTATAATTTTAAACAAATAAAAATACATTTAAAATTAACCTTGTACATAAATGTACCTTCGAGGTAACATGGAGAATACTCGTACAAATATAATCAACATGTATTATACTTGTATACAACATATAGCATGCATGACTTGTCATGTACTTTCATGACATGTACTTCACATATGATTACATGAATTACATGAATTTTCGGTAACGTACAAATCTTTAATGCATGTAGAATAATAACTGTAATATGGCTTATACATGATATGTAGGTATGAACATTATGCAGATATTAAAGTTTTAATTCTGCATAATTTGGTAAAATTACATGGGGTGTATATTTAATCAATATGGTGTGTACTACCTTCACCATCTATCCAAAGTAAACACCTAGGGATGTGACGTGTGAGGCATACTTCAGAATTCTTGGAGTACACGGCATGTCCAATGGGCCACACACCGTGTTGACTCCATGTTACATGGTCACTGATCGGCTAAGTTGTGTATGGGATACACGAATTGGATCTGACCTAAAAGAGACTACACGCCATGTCTAGTGGGCCACAGGGTGTGTAGTCTGGCTGACCGTGCTCCGGTATGTCCTGGTCAATATGCAGTGTAAGAATTAACTACACCACATGTCTTTAATGCACACGTTTTGAGTAATTTTTGAACTACTCCTGAT
Source organism: Viscum album (assembly GCA_963277665.1). Taxonomy (NCBI): domain Eukaryota; kingdom Viridiplantae; phylum Streptophyta; class Magnoliopsida; order Santalales; family Viscaceae; genus Viscum; species Viscum album. Next base: position 1,236,327,113 of record OY728152.1, read on the forward strand.
TTATTAAACACAATGACATAACATGTAATTTCGATTACACGCCATGAAATATTTTTTTACCTGTACAGAATCCTTGACACCTTCAGATGAGATCATCAATATAATTTTAATCATAAAATTAATCATTTATGTTAGATCTGTGAGAAATGATAGAGGAAGAAACAGATCTCGTCATTCAGATTAAAAGGAAAGATTGAACTTGAATTGAAAAACTAAATTATAAATGTATAAATCACTAATGATTATTAAATAATTATAAAAAATAACATGTCCACTCTAATACCACTTGTAGGTTCTGAGTACAGCGGAAGCACGTGAGGGATGGTTCCCAACTATGATTTTTTCCATATTCAATGAACAATCTGGGATATATGCAATGATGAACACCATGATAAATATAATTGAATAAAAGAAATAATACAAAGTAATAGAAACCTAGGATAAATATATAGTATCAACATATTTTTTTATAATTACTTTAATTAAATAAGAATTTCCTCCAAGGTGATACTTTCTTCATTGATGCGTTTAGCCACAGATTTGCAGGTGTACTAGCATTGCGTTCTAGATATCAAGGGTAGATATCCTCTAGTGGTGATCAACACATGTTTCACATATCTCTGGATGTCGCCAAAGGAGTTTCTGGGTGCTAGCATGGAAGATCCTTGTGCTTGCAATGCCTTCCTTCGATCGCCTTGAGGACTGTTTCCAAAGCATTCTCCTTGATCCGGTGGAGGAGGATCTCTCTCATTCTTAAGAGTTTTCTTGGAGAGGGAATAAATCTCTAGGATTGAGAGTTCTTCTAAAAATTTTGTGCACAACACAATGGGTGTTGCTTATTTTTCCCTTGAATAATGATATAATAATATAATCGGGCATTTATTTCACTAGGGTAATAATAAATAATCTTCACAAGTGCCTTTAATTATTTCATTAATCCTAAAGAAACCCCCATGTTAAATAAAAAAACAAAATTATTATTTCCTAACATGCTCTTAAATTTCATGTTATAATTAAATATTATTTAATCAAATAATATTCAAAATTATTATTTCTCACTGGACCATTAATCTCGGCCCTCCAATCCTCCTAAATATTTATTAATTATTCCTCCCACAATATATTCTCTTGAATAACTAATGATGAAATAAATGTGATCTGGCATACATGAATAATTATTAAACCACAACTCGGATTAATATTTATTAAACTTGTTAAATAATAAATTATTTAACTGAGATTTTGGATTCAAATAGTGTGTGACCCTCTAGGACTCTTTTTTAGTGGCATTAGGCAGAGCAACATAAAGTCCAAGGTTATCATCTAGCAACACTCTAAGTAAACCATAGAGAAATAAGTTAATTCCATAATTACGTGTCACCTCATAAGAATTTTTACCTTGTAATATTATCCCTTTATCAAAATATCTCTAATTGAGCAGGTTTCATGCTAGTGTCATCAACCTATATTCCCGATATCACTTTCTTTGACTTTTTGGAAATATAACTTACCTATAGAACACTCTGACCATGGATTTATTTAGGATGTATCATTTCTATCAAGGGTATTGAGATATTAACTTTTTTTAGTGAATAGAATAGATAAATCCTTTCTCTCATTATTCATTAATGTAATATTACTCGTGATGCACCCAACGTATCCTACCTCATCGCGAACATTTTTCATCACAGTTTTCATTAATATAGATAAGTGTTCATATCACAATATCTATTAATAATAATCTTAAATTTTAAATACCAATACACACATCCACATATAGGAACATCCAATGACCCTTATAAATGTGTATTTCCTACTGTCGGGTCTCATTCTCATAATATCCTACTGGATATCACCAAGGGTGTACACTAAGAGAAGGTGTCTCAATGTCCTATGAGTATCTTCCCCTAATAGACTATATCATTTTTGTCCCTCAAATGATATCATCTGGCCATAGAACATATATCTAATAATAGTGCCATAGCACTTCCAGATTCTCATCATAATGGGGAACTATTATGACCTTTTAGTATGGCAGCTACTCTTGGGACATTATCACATGAAATGTTATGTAGAAGAACAATCATGATGTGATAAAGAGTTTATTTATATTAAAAAAACATGAATATAAGTTATTATAATGTACAAAAAAATTTATTCTAGGGCACCAACTCCAAAAAGACGCTCCATATTTTTGGATAGAGAGGTGTGAGGAATCATTCTCTACACTCAAGGCATATCTAAAATCTCTGCCCATCATGGAAGATCCAAATCGGAATATTCCATTTGAATTAATTTATTATGTGAGTGAATTTTTTTAGGGTATATCATAGGAAAAATATCTGATAAAACTCTATTATTCATTTCTTATTAAAAAAATCATTGAATGATGTAAAAATAAACTACACCACCACTAAGAATGAGTTGTTTCTTGTTTTCTATATTGGATTTAGGTTTCTCAACTCTATTTTCTAGAGAATTTAATTTACATAATGTGTTGCATTCAGCACTTGGGGATCATGACTCTATAGGTTTCTTTCCTAGAGTTGGTCTTTTCATCTCTATTATGGTTCAAAAAATAAAAAAACCCAAAACCAAAACAATAAAAATAAAAGAGAAAAAATTGTATGCTCATATTATGTTTAAATGTGATTCCCAACTAGTTCTTCTATTAATTTTTCCCCTTGAATAAAAATTAACCCATGTGTATTTTGTGATGCACAACACATCATCATGCTTAATTGAAATTGGATTAAATGTGGCAAAGAATTTGAACAAAGGAACATTATTGGGATTGGGATATGCTTCTAAACCTGTATTGTGTTAAATAATTTTTATATTTTCTATGATTGTTTGGGATGATTTTTTTTGTGATCATTTTATGTTAAAATGTTTTTGTAAAAAGGAATTCAATTCTCATATTTTTGAGATACTTTTTTCTCGGGACTAGATAAATTCATGTTGTGGGTGTGATTATCCATCAAAAGAGGTTAATATTCATTATATATATCATAATTTTCATATTATTAATTATTCAAAAACACTAGTAATAGTTCATTTTTTAAATTTATCTTATTTTCACATCATGTTTGTAATTCCTACTCAAACGCACTAATACTCGGTACATTTTTTCATCAACTTGTAAAAAACCCTATATATGATCATAATTTTGACTTAATATTTCAGGATCAAGTTAACCTTTATGTGTATAAAATTTCATCATTCTGAAAAGATAGTATATTCAAATAGGAATATGGTCAAAGTGGGCCCTGAATATATAAAATTCTATGAGAAGTGAAATGGACAACAGCCTGCTAAAATTATTGTGGCAGACATGATACAATCCCAATAAAGCTAAAATTTGAATCGGAGATATAAGAGATAAAGAAGAACATTTATTTAAACAGTGTAAAGAGCTAATTTAGACTCTTTCAATGTGATCCAAGTGACCCAATTTTAATTATAAATTCTGGTCTTGATTTTGAGACCCAAAAATTCATCCCACAATTTTTATCATAAATTTTGAATGGATTGTCCAATTGGGAAAAAATTTCTATATTTATTATAGGAAATATTTACCAACATATTTGTCTTATATGGAATTAACAAATTCTCTCATCATCAGGGTTATTTTGACACATTAATGAGGATAGAGAGAAAGTATTTGTGGTACCTCGGGAATGAAAGAAATTAATTATCCACCCACTTTCCACCACCCTTTAGCCTACCCTTTCAAGTTATATGAATTTAAAACCATTATGCTCGACTAAAGGAACCAAAAATTACTATTTAAGGTAGTGGTGGTGAATTATTTGGAGTATTCTTTTTCTTTTCTTTCAAATGTAATGTTACTCTACCACTTTGTTGTTTTAATTTCAATCTGTCTCATGTAAGTTGTTCGGATCACATTATTTTATTAATAAAAATTTCTCTACTTCTCATATTATATTATTTTTGTTAGAAAATTGATATTATTTAATTAATGTGTGAATTTATTCACATGATTAAGAGATAAATCCTTTACACAATGGTGGAGTTTTTTTCATTTCATTGTATTTTTATTCTTTAATTCCACCCTTATAAGTATACTTATATCTTTCTTTGAGATCATAGAATCAATTTGAGGATAAATTTCTTGTATATTGATTCAAGGGAGTGTAAAGGGGTTGTATTGGATGTTATTTCTCACTCTTTAAATTTTTAATCACTTATTTTAATTGAGAACTTTGTTTGATGATATTAATATTTCTTTGTCCTTGTTAAATTTTAAGGCCACACACTTCAAGTGATAATAAGATCCTTTAACTTAGTGTGCATATAAAAATTATCCTCCAAGTGTATAGGTTATTAGAATTATGTTTTATTGGTATTAAACTAAGAAATTATAAAGGTGGTTTGATCTCGTTGAATGAATCTCTCTCAAGTCTAAAAAAATTTTATCGTTAAAAATGAAATTCATCTAATCCACCCCTAGCATCAAGTCGGATAAACTATTTTCCATTAATTGATTCCACTTTATTATTTTAATTCTTTATAATCCAATCAAATAAAACCCTGATTTTCCACTTCATAACCAAATATTCCCCCATATAATGGTTGTGTCTGTAGGTTTCTTCTTAGGTCTCTAATGATTTCAAAACCCGAGATACACTACAAGGGACCGATTCAACCCAAAACATGGGTAAATTTGGGTGATAAAAATTCCTATGTATTTATAATTCTTATGATACAGGAAAGGGGAGTACCTTCTACATTCTAGTAGTATTGTATTTCTATTATGGACTAGGATGGATCCAGGAACTTCGTGGTATTTGTCATGTGGAGTTTGGGAGTGTTTCATGTGAGAACCTTTTTATTATTTTGGGTATTTTAGTTTTAAAATCCATTATTACTATTCTCTAATGGAATCTAATTATTAGGTATTGTAATTTAATATTTTTTTATTAATGTATCATATTTATGTTTTGACTTAGAGATGTTCGTTATAGGTTAATGTGTATATATAAATAAGGGTAAATCATTCCCCATAACATTACAAAACCCTAGGAGTTTATTGAAAATATTTTATGCTCAAGTAATGTTAGCTATGTTTAGTGGAATCTTGACTCTTCCCATGCTAATGGTTCGGGTTGGGTTGTTATAAATGGTATCATTTTGGTAAGGTCCATCATTTGGGATGGTAGACATGGAGATAGTATGTGTTGGTTCTTTAAATTTATAGCATAAAAATGTGTAAATAACCTATTTATGTTGAACTTCAAGTTACCAAGGTGGTTAGGTATAAAAACTATTGATAATAACTTCTAGTTTTGTCATAATCTCATCATTATGGGTTTATATGATGAGAGGTATGTATCATACATTAGCAAAGAGACTTCACTCTAGGATGGTGTTATAAATGTGATATTTGTTTGGTTAATCTTTGGTGAATTGTTATATGATAACCCTACTTTCCAAAATTAGGGATTATACTTATGAATGAACTGATAGTTTCTAAGAAAATGCTTTCTAAAATTGGTAAAATATGGTTTGGATCTGTGTTGTTTATTTATTATTACTAGTATTTATTTGATAATTATTGACAGCATGGATTATTTCTATGTTTTATTTATGTTATATGGATTAAAGGAACATTAAATTAGAGTAAAATTTAAATTTAATCTTGTAATGTCTCTAATGAGAATTTATTGATTAAATTTTAAATATAATCCATTCTATTTTAAGATAATGTTAATATCTTTATAATTAGTACTCAAAACATAATTCTATGTTTTCTATATTTCTTACTTGAAGATTGTTTCCATGTTAATACTAAATAGAACCTTTACACATGTTTTAGTGCTCTTGTTTAACCTAAAATTTTAATATTTTCAAGACATGCTATGTTTTTATTTAAATTAAATGATTTGATATTTTTAGTGCATATCACCTATGATTAGACAAATAGTATGCAATAACTTTGACTTATTATTTCCCAAGTTAACTTCATAATATGTTACAAAGAATATTTTTGTTATTTTATATTATTTATATAGTTAGTAAATCATGTTTAAGATAAGATTAGAATAGCATGTAAAATTGAGAATATGTTAAAAAGGAATAGAATGTTGTAATTTTTAATTATCATTATGATTATTATTATTTTTAATTTATTAGACATGAAAGCATGTTGAAATTTTTAATATATCAATTTTTTTTTAATTTGTGCATTAATTGAGCATGATTATTTAGTTATAGGATGTTCTCACTAAACTTGAAATATAATGGCATGAAATATGATATTAGAATATGTACAACATAGACTTGTTTTCTTCTTGGTTGGAAATAATTTAATATGGTTAAGATTTTGACCCATGAAGTAACTATCCTTTGTCTTAAACTATTTTTTCGATCATTAGTTGATAATAAATTTAGTAAACTTTTCATTTATATAAAATTATCAGTTCATATTTCTCAAGTGTTTCTTCTTGTTAGTTTAATGATTTGGTTATTGGTGTGTTTTTTTCTGGTTTGATGAGTCATGTTCTAATGCTATAGAGGTTTTCAAATTATATAATTTCATTGGAAGGTTTTGTATTAAAAATATTTTTGGGATTTAAAATGGATTTTAAAAGAGGCTTTTCTATGATGTTTTATAAAAAAATTTAGTTATTTGGATTCAATAAAAGGTTGAATAACTATTCTTAAAATAGTCCTTAAGAGAAAATAATTATAGAAATTAAACCTTTTATTGTTTTTAAATCTATAATTATCTATCTTTTAATAGGTTCTATTTTAAAAAGGGTTATATTTATGGATTCCAGATCATTTTTAAATTGATTTAATAAAAGTTATTTTTTGGATTGGTGTATTGGTATTTGGATTTTAGAATAGTTTCTTTAAATAGGTCTTTGTAAAAATAAATGTTTAAGGAAATCATTTTCATTGTTTTGGGAACTTGAGGATTTTTCATATAGATTTTGGGACTGTTATAACATGGTGAATGTCCAAATGGGAACCTTATGGCCACTTTCTTGAATGAGTAGTATGGAGGTATGGTGCCAATAAAAGAGTTTTTTGGATACTCCCTTGGTATATTTGTTGTGTTGGATATGTTTTTTGTTTTAATTGTCCCTATTGTGCTTGTTATGCTAGTTTTATTTTCATGTTATTGTACTTGTTGTGCTTCTTATCTTGATTGTGATTGTGTATTTATTTTGATTGTTATGTTGGTTATGCAGGTTGTTCAGTGATAGGTTTAATATATAGAAAGAGAGTAAGGATTTATGGTAGATAATGGATTATGGGATGATCATCAAGACATCTCATGGGTAGAAGGATATTTTGGGATCTAGATTGGTCACCATGCTCAATTAACATTGACACGATCTAGATTTGGGGAATTCATTATGTTATAAGTGTATTTTTTGTAATATTGGTAATTTTATATTTCCTATAAATCAATTTCATATTGATTTTTATGATTGGTGATTCGCTCTAGAATCTTTCAATGGAATTATTCATTATTTTCAATAGGGATAGTAAGTGATTCTGGAAGGAGAATAGTCTTAATGGGTAGAGTTTGGAACTATATCCTACCAGTCACCAGTTGAACTATGTGAATTTTAAGTTTGGTTGGGGAAATTGGGAACCAACCTAGGTCAAATTTCTCAGTTAGGTGTGGTTTTTCTAGAATAGCTTTAGGACAGGTAACCTCCTTTGAATTTTTCTCATGTATAGGTCAGTACATGGTCATTTTCCCAGATTTATTAATGAGTGAGTTATTTTCTTAGATACCTTGAGTACTCTAACCCCTTTATTCTTAGTGGGTTGTTTCATGTTCTCAGTTCCTATTCCTTGTTCATTTCTTCTCTTATCTAGTCTCGCCAAGGAATGCTTTAACTAGGTCTCATAGTCCATAACTAATTGGGTAGTGGTTGTATTATCTCACAATTCTCTGGGTGTTGGGTTAGTAAAATTTTGGATCATGAATGGTTCATGTGATAAATCCCTGATATATTCTTGGGTCTTATGGATCAACATGATTTCATGGTTTTCAATCAGGTGGCTCTCATTATTAACTTGGTTGAACAAGTTCAAGGAATTACAGTGGTTGGATTTTCATTATTTTACAATTAAGTTAAAATTTAATTATGGGGAGTAGGATAGGGGTATATGAATATAATTCTCTATTTTATATCAGGATTCAATTATATTTCCTCCTTATATCAAGGAAATATCATGTGGATTGTACATTTAAATATAAGGAAGGTACATAAAGTAACGAACATTGAACACTGACCAGTGGGAATTCTATGACGATTAATTATCCCTTTCCAAATTGTGGAGTGAATTATCTAGGGCTTTGGAAGTGGATTATCTGAAATTATTTAGAATAGTGATTTCATAAAGGTATGCATTAATCAACTCATTAAGTAAACACTTTTCATTTATGTTCGGGGGATAGTGTTTGGGAAAATCAAGTATTGGGGTATGTTCGGGAAGTGTTGCCCTTACATCATGTACTAACCATCCTCGTATTTGACCAAGACCTAGTTACCTTTATGGGTTATCTATAAATACATTTACCTTTGATATTTGGGTTATCTTTGAGTAAAATATACTACCTTATATCAAATGTAAAATTGATGAAATATTTAGTCTAAGATGAAGTGTAGATGAACTTTGGTAGTGCAAGGAAGGATTAACTACCTATCATGGAGCTATCATAGGTTTTTAGTTTTTTATAGATGTCTCATATGGACCTATTTGGGGTATTATACCATTATTTATGTTGATTTATGGTTTTTTGAGTCAGTTTTTCATTGGGTTCTAATATTGTTATTGAAGGATAATATACTATTCATATATTCTATGGGTTAAAGAGTTGTCACCCAGGTCAGAGATTGAAGTTAGTTATTTGATTGTTGGAACCATTCAATATGCTTGATTATGTTAGTGGGGTTATTTATTGGGTATCATTTCATTCCTGATACAATGTAGTGAATATCATTTTCTTATCTCTTTTGTGTTGGAGTTTTAGTCTAATTTTTACTATGTGTTGGTTATGATCATGTCACTCTTGAGTTAATCAATCCAATATGTTCTTATTATCTTCTGTATCTAGGGATAGGTGTGATAATATAATTTTAGGTCAACATATACCTTTGGTATGTCTATTATTCTAGATTTTTTTTAGAGATTATGACAATATGGGGTGAATTTACCTTTCAAAAAACTAATGTGGAATAAAATATTAATTCTAAAATCAATTAGTTTATAAATAATAAATAAGGAAATAAAATACATGGTAATTGATAACTTTGATTCGAGTTCATAAATATAATATCAAAGTAATTAAAGTGAAAAAATTTCAAACTAAAATTATAAAAGCATGTGAGATGATGTTTAATGATGCAATGCAGAAAAGTAAATAGAGGGAAAACATAATTGATAAGGAGTTCGAACAAAGTATGATGTGTGCCCCTATGTCACAACCCCTTGGCTTGAGTGTTCAATGGTATAAATCGATTAGTCTCAATGGTGATTAAGAACCTTTCCCACGTGATTTTGTCTTGTGAGAACCCTGTAGAACATCATTAGTTGTCAAGTAACCCACCCCAAACTTTTGCTGAGTGTAAACCATTGGTGAAAGGAGGTTGAGAAAAGAGAGGTTTACTTTGGGAAAACCCTTTACATGATGCTCAAAAATGTATTTTATTTAGTGATGTGAAATGGAGTAATAAGAGACTGTGATAAAGTTATAGATCCTTTAGAAGATATATAACTTGTAAAGATCTTGAGATAAAATGTAAATTCTAGAGATTCATTTTTATTCAATCTTGATAGCACTTCGTTGGAAGAAAGGATCACAAATTTTTAAGGTGAGTCTTCAAGGAGCCAAGAGGGTCCTTTTATTGGATCTAAAAATTATTAGAAAAATCTTTGGAAACACCAAGTACATCGAACCTATAATAGTTCATCTTAATGGTCTTTTTACCACATTAAAACCTCCTAGTCAGAAATCTCCCAATGCCACCAGGTACCCAGTAAGCACCACCAGGCAGACAATAGGATACTTATATACTTTCATGAATCTATAAATAGTGATGGATATTTTGTACTCCTCCACCATCTATTTTGTGGATTTTTTCGTGGATCCTTTATTTTGTCTTCACCACTAGCTAGTCGGTGAGTATTCTACTACAATAATACTTCTAGACACATGGAACTGGAAAGCCGGTACCCTACATCGAGTAGCCGATGATGTCTGAACCTCTATAATTTCAAGTGTAGAAACATCCTCTTCCTTCTAAGTCCTTATAAGGTTCTTCTATGAAACATACAAGACTTTTATTAAAGGAAATTGACCTATCCAAGCCCTTAATAATGCTTAAAAGTAACTTGAATATGTCATGTAATTCACCACATTGAGTGTAATAAAAATACTAAAACTCACTTAAGTAAAAATCATAGATAAATAATTGAGTGATTTTCATCATAAAAACACCATGGGAAATAGAGGTAAAATAATCTCCCCCTTTTTGATGATTATAAACACATAACTTTAAAAAGATAAAGTAAGCATAGATCAAGAATGAAAGAGTTTGAGAAGAAATTTAAGAGATTAACATGATATTAAATTAACTCAAGAGTAGACATATAAAGAAATGTTTTAATAACCATAAATAAGATTTTAAAATATCTCCTTTTATAAAACAATTTAAGCATGAGTGAGGGAAAAATAATAAATAATTTTTAAAAAAATCAAGAACTCTCCCCCTCTGTAAAAACAATTTTAAATAAATTTATCCCTCTTGATTTTTATAGAATTTCTCCCCATTTTTTATTATAAAAAAAAGGTAAGAACATTAAAAATAGTAAATATTAGAATATAAAGGATAAACTTATGAAATATTTTTAAGGAAAACTCAAGGGAGAATGTTTTAAAAATAAAAATAATTTTTGAAAAATAGATTTTAAGAGAGAAAAATATTTGAAAACACCTTTTAATTTACATAACTACCCAAATAATAAAATTATTATTGAGATAGGGGGAAAATAAAATATCAGAATAAGGAAAGAAAAAGAGACTAATATGAAAAACACTTATTTACTTCCCAAAAATCCTAAAATAATAGGATTATTATAGATGGAAAGAGATGAAAAGAAGAAAGGAAAAAAATATCAAAGGAAAAAAGATAAAGGAAGATAAAGATAAGGAATAAAAAAGAAGAATAAAAAAAGAATAAAAATATAGAAATAAGAAAATATGGAGAAAATAAAATAATAAAATAAAAGTGGTACATATCTTTTCGACATCGCATAAAAGAATGAAATCACCTTCATTAAAAATTTATTTTTTTAAAGAGCTTGTAGAGGTGAATCCTTTGGAGTGATACCATCATTTGAAAACATTTTTCTAATTTGACATTTCATTAAAACAAAAATCAAGATAAAATTTAGTGATAAGTATATATAAAATTTTTCTGCATCATTAATCTTATTTAAGAGTGATAAAAATAAATTTTTGATTTAAAATAATAAATAAATATTTGAATATAAAAAAAAATGTTAAAAAAATTGAAAAAAAATGTAAGAAAGATAAATCTAAGGTATAAAATAAAAATTATAATAATAAAATATTTATAAAAGTACTTTATTTTGAAAATATGAATTTGAAATTTTGAAAAATAATAAAAAATAGTTTGAAAAGTAATAATTGATTAATTTGAAAATGAAATATCTCTATTTAAGAAAATTTTATAATTAAGGAGATAAAAATAATCCCCCTAAAATGATAATATAGGTGATATAAGGGATCTATCCAAAATAAATAAATAAATAAATAATAAGATTTAAAAAAAACTTTTTTAAAGTACTAAAGATATCCATAGATCAAATTAATAATATCACAATCGAATCATTACTAATTCCCCTTTAATGAATTATAAATGATCGAGGGATATATGTTTGGAGAAAATATCAGTGATTTGATATTTTTTTGGGATAGATTCTAATAAGATATAATCTTTTTAGAAGTGATATATTAGGAAATTGTGATAAAGTTCAATTTTTTTAATGTTAAAATGTTGGATAGTATTTTTAGAGATATTTATGGAACATGTATTATCACACTTTATATGTATGTGGTTAAATGTTATACCAAAGTTTAATAGAGTGTGTCGCATCCATAGAATTTGAGCATAGCAAATCCTAGTGGCTATTTATTCCACTTTAGCTATAGAAAGAGAAACTGAATTCCTATTCTTAATAATTCATGATACTAAGTATTTTATTATTATATAGAAAGTTCCACTAGTACTTTTCCTATCTAGTTGGCATCCATCAAAAAAAGTATCAAACAAATAATTTAAATCAAAATAGATTCCTTTTGGATAAAATAAACTGATATTTTTAGAAACTTTTAAATAATAAAAAATATTTTGATAGATTTGAAATGAGATTAATTTGGATTTTATTGAAAATGAGCATGAATAAAAATACTAAACATGGTATTATGTAAAATCATGATAAGGAAAAGTATACTTCTAATCATACTTCTATAAAGTTTGTTATAGAACATTTTACCAGCTTCATCTAATGTTAACTTAAAATTTGTACTCATGGGAGTGTTAATTTACTTAACACGATACATTCTAAATAATTAAATAAGTTCATTTCTGTATTTAAATTGGTTTAAAAATATTCCATTAGAATTTTTAGAAATTTGAAAACTGTGGAAGAATTTGAGCTCACCTATAGAACTCATCTAAAATTCATTTTTACTCAAATCAGAAAATTAAAAACATAGTTTTTTATTAGTAGATATAAAATTCACATCATAGACAGAAATTGGAATGAGTAAAATATTTTTTTATATGTGTTTTAAAAATATAGATAAATCATATTTTCCCATTTTAAAACCATTTGAAAGAATATAATTTGAAAGAAATTTGTACTAAGCCATAAGAGATTTTTTTAATCCATAAAGAGATTTAGTAAGTTTGAAAATAGAATTCTGAAAAAAGGATTTTTAACACTAGGTATTTTTTTCACAAAAACTTTTTCAAAAATAAAACAATTTATAAAATCACTTTTGACATATATTTGAAAAATTTTGAAATTTAGATGAGAAGAAAATGACAACAAGGCTCTTATAGATTCAATATGAGCTATAGGTGAAAAGGTTTCACTATAGTTTATTACTTCTTCTTTGTAATAACCTTTTGTAACTAAAAAAGTTTGGTATTTAATGATATTATCATATTCATCTAGTTTAGTTTGAAAACCCCATTTAGATACAATAAATTAATGGTCATTATGTATTTCCACAAGAATTCATACATCATTATGAGTAAGTTGATTGAGTTATTCTTACATATAAAGTACCCAATTTTCATCATTAATGGAATCATTATGGTTTTAGGGTTCAAGGTGAGATACAAAGGCTAGATGATCAACCTCATTTAAGACTGACCTACGAGTATGAATTACCTCTTATAAATCACCAATGAAATTTTCAAGGGGATGGTCTTTAGATTTTTCTGAAAACTTTTAGAAGAAAATTTAAAATAGATTCTTATAATTATTCAATTTTTTTATTTTGAAAAGGTTAATTTAAAAGATTTGGAGGAATTAGTTTTGGAAAATTTTCATAAAAATTACACTGGTAGATTCTTCCACCATTTTAGTCCTTTTTCTAAAGTCACAATAAGCATTAATTGAGTTTGATTCCCCAAGAAATATACCTTTATCATATTTAGAATCAAATTTTCTAATATTTTCTTTGGTCATTAGAATAAAACATTTTCAACCAAAAACTTTGAAAATCCCACCTTAGGTTTTTTATTATACCAAAGCTCATAAGGGGTTTTATTAAGAAAAATTCTAATGAGAATAAAATTAATGGTATGACATATAGTATTCATGGCCTTAGATGAAAAAAATTGGAATAGAAATTTCATTTAAAATAGTTTGAGAGATTTCATGTATTGTTCAATTTTTACTATCTACTATCCTATTTTATTGAGGGATTCGAGGAGAAGAAAAAAGAATGATTATATCCTTTTAAATAATATAAACCATTAAATTCATTATTATCTAAGTCTCTACCATGATCACTATGAATTAAAATAATTTTTATTTTAATCCTTTTTATAAAACCTTATGAATGATTTGAAATTTTTACTTTTATAAGATAATAAATAAGCCCATGTGAATCTTGTAAAGTCATCAACAATTACGAGAGTATTGGTTTTTACTCCTAAACTTTCAATTTTATTAGGACCAAAAAGATCAAGATGAATTAGTTCAAGAGATTTTGAATATTAAATAATATTTTAGATTTAAAATATTATTTTTTTTTGATTACCATGTTGTCATACTTCACAAACCATGTCATCTTTAAAACAAAATTTTGGAAGATCTCATACTAGTTGACATTGGTTAAGTTTGATGGGAGAATTTGAGCTAAAATGATCGAGGGGTCTATACCAAAACCATGACTCATTCACTTATTCACTCAAACATTGGATGTTTTGGATAGAAAGATATTTTAAATTAATTGTGTAAATATTTTTAAATCTTGAATTAGTAAATAAAAGTTTTCCTTTTGAATTAAAAACATTACAACAACCATTTTCAAAATATATTTCGAAACCACTATCACATAATTGACTAATACTTAGTAAATTGTGATTTAATACATTTATAAATAAATAAAATTTAATTAATGTTGAGTTATAAAAACTAATGGAACCTTAACCTATTATCTCACCCCTTAAATTATCACCAAGATCAGTGTGACCTCCTTCAAGTTTATTGATTTTATTAAATTCATAGAGGTCACCACACATGTTTCTCAAGCAACCAGAATCTAGATAACACGTTTATTCTTAGGTTTTTCTTAGAATACACTTTTCCAAAAAAAATTAAACAATTGAATATTTTGGTACCCACACAAACTTGGGTATTTTTATGTTATGCAATAAATATTTTTTAATTCAAAATTTCTTAGAATTTTTTTTTGGAAATATTGGGAGAAATATGGATTGAATTTTTTTTCCATATAGTGAGTTTTTAAAATCACATTCATAGATTAAATGATCGGTTCTTTTGAAATAATTACAAAAAATTTCTTAAGAAACATATTTAAAAAAATAGGTATTAATGAATTTTTTAAGATCTTAAATGATTGGATTAACCAAAGTTGATTTGATATTTTAAATATTTTTGTAAGCCAATTTTTTTTTAAATTCTATTCGCCTTTGGTGAATTTAAAAAGGAATTTTTGAATATCTTTGAAGGTTAATTTTAGATTATCTACATCCATTTGATTTTTTATTTTCATGATGATATCTTCCTTTTATTTTTAGAGTATATCCTTTTATTTTTAGAGATTATATTTATATTAAAATACTTTATTATATTTCCTTTTGAATTCAAGATATAAAGAATCAAGTTCATTATATTCATTTTTGAGTTGATTTTAGGAATATTTTATTTATTTATAATTTAGGATTCTATAGGAGGAAGAAAAAGGTATAGGAGAAGAATGGGTAGAGGAGGAGGAGGAGGAAATATGTATGGGAGTACTAAAATCAACTTATTCATTAACATGTTCCATAAGGCACTTTGGTCTAAAGTCACTTGACCTAGATGAAGAAGTATAATCCATGGAATCATCACTTTCACTCTATGTAGTGACTTTAAAAAACTTTATCCTTTCTTATTTTCAAAGATTTTTTTATTGAAAATGGGACACTTTAATTTTATGTGACCTTTGTTTTTACATTCATAGCATGTCACCTCCAGTTGCTCCTTTTGATTTGACTTTTTTGGATTTCTTGTTAAAATTCTTCTTTTGAAAGTGGTGTAATATGTTCTTGGTAAGAAGAGAATAGATTATAACTTAACCTATGGATTTTTATTAATTGATAAATTTTAAGTTGATGGTTTTCTTGAATTATTTGGCTTAATTTGACACATTTTATTCTTGTAATTTCATCATAAATTCATATATCATTAAGGAGTTGATGAGTTCCACTACTGCCAAATTTTTTCACATCTATGGGTTCTTGGATATCCATCAATTTATAAGTTCATGAGCTAGGTAACACCCATAATATTTTTATTATGAGAATTTATCTAGATAATTCATCATAGATTAACTTTAAACCATTTTATATGTTAGTAAATTTACAAATATTCTTGTAATAGATTCATAAAAATGCATAGTAAAGCTTTCAAAATCTTGGAGAAACATATCTAATTTAGTGTACTTAAATTTTTTTGTGCCTTTATGTGTTACCTATAACAATTTCCAAATATCATAAGTAGTTTTTCATGTGGTAACATGATTAAAATCATTTCTATCAAGATAGAGTATAATTCATTCATATATTTTTTATTTAGTTCAAAATTATTAATATCTTCAAGAATATATTTTTATTTAGATTATTTGTGGGAATATAAACAAGCATTTCATTTTTCCATAAAGGATAAGAAATAATGCCATGGAAAGTTGGCATATGATTCTTCCAATATAAGTAATAGGTGTCATCAAAAATAGGAGCAAGAGAATTAGAATTATATTTCATAATAAAAATGAATTTTGAAATCAATTAAATATTTGAAAAAACAAACTTTTAAGATAAACACAATTTTGAAAAATAATGGTTTTTTATAAAAACATAATGACAAATTTGATAATAATTTTTTGTTATAGATTAAGGAAATAGGGGTATAATTTACCTTTTAAAAAATTAAAGTAAAATAAAATATTAATTCCAAAATTAATCAATTTATAAATAATAAAGACATAAATCAAATATGGGAAATTCAATAACATCGATTCGATTTTATCAAGATAATATCAAATTAATTAAAGCATGGAAATGTTTTAATTGAAATTATAAAAGTATGTAATATGATGTTTAGTGATTAAATCCATAAAATTAAATAGAGGGAAAATGAAATTGATAAGGAGTATGGCTATAGAATGATGTATGGACCTACATCTCCACTTCTCAACTCGAGAGGTCAATTATATAAATCCTTTGGTCTCAATGGTGACCAAAAACTCATCCCTCACATTTTTTTATTGTGAGAATCCTCTTCAACATCATCGGTCATCAAGTAACTCATTCCACACTTTTGCAGAGTGTGAACCATTGGTAAATGGAGGTTGAAAAAATAGATATTTGTTTAGGAAAAACATTTACATGATTTTAAAAAATCTATTTTATAGAGTGATGTACAATAGAGGAATAATAGATTATGATAAAGTTAGAGGGACTTCATAAGATATAGAAAATGGATGGCTCTTGAAAGGAAATGGAAATTCTAGAGTTTCACCTTTGATTCAATCGTGAGAGCACATCATTGGGATCAAGGACCACGAGTTGTCAAGGTGATTATTCAGGGATAAAGGGGGTACTTTTATAGTCTCTAAAAAGATATTAAGAATCTTTTGAAAACATAAAGTACATCGAACCTAGAATGGTCTATATTAATAGTTTTTTCTATCACATTAAAATCCTCCTTGATGGACACTATCTGATACCACCGGGTACCTGATAGGCACCATCGGGTAGTCGGTGGGATGTATATAGACTTACCTAATTCTAGAACAAGTATTAGTTAACCAGTACACCTCCACCATCTAGGAGGTGGGATGATGCTGGAGATCCTTGAGTCTTTCTTCACCACCAACTATTCAGTTCCCTGCATTGGTAGATGATGTTGTATGCACCTCTCCACTTTCAATTGGATCCACCTCTTCTTCCTTCCAAGTCCTTCTAATGTTCTTCTAAGACACTTCCAATGATTTAGGTAAAAGAATGAGATATGTACATGTATTCATCAAGTATTTAAAGTAACTTGAAGACTCCATGTAATTAACCACTTTGTGTGTAATAAAAGTACTAAAACTCACTTAAATAAAAATGTTAGATAAATAGGTAAGTGTTTTTTATCATGAAAACATTATGATAGAGATAGTTACAACACTATAATTGATTAATCTTTGAGTAATGATGGATGCGGTGTTCTAAGATATTGGAATAGTGGTTTGACATTAGGTCTTGACACCACTAACTGCTAGCTTTCTGGGGATGGAAATCCCAATGTTGGGGAGAATTTAGCACCCCTAATTTGGGGATATTATAGTTTTATAATATATTCTAATCTATTAAAAAAATTGGTTTCAAGAAGTTATATAGAGTTTTCATAATTTTTGGAGGCTTTCTAAAGGGTGTATGGTTGGTGCATAGTTAGGTAAAACCATGTGATTCTCCAAGCTAACCATGTGAGTGTGTTTGGGGGTGTCTAGGTAGGCACCTAATTGGTTCATGATTTAGAAAAACTATATGGATACATCTGGTTTTCAAATAGTTTTTATTCACATAGTTTACATATAGTTTTCCAAACCATATGTCCAAACAATGTGTATTATTAAAGAGAACCAAAAAATTAGATTTATAACCTTTATTTCACCTGAAATGATCATTCTTCCACCTATGGATATATCTCTCGAACTGTAGGGTTTTTTTGGGGGGATTTTGGGGATTCCTTTTCTTATATAGATTTTTATCTTAGATTCGTGGAGTGTTTGACCCAGAAATCAAATTTAAAGTATCTTCTTCTCCACCTAATTTCTTTTCTCATTTTCTATTGGTGGAAACCCTAGTTAGGGGCTTCCATGACAAGATCTTGTGGTTAGGGTATGTTTTGATGCAACTTTTATGATGTATTATCACAATAGGGTTTCTAGATACTAGATCTATAAAGGTGAGATGTGATTTCATCTTGCTAACTTAGTTCAAGGAAGGTGTTGACTTCTCTCCCTCTCCACATTGCCTAAAACTTAAAGGTTTTGGTTTTCAAAAAATAAATTTTTCTATATCTTAATAAAAACCCATGGTGGTTATCATTGGTTTACTAGTTTTTATTCTATGGGTTTTGGGATTCGCCTACAATGTATTCTCTGAAATTCTTAACTAAGAAATTGTTTTCAAGGAAATGTTTGGGTGTGAGAACATGGTTGGGAATGGGTTGGTGTGAGTTAATGAATGCATATAGTTGGGGCCTTATTGATACAAACTTGGATACTATACTGATTTAGGGTCACTCTGGATTGTATGATTTTTTGTGCATTCATGATTCATTGTATGGGTATTTTTTGTGTTTGGACTTAGCTGTTAGTGATGAATATAAAGGGAACAGGAAAATTGTTACTCCACCAAGTGATGAATTGTGTCAGAGGAATGGGATTCCTCTCATGAGTTGGATTTCTTATAGATGTTTTCATTGGGTGTGTAAGTTCATGTCATGTTTGGGTGTCATTGTGGAAACTATGGATTTGAAAGGAAACATGAATTTTGGTGTGAGATAATTACTTAGATTGCTTGGCTTGTTTATTGTATTTTTCTTCTCTCATGTTTTGTAAAAAATGTGAGCTAACATGTTCTTGTTTATGTGGTGTGTGTGGTAAGTCTTAGGGATTTCCTACTTAGTTTATATACTCACCCCCTATATATTCATCCTAATTCTTATATAGTCATAATTATTATGATATAGGTAGGGGAAGGAACTCTTACATGAGAGCAGGATTGTATTGTTATTGTGGACTAGATGAATCCGGGAGCTTAGAGTTAGTTTTCATATAAATCACAGGAGTGTATCAAGTGTGAACCATGTATTTATTTTAGGTCTTTTAGTTTTATATTTTGGTATTATTGTTAACTATTATGATCTAATTATTATGTATTGGAATTTGGCATTATGTTTCTACATGCATCATATTTATGTTTTAACTTGGATATGTATCTTGAAGGTTGTTATATATATAAGGGTAAATTATTACCCACAACATTACTAAACCCTATTCAATTATTTCTAACCTTTTGTGTCCAGATAATGTTACCTAAGGTTAGTGGTATCTTAGATCTTCCCAAGCCAATGGGTCGGGTTGGGATGTTACAATCAATCTATACACACCATTGATGGATCCTTCATTTCTTCACCTCAAAGGATTGTGATATTTCTATTCATCTTATTCCTAAATAATTCATCAATAATTCACTAATTCCTAGATTGAACATTCCTTTAAAGTGGATATAAAATTAATTCAATCAATATATCAACCATGTGATCAAACTCATTTGACCATTTGATGGAAAGTATTATGTTTGGCCAAAGTCATATGATGAATATAGCAACCCATACTTTTCATACATAGATATCACATCTGAATAGTTGATTATTCATTACATAAAATAAAAATTCACTCAAAAATCATATAGTTCTATTCCTTTTTAAACTAGAACTTGTAAAAAACTACTTCATAAGATAACTACATCATCTCCCACTAGGATCTCCCTATTTAGTACTCTTAATAGACATACCCTAATTAAAACCTTTCTTTGTGACCTAGGGAAAGAAAACATGATAAAGGGTGAGGTAGGATTCTTAGTAAGGGTTAGAAAGGGATACATTAATAATCACTTATACATAACATGAGAATAAGGGTATGATAAAATGATCTTAACATTTGAAAATTAAACCCTACATAACAAAGATAATAATTTTGAGTCATGGCATAAGGCTTGGCAGTTCATAAGACATGAATCATAAAGGAATCAAAGAACATAATCCATGAAAGCATAACATAGACATAGGAATTTTGAAAAATTAAGATGATAACATTGTTAATATTTATAGATAGAAATAGGTCCACTCATTAAATTAATGAAATGGAATCAGGTCCTCACATAAACTTATAGACATGAAACCAAGTCCACACATAATCTTATGGATATGCAACCAGGTCCACACATAACCTTATGAACGTGAAAATAGGTTCACATAATACCTTATATACATGAAACAAAGTCCAAACATAACCTTATGTACATGAAACAAGGTCCACACATAACCTCATGGACATGAAACTTGGTCCACTCATAACATTGTGAACATGAATTTAGGTTCACGCGTAACATTATTAAATCATGAGTTATACATATTTACCCAATGAATTATAGATAGATATAGGTATCATCTATCACATAATGAAAATCATAAATATGTGTTCCAAAATATTATAAAACATTAATCATATTAGAAACCATGAAAATAAATGGGTTTCATAAACATTTCATCATAGCCTAACCCATGGAAATTAATGGGTTTCACAAATATCTTTTCATAAAAAACAAAAAACATACATAGAAATAATAAGGATGGTATCATTGGATAATATCCTAAGTAAATATTAAGTAACATCAAATTATTTCATCTTTGATGGAAAATTATTTTGAAAGATCAGTTTGAATATTTCATGAGGAAAATAAGCTTTTCAATTTGAAATCATCTATTTAAAATCTAAAAACTTCCCAAATTTTAAATTAAATATTTTATTTAAAAATAAACTTATAAACTTGTAAAGGTGGATTTAAATCATTTGTAAGTCATGAAAGTGGTAAATAATGTTAATGTTATACAAGTAAAAACAAAGATTCCTTTTATATTTCTATAAGAAAAGTCAAAAACTGCCTTGCTTGAAAAATGATAGGAAGATTCATTTTAAAACATTTTATAAAAATAAAATCATGGGTAAAAATGAATTTAAATAATCATAGTAAAACATTTTTAACACAACTAAAAAATGGATTATTTTTTATGGGTTATTTGTGATGGGACCCCATCTCAAATAACGTGTCACTAAAAATGACATTGAAAAATATACTTTTTGTGACAGCCCGTCATAAATAATTTTTTAAATGGATTACTTACATAACTTATAACGATGGGTCAAGTGACTTGTTGTAATAAATTATTTGCAAAGGGACTCTAACCCATCGCAAATAAGTTTAAAAAATAAAAAAAATGAAATAAAAAAAATAAAAAATGAAAAATATAAAAATATAAATATATAAAAATAATTTAAAAATATTAATAAATAAAAATTATAAACATGTGAAATAATAAAAATTTTACACAAAATATTTTCATTTAAATTTTAACATAATAAATGTGCACATAATGTATCAGTCACTATGGATGGGGAGGTGGGGAGGGTCATCTGGAAGAGCAGGGGGAGGGAACGTCATCCCTAAACCTTGAACCAGACATTTCATGTAATCATTCTACTAATCCTTCCATCATTGAATCTCATCTTGTTTTTGTTGGTGCTGTCAATGGAGCTCTTCATGCTCCCTATGTATGGACTCTATAACCTCACTCTGAGCTCACAGCTACCCCTCATACTATGAGACCGATGATGATAACTCTCCACGAGATCCCCTTGAGTTAGATGTTGATAGTGCATAAGTACTATAAAATTGTTAGCTATCAATCAAGAACCGATACCAACCACTTATCCCTTCTTGAAAGCATATCGTGTTGCCTGTATCCATGCTACATCATCAAATCATGCTGCACCGGTGACTTGACTCTCAGCCTCAGCCTGAATCTCATCGTATTTTGAAGTATTCACAACCTCATATCACTCCTTCAATTGTCATTTGAAATTAAAATAGTTAAAATATTATTTTCAATTAATTTTAAAACTCAAAAAAATTATACTGACCATAATCTGACATTGGTGACCACCTGTAATATCTCCCATGATAGGGTCATAGAACATCCTCTTATAAATATCAAACTTCGTAATATTGAGATTTTTAACTACCTATATGAGTATAAAATAAAAAATTTATATTTAAAGTTATATAAATTATTAAATAAAGTATTTACCATATTTCATTGATGCGTACAGAATATACAACTACCAACTCAATGTGTCACCAACTTCCTCCCCCAGTTCTGCCGAGCTAATGATGCCCTCATCTGAAAACTAGTTCTCATCTGGTATGAACATAATACATCCCAAACCTAAGATGAGATGTAATCAGGTTTATAAGAATAGTGAGACTAATCAAAATCCATGACTCACACATTCTTTAGGGTTACCCTCCTCAAATTTTGGAAAAACTAACGACAGTGCTCATGCATACACACCTCTTAGGACTCTCTAATGGAAATCTATATTCTATCATCGATGGGATACCATAAATGCTAAATTTTTTAATAATAGTAGTTTAATAATTAAGTAAATTTAAAAATTACTATTATTTATTTACATATCATCCAATGATCAAACATGTGGTGTTGAACATCAATAGGAATTTGATCCCATGTCACCCATGCCTCAGAAAAATAGTTCCACGGAATATCACTCCCTTATCCAACATCTATATGAGAAAATATATGAAAAAAATAACAAAAAATCAAAAAAAAAATAGTAAATAAATAAATTAATGAAAAGTAATGAAAACTAACTAAAATACACAACTAAACATACCTTCTCATGTGTGGATCGAATTCAAGATGTAGACATTGCTCTGGAATATAGTTGGGAATCGTCAATCTTGCAAGACCCCAACCCCTTCGAGTAAATGATAAATCATTAGGAACTTGAGGATAATATGATAAAGAATTAGTCTCATCACCAGGTAGTACTGACTCCTCAACACTATGAAATATATCATCACAAGTCTTGACATCCATCTAAAACATGAAAAGAATGTTTTCAAAAAATAATTGCAAATGAGTATTATATACATATATATTTATTTTTACTATAACTAACATTTAATTATGTCATTTTTCATCTTAACCCTCATATTCATATACAAATATTTAAATATATTCATATTTCCCCTCAATATAATCATATTCCATAGTATTTTCCAATTCATTATCACTTGTTAATTAAAATACTTTTGCTACATTATCAACATCATTGTTACTATCAACTCGTAACAATGGGGTGTCATCATCAATATTCACATATCTTAATTGAAAAAAAATCTTTTGAAGCCATATCTTGAAAATTTTCAATTCCTTTTACTTCAATAGAACCACATTCAATTTTCATAAACTGATTTTCATGGGATTTCATTTTTATAATGCTCCGCCAATCAATTAACTCCCTTAAAGAAGCACAATAATTGGAATAATATATTTGGTGTACTTTATGAGACAATAAAAATGGTTTATTTACTAAAATAATTATTTATATTTAATATCAATGATTACATATCTCGGATGAACATGTAAGACTCTATTAGTATCAAACCAATGACATTTAAACATCGGTACATAATTCTGTCCCAGATAACACAACTCAATTATTTCATCCAGAATTCCATAAATGTGAACTTCACTTTCTCTATGATGATATCCTCTTAATAAAACACTAATATTCATTGTTTTTTATTCACCATATGCATGTGTATGAAATCAAAAAACATTCACCACTTATGCATTATAAGATTTAATCATTTTGGATTTGGGTTACTCAATACATGAAATCGATTATAAATTTTATCATCATGTTGTGATGCCTATAAAATTTAACAATTAACAATACATCAAATAATAAATTTATTTCATATGTTAAACCATAAACAATTTACTTACCAATCTTTAAAACTAGTAGGAAAAATTATGTTGTCGACGTTCTTCAAGAGTAGCTGTTGTAATTTTTGGAAACTGTTTCTTGATATGATCATTATATAATCTATAAAAAATAATATTACTTTATTTTTAAAAAAAGTAAAGAATATGTGGTAGTAGAACTCACTGTACAAATAATTTCATTTCTTCATAGTTGAGAAGAACATAGGTATGATCTCTATGATGTTCATCATCTGAAAACCATCGTTCATGAACTCCACCAAAGACAAGTTCAAGCTTATTAAAAAATGATAATTGAATTTTTAGTGCATCATCAACATTTCCCTCATTATAGCCCATTCAGTTATGTTTTAAAGGATATTCAGGTTTGAAATAATGGGAGCAGAAAAAAGAAATTTTCTCCTATAAATAAGATTCTTTAATTGACCCTTCAACTGATTCTTTTTTACGTACATTTTTCTTCAGTCTCTACACACATCTCTCATATGGATACATCCATTAAAACTACATTGTCCCTCCATTTTTTGTTTCATGAGGAAAATTTAATATCAAATATTTAAGTAAATTAAAGAAATATGTTTGCAGAAAATTAAAAAAAACATCTTCTTATATTATACTAGTTAAATCAAAGTCTATTGTTTCCGAACATATGTCTTGTAAAAAATATGATATTTATATTAGCGCATCCCAAATCAAAGAATTAAACAAACCATTAAATCCAATCGGTAGAATTATTTCTAATATAACATGACAATCATGACTTTTTAATCAGGTAATATGACTATTTCTGACCCATCTATCCAAATTAGAAACATAGTCATTTGATAGTCTCAAATCCTCAATCCACTAACAAAATTATAAACGGTTATCTTTTTAAAGTATATAATTCACTTTTGGATTCATTAACTATTATGATCTGTAATTTTCAAAAAACTCAAGTTCCGGTCACCAGTAAATTTGGGTAATATATAATCGTGTTTTTACATTATATTTAGTCTTTACAGGTGTGTCCAAAACTATATAAAATATATTATCAAAACAATTATTCTCAATATGAAAGATATCCAACATGAGACAGACCAACAAATCAGACAAATATAGAAGATCCAAAAAAATAGTTCATTTAATCCAATTGTGATCTTTCCCAAAGCCATCTATTTTTTTGGTTTATATTCGATCCAAAGGTAATTAGAGGTAATTAAGAGGAAATAGATTTTAAATTAATACCTGAGATCATTTCTAGAGTTACATCTATTTCAATTATACCTATCTAAAATGATTTATGTTCCTTTGGAAAGGATGATCAATAGGAAAAAATCTATGATGACAATAAAAAAAATATTTTTTTATCCTATTGATGAGAATAAACACTTTACTGTCACTCATAAAGTACAGGTATGATTTTGGATCATGTGTACTCCATCAAGATAATATTTCATATGTTTGGAAGTCACTAATTGTCTACATTAATGCAACATTCATTAGGAAATTTTGTTTTGAAACAACATCATATATACTGACACCATTACTCTAAAATAAATTTAACTCATCAATCAATGGATTCAAACAAACATAGATATTATTTTTTGGATTTCCTAGAATTAATAACATTAAAAAGATATATGGATTATTCATCACCATCCAAGGAGGTAAGTTATACAGAGTTATAAATACATGACAATAAGAATATTGACTATTGTAAGAACTAAAATGGACATAAATTGTCATTAGAAGGACCCAATCACATGTTATGGTCTTCTAAAACAAAATATATAAGTACCTAGTCAAAAAATCCATGAATCACCATCACAAGGATGATTTAAGATTTTATCATTTGAAATATTGGTTTTTTTCCATGACATCAATGGTGTTGTGTTATGAGACATAAATAAATTCTAGAATCTGAGTGTAAGTGGGAAATATCTCAACTATTTAATAGGAATCAATCCATACCTCCCTAGTTTACCCTATTTGTACCTCAATTCTCCACATGTAGGAAAACTAACTAACGACTCATTTTCACCATAACATAAGATGTAATCATTTGAATATGCATTAATATTATGATAACCAAGACACAAATTATGAACTATCCTCTTGATCTTATAGAAATTTATGGGCAATAAATTTCCTTTAGGAAGTAGTGATTTAACAAAAGAGAATATCTAATCAAAACAGCAATTCGGCATTCCATTATCTGGATTAATAGCCATAAATTTCAAATGCTTCAAATTTTCATATCATACAACCAGGATATAAATAATCCTTATAAGACTTCAGTAACTCATAAAATCGATCTGGTTTTAACTTAGGAGTCAAATTAATATCATCTCGGGTATCAGTTTATTGAAAAGATAGACCATAAATATCATATATTAAAGTTTGAAACTATGAAGAATCAGGAATAGAATTATTAATATCTTATCTAGAACTTTGTTCACCATGTTGATACTAAAAAACATAATATTTTCAAAAACCAAAATTTAATTAATGAACCCCCAACATTTTCAAATGTGTCAAACCTCCTCAGATCACATTTCTTACATGGAAACATAATTTTCCCTTCTAAAACAAATTTTAGTTTTGATAATGAAAATGATAAAAAAAATATTCAACACACTCAATATATACAAGATTTATACTAGAATTGTTTGTATTCTTGTGATGATTTATCCAATCGAAATCATGTAATAAATACTTTTGTCGACTTCCTTGTTCCATATTTCACTAAAAAAAAAATAAATAAATTATGATTAATTTTATAAAATAAAAATACATTCCAAAAAAGATAATAAAATTAACAAAAATTATAATATACTTGTAAATATTATCAATTTTGTCTATTTACAACTAATTTTTAGTAATTAGCACTAATTTCTAGTAACTAGCACTAATTTTTAGTAAGTACCACTAATTTTTATTAAGTACAGCTAATTTTTACTAATTACCTCTAATTTTTACTAGGCACCACTAATTTTACTAAGTACCACTAGTTACCATTAATTACCTATAATTAACACTAATCATTACTAATTATTAAAAATTATTACTAATTATTACTAATCATTGCTAAATTTTCCTAATTATTACTAATTATTACTAATTATTACTAATTATCACTAATTATTTTTAATTTCCATTTATTATTATTAATAAGCTTAGGTGGAACTTATCCTACCATCGAGAGGAGGAGGAAGCTCATGTGGAACTTAGCCTTCATCCTTGATCTCTCCTTGAGGATAGGGGGATCTATATCATTCAAGGTGAATATAGGAATCCTTTGTAACTCCAAAATGGTAAAACTACACTCCTTGGTCTAGATTACAAATAAG
This sequence comes from Viscum album, assembly GCA_963277665.1. Lineage (NCBI taxonomy): Eukaryota > Viridiplantae > Streptophyta > Magnoliopsida > Santalales > Viscaceae > Viscum > Viscum album. Next base: position 1,236,354,910 of record OY728152.1, read on the forward strand.
GTTCCTAAGGTTCCCTTTTATAGCCAAAATGGGAGGTGGTTTTGGGAACCCATATTTCAATATACCACTTATATCTCGGTTTTGGACTAGTACACATCCTTATCTCAACTTAGAAAAAAGACAAGAATTGTTTTTCAACATATTTAATATCTCCCTATAAAATTTTTATTATATTTAATGTCTATATTGTGATATATTGACAAAGTATTGAACCAAAATTTTTACTTTGAGCAGATTCATTTTCCTGGATAGATCAGTTCAGTTGGGAGACTAGATGGACGAATCAGGATTGAGTGTCTTCATAAGAGTTGTATCCCATGGAGTTTTGGATCATATCACAAAATTTATGAGTAATTTTTTGCATTTATTTCTCATATTACATAAAATATTGGACATGTGTCCTTGGGATTCCATGCAGTTTGGCCCATTTTTCTTTCATTTCATCTTAGGCCCTCCAAATCAAATCCACCTACAATGAAAACATCAAAACAAGTGAAATTTCACTTTTTAATAGCGATTAATATAAAATATTTTAATAAAATTTGAATTTAAATTTGTTATTATATTTTTAATTTAAAATAAAAAATCAGTTTAATATAGTGGTATAAGGGTGAAAATGAATAGTGAATTGTTATGCGATCACACCCCAACACCTAAACATTTTCACTCCTGGGAAAAGTCACATTTCCAAAAATGATTCAACGAGATAATCTCAGCTTCATGAATATTTATCATTCATTAAAAATTTAATTATTGATAGCAGTGTGATTAAAGAAAAAACCACCTTGATGAGTTATTCTTCATGATCATGGAAAATGATGTCTCATAAATTGTACCAGAATGAAATTCCATGAGATTTATGATAATAGTATGAGAAAGTGATTAAAAATTCAACCATGTCACTAACTCTCCATGTTTCTATGTGTGAAAACCATTTCATGATATTCTTTACACTTTCTATCTAGTAAATATAGACTATTTTAAAACAAATTGATTTTCTGATTCTTTCCACCGAACCTTCCCTACATCCTTTGCAATCAAATTTCATGACCCACTCAATTAAGGATTAATGGAATTCAAACCATAATCTCTTGACCTAAATATCCCTATATGGTGTACATTTCATCACTCCCCTCATTAATTATTTGTTTTTTAGGGTGTGAAATAGTTAGATAATAGGTACACACACATAGATTAATCTGATATAGTAATGAAACCTATCAGATAAGGAATAAATGTATATAAAAATAATTTTGTAAAGCTAATAAAAATTAACCTAACTTATATTTACCTTATATTAAATAATAAATATCCAGGATTCATTGTGGATTGTAATGTGGTATGGAGATATTAAGTGACATTATTAACCCACAAACTACTCACACAAAGGGTATTAATCATCACAAAGGTTTCATAGTGATAAAACCATTTATATCATCAAAAAACAACTAATTTACTAAAAAAAACACCTTAATGTTAAATTAATGCTAAAACTCACATGCCATTAGTGAATTAAATTTTCTTTAAATGTTAAAATAACTTGAAATAGGGAAATTTATCATGTATTTTCAATGATTTCTATGATTATGTGGGAATCAAAAATGAGTATCTTGGCATAAAAGTTCACAAAAAATGTGGAAAAGTTAAAATACTATGTAATAAGATAAAAATAGAAAAATAAGAAAGATGATTAAAATCCTAATGAACTCGGGAAACTGAGGGAAAGTAAATATATTATGCAGTAAGTGAAAAAGAGAAAAGGGAAGAAATATGATAAAAATCCCAATGAAATAAGGAATTTATCCCCCCCCCCACCCTACACACACACACACTCCTAGAGTGTGAAATTTCTTCACTGTAATAAAATAGAATGTGAGAAGGATGGATAATCCCTGGTAGGTTTCTTCTTAAAGGTGGAGTTCTTCCACAGGGGACTCCAGAATGGTTTCATGAAAGTGCTTCAGTTGCTTCCCATTAATAGATATTTTTTTTTGAACTTGCAAAACACCAAATGGATTGAAGTTAGTAATAGTGTATGGTCTAAACTAGCAGGAATGAATCTTACTTGGGTAAAACTTCAGGATTACATTGAAAATAAGTACCTTCTACCCAATTTCTAATTAAAGATGAAGGATGTGGCGGTCATGGGAAGCCTTGGTTCTCTCTTTATAGATCTTGGAGTTCTCATATGAGTCTCTTTGAATTTCCTCGAACTCCTAAATCTATAACTTCCTATGCTCACCTACATTTGAGAGGCTCATATTGCATTGTTTAACAAACCAATATACATGGTTCTTTACCTCCACAGGGTGGAGAAATACTTTCCAAAAACAATTCTATATGGTTCCATTACTATTAGGGTTTTAAAATTTGTATGGTACACCCAAAGTACATCATTTAAGTGTAAACTCCAATCCTTCCTATTGGGTTGTACTATTTTTCTAAGATTTTCTTAACTTTCCGATTTGAAATTTCTGCTTGTCCATTATTTTGGGGGTGATATGAAGTATATACTTTTTTAAAACCTTATACTTATAGAGTAATTTTTCATGTTTTGATTATAAAAATGTGAACCCCGGCCATTAATGATAAATCTTGGCAAACCAAACCTACTGAAAATCTGAGATCTCACAAAATTGACAAACACTTGAGAGTCATCAATCCTTATAGACTTTTCTTCCACCCATTTAGATACACGTTCAATAGATAATAAGATGTATACCAACCCAAATGAATTTGGAAAAGGCCCCATGAATTCAATTCCCCATGCATTGAAGATCTCACAGAATAATATATATTGTTGGGGAATTTCATTCCTCTTGAAGATATTCCATGTAAATTGAAATTGTGTGCATGTATTAAAATATTTATGGGTATCACTATAAAATTTTTTCCAATAAATTCCAGATTCAAGGACCTTTTGATCTATATGTTGATATCCAAAGTTCCCCCCACATGCCAAAGTTTGTTAAAAGATCAAAAAAGAGGTGAACTCATGTTCAGGGACATACTAATGAATAACCTAGTCACTAAAAATTCTCCACAAGTATGGTTCATACCAAATGTACCATCAAGACTCATGATTAATTCTTTAGGGTTGTGAAGTGATAAAATATGTGATAACTCTAGATTCTAATCAAAAATCACAATGTATGCATACCAAGGGGTAAGGTCTACTACATCACAAAGGTTCCTATTAGTTAATAATTCTATAATGGGAAGGTATGAGTCAATATGGTGGTCTAATGGGGGGTAAATACTATTAATGTGGTCAGATATAACATTTTATACTCCCCTATTATCTCAAATATCTAGGTCAAACTCCTCGAGGATGAGCATCCACCATATCAGGTGAGCCTTAGCATCGGGTTTCTTAAGGAGAAAATGAAGGGAAACATGATCAGAAAACATAATGACTTTTGACCCAAGAAGATATGAATGAAATTTTTCCAAGTAAAACATAATATAAAGATGTTTTTTTAGTGGTTGTGTATATTTTTATGAAAGGTCAAGGGTATGAAAGGAAAATGAAATGACATGAGGAGCCCTCTCAACCCTTTATAATAAAACTTCCCCAACTAAAGATTTAGAGGCATCACACATAATTTCAAAGGGGGGATCCCACCTTGTTTATTATATGATTGGAGGTGATGGAGGCTCATTTTAGTGAATTAAATGCATCCTCGTAATTTTTATCAAAAAAACTCAGAATATGTTTTTAACAATCGATACAAGAGAAGTGCAATCTCACAAAAGTATTCAATGAATCAATGGTAAAAACTAGAATAAACTAAGAAATATCACACCTCACAAACACTTTTTGGATATATAAGAGATTAAATTATATCAATTTTTTATTTATCAACTTGAATTACCTTACTCTAAATAAAATGTTGAAGAACAATTCCCAGCTCTACCATGAAATGGAATTTTTCATAATATAATAAAAGATATATTTCAATGTAACAGTAGAGGTAGAACCTATGTGTTCCAAATAATCATCAAATTTGAGACATAAACTTTTAAATCATCCATAAAAATATCCATATAATTCTCAAGGTACTTAGAAAATATACTCAACATACAATGCTGAAAAATACCAAGATTATTACAGAGACCAAATAGTATCCTTCTATATGTAAATGTGCCAAATAGACAGGTAAATGTTTTCTTTTATTGATCCTTAGGGGCTACATGGATTTAAAAATATCCCAAAAATCTATTAGGGAAACAATAATGGGACATAACATCAAATATTTCTAACATTTGGTCAATGAAAGGTAGAGGAAAGTGATCATTTTGTGTGGATTGATTTATTCAATTATAGTTAATATAGACTCACCAACTTTTTTTCACATGTGTTGGGACTAATTCATTCATTTAATTTGATACTACCAGTATTCCATTTTTCTTAGGAATAATTTGTATCAATCTAACCCATTTACTATCAGATATGAGATAGATGATCCTAGCAGTTGGTAATTTACTAACTTCCAATTTTACCATTTCAAGGAGGGTGGGATTTAACCATAATTGAGATTACCTTATGTTATTGTCCTCTTCATCTAAAATTATATGGTGCATGCAAATAGATGGGATAATCTTATGAATAATATCTAATGTACATCCTATCACCTTTTTACACTATCTCAAAAGGTCTAGCAGTTTTGATTCATGCTTTGGAGAGTGGTTGCTATAAATAATGATGGTAAATTGGTGAATACCCTCAATATGGGCATATTTTAAATTATATTTAAGTGATTTTAATTCTAATACCAGTGAGTTTTGTATTGAGGGAATGGATTTAGGGGTATTGAGGTCCATGAAATTATTTATCTACTCGTTTTTATTCTATATAGAAATATAATCAATGAAAATGATATTTACAGAATCATTGATGGTCATGGGTACCTCATAATGAAAAAATTCATGAATTAAAATAAAAAATTTATACTTTTCCAAGCTCAAAAATACTCAAAATATGAATCATAACCCAAATCATCAAATATTTAATAAGAGAAAAATGAATCAAAGTATGGGTTGAGGAGATAATGTTGTTTATGTGTGTTTTCAAAGATAAATTCCATTGAATAAATAGGAATAGTGTAGTTCTCTTCAATATGGTGTTTCATAGCATCAAGGATATTTAAAATTACCTTTTATTCCCCAAAATCCATGGATAGCATATTGTTGTGAAAGTTGATGATTTTATTTATTTTTTTAAGGAAAGGCCTTCCAAGTATGAGAGGAGCATGTCATTGGGTCTGTTTATCTTCTATATCAATAATATAGAATTCTATAGGTAAGATGAGATTCTTTACATGCATAAGGACATCCTAGATCACTCCTTTTGGGTGTGTTTTTCTATAGTTGTAAAGTTTAATGATGATTCCTATTGGTTAAAGATCTCTAACATATAGAGAAGTATACACAGAATAAGGAATCACATTAATAAATCAATCATTTCATAAAAAAAATAAATCCTCCCATATGATTCAAGGTATCATAAAATTTCTCATATCCTTAAATTTGGTTGGAATTTCTGGTGGTATCAATGTTGAGACATTCATTCCAAGGTTTGAACTCTCATTTCCCTTCAGTTTTCATCCATGGTTGTAATGTTCTTTTAAAAATTTGGTATGATGAGTAATTTTTTTAGATACATCCAAGAGGGTAATATTAACATGTACTTTTTAAAATTTATCCCTGGTCTCTTTCTCAATTTCATTATCAAAAAAATTGTTGGATTTAGAGAGTATATGGGGAAATGGAATAGGAATGGATTTTTTAGGGGAATCCTCATTGATAATTTTTTTACCCTTTTTGTTTTGTTTTTATCTACTTTAATGTTTTAAGTGTAGAGAAATATAGTTTTAAAGAGGAGTACAAACATGATGTGTTGAATCACTGTAAATAGAAAATTATTTACCAATTATAAGCATTATATAACATACATTACATTTTTTCTTGGGATTTTAAATAGTTTGGGATGGTCATTTTCCAAACACTTGGATTTTTATTTCACCCACTGAGTTGGCATATTAAACTAATTGATTTTTTATGTCTTGTATGGATGATTGGTGGATTTTTATAATTAGATGTTATTTTTATCCATTTGTTGCATCATTTCCTCAAGGTTAGGATCGGGTTTTAGAGGGGGTTGTTGGAAAGTACTTTATTTTGGTTGAGGATTTCCAGGTGGTATTTGGTGTTGAATACCCTTAAATTGGTGGTTTTAGAATTTTTTATACTATTTATAAAACCCCCTACATATATTATTGGTTATAATTTCATCCAAAGTTGTATGGAAATTATGGTTCTTGCCTAATAGGTTGGTTATAGGTGAAACCTAGGAATATTTCCTCACAAATATTAGAAGTTTCTCTTAGTTGAGTGAATTAGTTAGAATAGTGTGTGTTATAGAAATAGATAACATAATGAATTGAGGTGTAGGTTTCAATATCCCTTGTTAAAGAGAAAGTTTTCAAAGTAGGGTACTTACCTCTTCAAACTTCATGTCCACCTTCTTCTTGAATTTGGTACTTTTTACATCATGGACACCTCTAATAGGTACACTGGACCTTGTACCAAATTGTTGAGAATTTTTTTCCATGTTTTAAATTATATTACTTAAAGAAATTAGGGTCATTTCCACTAGGTCACCACCTATAACAGCATCAATCATTTTATGATCAACTGGAATTAAACCTTCATAAATGTATTATATTAAAATTTTCTCATTTATTTGATAGTGTGGACAACTTAAAAAATCATTTTAAAATGATATCAATATTAATGAAGTTTTTCCCCATTATATTGTATTATTACACAAATTTATTTACTTATTATTATAGTTTGATAGTATGGGGAGTATTTTTCAAGAAAAATGAGTTTCATGTCATCACAGCCTCTAATTTGGGAGTTAACATATTATAACCAATCCTTTACACTATCTTCTAAAGAGAATGGGAATTCCCTAATCTTAACCAATTCTTTACCCACATTAGTATGTTTTAAGGTTAAAAATATATTATGGAATTAATTTAAGTGATTATGTGGGTCATCTCTAGCCAATCCATGAAATTTTGTTAATAAGTGAATGAGTCTAGATTCTAGTTCAAAATCAGGTGTTTCGTATTGTATTTAAATATATGTGGGTTGGAACTATATATCAAGTAAGGGTAGTAATTTTAATGTCTAGTTATTTTCAACCATATTATTCAATTTTATTTCAGTATTGATTTTGTTTTTATAATAAGAAGGATCTAGAGTGGTGTTGAGGTATCGTGTTTCCACATTCAAGGGATCTTTTAGTGATTTTTAGTGTCGATGATGCAAGATCCGATCCAGATTTTTTTAAAGAAGTAGTTACTTTGATGAATATTTAATTAAAAACAAGGCATAAAAATTGATATATTATAAAATAAATTAAAATTTTTAGGGAAGAAAATAAGCACATAAATATTTACAAAATACACAATGTTTTTATCAAAAAGGCGCACTAAAAAAAGCACTTCATGGAAAAGGTGCCAAAATTTGGTAGCGTTATCATGACACATCAAATTTATTATGTTTTAAAAGTTTTCTTATAGAATAGGGTATACCTTAGGTCATATTTTAAGGAGTTTTGATGAGTTTAGAGTGTGTATTTTCAATAATTTTTTCAAAAGAAAACTAGAAATAGGGGTTTTTGAAAACATATTAAAAATAAAATGACTTGATTTAAAGAGTTTAATAGTTGAAAATAGAAGTGGATTTTAAAAATATATTATAATTATGGGATCATTTCTAAGTTATTATACCACTTTAAAAGTTCCTTTTTCTCAATTTATTATTATGTTTTTGTGAAATCCTTTAGTTAAGGGTTAACTAAGATCTCGGTTACCCACAATGCCTCTAAAACGATGTGCATAGGACTAAACCTTGAAATAAAAAACATGTATCCAAGTGTAATACAACTATAATGATTTATGGTATTTCAATTAACACTAAAATCTTAAATTTTTGGTAAGTAAGGGGATTCTTATGTTGTCTAATTGGAACAACATAAGTCACACACTAAAAATTACACACCATCCAGTTATGAAATAAATGGGGTTTTAATTAAATGCATAAAAAAAAGTTAAGATAAATATAAAATAACAATTAAAAACCAAAATATACACCAAAATATTAGATAATTATTTTCTAGAACTCCCACTTCATGTGTTTATCTCCCTTGGAATTATCACCCACTATTTACCCTACCATCGAGAGGAGGAGGAATATTGTTTGGAATTTTTCATTCAAACATGATCTCTCCTAGAGGATAGGGGGATCCAAAACCTACAAGGTGAAAATATGAATCCTTTGGAACTCCAAAATCGCATAAATTCACTCATTGGTTGAGCTTCTAAATTAGTTTCCTAAGGTAATCTTTTATATCCAAAATGGTAGGTGGTTTTGGGTGCCCAGATTTTCAGATACCACTTTGTTTTGGATTAGAAAACAGACTTATCTAAACTTGTAAAAAAGAAAAGAATTCAGATATGAAATATTTACTATATTATTTTCAAATTTGGAATCCATTTAATGTCTATAGTTGTAGATATTGTCAAAATACATAACCAAACTTTTGACTTTGAGCATATTCAGTTCTCAGGACAGATCAATTTAGTTGGGCCACTAGAATAAAAAATTGGGATTGGTTGTATTCATAAGATTTTTATCCAATGTAGTTTTTAATTAGATAAAAAATATCCTAATTGGATGTATATATTTCTCATAATATGTAAAATGGTGGACATATTTCCTTGGGATTCCATGCAGTTTGTCCCATTTTTCATTTACTTCGTCTTGGTCCCTCCAAATCACCTCCACCTATAATGAAAACGTCAAAACAAGTGAAATTTATATTTTTAACATTGATAAAAATTAAATAATTTAATCAAAAATGAAGATAAATTTGTTATTATATTTGGTATTTACAATACAAATTCAATATAACATAGTGGTATAAAGGTGGAAATGAATAGTGAATCACCACAGGATCACTGCACCTTGACCACCAAACATGGTCACATCCACCACAAAAAAAAATTGATTATATTATCATCACTCCATTATTAAATATACTAATAATAAATTTAATCAATAACACCATACTCCATAACCTACCAAATATCTTACCATTGCTTGTAGGAGGCCTAATCTACCATAATCGAAAGCATACAATCCTAACTATTTAGATGAACCTCCTATTTCAACTCCTATAATGACTATAATTTTCAATTTTATACACTTTGGGTATTTCTATATATTATCTTGGGTTTTCCTTAAAATTATCATGGTGTTATGGGTGTCACAGGACCCTATAATTGATATATTAAAAATACTAAATATATTGAACCACATGCATGCATTATTTCAGGAACAATAGATTTCCTATTTTATAGAGTCTTGTATGGGGAATTCAAGACCTTTATTGGATTTAGAATATGATTTTTTCCCTAGTCATGACAAAAGTTTCATTCATATCAAACCCTGGAAAAATTCACAGTCATGGGTGTATGTTAGATAAATTAAATTGATAAAATTGGATAATTAATTTAATTTTCAAATTAGATTATTTAACCAATAAGACACCTACTTAACTAATCTAATGAAAATTATCTATTTTTATCCATATAAACCTAAGAATTGATAGTATCTATGGGGAGATATTCCAATGAGTGACTGAGGAGGGATCATGGATCAATGACCAAGTGGAATAGAAATCACCATCAACATCGACCAAAATATGTTATTCACAAAACATTGATCCAACATTAAGTTAGGGATCATTATTTATGGATTCATTTCCTTATTATTTTTATTTCAAACATTTATTAAATATCTTCTTTGAATTATTGTTTATCCCCTTTCACATGGACCTATGGATTTGTTGATTATTTTCATTTGGATCTAAAATTACTATTACACAAGATTTATCTTCTTCTTTTGGTTTATACATTCGTGATTAATGGTCAGGTCTGTAGTATCCATTGATGATATCAAATTGTTGATTGTGTCTTTATCCCCTTATTATTCACATGTTCATCATTGGATTTTGGTTGGATAATGATTAGAATATTGGTCATATTCAATATGTGATCAAACCTAGATTTGAATTGTTTTTTTTTTGTGATCAATGATGGAGATAATGATTTTGGATATTGGTAAGGAACCATGGTATATCATGGATGGAAGATTATAGATCAAACCTTCATACAATGATATAAGGTGAAATATTATTCACATGGGTTTATAGGAATCTCGATTTTCAACCACCATAGGTTATAAATCAATGATTGTATATATTTCCTTGGATATTGGGGCCTTGGAAAGAGTTTTAGGAAAGATTGATTGAAGAATCAATGGATGGATAAAGATTCGGGAAGAAGACTTAACCTTATATGAAATTCCCAATTGTATGTTATGTATTTTGGAAGAACACAAGTTATGTAGTCTACTTTTTACAACAGTTAAAGTTTTAGGCTAAGTTAATCATCAGAAAACTATATTGAGAGCCCAAATTCCATGTGAATTTAGTTAGACAGTTGAACTATGTATAATTAGTACACACCTAAGACCCCATTGATGGCACAGTTGGATAATATAGAGACTCGAGTGTGATATCTAGATAGACATTAGGGGGAGGTACCCCCTGATGGCATGTATGTGTTAGGGAATGGGTCCCCCACATCCTTGGAATATATATGATTGGTCCCCCCCCCCATACATACTCAGGGAATGGGTATCTTATTTGTAGAGTCGGTAGCCCCTTGTCTGGTCTCCAACAAGGCATAGTTCCTCTACTAGGGTTGGTACCCCCCTTGACCATGATGTTTCATCAACAAGGTATAGGTTCCCTACTACAAATCCGGTAGGTTACATTGGGAAACTATAATTAGGAAAGCATTGGCATTTGAGTTGTGGACACACTCATTATCCTTAGCTAGCTATGAAGATCAAGATCTCCCTCACTCTATTTGACTTAATTTATTCTATGATCATATATATTATTGGGTTTCTTACTCCCTTCTTTATCTTTTGAGTAAAGGTGACTATTTATTTCTACTACTTCCCTTTGGATTTCAGATAATCCTATTGGGTATGTATATACTCACCCATGAATGGATTTTTCCCGCATATTTCATGTATTATGCAGATGATAAACAGTTATATGGTGACTTTTTCGGTCCTAGTTTTAATGGATCTTAGTGATACCGGGTTTCAAATAGCTTATATGGTAGTCATATTTAGTGTCTGTGGGAAAGACTCTTCCTCTTAATCTACTATTGGGTTAGAACTCCCTTTATTTATAGTTAGGAGTGTTTTTTACCTTAATACATTGGATATATTTATATTTTTTGTACTCTAATTATTCATAGAGTACGTTACATTCATTTATTACCTATTAGGTTACTACATTTTTATCTACCTTTCATGGTTGTGATATACTTAGAGGTGTGCATGTGTACAAGTTTATTAGGTTAATTTATCTCAAATGTGTGATATTCCTACTCAACACTAGTATTCATCCCTTGTATTATTGTAGGTATGCATAGGGTGTCAAACATAGCTTACCACTAGTCCAAGTGGGGTCCCAGTGGTTCGGATCATGATAGAATGGTATTTAAGAAGGTTTATCCTAGGGGTAGTGTTTAGAGTTAGATTTGTTGTGAGGATTGGTTTGGGAACATAGGGAAAAAAATTAGGAGTCTCAAGTTTGTATTTTAGTCTAGAAAACTTTATTATGGTGTGGTGACCAACATATATATACACTAGTAATCTTATAACATGTTTGTTGATTCAGCAGCTAAGACATCAGTTGTAAGGAAACCAATGGTACATGCATCATGTAGGAATGGGTGTTTAACTTCTATGTCCTTATTGAGTTAGGTCCCCTGATATATTCATCTAACTATGGTATGTATTGTTAAATTTAAGGTTTCTTCCATGATAAAATTCATCTAGGATTATTAGATAGGTTTGTGATGAAGACTGATTGAGTGATTAGATTCAGTGTAGGGGCATGTTCATGAGTAATTCCCTCCAGGAGACTAGAGAGTAGTGATTACACCCATTGAGTGACACATGGACTCACCTCTAATAGTTAGGATGATTTTCATCTTCATGTTGAGTAGTTGATTATTCTATTGGTCTAGGATTATGATGCACATAGAATAATCATGTTGTGTGAGTTTTAGTAGTACAATTTTCCAAGATTCCATGGTGAGTCAGACCCTCAAGCAGTGGAGGATTGGATAGAGTCTATAGTCTGATTATTCCAACTCATGCAAGCATTGGCTGATCAGATGATTATGCTCATGGCTAGTCTTCTTCATGGTTTATTAGGTAATTAGTGGGGTCTTTTCACCCAAACTTGGTATGAGAAGACACTTTCATGGATGGAGTTTCATCACTTGTTCCATGATGAGTTCTATCCATAGACCTTGTGATCTCTATGGATTCATAAGCTTATATAGTTACAGTAGGGTGACTTGACTATTAATGAGTATTCATTGAGTTTCACCAACTTTATATGTTATTCTCTTGATATAGTGAGATATGGATACTTATAGGTGTGGAATTTTGAGTAAGGTCTTCGAAGGGACATCTAAACTAGTGTTGTCTCACTATGCATTCCCACCAATGTCGGGGTGTTGTAGCAGGCCTCGGTGATATATATCTTTCTAAAATAGGAGCATCAGATATTTGGAGATGATAATAGACATCAAGGATTAGATTGGTCAACTTCATCAGTTGGGTTTCATACTTCAGGTTCTTAGAATAGTAGATGTTTGCATAGGGGTTCTTAGTCCCAAGTATCAGTGGTACAGGGATCCCACCAATGATTTTAACATTTGAGAGATGGTCAGTGTTATGATTATGATAGTCGGGGTTACATGGTATGTGTTTTCCTAACCTTTCATGCTTTAGAGTGAGGTAAAATAGTGGATGGAACTTTATGTAAGAGGCAGTGTCATGATCATGTACCTCCCAAAGGTTTTCAAGGTGGCCCACAGGGAGGAAGTTCTAATAGATGGGCTAGCGAAGCCCTAGTAGGGGGAGCTGTATTAAGAGGACAACACTATGGCCTACTATCACCACTATTGATAAGTGTTTTAATCCAAAATCATAGGGATGGTGGTCATGAGTGTGTTCAACTACATGAAATATAGGGATATGATCAGGTTACACCTGAGATAATTCGAGGTATGATCTTCATCTTCACTACTTTAATTATAGTACTTTTAAACACAAGTGTGATTCATTCTTTAACAAACTTATCCCTTATTCAAAAGATTAAAATTCTTATAGAGCCTTTATTCCACCAATTATGGCTATAGATTCCCATAGGAAGTGATTCCACTATTTCACACATCTTCTAATAGTGAAAGTTGGTGCTTGGTGGAGAGAGATTCATGTGGAATCTTTTGGTGGTTGTTATGTAGCCATATGACTTTATTCTAGGTATGGACTGACTATCTACATTACATGCCCAGATAGACTACCAATGTAGGAGAGTTAGATGTCTATGGGTGGATGGGATGAGATTCTCCTTCAATGATGAGAAGGAACAACTGGTGGAATGAGTGGGGATTGTGAGTAGGAAGCTCCAACCTATCTCCTATTATATAGTGGGTTTTCCCTTAATGTAGTGGTCTCTTCAGACACTTAGCTTCCATCGGTAGTGGAGGAATACATAGATGTTTTTTCCAAGTATATTCTCTGATTACCTCAACATCAGGAGATTGAATTCTATATTGACTTGCACCATTAGACCAGACCAATATATTCTATAACATATCAAATTGACCTTTTTGAGATTTGGGAGATGAGGGTGCGATTGAAGGTCCTAATGGAGAAGGTATTTATCAGACCCAGTGTTTCCCCTAAGGTGGCTCTAGTGTTATTTTCTAAGAAGGAAGATAGGGGTTGATATTTGTATCAATTATGATCTCCTAAACCAAGTGATAATAAAAAAGTACCTTTTACTAAGGATTTATGACCTCCTTGAACTACTAAAAGAATGAGATGGTTCTTAAAGATTTACCTTGGGCCTGACTATCACTAATTCTAGGTTTTTGAGGAGTACATTCAGAAGACAATGTTTTGATGTCACTATGGGAATTTTCAGTTCATGGGGATTCCCTATAGTGTGAAGAATGACCCTATTGTATTTATGGGAATTATAAACCAAATATTTTATCCTTTCATAGATTGGTTCATATTTTTCTTTATTGATTACATTATTATTTATTATATATCCGAATAATAGAATATATATCATTTTAGGGTGGTCCTAGACTTACTTTGAGAGTGTCAGTTATATGGTAATCTCTGTAAGTATCGAATATAGATTATAGAGGTTCACTTTCTGGAGTATATCACACTAGAAATGATGCAGTTGTGAACCTGAAAAATATATAGGTTGTGAAAGATTGGGACCCACACAATATTGTACTAGAGAGGAAAACCTTTCTTGTTTTGGTTGGGTACTATTTATGGTTTTTGAAAGAATTTTCTAGTATTTTATCCCCTTTGACTGTCTTTTCATGAAAAGGCTAGTCATTATTCTAGACCAAGAGGTGTAAGAAAGCCTTCAAGGAGCTGAGGAAGAGATTGACTGGTGCTCCTATTTTGAGACTACCAAAGGAGGGTGTTCAGTATGTGGTGTTCTACAATGTCTCAAGAGATGGGCTTTAGTGTGTGTTGCTATAGAGTAACATAGTGATTTCTTATAGGTATAAACATTTAATACCCCATGAGAAGAAATATGAAATCCAAAACTTGGAATTGGTAGTAGTGGTATTTTCCTTGAATATGAAGAGGTATTATCTTATGGGAGAGTGTTTTATATTTTATTTGGACCACTAGAGTCTTAAGTACATTTTTTCTATAGAGACATCAACCTGAGATAAAGGTGTTGGTTGGAGTTCTTACAATACTATGACGTTGACATAGTTTATACTCTAGGTAATGGTAATGTGGTGGTAGATTAATTTATTATGAAATCTTTTTCTCACTTAGTGGAGGATGTTTTAGAGAAGTTGTCCTCATTACAACTAACTTTGGTGGGGGAGAAAGATGAATATTATCTATAATCAATGGTAGTGACTCCAACACTTCTCTATCATTTGATAGAGGTGTATTTTGGATACATCGATTATGAAGTTTTATGTGACTATATATCTTCAATATATTCACTGGATAGATTTTATGAAGGTGGGGATCACATTAACCTTTTCCAATTACAAATAGTAGTTTTTCACATGTTACATGAGTAGGTGCTGAGAGAGTTTCATACTTATACCTTGGTGGTACATCCTGAAGTGATGAAGATATAATAGGACCTTTGGTGGATGTTTTGGTGGGAAGGCATAAGGTGGAGTGTTTCCAAGATTTTTTTACCAATTCATCGCTCATACACAAATGATGGTAGAGAATTAGGTTCAAACAGGTTTGACTCAACCTCTTAATATCACAAAGTGGAAGTTAGATGGTGTATCAATGGATTTTATTATGGGTCTTCCATAGATAGTGATAGGACACAACATTATATGGGTGATTGTAGATCTAATTTCCAAGTTTTCTCTCTCTTTTTTCTATCCAAGAGAAAAGTTTAGTGTGAATTTTAGGGTGCTTGTATGTGTGGGTGATCATCCGGCTTCATGGAGTACCCTCGATGATTATCTCCAATTGTGATAATTAGTTCATGTCATGGTTTTATATGGTTTTAAAGGAGACATTTGGGACCCATTTATGGATGGGTGTGACATTATACCCCTAGTTATATGGATAGACTGAATGAAACATTCAAATTTTGGAGGATATGTTGAGATCCTATATGTTGGACTTTGATTAAAGCTGGATGAATCACCTAAAATTAATGGATTTCATATAAAATAATAGGTATCAATTCACTATTAGTATGAAACCATTTTAGGATCTGTATGGGAGACCCTAAAGTCACCCTTTTATTGGATAGAAATTGGTGGTTCATCGCTTATGGGACCAGAACTGGTGTGGATGACAATGGAGAAAGTTCATGTGATCCAAGAGTGAATTAAGACCAATCAGAGTCAATATAAATCTTATGTGGTCTAATATTGTTGTACATTTTAGTTATATTAGCAACAACATGTGTTCTTAAGGGTCTCTCTATAATGAAGTTTGTATAGATTTAGTCAATGTAGTAAGTTATCCTCAAGGTTCGTCAGGTTGTTCCAGATCCTATATAGGTTAATATAAGTTTCATACTACTTTATTTTACCCTCATAGTTTGAACAAGTTCATGATGTCTTATATATTTCATAGCTAAGGAGATACGTGCATTACTTATTGCGCATTATTGACTGAGGTGAGATGGAAATCAAAAATGGATCTACCTTTTGGATTACCTAGTGTCCATAAAGGATTGGTAGGATGGGATCCTTCTTGGGTGAGTCATTCTAATGGTGTGAGTTCTTTGTAAGCATGGGAACCTCAAATAGAGCTTTTGGGAGCATGGGATCCTGATGTAGGCTCAGTACCCTCACCATTTTGAGTAGGTGATGTTTTTCGAGGAATAAAGGATTGAAGGTGGGGAGACTGTAATGACTTTTATTTTCATGTTTTTACCATTTAGATATTTCTATATATTATTCTAGGATTTCCTATGTAGTTGGTTCGGTGTTATAGGTTTCATGGGACCCTAGAATAAATATATTAAAAATATTAAATATATTGAACCACATACAAACATCTTTGTGGGAATAGTGTATTTCCTCTTGAATGGATTCTATAATGGGGAAAATAATATAACCATTGGATCTAGAATATAGGTTCTACCCTAGGCATGATATATGGTTCATTCACATTGGGCCCCGAGAAAATAGGATGTCATGGGGGATATTGGATGAATTAAATTGATTAAATTAAATAATTAATTTAATGTTCTAATTATATTATTGAACCTATAATTTTCCATTTATCCTTACTCGTGATAATTATATAGGGTTATACACATAACCTTGAGAATTAAGATCCACTATGTGGAGAGCTTCTGATGAGCAACAAAGGAGGGATTGTGAATCGATGATTAGGTGTAACAGAAATCATCATCAACATTGATATGGATTTGTTCTTCATTATAGATGGATCTAATTTCAAGTTAGGTATATTTATTTGTGAATTTATTTCCTTATTATTATGATTTCATACATGGATTAACTATCATCACTGAATTCCTATTTATCCCATTGCATGTGTCCCTGATGATTTATTGATTATTTTATTTTGTCCATAGAATAACCATTGTATAGAATTTATCTTTTGATTTTTGTTTCCATGTTCTCAATAAATGTTTGTATTTGCAACAAACATCAATGATATCACTTTTTTATTGTGTATTTCTCCCCTATTTCTTTGTGTGCTCAACATTGTATTTCAATGGGCTGATTATTTGATTATCGATATGGTTTGAGATACGATTGAACTCTAATTCACATTGTTTTGTGTGATCGATGATGGATATGATGATTTGTGGTGGTGGTGGGGAACTATAGAGGATCATGGATGGTATATTTTTTGTTAAACATTTATACAACAATAGAAGGTGTGACGGGCTTTGTGTGGGTCGATGGGAATCCCAATTTCTAGCCACCAAAGGTCAGATATTGATGATTGGAGATGTTTACTTAAAGATTGAGGCCTTGGATGAAGCTTCAAGTTATATTTATGGAAGGATTGGTATATGGGAAAATCTTAAAGAAAAATACTCTACCTACTATAAAATTCCCAACTATACATTATGTGTTTTAGAGGAACATGCATCATGTAGTTCACTATTTATGACCACTGTGGTTTCAGGTCGATTTTAATATCACACATCTATATGGTGAGACCACGTGCTATGTTAATATAGTTAGGAATCTAAGTCCTATATAGTTATTATATTCCTAGGACCCCAAGTGGTTCTACACATTATGTTCCATAGACCACATGTCATGTACATGTCTTTAACATTCCATGTAGGGCAATAGGGAATAGCCAGACCTAGATATAAAAGTACACCCCATGTACACCATGGTACATGCTATGGAATTTTATTAGAATGTTCTAACACTCATATCTATTTTATCAAGACTCAAAATTGGACCCACAAGAAGCCCTTATTGAGATGAATTTCATGTGGGATGAAATTATAGGCATTGTTTTGACATTAAAGATAGGATATGAATTGTCGTAAGCAGATCGCTCCTTTTAACAAGATTGCCTGATGTTGAGAGTTGATTGTGATATTCGGAGCATAATTTGGGGTTGGTACCCCCTGGAAACATTTTTGTGTCAGGTTATGGATCCCATGTATCCTTATTAAAGATAGTTTTGGTACCCCCACCCCCACCCCCCACCCCCTCGGGATGTGGGTATTTTATCTATAGAGTCATTATCCTCTCTTATTAACTTTAACAAGGCATGGATCGTCCCCTGGGATTGGTTCCCCCTTAACCATGACATTTCATCAACATGTAATGGGTCCCCTATTATAGATCTAATGAGGTTACATTGGGCTACTATAATCAAGACAACATTGGATCTTAGGGCTGCAGATAGACTCATCATACTTAACTGGTTGTAAAGTTCGATATTTACTCTCTCTTTTACTCAGTTTCTTCTATGACCATATATGTTTTTGGGTTTCTTACTCCCTTATTTATCTTCTAGATTGAGCTAACTATTTATTTATACTACTTCCCTTTTATTTTTATATAATACTACTTGGTATATATGTACTCTCCCCATTATAATCTTTTCCTATATATCATATGCAGATGATAGGTATTTAGATAATAACTTCAGCAGTCTTTGTATTGGTGGAGCTTAGTGTTACTTGGTGAAAAAGATATTAGGTAGTTCTTGGGTTTAGTGTTCATGAGAAAGACTCTTACTCCTCATCTGCTATTATATTGGTAATCCATTTATTCCTAGTTGTGTTTATTTTTCCCCTTCATACTTTGGATATATTTAAATTATTTTACTCTGATTATTATTAGAGGTTGTTACATTCATTTTATCCCTATTGGGTTGATATAGTTTTATCTACCCTATAGGTTTTGATATACTTATAGGTGTACATGTATACAGGTTTATTAGGCTAAGACCTCCCATATGTGTTAAATTCCTACTTGATTCTAGTCACTAACCCCTGCCATATTGGAGGTGAGATTACATTGTCACACTTGGCTTATCTCCATTCTAAGTGGGGAACCTATGGGTTGGGTCATGAAAAAACCATACCCCCAGATAATAATTTCTAAAAATTAAGTGACTAAAACATCACAATCATTAGACAAAACATCATCTATTACATAACTAGAGTTTCTTTATGATGGAACATCTAAAAGATAAATTATATGAAATTCTTGAATAATAAACTATTTTCAAGGAAATTTTTTTGTAGTGATAACTTTGTTGGTAATGGGTTAGTGTGAGTTCATGAATGCATAAAATTGGGGCCATGTTGATATATACTTGGCTTCCATACTGATTTAAGGGAAATCTAGATTTCATGGGTTGTTTTTTGTTCACGATGCATTGTATGGGGCCTTGTTGAGTTTGTAATTATCTATCCATTTTGAATATAGAGGGAATGGTAAAATTGTTATTATGCCAAGTGATATCTTGGATTAGAGGAATAGGATTCCTCCCATGAGTTGGATCTTTTCTAGATGTATGCATTGGGTGTGTGAGTTCTGGAATGTGTGAGTGGCATTTTAGAAATTATATATTATAAAGGAAAAGTGTAATTTGGTGTGATTTGATTACTTGGATTTCTTGGCTTGTTTATTACATTATTCTTCTCTATTTTATTATAAAAAAAATGAGCTAACATTTCTTGTCTATATGGTGTGTGTAAGAAGTCTTGGGGATTACCTATTAAGTTCAAATAATCACCCCTTATATATGAATCCTGGTGCCTGGTTAGCCATTGAAATATGTGAATATTAATTTTTTAGAATATAATTTTCATTTTATTAATTATTCACAAAAATTGGTATTAGTGAATTTTTTAAATTGATCTTCTTTTCACATCATGTTTGTAATTCTTTCTAAAATGCACTAATACTTGGTACATTTTTCCATCACCTTGTAAAAAATCCTATGACCATAATTTTGATTTGATATTTTAGGATAATTTTACCCTTTATGTGTATAAAATTTAATACTTCTGAAAAATAGGATATTCAATTGGGAAGATAATCAAAGTAGACCTTGAATCCATGAAATTTTGGGTGAAGTGAACTGGACAACAACCCACTAAAATGACTGTAGAAGACATGATACAAGCTAAATGAAGTTAAATTTTGACCTATATATATATATATTAAATCAAGTGATAAATTTATTAAAACTATTTACAAATATAATTCTAATGTTCTAAATGTGATCTAGGTGCACCAATTTGAAGCATAGATTTTGGGCCGAATTTCAAGGCTCAAAAAGTCAGCCCAAAATTTTTATCATAAATTCCAAATAGAGTATCCAATTAGGATCAAATTTATAAATATATTAGATCAAATCTTGACCAAAATATTTTCTTGATACATATTTACCAAATTCTCTCATAATCAAGGTTGTTCATGTATCAATGAGGAGAGAGATAAATGATGAATGCATCCTTGGGAATGATAAAAATATTTATCCACCCACTTTCCACCAGCCTTTGGGATACCCTTTAAATTTAGATTAATTTAAAACCCTTTTACTCTAAATAAGGCTCCAAAAAAACTATTTAAGTTATTGGTAGTGAAGTATTTTTAGGATTCTTTTTCTTTGATTTCAAATGTAATTTTACTATGCCAATTTATTGTTGAAATTTCAATTTTTCCCATATAATTTGTTCAAATCACATTAGTTTCTTAATAAAAATTGTTATTATTCTCATAATCTATTATTTTTGTAATAAATTTTACAATCTTCCATTAGGTTTTTAATTTATTCACATAGTGAAGAGATAAATCATTCACACAATGGTAGAGTGTTCTTTATTACATTTTTTCTTCTCCAATTACACCCTTATGATACTACTTTCATCTTTCATTGAGAGAATAACATCAATGAGAGGCTAACACTCATATGGTTTGATCCAAGGTAGTATAAAGGGGATGTATTGGATTTTATTTATCACTATATAAATGTTTTATCACTTCTTTTAATTGATAATTTTGTTCAAAAATATTAATCCTTTTTTTCCTTGTTGAGTTTTACAGTCACGCACTTCAAGTGCTAATATGATCCATTTCCATGGATTTCTCATTAAAATGATTCAACAAGTATATAGGTTATTAAATTTAGGTTTTTTTGTATTAAACCAATAATTTATTAAGGTAGTTTGATCGCATTCAATGAATCTATCTTGGGTATAAAAATTTGATATTGTTAAAAATGAAATTCATTCAATCCACCCTAGTGTCACCTAGGATCAACCAATTTACATTAATTGATTCCACTTCAGTATTTTAGTTATTTAATAATCCACTCAAATAAAACCCAATTTATCCACTTCATATCTAAATATCCCCCTATATAATGGTTTTTTTGGTAGCTTTATTCTTAGGTCCTTGAGGATTCGACAACCCAAGATACACTACAAGCGACTACTTCACACCTAAACTTGGGTAAATTTAGGCAAGAGAAAATTCTAGAACCATTTTTGAGGACCCGAGTAAGTCATATTAGACACTAACCTTATATTATCATTAATTTATTCTATTCTCACCCCATTTATCTTATATTTTCCCCCTTCTTTTTTTATCTTTTCTTTGCACATGTTCACCTATACCCATGACTAATCAAACCATCTAGTTAGGGTGGATAATTATAGGGTTGGGAAGTTAGTCACACCTAATGGAATTTTTTTTCTTTATATAATAATATTTATAAGCCTCTAGATTCAAAATTTGATTTAATTATAATGGATTTTATTCCACAAAACCCCATCATCAACCCGAACAGGAACCAAAATTAAAACCTAAATAAGGTAGCCCCAAACTTGGGGAATGTTATCGATCAAACCATAAATGACTACCTCAAGCCATATTGGTCCAATACATCATCTTTAATTATACATTATACCCTAGTAGATTCCCACTATGTGTTAAAACTCTATGTTCTAAACCACCTTCCAACCTTTCATGGGATGGAGTCGGAAATTTCATACCTTCATGTTAATGAATTAAATGACATGGTTGAAACCATGTGCCCACCAAAAAAACTTGATTCATAAAATATTAGAATATTTCCATTTTAACTAAAATATCAAACCAATAATTTATTAAACAATTTTAGAGAAACATCTATCCACTCATGGGACCAATCACAAAGATAATTATAAAAAAATACTTTCCCCGCCACAAAACGATTGTAATTAAAAAGTGAATACAAAACTTTTTTAAAAAAGAGGGAGAATAATTATATGAAACATGGGAAAGGTTCAAAGATGTAATTAACATGGTAACACTCCATGGTTTCTTGATTCTAGAATAAGTGATAATTTTCTATGAAGGGTTGGGTCTAGGAAAAAAATAATTCATTGACATGATGTGTAATAGAAAATTCAAAAACAAAGCCCCAATGATGATTATTAATATCAAAAAAATCTAATTGAATATAACAAAATAAAGGGAACATAAAATTACTATGATAATCCACCAAAATTTAATGGAATTCAAAATCTTATAGAATAAAAAATTATTAGGGAAAAACTTGTTTCACTCATTATGAAGGTTGAGGAGATCAATCTTAGTAATGTCTAAGAAATCCAAACTATCGACCCTATTTACACAATTTATGGAAAACATGACCACAATATCAATAACTACCCAACCATCCCTTCAATAAAGGATTTACTTTTAGGATTACTACTAAATGAGTTCAATTATTTGATCTTTCAAAATCCACAGTACCAAAACACTTTCAATACAAGGTATAATGACCACCTAGGATTCATTTGGAAAGACAATCAATAACCAACATGACAAAAATATCCCAACCCCTACCCTCTATATAATTTTCAAAGTAATAATAAATTCCAACCAAAACTAATCCAATACCAACATCCCCCAATCTAATTTTAATAACTTTTTCAACAAACCATCTAATAGCCAAAGCATCCCCCATGGGTAAACCAACCAGTACAAGCCCCTACTTAATTTTTCCCTATCTCAAGCCTTGAAAATTTATGAAATCAAATGGAAAAAATGAACATAAAAGTCTAGTCACTAAAATATGAACTATAAACAATAAAAATTGGAAATTCACCCATGCCTAACCAATTCCTTCCTCCCCAAACCTTAAGGGGAGAATCTAACAGCACATAATCATCTCTTGAATAACTCAAAGTAGTTACTATATTAGGAAGTATGAAATCCATTAATAAACCTAAAACAACCATTAAAAACTATTTGAATCATAAAAAACTCATGATAATGATGAATAAACACCTTTTGAAACTAAAAAAAACTAATTATCATATGAAGGAACCCACTCCAAACTAAACAATACATTAACCTAATCATTTCCATCAATGCATGAGAGAAAAATATAAACTTGGAATGAATGAAAAATTAAGATAAATATTATTTTATGTTAAGTTGAACATACTCATTCTAGATACAATTCAAACCATACCTTCCTACTCTAAGTACCTTAATCACTTGTTCTCTTTTAAAAGAAAATTTTCACATAAAAAACCAAGTCCTTTTGGCTACTAATTTGAGTTCCACCATTCAGGGAACCATTCCACCTAATTTTAAAGACCTAGGTTTTTCATAAATCAATTCTGAATTAGGAGAGAGAAAAAATTTCAAAACCCCTTTTAATATAATAGTTATTGTAAACCTAATTCCATATACAATGTATTGTCAGTTAGGGATCAAGGAACTCCAACCCACATATGTTGCTATTAAACTTTTTAATCATAGTATTTGAGTTCATAAGGGTATCATAAGGGATGTTATAGTGAAAGTTTAGAAATTCATCTACCCTTATGGATTCATTTTCCTTGACAATCATCTAAAATTGTGCACTAGGGAACAAACTCTACTCATCTTTGGTCATCCCTTCCTATAAATAATCAACTTGTTCATTTGAGTAAGGAATGGGAACATGACCATTACCATTAGAAACATGAGCCTTGATTTGAACATTTATAATGAAAACTCTCAAAATTTAGATGATTAATATATTCAGAAGGTGAATTGGATAGTTAGTTTTGATAATTAACTAAAGTATCATTAAGGATATATCGAAGTATTTTTAAGTCAAGATGATATTGATTTCATTTATTCACATGAGGGGAATTTTTATCCTTGTATTTAATCTATTTTAGATATAAACTTTGATGATTTTTCAAGATCACCAATCCATGAAACCATTGGATAAATAACAAACATCTATTCCATACCCATTTCTATTACTGATCTGTCTAATTTTTTGTTTGAAACTTCTGTTCAAAATGAACCAATTCTGTTGAGAAATTTTGAAGAAGAGACCAAGTTCAATTCAAAGTCCAAATATGATTTCAAAAATGTTAACCAACCTGATCTTGAAATCATGGTACTTATTCCTCACTTAAGTATGAATTTCTAGGTTATAATTAAACATGTCCAATTGTTATCTCTTCTTCTCTCAAACCCAACCAAGAGAGAATGATTCTAGAATTATTGATCAGGAATAAGAAATAAATTTGATAAACACTTTTTGATATTACTAATATTATACCACTCATTAAAAACTATAGTATTATTCTAGAATATGATTCTAAACCAGGTTGAAAAAATCAATGAAGACTCAATCCTAATCTCATAGATTTGGTAAGGAAAGAACTTATAAAATTTCTAAAAGATGATATCATCTATCATATTTCTGAGAGTGATTGGGTAATCCAAATCCAAGTGGTTCTCAAAAATGTTGTAATTTACATGATTACCAATGAGGATGTTGATATTCTCTCCACAAGGGTCAGTAATGTATGTAGAGCGTGCATTAACTATAGTAAGTTAAACTCTTACACCAAGAAATACTATTTTCCCTTTCCATTCATTGATAAAGTCCTTGAATGAGTGGAATTTTATGAGTTATAGTGATTATTAGATGGATTATAAAGGTATAATCAACTTTAGGTCTCCCTATAAGAACAAGGAAAAAAACATTCACTTGTCCATTTAGTACTTTTTTCTTCAAGTGCATGCCCTTTGGGTCATGTAATTCCCTTAGTACCTTCTAGTGGTTCCTGATGGGAATATTCTCTAACATGGTGGGGGATTGTTTAGATGTATTTATGGATTAATTCTTCATCTTAAGGGATACATTTTATAGATTCATTAGAAATTTTTAAAGGTTGTTGTCTATATTTGAGGATAAGAATCTCATCCTAAACTGGGGGAAATATCATTTCATGGTAATAGAAGGACTTGTTCTAGACCATTTGGTCTCTAGGGGATGAATTGAAGTTGATAAAGCCAAACTGGATATCATTCAACACCTTACCTTTCTAAATTCTATCAAATAATTGAGGTACTTATCAGGACATTCAATTTTCTATAGAACTTTCACTAAGAACTTCAACTCTATTTCCTAACCCCTTTTTATTCTGCGTTTGAAAGATGATCTATTTGTTTGGAAAGAGTGCTATGAGGAATCATTATCTACACTCAAGTAATAAAATTACATCTCCACACATAATTAAATATCCCAATTGGAATATTCCTTTTGAAATCATGTGTAATTCGAGTAAATTTTCTGTAGTATTTTTCTTAATATGAAGATCTAATAAAACTCCATTCATCATCACTTATATAAGAAAATAATTGGATGGTGAACAAATAAACTACACCAGCACTAAGAAAGAGTTGGTTGATTTATTTATTTCTCAAACTTAGGATTCTCACCTTTATTTTTACGGAGCATTGAATTGATATAATGTGTGGTGATCGACACTTGGGGATCATGACTCCATAGTTTTATTTCTACGAGTTGAACTTTTCATCTCTATTGTGGTTCAAAAAATAAAAATAAAAACCCCATAAAAAATAATAATAAAAGATATAAAATTTGTATTATCATATCAAAGTTGAATGTGATTCTCACCTAGCTCTTCCGTTAATTTTTTCACTTGAACAAAAATGAACCCTCGTGTCTTTTTTGATGCACAACACATCACCATGGTTAATTGAAATTGGATGAAATGTGGTGAAGAATTTAAAAAAGGGAATGGTCTTGGGATTGGGATAATAGTGTGAATATGTATTATGTTAAATTATTTTTATAGGTTTTATGATTGTATGGTGTGATTTTTTTGTGATCATTATATATTAAAATGTTTTTGGAAAACAGAATTCAATATTCATATTTTTGAGATAGTTTTTGCTCAAGACTAGAAAAACTCAATTTGGGGGTGTGATTAGCCACTAAAATAGGATAATATTCATTGTTTATATTTTAATTATCTTGTGATTAATTTTTTACAAACATTGGTATTAGTTCATTTTTTTAATTGATCTTCTTTTCATGTCATGTTTTTAATTCTTACTCAAATGAACTAATACTCAGTATATTTTTTTATCGCCTTGTAAAGCACACTATGATCATAATTTTGATTTGATATTTCAATATCATGTTAACCCTTTTGTGTATAACATTTCATCCTTATAATATTCAATTGGAAATATGACCAAATTGGGTCTTGAATTCAGAAAATTATGGAAGAATTGAACTGGACATCATCCCACTAAAATGACTGTATCAGACATGATACAAGCCTAATGAAGTTAAAATATGAAATAGAGATATATTACATCAAGGGGAAATTTTATTTAAACTATGGATAGATCTTATTTAGATGTTTTTAATGTGATCTAGTCACCCTAATTTGAAGTATAAAACTAGGATAGATTTCAAGGCCCAAAAAGTCATCCCACTATTTTTATCGAAACTTCTGAATGTATTTTCCAATTAGGAAAAAAATCATATAGCTATTATAAAACATTTGTGCCAACATATTTTTATTTTAGTTAATTTCGAAATTCTCTCATCATCAAGGTTATTTGGGTGTGTCAATGAGGAGAGAGAAAAAGGATGCTTGCAACCTTGGGAATGATGGAAATTAATTATCCACCCAATTTCCACAAACCTTTGGACTACCCTTTCAAGTTGGAAGAATTTTAAATCCTTTTTATTGACCTAAGGCTATAAAAATTCCTATTTAAGGTAGTTTGGTGAATTATTTGGTTTCTTTTCTTTCAAATGTAATGTTTTTCTACCTTTTTTTGTTGCAATTTAAATTTCTCTCATGTAAGTTGTTCATATTACATTAGTTTATTAATAAAAAATGTTATTATTCTCATATTCTATTCTTTTTGTTAGAATTTTGATATTTTTTCATTATTGTGTGAATTTATTCACACATTGGAAAGGTAAATCCTTCACATAATGGAGTATTGTTCTATATTTCATTGTTTTCTTCTTCTTCAATTTCACCCTTATGAGTATAATTTCATCTTCTATTGAGAGAATAACATAAATGGAAGGATAAACCTATTGTATGTTTATCTAAGGGAATAGAAAGGGGATATATTGGATGTTATTTATCATTATTTAAATGATTAATCACTACTTTTAAATGATAAATTCATTCAATAGTCTTAATTATTCTTCTTCCTTGTTGAATTTTAAGGTCATACACTTTAAGTGTTAATACGATCCTTTAGATTAGAGGGCTCATAAAAATAATAATCTAAGTGTATAGGTTATTAAAATTATTTTTTTATATTAAATCAATAAGTGATGAAGTTGGTTTGAACTTTTTGAATGAATCTCTCTCAAGTATAAGAAATTGATATCATTAAAAATAAAATTAATCCAATCCACCCCTAGCGTCACCAAGGATAAACCCATTTTCCATTAATTGATTCCACTTAAGTATTTTAGTTATTTAATAATCCAATCAAGTAAAACCCATGTTGACCACTTCATATCCAAATATTCCCCAATATAATGGTTATGTCTATTTCTTTCTCTTTAGGTCTCTAAGGATTTGACAACCCAAGATAGACTACAAGTGACTGCTTCAACCTTAAACTTGGGTAAATTTGGGTGAGACAAAATTATGGAACTATTATCCGGGAACCTAGTAAGTAATTTTAGTCACTAACCTTATATTATCTCCCCTTTACTCTATTCTCACACCATTTCTCTTATCTTTTCCCCTTTTATTTTTTTATCTTTTCTTGGTTTATGTTCACCTATACCGGTGACCAATCAAACCATCTAGTTAGGGTGGATAATTATAGAAATGGTGAGTCAAGAACACCTAGGGGAATTTTTTATTTATATATAAATATTCATAATAATCTAGATTTAAAATTTGATTCTATTACAATGGATGTCATTCCATGAAACCCCATAATCAACTTAGGCAGGAACCAAAATGGAAACCCAAATCAAGTGGCCCCAAACTTGGGGAATATTTTTCATCAAAGTATTAATGAATACCTCATAAAATTATATACCAATGTTCCCTCCTACATTATACATGTTACCCAATGATATTCCTACTATGATTTCAAACCCCATGTCCTAAACCACCTTCCAACCTTTCATGGTATGGATTCATAAATTCCATACCTTCTTGTTAAGGAATTTAATGACATTGTTGAACCCATATTCCCACCACATTAACTTGAGTTGGTAAATATTTGGATCTTTCCTATTTCACTAAAACATAGATCCAATAATTTTTTAAAAGATTTGAGACCAGCATCCATCCATTCATGGGACCAATTACAAAGATAATTCTACAAAAAATACTTTTCCCACCACAAAACAATTGTAATTAAAAATTGAATCCAATAATTTTTTGAAAAACAAAATGGAGAATAATTATATGAAACATGTGAAAGGTTAAAATATACTCCCAAAATGATACCACACCATGGTTTCTCAATTCCATAACAAGTGATAATTTTCTATGAAGGTTTTGGTCTAGGAAACAAATAATTCATTGACATGATGTGTAACGGAACTTTCAAAAACAAATCCCCAATTAACGCTTAAGAATATTTGGAAAATATTTCTAAATAGAACCAAACATGGGGAAAATATAGTGGTATTTACAATCTTATATATGAAAAAATTATTAGGGAAAAACCTATTGCACTCACTAAGAAGGTCAAGGATATCGTTCTTGGGAAATTCCATGAAATCTAAACTATTGACCCTATTTGCACAATTTTTCACAAACATGGCCACAAGACCAATAACTTCCAAACCATCACTTATATAAAGGAGGTACTTTTAGGAGGAACACCATTAGAGGTTAATGATTTGAAATTTCAAAATCCACAATACCAAAACACTTTTGATCTAAGTTATAATGACCATCCATGATTATATTGGAAGGATAATCAAAAACTATCACAACAACCATGTCTCAACCCATAACCTCCATATAATTTTACAACTCATAATCTATTACAACCAAAACTGGTCCAATATCAACATAACCTAGACCAATTTCATCAACCCATTCAACAACCCATTTAATAGCCATAGTATCCTCTAGGGGTAAACCAACCAAAACTATCCCCTTCCCAATTTTTCCCTCTCCCAATCCTTGAAAATGGTGTAAGAAAATTTAAAATTTAAATCATAAGTCTCGCAACTTAAACATTAACTATAGAAAATAAAAAATAAATAGTCACCCATGCATACTCAAGTTGTTCCTCTACAAACTTTGAGGGGATAATCTAGCTTCACATAATTTTCTCTTGAATAACTCAAAGTAGTAACCATCATAATAAGTGGTGATTAAATTTATAAACCTAAAACAACCATAAAAACCCCATATGAAGACTCAAAAACACATGATAATAATGAATAAATACCTTTTGAAACTAAAAAATCTAATAATCATGTGAAGGAAACCAATCCAAACCAAAAAATGCATCAACCTACTCTCTTACCTAAATGCATGAGAGAAAAATATAAACCTAAATTGAATGAAATATTGAGGGAAATATTCTATCAAGTTAATTTGAACATACCCATTCTAGATTCAATTCAATCTATACCTACCTACTCTAGGTACCTTATGGACTTGTTCACTTTTAAAATAAAATTTTCACATAAAAACCAAGTCCTTTTGGATGCTAATATGAGTGTCACCATTCAGGGAAACATTCCTCCTAAGTTGAAAGAATCAGGTTTTCCATACATCAATGTTGAATTATAAGATAAAAAAGTATTCAAACCCCTTTATGATATAGGAGACAGTGTAAACCTCATTCAATATGAAGTGTATTGTTAGTTAGGACATAAAGAACTCCAACCCAAATCAGTCACTCTTCAAATTTCTAATCAAAGTATTCAAGAACCTAATGGGGTACTAAGGGATGTTCTAGTGAAATATAATAAATTCATATACCCTGGTGACTTCATTATCCTTGAAAATCGTATAAACTTAGTAATTAGAGAATAAACTCAAATAATCATTGGTTTTCCCTTCATTTCAACATTCAACTTGGCCATCTGAGTAAGGAATGGGAACATTACCATAACCTTGAGAATAATGAGCCTTGATTTGAATATTTATAATGAAAACTCTCAAATTATGGATGATGAATAGATTCAGGTCAATTGTATAAGTAGTAT
The DNA here is from genome assembly GCA_963277665.1 of Viscum album. Taxonomy (NCBI): domain Eukaryota; kingdom Viridiplantae; phylum Streptophyta; class Magnoliopsida; order Santalales; family Viscaceae; genus Viscum; species Viscum album. Next base: position 1,236,385,627 of record OY728152.1, read on the forward strand.
TGATAGTGAACCAGAGGAACATCAAGGATATATCAAAGGATTTTTAAGCCAAGATGAGATTTATTTCCTTTGTTCACATTAGGGGGATTTGTCTACTTGGATTAAATATCTTTTAAAAAGTTCCTTTGATTATTTTTTAGGATCGCTAATAAATTAAACCATTGTATAAATCAAAAACATCAAGTTCATTCCCATACTTGACACTAATTTGTCTAATTTTTTGGTTAAAACTTCTGTTCAAAAGTAACCATTTCGATCAAGAAATGTTGAAGAAAATACTGATTTCAATTCAAATTCCCAATATTATTCTAAAAATATCAACCAACCTAGTCATGAATTCAAGGTATTTACTTACTCACTTAATTATGCATTCTTATGGTATAATAAAACCCTTAATATTTTCATATCATCTTCTATCGAACCCAATCAAGAGATAATTCTTATAGAAGTATTGATCATGCATAATAATTAAATTAGATGGGCCATGTCTGATATTTCTAGGATTATCCCACTCAACACATAGTATTATTCTAGAATTTTATTCTAAACCATGTCTAAATCCTCAACAAATATTCAATCTAATCTCATGTATGCGGTAAGTAAAGTACTTATAATTTTTTTTACTGCTATTATCATATATCTTATTGTTGATAATGAGTAGGTATGCCCAATCCAAGTGGTTAATAATAAGTCTAGAATTATATTGATTACCAGTTATGATAGTGATCTTATCCCCACAAGGGTCGGTAGTGGATAGAGAGTGTTCACTAAATATATGAAGTTAAATTATTTCACTAAGAAAAAAATTTCCCCTTTCCCTTTAATGATCAAGTCCTTGATCGAGTGGAAGTTAATTAGTTATATTACTTATTGGATGGATTATTATGGTGAAATCAAAGTGATTTATCCTTATAAGATCAAGGAAAAACAACCTTCACCTGTTTATTTGGTAATTTTTCCTTCAAGAAATACCCTTAGGGATATGTAATGCCCCTAGTACCTTTCATTGGTGCACGATGGGAATCTTCTATAACATTGTGTGGGATTGTTTATAGGTATTTATGTATGAATTATCTATATTATGGTATACATTTTAGGGATGCCTTATAAATTTTTAAAGGATATTGTCTATATTTTAGGATAATAATATCATCCTAAATAGAGAAAATGTCATTTTATAGTTTATGAAGGAATTTTTCTGGACCATCTGGTCTCTTGTAGAGGGATTTAAGTCGATAAATCCAATGTAGATACCATTCCCCACCATCCCTCTATAAATACTTTCAAATAATATAGGTCCTTCTTAGGACATTCTAGTATCTATATAAGGTTTATTGGGAACATCATCTCCATTTCCAAACCTCATTGTGCTCTACTTGTGAAAGATTCTTCATTTTCTGGATGGAGAGTTTTGAGGAATCATTCTCTATACTCAAGTCATATCTGATATCTCCACCCATCACGTAATCTCCAAATTGAAATATTCTTTATGAAATCATGTTTCATGTGAGTGAATTTTCCATAGGGTCTATCATAAGAAAAAAAGTGGATAAAAATCTATTCATCATTACTTATAAAAGAAAATAATTAAATGATGCACAAATAAACAATGAAACTACTAAGAAAGAGTTACTTATTGTTGTCTTTCCCAGATTTAGGCTTCTCACCTCTATTTTCTAGAGAATTTAATTGATATAATGTGTTACATTTGAAACTTGGGGATCATGAATCCATAGGTTTCTTTCCCAGAGTTTGTCTTTTCATCTCTATTGTGGTTCAAAAAATAAAAAAAATAAAAACCATAACAAAAAAATACAAAAAAAAAGAAAAAATTAGATTTTATACTTATAGTTAAATGTGATTCACACCTAGTTCTTCCATTCATTTTCCCCCTTGAACAAAAATGAACCCCCGTGTCTTTTGTGATGCACAACACATCACCATGCTTAATTTAAATTGGATGAAATATAGAGATGAATTTAAAAAAGGGAATGGTATTGGGATTGGGATATGATTTTGAACCTAGATTGTGTTAAATATTTTTGATACATTCCATGATTTTTTGGAATAATTTTTTTGTGAGAATTTTATGTTAAAATGTTTTTGGAAAAGGGAATATAATTTTCATATTTTTGAGATACATTTTTCTTGGGACTAGAAAAACTCAATTTGGGGGTGTGATTATCCATTGAAAAGGGATTATATTAATTATTTATTTTATAATTTTCATGTTCTTAATTGTTCACAAAAATTGGTAATATTTAATTTTTTAAATTTATCTTCTTTTCACATCATGTTGGTAATTCCTACTCAAATACAATAATACTAGGTACGTTTTTTAATCACCTATTAAAACACCCTATGATCATAATTTTGGTTTGATATTTTGGGATCAAGTTAATATTTATGTTTATAACATTTCATCCTTTTGTAATAATAGGATATTAAATTGGGAATATGGTAAAATTTGGCCCTAAATATAGAAAATTATGTGCAAAGTGAACTAGATCGCAGCTCGCTAAAATGATTATGGCGGACATTATACAAGCCCAATGAAGATGAAATTTTAATTTGGTATATATATTAATAGGAACATTTATTTAAAATTTTTAAATATCTAATTTATACATTTTCAATGTGATACAAGTGCCCCAATTTAAAGTATAAATTTTAGGATAGATTTTATGGCCCAAAAATCCATCCCACTATTTTATCATAAATTCTGAATGGATTGTCCAATTGGGATAAAATTTCTATTTTTATTAGAGGAAATATTTACCAACATATTTTTATTATATATAATTAACAAATTCTCTCATAATCAAGGTTTTAAAAACATATTAATTAGGAGAGAGAGAAAGGATGTGTGCAAACTTGGGAATGATGGAAATTAATTATCCACCCAATTTACACCACCCTTTGCATACCATTTAAATTTTGATGAATTTAAAACCCTTGTGATCAACCTAAGGCTTCAAAAATTAATATTTAAGTAAGTGGTGGTGAATTATTTAGAGGATTATTTTTCTTTACTTTCAAATGTAATGTTACTCTTCCACTTTGTTGTTATCGTTTCAATTTCTCTCATGTAAGTTGTTTGGATCACATTAATTTCTTAATAAAAAATTTATTCTTATCATATTCTATTATTTTTGTAAGAAAATTTATATTGTTTCAATAAGTTGTAAATTTATTCACATGGTTAAGAGAAAAATCCTTCACATAATGGTGGAGTGTTTATTATTTCATTGTATTTTTCTTCTTCAATTTCACCCTTATGAGTCTACTTATGTCTTTCATTGAGAGAATAGCGTCAATGGAAGGATAAAAATATTGTAGGTTGATCCAAGGGAGTATAAAGGGGTTGTATTTGATTTTATTTCTAACTCTTTAAATGTTTAATTGATTTTTTAATTGAGAACTTCATTTAAAGAACTTAATCATTCTTTGTCCTTATTTAATTTTAAGGCCACACACTTCAAGTGTTAATAAGATCCTTTAACTTTTGGTTCTTATAAAAATTATCCTCCAAGTTTATAAGTCATTATAATTATTTTTTATTGGTATTAAACTAATAAATGATAAAGGTGGTTTGATCTCATTGAATGAATCTCTCCCGAGTCTAAGAAGTTGATATCGTTAAAAATGAAATTCATCTAATCCACCAATAGAGTCACCTATGATCAACCCATTTCCATTAATTTATTCCACTTTATTATTTTAGTTCTTTATAATGCACTCAAATAAAACTTGAACGGATCATTTCATAGCCAAATCCCCCCATAGAATTGTTGTGTCTGTAAGTTTCTTCTTAGGTCTCTGAGGATTTGATAACCCAATCTACAGTACAAGTGACCGCTTAAACCCAAAACATGGGTAAATTTGGGTGATAATAGTGCCTATGTAGTCATAATTCTTATAATACAGGTAATGGGAGGACCTCTTACATGCTAGTAGTATTTTATTCTTATTATGGACTAGGATGGAGCTGGGAAATTGGAGGTAGTTGACATGTGGAGTTTGGGAGTGTGTCATGTGGTCGCCTTGTATTTCTTTTGGGTATTTTATTTTTATAGTTTTATATTACTATTATCTAATGGACTCTAAATATTGTGCATTATAATTTACTCTTTTGTTTTTTTATATATCATATCTATGTTTTTACTTAGAGATGTTCATTATAGGTTATTGTATATATATAAGGGTAAATCATTCCCCACAAAATTAATAAACCTTTATAATTTATTGAAAATATTTTATGTATAAGGAATTTCAGCTAAGTTTAGTGTCATATCTAATATTATCATGCTAATAGTTTAGGTTGGTATGTTACAAATGGTATCAGTTTTGTAAGGTCTGTTATTTGGGATGGTAGACATGAAGATAGAATGTGTCGGGGCTTGAAATTTAGAGTATAAAAATGTGTAAATAACCTCTTTATGTTTAACTTCAACTCACCAAGGTGGCTCTAATATGAAAATTATTGATAAGAAATTATAGGTTTGTCATCATCTCATCATCATGGGTTTAGCCGATGAGATGTATGTATCATACAATAGTAAAGATACTTCACTCTAGGATGGTTTCATCTATGTGATAATTTTTTGGTTAATATTTGGTAAATTGGGACATAATAACACTAATTTATAAAATTATTGATTATACGTATGAATTAAACTGAGAGTTTCTAAGAAAATGCTTTCTAAATATTGTGAAATATTTTTTGGATCTATGTTTTTTATTGATTCTTACTAGTATTTATTTGTTAATTATTGTAAGCATATAGTTTTGTCTATGTTTTACTTATGTTATATATATTAAAGGAACATTAAATTAGAGTAAAATTGAAATTTAATCTAGTAATGTATCTAATGAGAAGTAATTAATTAAATTTTAAATAATATTCATTCCATTTTAAGATATTGTTAATAGCTTTATAATGAGTACTGAAAAATATAATTCTATGTTTACAATATTACCTACTTAAATATTATTTTCATTTTGATACTTTATAGAACCTTTACATATATTTGAGTGCTATTGTTTAACATAAAATTTTAATATTTTCATGACATGTTATATGATAATTTAAATTAAATTATTTGATATTTTTAGTGCATAAAAACTATGATTAGACAAAGAGTACGCTATAAATTTAGATTTTTTAATTTTTGAAGTTAATATCATAATATTTTAAAAACAATATCTTTTTTTATTCTATATTATGTATGAAGTTAGTAAATCATGTTTAAGATAAGAGTATAATTTCATGTAAAATTTTGAATATGTTAAAAAGGTACAACATGTTGTAATTTTTAATCTACATTATGATTCTTATTATTTTTATTTTATTATTCATGAAAGCATGTTGAAATTTTTCATATATCAATTTTTTTGTTTAATTTGGGCATAAATTGAGTATGCCTATTTAGTGATAGGATGTTCTAGCTAAAATGTTTAAATTTGAAATATAATGGAATGAAATATGATAGTAGAATATGTGTAACATAGACTTATTTTATTCTTGGTTGGAAATAATTTCATATGGTTAATATTTTGAACCATGAAGTAACTGGTATTTTTCTTAAAATATTTTTTTATCATTAGTTGATAAGAAATTTAGTAAACCTTTCATGTATATGAAATGATCAGTTCTTATTTATCACGTGTTGATTTTTTGTGGTTGCATTATTTGGTTACTAGTGTTATTTTTCTCTGGTTTTATGAATCATGTTCTGATGCCAGAGAGGTTTTCAAATTAAAGAATTTCATTGGTAGGTTTTGTATTATAATATTCTATATATTTAAAACATATTTTATAAGAGAATTTTTTGGGATGTTTTATGAAAAGTTTCATGTATTTTGGGTTCAATAAATAGTTTAAAAACTATTCTTAAAATTAACCTTAGGGTAAAATAATTGAAGAAATGAAACCTTTTATTATTTTTAAATATATTATTTTATATCTTTTAATAGGTCATATTTTAAAAATTTCTACATTGTTGGATGCCATTTAATTTTTTAAAGAGATTTTATAAAATTTATTTTTTAAATGCTTTACTGGTATTTGAATTTTAGAATAGTTTTTTTAAACATGACTTTAAAAAAATAAATGTTTAATGAAAACATTTTCATTGTTTTGGGGACTTGAGGATTTTTCATGTGGTTTTTGGGAATTTTATAACATGATTAATGGCCGAATGGAAACCTTATGGTCACTTGATTTAATGGGTAGTATGGAGGTATGGTTCATAGAAAATATGTTGTTGGATAATCCCTTGGTAGACTTGTGGTGTTGGTTATGTTTGTTGTTTTAGTTATCCTTGTTGTGCTTGTTATGCTAGTTGTATTTTCATGTTGTTGTACTTTTTTTGCTTCTTATCCTGATTATACTTTCTTTTTTATTTTTCTTATTATGTTTTTATGCAGTTTTTTCGGTGATAGGTGTAATATATGGAAATGGAATAGGGATTTATGGGAGATAATGGCTTATGGGATGAGCATCAAGACATCTCATGGGGAGTGGTATATTTTGGGATCTAGATTGGTCTTCATGATCAATTACCGTTAACATGGTATAGCTTGGGGTAATTCATTATGTTAAAAGTTTATTTGTTATAATATTGGGAATGTTATGGTTCCTATAATTCAATTTCATATTGATTGTTATGATTGGTGATTCACTCTTTCATCTTTCGGTGTAATTTTTCATCATTTTCAATAGGGATAGGATATGAGTTTGGAAGTAGAATAGTCTTAATGGGTAGAGTTTGGAACTATATCCTACCATTCATTAGTTGAACTGTGTGAATTTCAAATCTAGGCTAGGGAATTGGGAACCAACCTGGGTCAAATTTCTTAGTTAGGTGTGGTTTTTTAGGAATAGGTTTAGGATGGGTAACCTCCTTTTAAGTTTTCTCATGTATAGGTCATTACATGGTCATTTTTATGGATTTATCAATGAGTGAGTTGTTTTATTATATACCTTGAGTAATCTTACCCCTTATGCTTAGTGGTTTATTTAAGTTCCTCATTTGTGTCTTCTTGTGTCTAGTCTCACCAAGAAATGCATTGACTAGGTCTCACAGTTCAACTAATTAGGTAGTGGTTGTATTATCTCACAAGTCTCTAGATTTATGGTTAGTAAAGTTTTTTATCATAGATGATTCATTTGATAAATCACTGATGTGTTCCTGGGTCATATGTACCAATATGATTTCATAGTTTTATATCAGGTGGATCTCATTCTTAACTTGGGTGAACAAGTTCAAGGAATTCAAGTCGTCTAATTTTCATTATTTTACTATTAAGTTGAACTTTTATTGTGGGGAGTATCATAGGGGTGGATAAAGGATTAAAATTCTCTCTTGTGTATTAGGATTCAATTAAAGTTCATCCTTGTGTCAACGGAATCTCAAGTGGATTTTCTATTTAGATATAAGGAAGGTACATAAGGTAACAAACATTGAACACTAACCAGTGGACATGTTATAACCATTACATGTACCTTTCCAGTTGGGGGAGTGAATTATATAGGGATTTGGAAATTTATTATATTAAATTATTTAGATTCATGATGTATTAAAGGTATGGATTAATCAACTCATTGAGTTGATGCTTTTCATTCATGTTTGTGTGATAATGTCTAGGAAAATCAAGTACTGGGGTATATTCGGGAAGTGTTTCCCTTATATTATGTAATAACCATCCCCATATTTGACCAATAACTATTTAACTTATGGTTTATTGATTAATACATTTACATTTGGTATTTGGGTTATCTATGAGTACAAGATACCACCTTCTATCAAAGGTACAGTCGATGAAATATTTAGTCTAAGAGGAAGTATAGATGAACTTTAGTAGTGAAATGAAGGCTATCTTGGCTTTAATGAATCTATAATAGATTTTCTATTTTATATATATGTCTCATATATCCATATTTGGGGTATTGTACCATTATTTATACCAATTTATGGTTTTTTGAGTTGGTTTTTCATTGTGTTCCAATATTATTAGTGAATTATCATGTACTATTTGGGTTAGTGATAGAATTTAGTTCTTTGGTGGGTGGAACCATTCAAGATTCTTTATTATTTTAGTGGGATTATTTTTTGGGTATCATTTAATTATTGATACAATGCAGTGAATATAATTTTATTATCTATTTATTGTCGGAGTTTCAATCGAATTTTGATTATGCGTTGGTTGTGATCATGTCGCTCTTAAGTTAATTGTTCCAATATGTTCTCATTGTCTTTTGTATCTTGGGAAAGTCGTGATAAGATAATGCTAGGTTTAAATGTACCTTTTCTATATCTATTGTGCTAGATTTTTTTTAGATATTATTTCAAGATGGGTTGAATTCCCTTTTTAAAAAAATAATGTGGAATAAAATATTAATTCTAAAATAAATCGATTTATAAATAATAAAGAGAGAAATTAGATACATGGTAGTAGATAACTTTGATTTGAGTTTATAAAGATAATATCAAAGTAATTAAAGTGTGGAAATGTTCGAATTGAAATTATACAATCATGTGAGATGATGTTTAATGATGCATTACAGAAAAGTAAATAAAGAAAAAATACAATTGATAAAGTGTTCAAATAAAGAATGGTGTGTGGCCATATGTCTCCACCCCTTGGCTCAAAAGGTAAATGGTATAAATTAATTAGTTTAAATGGTGACTAAAAACATGTCCCTAACAATTTTTTCTTGTGATAACCCACTCAAACGTCATCATTTGTCACGTAACCTTCCCCAAACTTTTACAGAGTGTAAAATGTTGGTGAAAGGAGGTTGAGGAAAGAGAGGTTTACCTTAGGAAAACCATATACATGCTGATAGAAAATATATTTGATGAAGTGATGTGTATTTTAGGAATAAGATATTGTGATAAAGGTATATATCCTTTGTAAGATATAGAACTTAGAAGGATCTTGAGAGAAAATGGAAATTCTAGACCTTCGCCTTTGATTCTATCTTGATAGCACTTTGTTGGATTCAAGTATCACAAATTTTCAAGGTGAGTATTCAAGGAGCCAAGAGGGTCCTTTTATAGGCTCTAAAAGGTCTTGTAAAACCATTGGAAACACCAATTACATCAAACCTATAATGGTTCATATTAATCGTCTTTTTTACCACATTAAAATCCTCCTAGCTGGAAACTACCCAACGCCACTGGGTACCAAGTAGGAACCACCGGTTAACCGATGGGATACCTGTAGACTTTCCCAACGCTAGAACTAGTACTGGCTAGTTGGTACACCTCCACAGACTATCTATTGGGATGTTGTTTTCCATCCTTGATTATGTCTTCACCACCAGCTAGTTGGTGGTTCTTCTACTGTAATAATACTTATGGAAACATGGAATCGGCTAGCCAGTACTGTAAGAACCCGGATCTTCGTTCAGGTATGTTTTTCCTTTTTTCTGGAGTTTTTAAGAAAAATGGTTTTTCTAAAAAATTTCAAAGTACACGCCGTGTACTCTGTTCCGGCTTGAAGTCGTGTGTTGGTCGTGTCCGGGCCACACACACGGTGTGTAAGGCTGAGGTGGAGGCGGTTAATTCGGAGTATGGAAAAAATTGAAGTACACGTCGTGTACTCTAGAAGTACATGCCGTGTACTTTCTTTTTTTTTCATTAAACAGACCGAGGTCGCGCCTAACCCCCATATTCGTCTTCTTCTTTAGTTTTTGACCATATGATAGTGACCGTACGGCCGGATCTTCGATGGAGTCCTACCTCGTCATCCGTTCTCCGATTCGATCACGGTCAGTTGCGTTGGAATCGCAGCGGTGAGTTCTTCCTTCTTCTTTAGCCTCGTTTCTTGATTCCTCCTCGTTTCCAAGTTATCGTGGGATGAACTTTTTGTGCGTTTTCTCATATCTACATCGTTCTAAGGGGAATTTGTCATCGAGGTTCATGTATATCGATCTCCTAGGATCGAGGTAGGTGCTTTGTGCCTTTCTGTAGAAAGTTTATGGATATTTTGTGCAATTTCCACCAATACCCTCGAACAGGGTATTGCGTGTTTCCTGTTTTTCCCTTGTTTCTTGCCTAATTTTCTTGATTTCTTTAGTAGAGGTTATTTCTTGTGATTAGAGTATTTTTTTTGTGCTCAGATTGCCTTGCCATGCTTGTTCTGCCTGTTGGCATTTTTCCAGTTTCCATGACTAGTCGTAGGATAGTGGAACTTTTTTTTTATTATTGATGTTGAGCCTTAGTTGATATCCAAGTAGTTATTGAGGTTTACTTGGATGATACACACGCACTGAGCATGTTTAGTTATAATCAGGACTGTGAGAACCTAGAGTAGTAGACCAAATGGAGAATTGACGGAAGGGCTTCTCCAGAGTGTCTTTTAATTATGATGCGAGACTATAGGGGGAATTGACTTTGAGTGCTTCCCCAAAGAGTCTATAGATACACGACATGGGCCACAGGGGGAATTGATGTTGAGTGCTTCCCCAGAGATCCTTTAACATGATACGAGACTACAGGGGGAATTGACGGTGAGTGCTTCCCTAGAGAGTCTGCTTAATTACGTAGATGAACCAGAGGGGTGAGACTGTGTGTTCCTCCCAGAGGGTTTATAGTACTTGGAGGTTGAACCATAGGGGTTAGAATGTGAGAGCTACCTAGGGGGTTACCTGTTTTATTCTTATTGTTGACTGCTTACTTGTGTGCTTTACTTGTTAGAACTGTGGATTGTAGCTGCTTGTGTTTTTTTCTGTCTACTGCTTCTTGTTTTATTACTACCATGTATTCATTGACTATTAGGCACAAATATTTGGGTGATTTCCTACTAGGATTGTATCTCACACCCTGTTTGGGCCATGCTTTTGGGCCCAAGCAGACTATGTTGCTGCAGGTATAGATAAGGGCAAGTGCCCTTCTACTTCAGGATCTTGACTGCATCAGGAGCTGGGGATCATGGGACCGAGTCGTGGCTCGCGATGCTGAGGATCTTAATTTGTCTTTTATTTGCACTTGGTTTCAGTTGTATTTCAGCACGTTGTTGTGTTTGTTGTTTTCCTTAGATACTTGTACCTGCTGCATTATTGTCATCATGCTTATATATATACATTGCTTCCGCTGTCTGGTTTATTTTGTTATGCATGTTTATTACTGCTTCCGATGTTTATTGTTGTTTTCTTACCTTGTATACCTTACCGAATGAGGGAATAGTTTCCCCACCGACTCACCAAGGCCCTCGCTTCTAGTTGGCAGCCTCTGGCGTTCGGGGAAACGCGCTTGAGGTCATGTGGCAAACCGGGTACGGGGCACCAGTGGAGGGGCTCCAGACTCGGGTCGTTACAAAGTGGTATCAGAGGAGTTCTTTTCTCTTGATTTATTGCTTAGATACCTTATCTAGGGATAGGATGGATTTGGTACTTGGCATTAAGTTGTGCTCGGGATTAGCTAACCCGTGTACAGGGAAAAGCCATACTACCTCGTTAATTGCAGTTTCTAATTTTGAGATTTTATGGTTGACCTGATTTCACCTAGAGTGATTCACATGGATTGTGCTATTATTGTTTTGATATTTCGGTTCTATTTCTGTCGCAACCCGATGAGATGAGGGTATGCCATCTCATGCATCATATAGGCACTTGTAGAAATCACATGTCATGTATTCTTGCCATGCCATCTAGGGTGCATTAGCGATTGCATGCTATTGTGATAGTCTCTGTGTAGATAATGCAAGCTGTTGTGATAGATGCTTGATAGATTCTATGTTGTTATGCTAGAAAACTGTTTTTTTTTGTTCCTTTCTTAAAAATGAATGCCAAATTTTGGTTTTTGAGGTGTTATGGGCCCTCACGGATCGGAAATTGGCACCTTTTTCTTTGTTTTTAGTGTTTCTGGAATTCTGTGCAGTTTCTGAGCTACTGCCCAGAAAAACCCAGAATACATGGCATGCACTTTTTAGATACACGACGTGTAGTTTTTAGGCCATGTCACTGACCATGTGGGTAGAACACAGTGTCGTGGTAGTAACTTCTGGAACACTCCATGTACCATTGGTACACGCCGTGTGAGTTCGGAGCCGTGTACCCGGCTGTGTCACTAACAACACTGGCCGGGGAAACTCGGGTAGAACACGTTGTGTCCATAGGGAACACGCCGTGTAGTCCTGTCCAGGTACCCGGTCGTGTCACGAACAACACGGGCTGGCGTGACCTTTTTTTCCGCACTCTGTTTTTGTTAGGAACACGCCGTGTAGTCCTGTCCAAGTACCCGGCCATGTCACGAACAACACGGGTCGGCGTGACCTTCTTTTCCGCACGCCGTGTTTGTTCGAAACATGTTGTGTAGTCTTGCCCAGGCACCCGGCCATGTCACGAACAACACGGGATGGTTCCACCTTCTCCTATAAACGCCGTGTTGTCTGGAGCACGCCGTGTGAGGTTCAGCCATGTAGACGGTCATGTGATTAACAACACGGGCCACCGAAGCCTTGTCTAGTACATTCCATGTTTGTTTAGAACACGATGTGTAGTCTTGGGTTAAGTCGGGCTATGTGGGTTAGCCGTGTAAATATACTTGGGCAGGGGATTAGTTTTCTTGTACACGCCGTGTGTTGGGGTCAACACGCCGTGTAGTTTAAGGTGTTACACGACTTGTGGGGAAGGAGTACACGCCCATGTATGTAGCTTTAGAAGACACACCGTGTAGTTTTATACATGCCATTTAGTCGAGTTTTGTAGACTTTTGTGTTTTTCTTCCCCTGTTTCCATTTTGTACCCTTGTGTTCTCTGTCCTTGTTTTCCTAATCTAAGGTGTTCTTTTGATCTTTCAGAGCTATGCCTCTGAGACGTCCTCCAGTCGTACGTCTGTCGTCAGGCAGTGATCAGACACCAGACATGGCTGATCAGGGACTTCCTGTCGATCCCCCAGCCGAGCCAACCTTGGCACCGGTTTTTATACCAGTTGTGGGCGCTGATGCGCAGTTCAGGGAAGGTTTCATGAGGATGATGCAGGCCTTCCAGGGAGCACTGCCTCCTACCTCGTCTCTGGCAGACTTGACGCGGGTCTTTCAACAGCAGCATCCTCCCATGTTCTCGGGGGAGGGAGGACCTCAGGCTGAAGAGTCATGGCTGGAAGCCATGCTGACTATCTTCGAGCATTTGGAGACGCTTCCAGAGAGGCGGGTCAAGCTCGCCACCTACATTCTCCAAGACTCCTCCAAGAGGTGGCGGGACGTGATCTCATAGGCGGGCCAGCAGCAGGCTATGACTTGGGAGGAGTTCCAGCGCGTGTTTTATGACTACTTTTACCCAGATACCCTGAGGGTCGATCGAGCTTGGGAGTTCATGAGCTTAGAGTAGGGTACTCTATCTGTCATGGAGTATTCCTCTCGTTTCACTAAGCTGCAGCATTTTACACTCCTTCGGGATGGGAGTGGGGTGTTCTTGGCGAGTAAGTTTGAGGATGGACTCAAGCGGGAGATCCGCTCGCAGGTGAACATCTTACAGCTGACTTTCATTACTTCCATCGTCAACCAGGCACTGATTGCGGAGCACAATCTGAGAGACTCTGGAGCCGCGAGTCAGGGCGGTTCTGCTTCCAGAGCTAGCTTCCCTTCAGATGACAGCAAGAAGAGTCGTAGAGAGCCTACGTGCGGTGATGCGAGGAAGCGAGACGCATCATCAGGTAGCCAGGTGACATGCTACCAGTGTGGCCGGACAGGGCACACGAGGCCGCAGTGCCAGAGAGACCCCGTGGAGTGCTGATCTTGTGGCAAGATGGGTCATCTTAAGCATTTCTACCAGGTTTTCTCACCAGCAACAGTTGATCGGGGTTCTTCCATGACTCATCGTTTAGGAGAAGCCCCACCAGTCTCTCACCAGTCAGGGAACTGGAGTTCTTCCGGCTATTCGGTCCAAGGTGGAGTTTGAGGCCATGGCAGTCATCCACCAGTCCCTCAGCACCAGCAGGGAGGTTCAGCTCAGAGTGGTCAGTCAGGGGCGCAGGGCCGTGGTGCGGGCCAGTCTTTCACCGTGGAGCAGACTTATCATGAGCAGGATCCCGACCCTTCTACTGTTCGAGGTACGATTTTAGTAGCCTCAGTTTTATCTTCAGCCCTTTTCTATACTGGTGCTACGTATAGTTTTATCTCTGTTGCCATTTTGGAGAGCCTTGGACTCTGCATCTTTTCTTATGCCGACTCGTTGACACTATACACACCTTTGGTAATGAGGACATCTAGTGTACGTCAGTGTAGAGAGTGCCCTCTCTAGGTTGCAGGGTATCACTTCTTATGGGATCTCTATGTCCTAGAGATGATAGGCTATGATGTCATCCTTGGCATGGACTAGTTGATTCCCTTCCAGGCATTCGTTGACTGTTATCATCGTAGAGTCAGTTTCATTTCATCAGAGGGTGAATCTTTCCTTCATAGAGGCTAATGGGACGTTCGGGCGAGTCGAGCGGGACTCGAGCATCTTGGACTAGGAGGATTGATGGCCTAGATTGCAAGCCTTTACCTGGATGATCAAGGGACTCCACAGTTGGACTTTCCTCCAGTGGTGGATCGCTTCCGCGATGGCTTTCCAGAGGACTTTTCAGGTTTGCCTCTGGAGCGTGAGGTAGAATTTTCTATTGACCTCGTGCCAAGAGAAGCACCGGTGTCCATTCCTCCCTATAGGATGGCTACACCTGAGTTTAAGGAGCTCAAGAAGCAGTTGGAGGATCTACATGCTAAGGGTTTCATCCGACCCAGTACTTCTCCATGGGGTTCGCCTGTCCTATTTGCAAAGAAGGCAGACGATACCCTTTGGCTTTATGTGGATTATCGGAGGATTAAACAGTTGATGGTCAAGAACTGATATCCATTGTCGTGGATTGATGACATTTTCGATCAACTTCGAGGATCCCGGGTGTTCTCGAAGATCGACTTGAGGTCCGTTTATCATCAGCTGTGCATTAGACCATCAGATATACCTCTGACAGCCTTCAGGAGCAGGTACGGTCTTTACGAGTATACAGTCATGTCGTTCGGTCTCATGAATGCACCTGCGGTTTTCATGGAACTGATGAACCAAGTGTTCCATCCGTACTTGGACTCCTTCATTGTGGTCTTCATGGACGATATCTTGGTGTACTATCACACTCAACACGACCATGCCACACATCTTGAGATCATTCTGAGTACACTAAGAGAGCATCGGCTTTATGTTAAACTCTCTAAGTTCCACTTCTGGATGGATCAGATTCACTTCTTGGGTCATGTCATCTCAGAGGCAGGAGTATCAGTGGACCCAGAGAAAGTGAGAGCTGTAGTTTCCTAGGAGAAGCCGAAGAACGTCTTTGAGGTAAAGAGTTTCCTAGGGCTGGCTGGATACTACAGACGTTTCATTCAGGACTTTTCACGCCTAGAAGCGCCTTTGACAGGTCTGACCAAGAAGGGGGTGAAGTTATTATGGTCATATTATTGTGAGTCAACCTTTCAGGAGCTGAAAGGGAGGTTGACTTCAGCACTGATACTAGTCTTGCCAGATCCAGGAAAGAGCTACACTGTTTACTGTGATTCTTCAGGTATCGGTCTAGGAGATGTGCTTATGCAGGGAGATGGAGTCGTTGCATACGTGTCTCGGAAGTTGAGGCCACATGAGAGAAACTACCCTACGCAAGATCTGGATTTGGAAGCTGTTGTTCACGCCTTGAACTGTTGGAGACACTATCTTCTGGGAGATCACTTTGTGGTTTTTACTGACCACAAGAGTCTCAAGTATATCTTCACTCAGCGTGATCTGAATCTAAGGCAGCGCAGGTGGGTCGAGCATCTTCAGTATTTTGATTTCGAGCTTGCCTATACACCGGGAAAGGGCAACGCCGTGGCAGACGCGTTGAGTAGGAGAACTCAGATTCAGGCAGTTTAGGAGGCCAGTAGTGAGTGGCAGCTGATGGATCTATTTTCTGAGATGCATCTGGAGGTGCACGACAGACGGGAACAGACCTTTCTATCTTCTGTAGCTATTACCTCCACACTACTTGATCAGGTATGGATGAGGCAGCTATCAGACTCAGAAGGATTAGTCCTGAGGGAGAGTGTGTCAGGAGGGGATCCTCATCCTGGATGGACAGTGGGTGAGGATGAGATCTTGCATTTCCAGGGACGCGTATGGGTGCCAGCAGACATACGTGAGGAGCTGATGCGGGATTTCCATTCCTCTGATTGGGAAGTTCATCCTGGCGTCACCAAGATGTATTGGGACCTTTATCGCTAATACTGGTGGCCAGGTATGAAGAAGGATGTTGCTGGTTTTGTCATGAGATGTTCTACTTGTCAGCAGGTGAAAGCAGAGCACCAGCGACCAGCGGGGCTTTTATAGCAATTACCCATTCTGGAGTGGAAGTGGAATGATGTTTAAATGGACTTTGTGACCGGGTTGATGAGATCACCTCGAGGGAAAGATGTTGTTTGGTTTGTCATCGACAGACTTACGAAGGTTGATCACTTCTTGCCGATCAAGGAGACCTTCAGTGTCGATGATCTGGGATGACTTTACATCAGAGAGATCATTCGTCTGCATGGAGTTCCACGCTCTATTGTTTCAGACAGAGATTCACACTTTACCTCTCGGTTCTGGCAGGGACTTCAGAAGGCCTTGGGTACACAGGTACTTTTGAGTACAGTATATCATCCCCAGACTGATAGCCAGTCCGAGCGCACGATCCAGGTGCTTGAGGATATGCTCTGGTCTTGCATCCTTGACTTTGCCGGTTCTTGGGAGAAGCATATTCCTCTAGAGGAGTTCGCCTACAACAATAGTTTATAGGAGACCATTCTAATGGAACCATATGAGGCTTTGTATGGTAGTCCATGCCGATCAACCTTATGTTGGCTGGAGGCAGGAGAGGCAGATTTGCTGGGACCTCGTCTCGTTCCGGAGACTTCAAAGCAGATAGAGCTGATTCGGAAGAGGATGGCTACAGCGCAGTCTCGACAGAAGTCTTATGCTGATCAGCGGAGACGACCTATGGAGTTCGAGGTCGGTGATCAGGTTTTCCTACGTGTCACACCGAGGTTGGGACACAAAATGATTCGAAGACAGGGTAAGCTTTCACCGTGGTACGTCGGACCGTTTGAGGTCTTGGAAAGAGTTGGGTTGGTCGCCTATCGGTTGTAGCTACCTCAGAGGTATCGGGCCATGCATGACGTCTTCCACATCTCTCAGCTCCGAAGTTACTTTTCAGACCCATCTCACGTCTTTCAGCCTGAGGAAGTCGAGCTTTAAGCGGATGCATCGTTTGAGGAGAATCCTATCTGGATTGTCGATCGCAGTACAAAGGTTCTCCGCGGGCACTCTGTTCCTCTGGTACGAGTGATATGGCATCACAGGCGAGTACAGGACGAGACCTAGGAGAGGGAGGCCGATGTACGATCACAATGGCCAGAGATGTTCGGGGATTCTTCTTCTCCACCTCGTTAGGGAAATTCGGGGATGAATTTCTTTAAGGGGGGAAGTTTGTAAGAACCCGGATCTTCATTCAGGTATGTTTTTCCTTTTTTCTGGAGTTTTTAAGAAAAATGGTTTTTCTGGAAATTTTCAAAGTACACGCCGTGTACTTTCTGAGTACACACTATGTACTCTATTCTAGCTCGAAGCCGTGTGCTGGCCGTGTCCGGGCCACACACACGGTGTGTAAGGTTGAGGTGGAGGCCGGTTAATTCTGAGTACGGAAAAAATTGAAGTACACGCCGTATACTCTAGAAGTACACGCCATGTACTTTCTTTTTTTTTCCATTAAACGGACCGGGGTCACGCCTAACCCCCATATTCGTCTTCTTCTTCAGTTTTCGACCGTACGAGAGTGACCATACGGCCAGATCTTCGACAGAGTCCTACCTCATCGTCCGTTCTCCGATTCGATCACGGTCAGTTGCGTTGGAATCGCAGCGGTGAGTTCTTCCTTCTGCTTTAGCCTCGTTTCTTGATTCCTCCTCATTTCCAAGTTATCGTGGGATGAAAATTTTGTGTTTTTTCTCAGATCTACATCGTTCTAAGGGGAATCTGTCGTCGAGGTTCACGTATATCGATCTCCTAGGATCGAGGTAGGTGGTTTGTGCCTTTCCGTAGAAATTTGATGGATATTTTGTGCAATTTCCACCAATACCCTTGAACGGGGTATTGCATGTTTCCTGTTTTTCCCTTGTTTCTTGCCTGTTTTGCTTGATTGCTTTAGTAGAGGTTATTTCTTGTGATTAGAGTATTTTTTTGTGCTCAGATTTCCTTGCCTTGTTTGTTCTTCCTGTTGGCGTTTTTTCAGTTTCCATGCCTAGTCGTAGGATAGTGGAACTGTTGTTTTATTATTTCTGTTGAGCCTTATTTTATAGCTAAGTAGTTCTTGAGGTTTACTTGGATGATACACACGCGCTGAGCATGTTTATTTATACTCAGGACTGTGAGAACCTAGAGTAGTAGACCAAAGGGAGAATTGACGGAAGGGCTTATCCAGAGTGTCTTTTAATTACGATGCGAGACTATAGGGGGAATTGACATTGAGTGCTTCCCCAGAGATCCTTTAGCATGATACGAGACTATATGGGGAATTGACGGTGAGTGCTTCCCCAGAGATTCTGCTTAATTACGTAGCTGAACCAGAGGGATGAGACTGTGTGTGCCGCCCAAAGGGTTGCTAGTACTTGGAGGTTGAACCATAGGGGTTAGACTGTGAGAGATACCCAGGGGGTTACCTATTTTCTTCTTGTTGTTGACTGCTTACTTGTGTGTTTTACTTGTTAGAACTGTGGATTGTAGTTGCTTGTGTTTTTTTTCTGTATACTGCTTCTTGTTTTATTACTTCCAGGTATTCAATGACTGTTAGGCACAAATCTTTGGGTGATTTCCTACTGGGATTGTATCTCACACCCTGTTTGGGCCATGCTTTTGGGACCAAACAGACTATGTTGCTGCAGTTATAGATGAGGGCAAGTTCCCTTCTACTTCAGGAATGGATTCACCTTAATTGAAAATTTTATTTTTTTAAAGAGATTGTAGAGGTGAATCCTTTGAAGTGATACCATCCTTTGAAAAAGAATCCAATTTTACATTT
Source organism: Viscum album (assembly GCA_963277665.1). Taxonomy (NCBI): domain Eukaryota; kingdom Viridiplantae; phylum Streptophyta; class Magnoliopsida; order Santalales; family Viscaceae; genus Viscum; species Viscum album. The sequence goes on from OY728152.1 coordinate 1,236,404,697, forward strand.
CATTAAAATAAAAATCAATAGAAAAGTTCATAATAAGTATATATAAATTATCTTTACTCTTCTTTAATCTTCTTTAGGAGAGATAAAAATAAATATTTAATTTAAAATAATAAATAAATATATGGATATAAAAAATAATTTTGTTAAACAAGTTTGAAAAACAAAGGTAACAAAGATAAATCTAAGGTATCAAAAAAAATTAGAAAAGTAATTTATTTTGAAAATATGAATTTGAAAATTTGAAAAATAAGAAAAAATATTTTAAAAAGTAATAATTTATTAATTTAAAAATGAAATATATCTCTTGAAGAAAATTTTATAATTAAAGAGAAAAAAATACTCCCCCTCAAATGATAACATAGGTAAGATAAGAGATCATAGAAAAAATAAATAAATAAATAATAATATTTTAAAATAATATTTTTAAATGATTTTTTAAAAGAAATCAAGTTATCCAAAGATAAAATGAATAATATAACAAGATAATCATTTCTAATTCACTTTTGATGAATTCAAAATGATCAAGGCCTATAGGTTTGGTGAAAATATCAGAGAGATGATATTTTTTTGGGAAAAAATCTAATATGATATCATCTTTTTGGAAGTGACATCTTCGGAAATGGTGACAAAGGTCAATGTGTTTCGTGTGATAATGTTGGATATAATTTTTAGAGATATTTATGGAACTAGTATTATCACACTTGATAGGTATATGGTTAAATTTTATCCCAAAGTCTAATAGAGTGTGTTGTATCCATATAATTTGAGTAAAGAAACTCCCAATAGTTACTTATTCTACTTTGTCTATAGAAAGAGCAACTGAATTCTTCTTCTTACTACTCCATGAGACTAGGTATTTTCCTAGTATATGGAAATTTCCACTATTACTTTTCCTATATAGTTGTAATCCATCAAAATAAGTATCAAATAAAGAATTTAAATCAAAATAGGTTCATTTTGGATAAAATAAAATGATATTTTTATAACCATTTAAATAATAAAAAATCATTTTGAAAGATCTTAAATGAGATTCATTTTGATTTGATTGAAAATAAGGGAAAATAAAATACTAAACATGATATCAGGTTGGGTCATGGTAAGGTAAAGAAAACTTCCAATCATACTTCTATAAAGTAGGTTATAGATCTTTTTACTATCTTCATCTAATGTTAACTTACAATTAATACTCATGGGATTGTTAATTTCCTTAACTTGATACATTATGAATAATTTTAGAAGTTCATTGGTGTATTTAACTTGGTTTAAAAATAATCCATCATAATTTTTAGAAATTTGAAAACTTAGGAATAATTTGAGTTCACCCATAAAGCTCATACCAAATTCCTTTTTCATTAAATAAAAAAATTAAAATAGAGTTTTTCATTGGTAGAGATGAAAGTATCACCATAAACATAAATTGGAATGAGTAAAATATTGTTTGATATGTGTTTTAAAAAGATAGTTGAATCGTATTTTCCTATTTTAAAACCATTTGAAATAAGATAATTTGAAATAAATTCATACCAAGACCTAAGGTATTTTTTTAATCCATGTAGAGCTTTATTAGGTTTGAAAATATAATTTAGAAAATGATAATTTTCAAAACTAGGTGGTTGTTACACAAAAACTTTTTTAGAAATAAAACCATTTAGAAAAGCACTTTTGATATCCATTTTAAAATGTTTGAAATTCATATGATAAGAAAATGACAACAAGATTCTTATGGATTCAATCTGAGCTATGGGTGAAAAGGTTTCACTATAATTGATTCCTTCTCCTTTTTTATAACCTTTCATAACTAAATGAATTTGGTTTCTAGTGATATTATCAGATTCATCTAGTTTAGTTTGAAAACCCTATTTAGAGCTAATAAATTTATGATCATTAGGTCTTTACACAAGAATTAATACATCATTTATAGTAAATTTATTGAGTTTATCTTACATGGAAAGTACCCAATTTTCATTATTAATGGAATAATTATGGTTTTGGGGTTCAAGGTGAGATATAAAGGCTAGAATATCAACCTCATTTAAGACTGACCTATGAGTATGAGTTCCCTCATGTAAATCATCAATGACATTTTCAAGGGTATAGTCTTTAGATTTTTTTAAAAACTTTTAAAGGATAATTTAAATAATATTATCTTTCTTATTTAACTTATTTATTTTGAAAAGGTTCATTTAAAAAAATATTTTCAAAAAAAATGTGGAAGTGGTTTTGGAAAATTTTCATAAAAACATGGATTGACTATTCCACCATTTTAGTCATTTTTTAAGACACAATAAGATTTAATTGAGTTGGAGTACCCAATAAATATACCTTCATCATATTTAGAATCAAATTTTCCAATTTTTTATTTTTTATTTAGAATAAAACATTTACAGCCAAAAACTTTGAAAAATCCCACCTTAGGTTTTTTATTATGCTAGAGCTCATAAGGGGTTTTCTTAATAAAAATCCTAACGATAATGAAATTAATGATATAGTATATGGTATTCATGGCCTCAGACCAAAAATATTTTGGAATAAAAAATTAATTTAAAAGGGTTTGAGTGATTTCTAGGATTGTTCAATTTCGTCTCTCTACTATCTTGTTTTGTTGAGGGGTTCTAAGATCAAAAAAACAATGATTATAGCCTTTGAAAGAAAATAAATAATTAAATTACTTATTATTTAATTATCCATTATGATCACTATAACTTGAAATAATTTTAATTTTTAACCTTTTTATAAAACTTGATGAAATATTTGCAAGTTTGACTTTTATAAGATAAGAAATAAGCCCATGTGAATATTGTAAAGTTGTTAACAATTATGAGAGTATAGGTTATTCATTATATAATTTCAATTTCATTAGAACCAAAAAGGAAAATATTAATTTGTTCAAGATATTTTTATTATAATATACTATTTTTAGATTTAAAATATTATTTTTTTATTACCATGTTGGAATACTTCACAAACCATGTCATCTTTAAAATGAAATTTGGGACGATCTCATACTAGTTGATATTAGTTAAGTTTTATGAGAGAATCTAAGCTACAATGACCAAGTTTTCTATACAAAATCTATGACTCATTCACTTGTGCACTCAAACATTGGATGTTTTTTCTAGAAATATATTTTAAATCAATTGAGTAAACATTTTTAAATCTTGAAGTAGTAAATAAAAGTTTTCCTTTTGAATTAAAAATTTTGCAACAACCATTTTCAAAATATATTTTAAAGCCAATATCACATAATTGACTAATACTTAGTAAATTGTGCTTTAATCCATTTATGAATGAAATATTTTTAATTAATGTTGAGTTAGAAAAACCGATGGCACCTTCACTGATTATCTCACCCCTTGAATTATCTTCAAAAGTGGTGTGACATCATTCAAGTTTATTGATTTGATTAAATTTAGAGAGTTTATCACACATTTTTCTTGAGAAACCATAATCTAGGAACTAAATTTATTCTTGGGTTTTTCTCTAAAGACACTTTTCCGAAAAAAATAAATTATTGAAGATTTTGGCACCCATACAAACTTGGGTATATTTACATTATCCAATAAATATTTTTGAACCTAAATTTTCTCAGAAGGTTTTTTTTTGAAATATTGGAAGAAATATTTATTGAATTTGGTTTTCCATATCATGTATTTTTAAAATCACATTCAAAGATTAAATGAACAGTTACTTTTTAATAATTACAATTTTTTTCTTTAGAAACACATTAAAAAAGTGATTTTTAATGAATTTTTTTAAGAGATCACATGATTGGAGTAACCAAAGATGATTAAATATTTTCAAAGTTTTTTAGAACCCAATTTCTTTTAAATTATCTTCATATTTAGTGAATTTAAAAAGGAATTTTTGAATATATTTGATGGTTAATTCAAACTTATTGACATCCGGTTGATTTTTGATTTTCATGATGAGATCTTCCTTTTATTTTCAGAGAAGATCATTTTCTTTTTATATATTATATTTATATTAAAATAATTGATTATATTTCCTTTTTAGTTCAATATATAAATAATAAAGTTCATTATATCCATTTTGAGTTGATTTAAGGAATATTTTAATTCTTTATAATTTATGTGATTGGAGGAGGAAAAAAAGGGAGTGGAGAATAATGAGGAGAGGAGGAGGAGGAGGAGGAGTCAAAAATAGTGAAGGTAGTACTAAAATAAAAATCTTCATTAAAATTTTCCATAAGGCACTTCATTATTGAGTCACTTGACCTGGATGATGAATTTGAATCCATGGAATCATCACTTTCACTTCAAGTAGATACTTTAAATTCCTTTTTTCCTTTATTATTTTCTTTGAATTTTTTCTTGTAAATGGGACACTCCAATTTGATGTGACCTTGAATTTTACATTCATAGAATTTCACCTCTATCTCCACCCTTTTATTTTACTTTTTGGGTATCTTGTTAAAATTCATCTTTTGGAAGTGATTTGACATGTTCTTAGTAAAAATAGCATAGATTATAACCTAACGTGCAGATTTTTATTCATTGGTATCATTTTAAGGTGATGGTTTTATAGAATTATTTATCTTTATTGGACCCCATTTATTCTTGGATTTTCATCATAATTTCATATTTCATTAAGGATCTGATGAGTTCCTCTACTGCCATCTTTTTCACATCTTTAGATCCTTGGATATCTATCACTTTATGATCTCATGAGCTAGGTAACACCCATAATATTTTCATTATGATAATTTATATAGAAAATTAATCACATAGGGACTTTATACCATTTTATATGTTATTAAATCTTATAAATATTCTTGTAATAGATTCATCAAAATGAATAGTAAATCTTTCAAAATCTTGAAGAAACATATCTGATTTAGTGTCCTTGACTTTTTTTGTGCCTTAGTGTGTTACCTATAAAAATTTTCAAATATAATAAGAATTTTTTCATGTTGTAACATGATTAAAATCATTTCTATCGATACCATTGTTCAATTCATTCATATCTTTTTCATTTAGTTCAAAATTATTAATATCTTCATGAGTACATTTTTATTCAAATTATTTTGTGGGAATATAAACATGTATTTCCATTTTCTATAAAGGATAAGAAATACTAAAAAGGAAAGTTGACATATACTTCTTACAATATAAGTAATAGGTGCCATCAAAAATAGGATCAAGTTAATTATAACTATATTTCATAATAAAAATTAACTTTGAAATAAATTAAATATTTGAAAAAACAAAATTTGAAACTAAACACGATTTTGAAAAAAAAATGTTTTTGATAAAAATATAAAATATCATTTGATACTAATTTTTAGTTAGAGATTATGGAAATATGGTTTGAATTTCCCCTTTAAAAAATTAAAGTAGAATAAAAGATTAATTCCAAAATTAATCAATTTATAAATAATAAATAGATAAATCTAATACGAGAAATATGATAACTTGGATTCGATTTTATAAAGATAATATAAAATTAATAAAATCATGGAAACAATTTAATTGAAATTATAAAATTATGTGAGATGATGTTTAGTGATGAAAGACAGAAAAGTAAATAGAGGGAAAATGAATTTGATAAGAATTTTGGATAAAGCATGATGTGTATCCCTACATCTCCACCCCTCAACTTGAGAGGTCAATGGTATAAATCCTTTGGTCTAAATGGTGACCAAGAACTCTTCCCTCACAATTTTGGCTTGTGAGAACCCTCTTAAACATCATCGGTCATCAAGTAACTTATCCCACACTTTTACAAAGTGTGAACCATTGGTAAAAGGTGGTTGAGGAAAAGAGGTTTGTTTTGGAAAACCCTTTATATGTCTCTCACAAATCTCTTTGATAGAGTGATTTGAAATAGGAATAAGAGATTATGATAAAGGTATAGGGACTTTAGAAGATATATAATTTGGAAGGATCTTGAGAGGAAATGGAAATTCTAGAGTTTCTCCTTTGATTCAATCTTTAGAGAACTTAGTTGGGATCAAGGACTACAAGTTGTTATGGTGATTCTTAAAAGATCCAATGGGATCCTTTTATAGGATCTAAAAAGGATCATGAAACTTTTTAAAACACTAGGTATATCAAACCTGTAATGGTGCATCTTAATAGTTTTTTATCACATTAAAATCCTCTTCTATAGGAAATGTATGATACTACCAAGTACCTAATAGGAACCATCGGGTAGTCAGTGGGCTGCCTATAGACTTCCCTAAATCTAGAACTGGTATTGTTTAACTAGTAAACCTCTATTAGCTAGGTGGTGGGATATTGTTGGAGATCCTCAATTATTTCTTCACCACCAACTAGTTGGTGCCCTACACTAGGTGTCTAATGTTTTCTACACCTCTCCACTTTAAATTCAAGCAACCTATTATTCCTTACAAGTCCTTCTAAGGTTCTTCTAAGACACTTCAAAGACTTAGAGTAAATTAAAGAGACTTGTACCAGCCTTCATTAAGTCTTTAAAGTAAACTAAAGATTCCATATAATTAACCACTTTGATTGTAATAAAAATATTAAAACTCACTTATATAAAAATGTTAGATAAATATGTAAGTGGTTTTTATCATGAAAACGTCATGAGAGAGAGGTAAAACACTAAAATTGATGAATATTTGAGGAATGTTGGAGGAATAATTATAAGATATTAGACAAGTGGTTTGACCTTAGGTCTTTATGCCACTAACTTATAGCTTTATGAGGATGGAAATCTCAATGGTGGGGAGAATGTAGAACCCCAAGTTTGAAGATATTATAGTTTTATAATGTTTTTTAAGATATTAAAAAAAATAATGTTTTATAAAGTTATGTAGAGTTTTCAGAAGTTTTGGATGTTTTATGGAGGGTGAGTGGTTAGTGCATGGTTAGGGAAAACCATGTGATTATCCCAGGTAACCTTGCAATTGTGTTTGTGTGTGTCTAGGTAAGCACGTTATTGGTTTGTTATTTAGAAAAAATATTCATCTACATCTCATTTTTAGATAGTGTTGTTCACACAGTTTACACGTGGATTTCCAAATCGTGTGGCCAAACCATTCACATAATTAAAGAGTTACAAAAATTAGATTTACAACCTAGATTTTCACCCAAAATGATCATTCTTCATCCTTTGGATAGATCTCTCAAAATAAAGATTTTTTGAGTTGATTTTGATGATTTATTTTCTCTTGTACCTTATTCTCTTAGATTCATAGTGTTCGTCCTAGAAATCGAAGTTAAAGTCTCTTCTTATCCACTTTATTTATTTTATCATTTTCACTTAGTGAAACCCCTAGTTAGGGGATTCCATGCCTAGATATAGTGGTTAGGGTATGTTTTGATGTGCCTTTTATGATGGATTATCACAGGAGGGTTTCTAGATCCTAGATTTGCGAAGGCATGATGTGATTTCATCTTGGTGACTTGGTTCAAGATAGGTGGTGACATATCTCCCTCTACACTTAGCCTATAACTTTAAGGAATTGATTTTTAAAAAATAAATTTTTATGTATCTTGATAAAAACCCATGGTGGTTCTCATTAGTTTACTAGTTTTGAATTAATGGGTCATGCGCTTTGCCTATAACGTATTTGATGAAATGCTTGACTAGGAAATTTTTTTCAAGTAAATGTTTTGGGTGTGATAACATGGGTGGGCATGGGATAATGTGAGTTAATAAATGCATATGGTTGGGGAATTATTGATAAAAACTTGGATACTTTATTTATTTAGGGTCACTATGGATTTTATGAGTTGGTGTGCATTCATGATTCATTGTATGTGTATTTTTTGGGTTCGAACTCGGCTATCAGTGTTGAATATAGAGGGAATAGGAAAATTGTTACTTCTCCAAGTGATGACTTGTTTCATAGGAATGGGATTATGATTGTAATGACACTACTGGAAATTATATCTTTCCCAACGCTTCTATACCAATGTTTTGAAAAAACCGTTGGTATAGGTCTCCTTTCCCAACGGTTTGGCCAAACTGTTGGGAAAGGCCCCCAAATTGGCCACTAAAGGTAGACCTATCCCAACGGTTTGGCCAAACCATTGGGAAAGGCCCCCCAAATTGGCCACTTTTCCCAACGGTTTGGCCAAACCGTTGGGAAAGGTAGACCTATCCCAACAGTTTGGCCATACCGTTGGGAAAGGTCCCTAAAAATGCCACTTTTACCAACAGTTTGGCCAAACCGTTGGGAAAGGTCCCTAAAAATGCCACTTTTCCCAACGGTTTGGCCAAACCGTTGGGAAAAGTGGGCCAAAAATTCAACGTACCGCCCAGAATCAAAATCACAACCAATAACTATACCAACAGTTGTTAAAACCGTTGGTATAGGTACTTCCATTTTTTATCAGACCTTCGTACCGAGAACATTATATAAATCAAAATTTAAAATATTTATGAGAATACATATATATATTTATGTAATTATGATCACAAAAGTCATGTTAGGTTAGTGGTTGAGTCGTTCAATGATAAACGAGGGGTCCTGGGATCAAATCCCAGCGAATGTTTTATTTTTGGAATTTATATACCAACGGTTCCATTACCGTTGGTATAGATTTCATATTACCTATACCAACGGTTTCCAAAACCGTTGGTATAGACCTATCCCAATGGCTTACTTGGCTATAGTTCTCCAAACCGTTGGTATAGGCTATACCAACGGTTTGGAGGCCTATACCAATGGTTCCAAACCGTTGGTAAAGGTTAGTTTTCCAGTAGTGTGACCTGATAATTCCCATTGGATTAAGAGTACAACGATTCATTACTAGGCCTTAAGAAACATCCCCAAGATGCAAAAGGCTAGTAATAAATGCTGAAGGGTTTCAAATTAAGTGGGGGTGATTTACCCTTTAAAGTCTAAAAACAAAAAACTGACAAGCAATCCACAAAATGATCACTATATGATGCATGAAATAAACTCAGACATTTCAAATCATTATCTTAAAACAACCAACCAAGATTTACTACAATAGAATACAACCCAACATCAAAGTAAACAGTGAAAAGACAACGAATAAACTCCAAGATGACAACAAGACTCCATGATGCACAAACTCCATGCTTCAACATCACTAAGTATTCCAAAGTATCACAACATGGTGCTAAAGTGGTGTGATACTTTAACTTTTCCCAAGTCCCAGAAGATAGAATCTACAAAATCCTCAAAGCTAAAAAGTAGGGGTGATTATATAACTCATAGGTTTTCCTAATGAATTATCTACTCGTGCCACTAGGATAGAACGAATAACACATTATATAAAAAAGATTATATGAAACAATTTACTAAAACAGTTTATAAGAAAATATAAACAAGTTCAGAAACCAATCATAACCAAGTGTGAAAAAAAGTAAATAAAACCAATTTTCATAATGTTATTTTCTAAAAAATAACTAATAACGGATTATAAACAAATTCTGATTGTTATTTTGGCATACTCATTCCATAGTTCACAACACACCCACACATCCATGCTTTGTTCGACAGTTCCATACTCATGAGAATTCTCATTTCCAATTACCTTGTGTCTTAATGAAACACACCCCTGATCCAGGGTCACATGCCTTGTACCCCAATGGTACACATCCCTAATTCAAGGTCACATCGAACATGAACTCACACAATCCCATGTATTCCAAAACATTTCAAATCACTAAAACAAATTATTTCAATAAAACTGCATTTTTATTGAAACCAAAGAACAAAACAATTTCAAAGCCTACATTTCATTTCAATAAGGAATTAAATTTTATTGAAAACATATAATTCAAACCATGTACCAAAATTCCATAAAATACCCACTTTAAAATTTCTATTTTAAAATTAAGAACACAAGCACTTTATTCAAATACCCAATTTTCCAGATTTCCCCAATTTGCCAAATCATCACAAAGAAGGGTTTACAAAAATTAATAAATAGCCAAATCACAGCCAATTAAACACAAGATGTTCAATTTTAAATAATTCTCATTAGTTCTACTAAGTAGAGTCGAGAGAGAAGCCACATGCCTCAAAGGTTTTGATGAAACTAGATAACGGACGAAGAATGCTTAAGAAAATCGGGTTGATTCTTCATGGAACCTCCTTAGTTCTCTTCTTCTATAAATATCAAGACCAAATATCAACTTATTTGGAATCCAAACTTATAGATCTGCCCATAATGAGTGTAGATATAAGAAACCAAGAAGAGAGGAGAAGTAGATCTAAGTAGATCTAAGAAACCGATCAAGAACGATGAAGAATGATCACATACCTCAAGAATTTGGGTTCGAAACACCAATGGATGCCTTCGTATTGACTCCAAATCACATGGGAGAGGTTATTCTACCTTAAATTAAGATAAATCCCGAGTTATGGTCACTTAGAAACAAAAATGAGAAACTTAGAGGCAAAAACGTGTGAGATCAACTTTTTTAGGATCTCATTTAAACCATGCGCACAGTTAGTAGAACTGATGGGAATTATTTATAATTTAATATCTTGTTTTTATTTGGTTTTTATTTGGCTATTTATAAATAATTAGAAACCCTTATTTGTGATGGTTTATAAAATTGGGGAAATCTAGAAAATTGGGTATTTGAATAAAGTGCTCGTGTTCTTAATTTTAAAAAAGAGATTTTAAAATGGGGATTTTCTAGAATTGTGGTACATTGTTTGGATTGGATGTTTTAAATAAAAGGGAATGTCTTATTGAAATTAAATGGTGACTTTGAAATTGGTTTATTCTTTGGTTTTCCATAAAAATGTAGTTTTATTGAAATGGTTTATTTTGGTGATTTTAAAGGGTTGGGCATACATGGGGTTGTGTGAGTTCATGTTAGATGTTCCCCTAAATAAGGTATGTGTACCATTAGGGTACAAGGTGTATGACCCTGGATCGGGGGCATGTTTCATTAGGACACAAGTTAATTGGACAAGAGACTGCTCATGAGTATGGAACTGTCAAACAAAGCATGCATGTGTGTGTGTGTTCTGAACTATGGAATGGGTATTCCAAAATAATAAATAGAATTTTTTTAGGAGAAAAAACAAGAAACTTAGATACAAAAACATGTGAGATCCACTTTTTTAGGATCTCATTTAAACCATGTGCATGGTTAGTTCACACGGTTAGACAAACCATACGCTAACTGTGCGTTAGCTACTGCCTAGGCATATCCTCGCATGACCTCCTCGCAAGGTCTCCATAATCATGTACACACCATGACTAAGATATATACCTCAAATATGATCTTTCACATGGTTTCTATTAGGATTTCCGCATGGTTTGGATGAACCGTGCACAGCCCGTGTGCCTCTCCGTTTATCCCCAAAACTTAGTGAAAGATTACCAAACTCTCCCAACTTTCCCCCTTATACTTTATATCCTTAAAAACAAAAATAAATGGATATGTACCAAAAACTAGGGGTACTACATTCTCCCCACCATCTTCCTTTCCCTTCCCAGAAATTAGAAAACCATTGTTACTCTGAAAGAGTTCTAGCCATTTATCTTTCATTTCCTTCTCACGTTCCCAAGTCTCTTCCTGAATATGATCATACTGACATAGAACCTGCACTAGGCCGATGCTTTTTTCACACAATAATTTCTCTTTCCTATCCACAATCCATACTAGGATATGTGTTAATGAAGTATCCAACTCTAGGTCAATGTGATCCCATCTGATCACATGGTCAAAATTAGGCTGATACTTTTTCAACTAAGATACATAGAACACATTATGCACTGAACTGAACCATGGTGGTAATGCCAACCAATATTCCACCTCTCCGACCTATTCCAGTATCTTTAAATGGCCAATGTATCTAGGATATAACTTTCCCTTTTTCCCAAAATGATGATATCCAAGTCTTAGAGAGATCCTCAATAACACGTGATCACCCACGGTGAATGAAAACGGTCTTCGACGATGATATTCATAATATTTCTGATGAATTTGAGCCGTATACATCCTATTTCTAATTAACTGAATCTTCTTCATTGTTTCTTATACAATTCTTGGCCCAACTAGTGAATTCTCACTCATTTCCACCCAACATAGTAGATAACGACAAGGACTCCCATACAGTGCTTCAAACGAAGCCATATGTATTGAGTCCTGATAACTGTTATTATATGAGAACTCCACTAAGGGTAAGTGCTCCTCCCATGACCCACCAAAATCCATTACACAATCCCACAGCATGTATTCCAATGTTTGTATCATCCGTTCAGATTTTCCATCTGTCTGAGGATGATATGTCATGCTCATATTCAACTGAGTTCCAAGGGCTTTCTATAAGGATTTCCAGAAATGAGACATGAACTTTATATATCATTCTGAGATGATTGAAACTGGTACTCCATGTCTCTTTAACACTTCTTGGATATATATTTTGGATAGATTTTCCACTGTATGAGGTTCACAAATTGGAATGAAATGGACCGACTTGGTAAGATGATCCACTATTACCCACATGGCATCGTGTTTACAAGAAATTATTGTAATACTTGTAACAAAATACATCATTATATACTCCCATTTCCACACTAGGATAGGTAAAGGTTGGAACATACTTGTTGTTCTCTGATGCTCTACTTTAACCTACTGACAAGTTAATCACTGCAAGATGAACTCGGCCACCTTCCTTTTCATTCCGCTCCACCAAAACTGCACCTTCAATTCCTTATACATCTTCTATGTTCCTGGATGTACATCCCATATCAAATGGTGGTAAACATGAAGGATTTGTTCCTAAAAATACATAGGTACAACCATCCGATATCTAAAACACAAAACTGAACTCCCATCTAGTTTCCATCCCTCAATGGTCTCCCCACCATTGAGTTTTAAACTCATAACAAGACATTCTGCATCAGATGTTTGTGCCTCTTTAACCATATTTACCAAATTAGGAATAATCATGGATGAAAATAAAACTGAAAAATCACCTTGTTCTTCACATTCCATGTGCATGTTGTCTAGGATTGACATTAACTTCCATTCATATAAAGCTTCTTTCACCAACTGAGCATATGAATTTCTACTCAATGCATCCACCACTAAATTCTCTTTTCCTGGTTTATACATCAAGTAAAATTCAAACATGTTTAGATACTTTATCCATATCCTTTTCCTCATATTCAAATCTCACTATGAGAAAATGTGTTTCAAGATTTTGTGGTCTATGAACACAGTAAATTTCTCAACAAAGAGATAATGACTCCAAGTCTTCAAGGCATGAACGAATGTTGCTACTTTCAAGTCATGTGTCGGGTATTTCTTCTCATGCACTCTAAACTACCTTGAACCATACTCCACAACATGGTCTCCTTGCATAAGAACACAGCCCAACCCTGATCCTGAAGCATCACAGTACACCACATATCCTTGTCATGATTCTAGAAAAATCAATATAGGTTCCGAAGTAAGGCAAACTTTCAGATCATGGAAAGACTTTTGGCATTCCTCTATCCATTGGAATGGAGCATTCTTCTTTTTCAAAGCTATCATTGGTGAAGTTATTCATGATAAATAATGTACAAAGCATCGGCAATAACCAACTACACCAAGAAAACTTCATATCTCGAAGACATTCTTTGGTGGTTTCCATGAGATAACAACTTCTATATTTTCAGGATCAACAGAAATTCCTTTCTCATAAATGACATGGCCAAGAAAATGTACTTTCTGTATCCAAAAATCACACTTTGATAATTTTTCATACAAATTGTGATCTCAAAAAATTTGTAACACTGTTTTTAGGTGTTTCTCATGGTCATCCCTTGCCTTTGAATACACTAATATGTTTTCCACAAACACCACAACAAAAAAATATAGATATCACTAAAATATCTGATTCATCAAATCCATGAAGACCGCTAGTGAATTCGTCAGACCTAAGGGAATGACTATATATTCGTAGTGTCCATATATGCTTCTGAAATATTTATTTGGAATATATTCCTTCCAAACTCACAATTGGTGATATCTTGATTGCAAGTCAATTTTATAGAACCACTGAGATCCCCTTAATTGATCGAACGGATAATCAATGCATGGAATTGGTTACCTGTTCTTTATCATAACTTAGTTCAGCTTAAAATAATCAACACACAGCCGAAGAGTTCTATCTTCTTTCTTCACAAACAAGACCGGTGCTACCCATAGAGACATACTTGTCTGAATGAAACCCTTTCTTTCTAGTTCCTCCAATTACACTTTCAATTCCCATAACTTTTTTGGTTCTATCCTATAATATGAAATAGAAATAGGACTGGTCCCTGGAAGGAGATCAATCGTAAACTCCACTTCCCTTATAAGTGATAACCCTGAGAAGTTCTCTGGAAATACATCTATAAATTGATTTATAACTACTAGAAAACTATTTTACTTGATCTCTTCCATTAATTACAAAGTCAACACTACCAACTAATAAGATATTGTTCCCACCGTCAGTGCCAACAAGCTCTTTTCACAGTTATTTACCATCCTATCTCCTCTAAAGAGGTTCTTGATTTCGTCCTCAGTCATGAAACTAACTATTCTCCTATAATAGTCGATGTGAGCCTTAAACATTTTCAACCAATCCATACCTAGGATTACGTTATATAAATCCATTTACAACACTAATAAGTCCCATTTCAACTCAACTTCATAAATAGTTATATCACATGCTCTACACACAAATTCTTGACATTCTCTTTCCCCGAGAGAAGTTTTTAGTTTTAAAATAGAAGGCGTCATTTCCAACTTTAAACATAGAAAATCAACAACATAATAAGTAATGAAAGAATGTGATTCACCGGTATTAAAGAGCACTTTCACAAGGGTAGAATTCAAAAGAATCATACCTATCACTATATATGGTCCAACCTAATCATCGACAATAATCTACTCAGCTCCATACAATTACTTCATCACTACACTATTCTTCTTATTTCCTTGCTCAGATTTCCCAAGTTGAGGATTCAAAGTATTTCAAGAATCACCATGGCTAGCTCTACTCTGATGATGAGATTGATTCTATTTTCCTTGCCCTGTCGAAGCATACCATGCATGTGATGCCTGAGAAGTGTCTCAAGAACCTGACCTTGGAGCACTATGACAATAGCACTGAAGATTCCCAATCTTCTTGTAGTTATGGAATGCCCTAGTTTGTGTCATACACTCTCGTTTTATGTGGTCAAATGAACCACATTGAAAACAACCTACTTTTCTCTTGGTTTGTGGAGGAAGGTTCACTGATCTAGCTATCTAATTCTGATTTCCACTTCCACCTTGGAAATAGGTGTCCCTTTTCCACTTTCTCCAAGAATTAGGGTTCCCACCATTCCCTATAGGTATCATCATACCTCCTCCCATAGATCCTAAGATATCACGTTTAGGCATAGTCGCTCTGTTCACCATCTCTATATAATCAGTAATATAGAGTATCATAATCTTAGATTGAATCTCATGCCTTAGCCCCGACTCGAAGATGTGTTCCTTCAAAGATGCACTTGCCACAACTTCTAGTGCAAAATGCACTAAATTCATAAATTTAGCCACATATTCCATGATCGTAAGATTATCCTACTTCAAGATAAAGAAGTTCACGTTTTTCTAGATTTTTAACATATGAGGATAGAATTATTTATTAAAAAATTCCTCAAAATCCTACCAAGTACGGCCTTCATCCCCTTTATCATGTAGTACCAGTTCCCACCACTAACCTGAAAGATCCTCAAGCATGTACATGGCTAGCATGAATTTGAGCTCTATCAGTGTGCCAATTAATTTGAAGATTCGATTCATCCTGCTCAGCCACACCTCCACCTTTTTAGGTTTAGAATCACCCCTGAAGATGGGTGGATTCTACTTCATGAACTAGATGGAGTGATCAATGTGCCTTGGATCATCCCACCAGTTCCCAGTGTCCATAACTTGGAATACTTGGATGATGCTTTGGACTAGCTCTTGGTTCACCTGTGTCTTAGGTGCAACCACATTCTTCACAGCTTCCTCCAGTTGGTTCCTACGATGCCTATCGGGTTCCATTTTCTAAACAAAAGACAAACTATATAAGCCTTACTCTCTAGTAACCAATGGCTTAGAATTTCAAATTCTATCACATTAAATATCACAATATTGTTTTCCAAAACAACCTTTTCCATGTTCAACCATTTTTTAAAACTATCAACTTGTTTTTTGAAAATTAAATCATTTTCAAAATATAATAAACATTTCCTTTTTAAAAATATTTTATTTGAAAAAAAAATCTCATACTTTTTCAAAAATCAACACTTTTTCACAACATGAATCATTACCCAAAATAATGTATGCACTTCTAGTGGGAATTCATTCCTCTAAAATTCATGCCATGATCGTCTCATTGGTTAAACCCATGACAATGAGGTTTTAAAATCCTAAAAGTTTCTCTAAACACTTATATACCCAACTTCCTAGTAACTTGAAGTTCAGCATGAATAGGTTAGCTACGTCCTTTTATGTTATATGTTTCAATTCCTCATAGTCCTACTCCTTTCTAATATTCCAACCCAAGGAATAGAAAACAATGAATTTCAACTCCAAGACCAAGAACACTAATGAATACTTGTTAGGAAAGGACTAGATAAGTTGATACCATTTGTAATGACCCACTAATTACCACTGGCTTGAGAGTACAATTATTCATTGCTGGGCCTTAAGCGACATCCCCAAGATGCCAAAGGCTAGAAATAAATGCCAAAGGGTTTAAAAAGTAATTGGGGGATGATTTACCCTTTAAAGTCTAAAAAAAACAACCTGAAAATCCATCCACAAATAGCTCACTATATGATGCATTAAATAAACTAAGACAATTCAAATCATTCTCTTTAAAACAACTAACCAATGTTTACTACAGTGGAATACAAACCAACATCAAATTAAATAGAGTAAAGGCAATTAATAAACTTCAAGACAACAACAAGACTCCATACTCCACAATCTCCATGCTCCAACATCACCAAGTAGTCCAAAGTATCATGACATGGTGCAAAATAAGTGTGATACTTTACCTTTTCCCAAGTCCTGGAAGGTAGCATATACAGAAACACCAAAGTTACAAAGTAGGGGTGAGTATATAACTCAGTGATTTTTCCCAATTACTTCCCTACTCACGCCACTAGGATATAATGGTTAAAGCATTATATAATATAGTTTATATGAAATAATTTACCAAAATAATTTATAACCAAATATAAACAAGTTCAGAAACCAATCATAACCAAGTGTGAAAAAAAGTAAATGAAACCAATTTTTAGAAATTTATTCTCTATAAAATAACTAATAACATATTATAGACAAATTATGATTATTATTTTGGCATACCCATTCCATAGTTCACAACACACCCACACATGCATGCTTCGTTTGACAGTTTCATACTCATCAGGGGTCTCTTGTCCAATTACCTTGTGTCCCAATGACACACACCCCCGATCCAGGGTCATGCACCTTGTACCCCAATGGTACACTTCCCTTATTCAAGGGCATGATGAACATGAACTCACACAACCCCATGTATGCCAAACCATTTCAAATCACCAAAATAAATTGTTTCAATAAAACTACATTTTTATTGAAAACCAAAGAAAAAACCAATTTCAAAGCTTCCATTTCATTTCAATAATACATTCCCTTTTATTTAAAACATATAATCCAAAACATGTACCACAATTCCATAAAATTCCCATTTTAAAATCTCTATTTTAAAATTAATAACACAAGCACTTTATTCAAATACCCAATTTTCTAGATTTCCCCAATTTGCCAAACCATCACAAATAAGGGTTTCCAACGATTTCTAAACAGCCAAATAACAACCAATTAAACACAATATATTCAATTTAAAAGCATTCCCATCAGTTCTAATAAGTTGAGCTAAGAGAGAATCCACTTACCTCAAAGGTTTTGAAAAAACTAGACAACGGATGAAGAACACTTAAGAAAACCATGTCGATTCTTCACGGAACCTCCTTAGATATCTTCTCCTATAAAGATCAAGACCAAATCTCAACTTATTTTTAATAAAGACTCATATATCTACCCATAATGGGTGTAGATATGATAAATCAAGAAGAAAGGATAAGTAGATCTAATTAGATCTAAGAAACTGATCGAGAAAGATGAAGAACGATCACATACCTTAAGAATACTGGTTCACAACACCAAGGGAAGCCTTCAGATTGACTCTAAATCACTTGGGAGAGGTTCTTATACCTTCAAGGAAGATAAATCCCAAGTTATGGCCTATTAGTATAAAAAATGAACAACTTAAGGAAAAAAACATGTGAGATCCGATTTTCTTGGATCTCATTTAAACCATGTGTATGGTTAGTTCACACGGTTAGACAAACCATGTGCTAAAAGTGCATTAGCTACTGCCTAGGCATATCCTCACATGGTCTCCCTAACTATGCACACACCATTCCAAAGCTCTCTTCCTCAAATCTTCTCTTGAACATGGTTTCTACTAGGATTTCCACATGGTTTGAATGAACCATGCGCAGCATGTGCGCCTCTCCTTTTATCCCCAAAACTTAGTGAAAGATGACCAAACTATCCCAATGTTCCCCCTTATACTTTATATCCTTAAAACACAAATAAAGGGATAAATACTAGAAACTGGGGGTGCTACAATGATCATCAGTCAAGTTTGTTATAGATGCATGCATTGGGTGTGTAAGTTTATGGAATGTGTGAGTGTCATTGGGTAAACTATGGATTTCAAAGGAAACATGAATTTTGGTGTGAGTTAATTACTTGAATTTCTTGTATTGTTTATTGTAATTTTAGTCTCCCCTTTTTTATAAAAAATATGAGCTTAGATGTTCTAGTTTAAGTGTTGTGTGTGGGAAGTCTTAGGGATTTCCTACTGAATTGATATACTCACCCCCTACATATGCATAATGGTGCTTATACAGTAATCATTCTTATGATATAGGTAAGGGAAGTACCTCTTACATGATAGATATATTGTGTTTTTGTTGTGGACTAGATGGATTTGGGATCTTAGTGGTGGTTGTCATATGAATCTTGGGAGTGTATCATGCGAGCACTTTATGTTTATTTTAGGTACTTTAGTTTTATAGTTTGGTATTATTGTTCACTATTTTGATCTAATTATTATATATTGTAATTTGGTCTTGTATTTATACATGAATCATATTTATGTTTTAACTTGGATATGTATCTTAAAGTTTGTTGTATATATATAAGGTTAAATTATTCCCCAAAACATTACTAAACCCTATGAAATTATTTCTAACCATTGGTGTCCAAAGAATGTCACCTA
Organism: Viscum album; assembly: GCA_963277665.1. Classification (NCBI taxonomy): domain Eukaryota; kingdom Viridiplantae; phylum Streptophyta; class Magnoliopsida; order Santalales; family Viscaceae; genus Viscum; species Viscum album. Next base: position 1,236,423,973 of record OY728152.1, read on the forward strand.
AGGTTAGTGGTAACTTGGCTCTTCCCAAGCCAATGGGTTGGGTTGGGATGTTATAAGAAAGCTCTGCACACCATGGATGGATCCTTAATTGCTTCATATAAAAGGCTTATGATCTTTCTATTCATCTTATTACTCAATACTTATCTAATAATTCACTAATTCCTAGATTGAACATGCCTTTCAAGTGGCTATAAATTGAATTCAATCAATGGATCGGCCATGTGATCAAACTCAATCAACCATTTTCTGAAAAGTATTACGTTTGGCCAAAGTCATATGATGAATATAGTGATATGAAATTTTCATACATAGATATCACATCTGAATAGATGAATATTCATTACATAACCTAATGATCCACTTCAAAATCATATAGTTCTAGTGCCTTTGTAGACTTTACCATGTAAACAATTTCTTCATAAGTGAACTACATCATCTCCCACTAAGATCTCCATATTTAGTACTCTTCATAGAAATACCCTAATTAAAACCATTCTTCATGACTTGGGGAAAGGAAACATAAGAAATGGTGAGCTCATATGCTTAGTAAGGGTAATAAAGGGAGATATTGATAATCACTTATACATAACATGATAATAAGGGTATGATAACATGGTACTAACATTTTAAAATCATACCTTATATAACAAAGATCATAATTTTGAGTCATGGAATAAAGTTTGGAAGTTCATAAGATATGAATCATAAAGGAATCAAAGAACATAATCCATGAGATCATAACATTGATATAGGAATGTCAAAAAATGTAAGCTGATAACATTGTCAACATGTATAAACAGAAACAGTTTTACTCATTAAATTAATAAAATGGAATTAGGAACTCGTATAAACTTATATACATGAAACCAAGTCCATACATAATCTTATGGACATGTGACCAAGTCCACACATAACCTTATAAACATTAGAAAAGGTTTACACATAACCTCATGGACCTAAAACCAAGTCCACACATAACCTTATGGACATGAAACCAGGTCCACAGATAACCTTGTGAACATGAAACTAGGTCCACTCATAACATTATGAACATGAATTTAGGTTTATGCATGACATAATTAAATCTGAGTTATCCATATTTACCCAATTAATTATAGAGAGATATAGGTCTCATCTATCACATAATGAAAAGAATACATATGTGTTCCAAAATATCATAAAACATTAATCATATTAGAACCCTTGAATTATCGCAATGAATTATTTATGATGGGACTCTAACCCATCACAAATAATTTTAAAAAATTAAAAAAAATGAAATATATATATATATATAATTTTAAAAATTTTAATAAATAAAATTGTAAACATTTGAAATGATAAAAATATTATACAAAATATTTTCATTTAAATTTTAACATAATACATATGTACATAATGTATCAATAATTTTTTAGGGTAAGGGGGGAGGGTCATCTGGAAGAGTAGGGGGAGGGAACTTCATCCCTAAACCCTAAATCAATCATCGCATGTACTCATTTTTTTGCTCCTTCCATCATCGCATCTCATCCTGCTATTTCTAGTACTCTCAATGGAGCTCTGCCCACTCCCTACGCATAGCCTCTATAACCTCACTCTGAGCTCATATCTACTCCTCATATTGTGATACCGATGATGATGAATCTCCATGATATCTCCACGAGATGGACGCCGACCATGCATAAGTACCATAAAAATTTCTAGGTGTCAGTAGAGAACTGATACCAACCAATAAACCCTTCTCGAAAGCATACTGCGTCACCTGCATCCATGTTGCATCATCAAATCCTACCGCACTGGTATCCTGACTCTATATTTAATCATGACTCACATCCTATGTTAGAGAAGTCGTGGACTCATATGACTCCTTCAATTGCAATTTGAAATTAAAATAGTTAAAATATTGTTTTCTATTAATTTTAAAACTCAAAAAAATATACTAACCACAATATGACACTGGAGACCACCTATAATCTCTTCAATGATAAGATTTTTTTACATCCTATTATAAACATCGAACTCTGTAATATCGAGATGTTCAACTACCTATATGAGTATAAAATAAATAGTTTATATTTAAAGTTGTATAAATAATTAGAAAAAGTATTTATTGTATGTCATTGATGTGTACTTAATTTACTACTACCAGATCAATGTGTCACCTCCTATCTTCCCCAGTTCTATCAACCTAAAGACACTCTCCTCTAAAAAATATTTCTCATCTAGTATGAAAATAATCCATCCCAAACTTGAGATGAGATGTAATCAGGTCAATGAGCATATCCAGGCTGATCAAAATAAGTGACTCTATCCTTCTTCATGGTTTTCCTCCTCAAATTTTACAAAAACTATACCTCCCAAGCCTCCCTGATGGGAATCTACATGCTATCATTGATGGGATAACATAAACCCTATATTTTTTTAATAATATCAAGTTAATAATTAAATAAATTTCAAAATAACTATTATTTATTTACATACCATCCAATGATCAAATATGTGGTGTTGAATGTCAATGGGAATGTGATCCCATGTTACTCATTCCACAAAAAAATAGTTTCATGGAATAGAACTCCCCTGTCTAATGGATATATGTGAAAAACTCTGAAAAAAAACAAAACAAATAATCAAACAATTAGTACATAAATAAATTAATGAAAAGTAATGAAAACTGACTAAAATATACAACTGAACATACCTCTGCAGGCATGGATCAAATTCAAGACATGAACATTGCTCGGGAATAAGGTTAGAAATCATCAATCTCACAATACCTCAACCCCTCTGAGTCATTGATGAACCTATAGGAACCTGAGCATTAGATGATAAATCATCAGGCTCATCACCAGGTAGTACAAACTCCTTGAGGCTATGGAATATATCATCATAAGTCTCTTCAGCCATTTGAAACACGAAAATAATGTTGTCAGAAAATAATTGAAAAAGATTATTATATATATTTGTTTATTTTGACTATAACTAACATTTAATTGTGTCATTATTCATCTTCATCCTTATCTTAATATACAATGTTGTCGATATCATAATATTTCTCATCAGTATCATCAATTTCTATAGGAGTTTCAGATTCATCATCACTTGTTAATTCAAATTCCTTTGTTACATCATCAACATTATCGTCACCATCAACCCGTAACTATGGGGAGTCATCATCAATATTCATATTTCTTAATTTAAAATATGTATTTAGAGCTATATCTTGAAAATTTTGAATTATTTTAACTTTAATAGAACCACATTGACATTGTATAAACTAGTTTTCATGGGATTTAATTTTTATAATACTCCAAAAATCAATTTAATCTCTTAAAGAAGCATAATATATTTGGTGTGCTTGATGAGCCAATAAAAATGGTTCATTTAATGTAAAAAGTCTTTTATATTTAATATCAATGATTTCATGGTATGGATGAACATGCAAGCCTCTATCAGTATCAAACCAATGATATTTAAACATTGTTATGTAATTTTTTCCCAGATAACACTGCTCAATTATTCCATCCATCATACCATAAAAGTCAACTTCACTTTCTATATGATGATATACTATTAATAAAACACCAATATTCATTTTTTTTATTAACTATATGCATGTGTATGAAATCTAAAACCATTCACCACATATACATTATAAGATTTAACCGTTTTGGATGGTGGGTTACTCAATACACACAATCGATTATCAATTTTATCAACATGTTGTGATGCCTATAAAATTGAAAAATTAATAATATAAAAAATAATAAAGTGATTAATTATGTTAAACCATAAACAATTTACTTACAAATATTTGAAACCAGTAGGAAAAATTATGTTTTTGATATTCTTCAAGAGCAGCTTCTATAATTTGTGGAAACTATTTCTTGATATTATCATCATATAATCTAAAAATAAAATAATATTAATTTGTTTTTTAAAAAATATTAAATAATATGTGGTAGTAGCACTCATTGTACAAATCATTTAATTTATTCATAGTTGATCAAAACATGTGTATGAGCCCTATGTTGTTCATCATATGATATTCATCATCCATGGACTCCACTAAATCCAAGTTCGAGCTAATTAAAATTTGATAATTGAATGTTCAGTGCATCATCAAAATTTCCCTCATTACGACCCATTCAGTTACGTTTTGAAGGATATTTAGGTTGGAAATAATGGGAGTAAAAAAGGGAAATTTCCTCCTCTAAATAAGATTTTGAAATTTAACCTTCAACTGATGCTTTGTTACATACCTTTTTATTTAGTTTCTGCATATATATATATATCATATGGATACATCCACCAAAACTGTATTGACCCTCCAAATTTTTTTTATGCAAAAAAATTAATATAAAATGTTCCATTGAATCAAAGAAACCTTGTGGAAAAAAATTACAGTTTAGATAAAAATAAAAAAAAACTTCTTCTTATAGTCTACCAAGTGTGTCATAGTCTATTGTTTCTTCATATATGTCTCATAAAAAATATGATATTTCTATTATCACATCCTAAATTGTATAATTCAACAAACCTATAAATCCAATTGGTATAATTATTTCCAATATAACATGACATTCATGGATTTTTTTAATCAATTAATATGACTATTTCTGAAACATCTATCCAAATTGGAAACATAATCATCCATTAGTCTCAAATCCACAATCCACTGAAAAAATAATAAATGGTTATCTTTGTAAATTGTATAAGTCACTTTTGGATTTATTAACTTTTGTGATCTGTCATTTTCTAACAACTCAAGTTCTGATCACCTATAAATTTGGGCAAGATTTAATCATGCCTTTACATTATCTTTGGTCTTACTAGGTGTGTACAAAACTACATAAAATATATTATCAAAATATTTATTCTCAATATGAATGACATCCAATATGTGATGGAGCAAAAAATATTACCAATATAGAAGATCCCAAAAAATACTTCATTTAATACAATTGTGATCTTTACCAAATCCATCTATTTTTTTTGGTTTATAGTCAGTACAAAGGTAATGGGAGGTAATAAAGAGACAATATATTTTAAATAAATACCTAATATCATTTCTAGAGGTCCATCTTTTTCAATTTTACCTTTTATAAAATGATTTTTGATCCTTTAGAAAGGATGATCAATAGGAATAAATATGTGATGAGAATAAAAAAACATGGTTTTCTCCCATTGATGATCATAAACACTTTAATATCACTCATACAATATCAAAATGGTTTTATACCATGTGTACTCTATCCAAATAACATTTCATATATTAGGAAGTCACTAATTTTCCACATTAATGAAACTTTCATTGGGAAATTTTATTTTGCGGCAACATTATATGTACTAACATCATTACTCCACAATAAATTTAACTCATCAATAAATGGATTAAAATAAACATCAATATTCTTTTTTATATTTCCTAGAATTAATAAGTTCAAAAATATATATATCTCATTCATCAACATCCAAGGAGGTAAGTTATATGGAGTTATAAATATGGGCTAATAAGAAAAATAACTATTTTAAGAATAAAATAGATAGAAACCATCTATAGAAATACCAAATCACCTATTACGGGATTCTAAATAAAAAAACGAATGTACCTGGTCAAAATATTTCCATGAATCACCATCACAAGGATGCTTTAAGAATTTACCACTTAAAATATTGGTTTTTTCCCATGAAATAAATGATGATGTATTTTGAAACATAAATAAATGTTTCAATCTGGGTGTAAGTGGTAAATACCTCAACTATTTAACTAGAATCAATCCAGACTTCCCTAGTTGACCCACTTTGTACCTTGATTTTCCACATGTAGGAAAACTAACTAATGACTCATTTTCACCATAATATAAGATGCAATCATTTGAACATGCATGAATCATCTGATAACCAAGATACAAATTATGAACCAGCCTCTAAATCTCATATAAATTTTTAGACAACACATTTCCTTTAAGTAACAGTGATTTAACTAAAGAGAATATCTGATCAAAATAGTTATTTGACATTCCAATCTCTATTTTAATAGCCATAAATTTTTTGACTACTTCAAAAAAATTATCTTACAACCAGGATATAATGAATCCTTAGTAGACTTTATCAACACATAAAATTGAGCTGGTTCTAACTCAAGAGTGAAATTTATATCATCATGAGTTTCATTTTGTTGAAAAAATAGACCACCAACATCATGTACTAAAGTTTTAAACCGTGATGGATTGGGAACAAAATTATTAATATGCTCTCTAAAACTATGTTCACCAAGTTGATACCAAAAAACATAATCTTTTCAAAAACAAAAACAAAATAGATAACCCCCAACATTGTAAAATGTTTCAAACCACCTCAGATCACATTTCTTACATGGAAACTTAATTGTCTCTTCTGAAAAAAAAAATCTGGTTTTGATGATGAAAATGATAAAAAAATATTTAACACCCTCAATATATACATTATTTATACCAGAACTATTTAGATTCTTGTGATTATTTATCCAATCCTATTCAAGTAGTAAATATTGTTGTCAACTTTCTTGTTCCATATTTCTCAAAAAATTATTAAATAAAAAAATTATGATTAATTTGATAAAAGAAAAATATATTCCAAAAAAGAGTAAAAAATTAAAAAAAAAATATATATATAATTTACTTGTAAATATTATCAATTTTATCTATTTGTCATTAATTTTTAGTAACTAGTGCTAATTTTTAGTTAGTACCACTAATTTTTATTAAGTACCACTAATTTTGACTAAGTGACGTTATTTTTTCTAATTATAGATAATTTTTACTAAGTATCGCCAGTTACTGCTAATTACCTCTAATTATTACTAATTATTACTAATTATTACTAATTAGTACAAATTATTACTAATTAGTATTAATTATTATTAAGTACCACTAATTATTACTAAGTACCACTAATTATTACTAATTACCGCTAATTACTGCTAATTTTTACTAATTATTACAAGATATTACTAATTATTACTAATCAATACTAATTTTTACTAAGTACCACTAATTATTACTAATTATTATTAATTATTACTAATTATTATTAATTATTACTAATTACTGCTAATTATTACTAATTATCGCTTATTATTACTAATTATTACTAATTATTGCTAATTATTAATAATTAACACTTATTAATTATTACTAATTATTACTAATTAGTGTTAATTATTACTAATTCCTCTAATTATTATTATTTACCTCTAATGATTCCTAATTTCCACTAATTATTCCTAATTATCCCTAATTATTTCTAATTATTACTAAATATTGCTAATTACCACTAGTTATTACTAATTATTACTAATTACCACTAATTATTGACGAACCCCAGAACACCCTGAGAGGAGAGGTGTGAATCAGGGTGTCAACTTTTTCTTCTAAAATTATGGGTCTTGTTCCCACATTGGTAATAACCTATTAAACCTATCTGATAGGAATGTGCAGAAAAAACAATCGCATGCAAAGAGACAACACAACATTTTTACTTGGTTCACCGCTAATGGATAGTCCAAGGAGCATACATCGATGGTGTTTTAGTCATACCTAAATACTCTAATCTTCACTAGTTGTATAATACATAAGTTCAGACACAGCCACTATGTTCCAGGCACACTACCTTTACAAGATTTTAAGGATAGCGCACTACAACCCTAGGAACACTTCTGTCAACCCCACCCCCCCCCCCCCATGCTCAATAACTTGAGTGAATTCTTACTCAGTTTATTGACTTGAAGGTTGATTTAGTATATTAGAATTAAATTCTTTATCCCTTACTAGAACAAGACTCTACTTGCACCGTAAACCTGAGTTGATACACTTTGAAAGACTTGTTCACTAAAAAAACTAATGTTCAAAACTGTCTTTCATGAAGCTCCTTTGCGAAGATCAACTCTTTTCAAAGCAATATACCTTCATAGAATAAACTACCTTCTTGAATCTCATTGATCCATCATGTAATACCCCATCATCATAAAGTACACATTATTCAAAAGCATTGGCATCAGTCAAAACTTAACTATTCTTTCTTTGGTGCTCAAGCTTGCATAGAGAACCAAATTTTTGAAGCTCAACCTTAATGAAATTAGAGAGATTTTGGATTTTCTATGATTATTTTTATGTTAAATAAAGTGTTGGTAGCCTCATATATATAGTCTTAACCGTTCACAGAGCTCTACCGCCTCTAGTGTATTTTTCAGATCTTTCAAAAATATCTCCACAACGATCCTCCATTCACAAATGTCCCTTGAGATTTGTCATTATTCTGAAGCTTGTCATCAAACCATTAATCCCTCATGATTCTACACTTCTCCTAATCATGGAGAACATCATCAACTCATCACGAACTCATGAAACTCACCTTTTTGAAACCTAGTCTTCGTGAAACCCATGCCTTTTCCATATTTATGAAGAGTTGATTCTAGAAAACAACCTTTCATGATGCTAGCCTCTTCCTCTAGATTTTGAGCTCAAAAATTTGGCAAACACTAGGAAATAATTCCACCTTCAACACTATTTTCAACCTATACTATAAGATCAATTATCTTGCAAACTCCTTGATCAACCCAATGTGGATTGACAACAAACACAAACCAAACTCCATTTCCATCAAATAAAAACCTTAGTTCCAATAATTATTACTAATTACCTCTAATTATTACTAATCATCACTAATTATTACTAATTACCGCTAATTATTCATAATTACTGCTAATTATTACTAATTATTATTATTTATTACTAATTATTACTATTTATTACTATTTATTACTATTTATTTCTAATTACCACTAATTATTACAAATTACCACTAATTATTACTAATTACTGCTCATTATTACTAATCACTTCTAATTATTACTAACCATCGTTGATTATTACTAATTATTACTAATTACCACTAATTATTACTAATTATTACTAAATATTACTAATTATTACTAATTATTACTAAATATCTCAAATTATTACTAATTATTACTAATTACTGCTAATTATTAATAATTATTACTAATTACCACTAATTATTACTAATTATTACTAATTATTACTAATTATTACTAATTATTACTAATTATCACTAATTATTACTAATTTTTACTAAGTACCACTAAGTACTACTAATTATTGCTAATTATTACTAATTATTACTCATTATTACTAATTATTATTAAGTACCACTAATTATTACTAATTTTTACTAATTTTTATAAATTATCACTAATTGTGACTAATTATTACTAATTATTACTAAGTACCACTAATTATTACTAAGTGTCACTGATTATTAATAATTACTAATAATTATTATTAAGAACCACTAATTATCACTAAGTACCACTAATTATTACTAGGTACCACTAATTATTACTAATTATGACTAATTACTACTAATTTTTACTAATTTTTACTAATTATTACTAATTATTACTAATTATTACTAATTATTACTAATTATTACTAATTATTACTAATTATTACTAATTACCGCTAATTATTAATAATTATTAGTAATTATTTTTAATTATTACTAAGTACCACTAATCATTACTAAGTACCACTAATCATTACTAATTATTCCTAATTATTACTAATTATTGCTAATTTTCATTATTTATTATTAATTACCACCAATTATTACAAATTACCACTAATTATTACTAATTACCACTAATTAATACTAATTTTTTCTAATTTTTACTAATTATTACAAATTATTATAGATTATTACTAATTATTACTAATTAACGCTAATTATTACTAATTATTTTTAATTATTACTAAGTACCACTAATCATTACTAAGTACCACTAATCATTAATAATTATTCCTAATTATTACTAATTATTACTAATTTTCATTATTTATTATTAATTACCACCAATTATTACTAATTATCACTAATTATTACTAATTAAAACTAATTATTACTAATTACATACTAATTACTTCTAATTAAAAATAATTATTAACTATTAAAACTGAATTCTTCTAATTAAAAATAATTACTCCTACTTAAAACTAATTATTGAAAAATAAAAGTAAGTAATTCAAATTAAAACTAATTACTGCTAATTAATAATAATAATAATAATAATAATAATAATTACTAACATAAAAAATAATTAATTAAAAACAATAAAAGTACCTTAAAACTGAACTTCTTATCAGATGCAAAGCTAAAAATATTCTTCCCTGTAAAATTTAAAACTTTTAAAAGTTTAAGGAGAAAAAGAGCGGAGTTGAGGAAGATAAGATAGGTCAAAGGATGAGAGAATGAAAAAATGGGTGAGGTATATATAGGTTAGATTATTAGCGACGAGAGTAGTTATGAGGGGAAACTCATCACAGATAATATTATTTGCAACGTGACCTGTCACAATTAGTACCCATAATTAATAACTCTGTCGGCAGTTAAAAAGATATTTGTGATAGGTATCGCCACAAATACTCTTTTGTTGATAGATTATTTGCGATGGGAATTAATACTCATTGCAAATAACAATTTTGATGGAAGATATTTGCGATGGGGGTATATTCTCATCGTAAATACCTTTCCTGTGGTTTGGTGCGCACGTGCGCCAAAGGTATTTGTGATGGGCCATTTTTCTCATCACAAATAGTTTTTTATTCGGGACTATTTTCTATGGGCAATGGGCCCGTCACAAATAGCCCTTCGCAAAAGTTTGTTTTTCCCATAGTGTGAAAATATTTTTAGAAAACATGGATTTGGAAGAAAAATGGTATTCGACCGAAGAGATAAATATAGTCGATTTTCTTTAAAAACATTATTTTCAACTCTTGAGCACATGAAGAGAGTAAAATGAAAGGAACACATGTAATTTTTATAAATAACTATAGGGGGATAAAATTCATGAGTTTCTTAAGAGATAGATCATAATATTTTATCATCAGAAGCATAATCCTAAACAATCTCGACAAACAATGAGATTGTAACATCAAACTCTTGCCACTTTTACAAATTTTTAATATTAAGCCACATGAAATAAATAACCTTATATGGATATGTAAATCCCCATAATTTTAATAATAATAATCATAAAATATATTCATGGTAAGTATATACACCACATAAAAGAAACAAGTGGTAAATATGGCTTGTGTCCCACGGAAATAAAAGTGAGATGAAAATCCCTTACCACTTTTGAAAATTTTGAATCGTATGCCCCATTAAATAATAAAATCAAATTATACTTTAAATATAATTAAAATAATTATATTTGTGATATTAAATTTCAAAGGGTAAGTATATACACCGCACAAAATAAATGAGTGGTGGATATGACATGTGTCTCCCAGAATTAAAAGAGAGACTAGAAATCTCTTAACTTAAGTCTCAACTTCCTTCATACATGTTCAAACCTATTGTATAATAAATATATTTTTATTATACATATATCAAAGAACCATAATTATATATATCATACCATATATGATTTACTTATGAGATTTTATTACCCATTTATTAACAATTCCTTGTTAAAATCACATTTTGGGTAATAACTGCTTCGTTTTTTTCATGTATGTTTTGGTTTGGTATTTCGGTCATTTTACTTTGATCATGGTTCCATAATATCTATAATTTTAACCATGATATAAATATAATATATATTCATTATACATGTATTTAGAGTAATCCATAAAAGTTATTTATAGAAAATTAATTACACTATTCACAGAGACGGTAGATTATACGTATGCATGAATGTTCTTTCCATTTTATCAACAGATGGAAAGAAATAAAGGTAAATAATATATAACCATTAAATAATAATTTTTCTGTCATATATATCATATATATTCACTAAATATATCCTTATTACCATCCATGTCAAAATAAAATGAAAAACATATCACATCGCTTTGTGGAGGTGGTAATCCACACGAATGCACAAGCGATGTTATTGTTTTCCAATGGATTGAAAGGTAAAAAGTTAGATATTATATTATAATTATGTCACAAATATCATATTAATATATTAATTCCATCATTATATCCATCCGTGAGAGGTGGTGATGGAAAATTAATTACATCGGTTCACAAGGTTGTAGTCCACCGTACACACGATCGACGGTTTTATTTCTCATTTGATAGAAGAGGAGATATATTTAGGTTATTCCAATAACACAATAACATATCAATATATTTTATATACTAATTTTATTATATAATCATATTTTAATAATATTTTAAGGTGGTGGAAAAAGAAATAAATTAAAAATATTCGGTTAAGAATGATACCTCTTCTTCAATCAACCTCATTAGGTTAGCACCAAAACCCTTCTTAGGAGGGTTTCATAATCAAACTAAGGCCTCTAGGAAATGGGTATGGAAGTAATGAAATTATTTGGGTAGGTCTTTTCATAACCAAAAAGATATTGGAGTGTATATAGAAGAGGAGAGGAGGTTTCCTTTTATAAGTGGGGAAAGGAACCCACTTGGAAACGACTTGGAAATTTCCTAAAAGAATCCAAAATGATAAAGTCATTCCCAAGAAAAATGATTCCAAATGAAAATAAATTATAATTTAGGATATTATAAGGTTTAAATATGGTCATAAAATATTTTTTAGATAAGTTTTATTGTAAAACTTTCCCTTATATTTGGTTTAACACCCCAGTAAACTCATTTTAACATTAACTGAAGTGATTAATTTTTACGGTTTTTACTATTCATTTTGAGAAAAAATTAAGTTGATATTATTTCATAATATTAGTTATGAAAATTCCAAATATTTAATCCATTTTACTAAAATCAATTTACAGAATTGGTAGAATTTAATTTAAAATTAAACCAATAGATGCGATGAAAAAGCAGTTTTCCAAACAAAATGTTTCTTTAAGTATAAAAGTTTTATACCAAAAAATAGTATAAAATTGATTTCAATGAACTAAATTGGATTATTAATTATATAATTGAACTAATTTTACTTTTAAAACCATTCTAAAATATAATTTAACTTTTTAAATACTTTAAAGGAAAAGGCAGCTTTCAATAAAAATAAGTATTTTTCACTATTCATTGAAAATTAATCTTTTTAATAAATTATCAAAAAATAACTCTAAGATAATTTTAGAATAATAATTTCAAAAATTAAATTAATTTTTTCAAATATATTTTCTAAAAGTTTCATAAATTATTTCTAATGTAAATGCATAGAATACGATGAAACTGCTTTTCAGAAAAAATACATTTTCTAAATATAAAACTGGATTTATTCTTATCTCATACTTAGAAAAAATATTAGACGAATGATAAAAAAATTATTAAATATATAATATATAAATTTCATTAAAATCATTCACTAATAGTAATTAATTTAATTCATTTAGATAAAGAAACTTCATGTTCATAAAAACAATTTTTCAGAGAAAACATTTCTTTAACTTTAAAATGATTTATATTTTCATTTATAATAAATTAATATCAAATGAATTTATTTTATTCATGTTTAATACATATATTTTTTATAATTTATTAATTTATATTCATATTCAACAATTTAAAAGCTATATTATAACTTTTGAGTTTAAATAATAACATTAATAGTATATTGGGGTTCTTTAAAACTCAGTGTTGCATGCACCCAAGCTATCAAAGAAATTAAATTTATTTTAAAAATATATATTTTATAAAATCTCATGGTTTTAAATTATCCACCCCACCCCCCAACCCTTAATAAATTTAATCCTCTTAATTTTAACTTGTTCTTGGCGGGTTTGACATTTGAAATTTCCTTCATGGAAAACTCACATCGTAAAAAGAGTCAATAAAACTTCCTCTTGAAAAGAAGGAAAATAAATTAATAAGGTTATATATAATAACACATAACTAGGTTTCTAAATAGGATAAAATTGGTTGGAAGTGAAAATATTTACATTTAAGAGAAAAATAATTCCCAAATACTAATAGGGAGTGATAGAGAACATGGTTAGGAGAAAGTTAATGACCACAAAGCCATAAATCTGTGATGGTTAAAAAGACCATTCATTCATTATAAATTAATGTAAATTTATAACATTTTTATTTCGATATCCTTATCTTAATGTTAATTAATTTTCACAAGAATATATACTTACTTGATTTAATTCCATTTCATAATAACAATCACATCATTTAGTTGTTCTTAGATCAATTTCTACTTCATCTCTTACTCTACAAAATGAATATTCAAGATGAATTTTTTTCATGCCTGAAGCACTAAAATTAAATTTTAATGGATCATAATATCCATAAAAGGGTGTAAATTTATTCATCATATCTCTATATATTTACCAAACCTAAAATTCTCAACACAAATTATCTAATATGGATAAGTACAAAGCATTGGGTTCTGAAACTTCAATAATAACACCCAAAATTCAACTTAACCCATTCTATGGATAGTTAAACATAAGGTTCCTATAAAATATGCTTTAAAAAATTAAATCCCAAATATTTTAATGATTTAATCTCACATCATTCCATGATCAACTTTTCAATTATCTTGAAATAATTTTAATCACTCAAAAAATCTCATACCAAAATGTTAATACCCTTATAATTTTCCAAAATAAAATGAGATTTGATTACAAAATATAATTCTCCATTTATTCCTTAAATAATCTCCTATATTAGACAAAAAAAAATTCCAATTGAATCTTGGGTTTATCCTTACACTGATAGGCAATCATAGGTTGATTCATAATATTAAATGTGGTTTCATTATTCCAGAATCTATGAAGAGAGAGGTAATTAGTGCTTAGAATAACATAAAATTTCACTAAAGGATGAAAAATAATATTTCCATAGGGATCCTTTATAAAAAATCCAATATGAAATTCCTAACACTGGAGTAGGGGACAATCATGCCCTAATTACCATGATTCACTTCAGCAATTGTGATTGTATAAAATTTCTCATTGTTCATTGTCTTCAAATATTATTGTGGATTATTATTATCATTGGACCTTAGATTAGGGAATTGATTCACATAATTCCCAAAATAATTTCATATATATCACTAAATTGTGATTGGTTTATTCTATTGAGATCTATATCTATTCATTTCATTGATTTTCCTCTTCAAATCACTTTGATTTTATTTTTCTCGATGGCTAGGCTTCTCACACTTGAAACATTTTCTTATTCCTTTCAGTTATTCACTTGTGTGCTCCTTCCTACACTTTTGGAAAGTGGGAGGTCAATACTTTTTCATCCCACCATTTGACATACCATTGGATCTTCCATGAAACTCCATCTTCCTTTTCTTATCACCAAAACCTTAAGGGTTCCATCTTTCATTTCCAATTTTAGTGCACATCGAACGATTTCTTCATAGCTCCCAAAGTCCCTTATGGATAATTCCTTTTGAATACTTGGTTTAAGACCACTAAAGAATCAATAAATTTTTCTTTTAGCAATGATGATTAACCCTAAATCATACATTTAAATTCTTGTAAAATTTTCCACATAAGTACCAATAGATTCATCATCCTTCAACTTAAGCTTAAGGAATTATGTCTCCATTTTTGTATATTGAATATGAGGGAAGTAATTACTAAAAAATATTCCCTTAAACTCATCCCATTTCATGGAGTCAATTCCACCCCCTTACCTAATATTATTAATAATATTACACCATTAGTATGCTTTTCCTTCCAAATAATAAATGACTAGGACAACCTTTTCATTGTCTAAGAACTAAATAATGGAAAATATCTTTTCCACCACATTAATCTATTACTCAACAACTAGTGGATCATAAGTCCTATATAAGGAGGGTGGATGTTATCGTATAAAATATTCAATGGCATGTTTCTATCTCCTTGGTAAATTTAGAAGTTCAACATGACACATGTTACCACTTATATCTTGAGAGATTTGAGTGAGCATAGTTAGAAAATATTTCATCCCACCTTCTAATACATTTGGTTTCTCATGGGTATGGTTGTTTTATTTTCCATCACATTCATTTTTCACATGATTCCTTTGGGTTCCATTCATTGAATAAAACCAAAAATCATAGTGTGAGAAACAATAGTAGTAGTGGGAAACCATATAATCATAAAAAATCATTTATAAGATGTATAAATCATGATACCTTCTTTTTAATCTATGAAACCTTAGGTTTAACCTAGGTTATCTGTGATTATCATCTTTCCAAATCCTTCAAAATGGTTTGTAAAAAATATATGGATTAACCAAAGCATATCCTCCATGAGTGTCAAACTAGGTGTACAATAAAACCCGTTTTCATACATCAAGTGATGATTGAGTCAAGGCCCAATTCACCCTTTTCTAAGTTATTACCCCTAGGTACAATTTTGTTAGAGTCATATCCACTTGTAGTATCTAGATAGGGATGTAATTTCTTGGGAAATCCCATAATATCTTACTTTCCAAAACTTTAGGATGTTATCCTGTACTTAGAGTTATCCCTAGGGTTTTCACCAAAGTCCTCTAACCCTAATATCCAAAGGTTGACTAAACCATTTATCTAATACCAACTATATAGATTCATACTTTTTATTAATATATATCACATATGAATAGATTAATATCCATTATATAATATAAAAATCCATGCTAGAATCATATAGTTTTAGTTCCTTTGTAAACTTAGACATGTAAACAACTTATTTAAAAGTGAACTACACTATCTTCCACTAAGATATCCCTATTTAGTACTCTTCATACATATAACCTACTTAAAAACTTTCTTCGTGACCTAGGGAAATGAAACATAAGAAATGGTGAACTCAGATGCTTAGTAATAGTAAGCAAGGAAGATTTCAATAATCACTTAAGAATAATACGAGCACAAGGGTATGAGAACATGATCTTAACATTTGAAACCCATACCCTACATAACAAAGATCATAATTTTGAGTCATGGAATAAATATTGGAAGTTCATAAGATATAAATCATAAAGGAATCAAAAAACATAAGCCATGAGAGCATAACATAGATATAGAAATGTGGGGAAACATAATTTGATAACATTTTAAAACTGTATAAATAGAAATAGGTTCACTCATTAAATTAAGGACATGGAATTCATCCCTCACATAAACTTATATAAATGAAACCATGTCCACACATAATCTTATGGACATGAAACCAAGTCCACACATAACCTTATGGAAATGAAACCAGGTCTACACATAACCTTATGGACATGAAACTAGGTCCACACATAACCTTATGGACATGAAACGAGGTCCACACATAACCTTATGGACATGAATCCAGGTTCACACATAACCTTATGAACATGAAACTAGGTCCACTCATAACATTTTAAACATGAATTAAGTTCACACATGACATAATTAACTCATGAGTTATCCATATGTACCCAATGCATTGGAGGGAGATATAGGTCCTACCTGTCACATAATTAAAATCATACATATGTATACCAGAATATCATAAAACATTCATCATATAGGTACCCATGAAAAAAAATAGGTTTTATAAACATTTAATCATAGCATAACCCATTGAAAAGGAATGGGTTTCTTAAACATCTTGTCATCATAAACATAAACCATCCAGAGAAATAATAATGGTGGTACCATGTGATCATATCCCAAAAGAATATTAAGTAACATAAATGGATGTAATCTTAGATGTAAAATGATTTTAAAAGACCACTTGTAACATTTCTTGAGGAAAATAACCCTTTCAGTTTGAAATCATTTATTTAAAATCTAAAAGCATCTAAAATTAAAAAAAATATTTGAAAATAACCTTGGAAACTTGTAGATGTAGTTATAAATCATTGGGGTCATGAAAATAGTAAATAACCTTCATTTCATACATGTTAAAACAAAAATTATTTTCACAT
Organism: Viscum album; assembly: GCA_963277665.1. Lineage (NCBI taxonomy): Eukaryota > Viridiplantae > Streptophyta > Magnoliopsida > Santalales > Viscaceae > Viscum > Viscum album. The sequence continues at coordinate 1,236,441,859 of OY728152.1, forward strand.
TTTTGTAAGAAAAGTAAAAAACTGCCTTGTTTAGTAAACTATAGAAAGATTCGTTTTCAAAAATTTTGTAAAAAATAAATAATGGGTAAAAATAACTTTAAAAAATCATAGTAAAACATTTTTAGAAAACATGTATTTGGAAGAAAAAGGATTTTCAACCAAATATAGAAATAAATTTCATTTTCTTTAAAAAATTATTATAAACTCTTGACTATATAAAGAGAGGAAAATGAAAAGAACATGTGTAATTTTCAGAAATAACTAGAGGGGAATAAAATTCATGAGTTTTCTAAGATATTGATCACAATATTTCATCATAAGAAGCACAATCCTAAACAATCTCTATAAATAATGAGATTGTAACATCAAACCCTTACCACTTTGGTAACTTGTGACATATTATTGCATGATTTTAGGTGTTTTGACCCATTGATTTGAGTATCCAGTGATTGGATCTCTTTGCAGGGTTCTTTTAAATGTTTTTTGGAATTTTTTTAAGGTTTTTGGGCCTTTTCATGGTAGATTCATGGTTTGAAAAACTATGCATCCAAACCATGAAACCTGGATAAAAGGGGTTGCATTGTTGGAACATGGTTAAACTAACCATGAAACTCTTCCAAAGGATCTTTTTGGGGTGCATGGTTAGGTGAATGGTTAGTACTAACCAATAAACATAACCTAGGAAATCATGGAAATGGTAATTAAATCCCTGAAAATTATAATTAAAATACCCCCCCCCCAAATTAAACCTAAACCCCTCCCACTTGAACATAATTTAATCTATTAGCTTTTGGGATCCCTCTAGATTTGTTTTTTCTCTCCCACCTCGATACTTTCTAGATCAAAGTGTTGATTAAAGTAGTGTTCCTATTATAGTAAGTTCTCCTATCATCCTTTGATCCCTCTTATTAACTTGTTTCCTTATTCCTAGAGGTAATTTTGGCCTTTTGTTTCATTGTTCCATGGATGGTTGATGTGGAATTTTGGATAGAGGATCTCTTCTCTCTTCTATCAAGATCTATCTTCCTAGATCCCTTGATTTCCATTGGAGGTGAAACATCTTAGATCTGTTATGGTTAGATCTTGAATTTTCCAAGTAGGTGTTTCAATGATTTTCCTTCATTTTGTAATTCAATGTTGCTTGAGAATTTATAGATATGTGCCTCCTTCCAACACATGTTCTATAATTATTGATCTTGAATTGCCTTATGAAATTCTCTTTGATCCTATTTAAAATAAATTGAATATGTAATTTATTCCTTCCTACGGTTTTATAGATTTTTGAATTCTACATTGATTTTAATTACCTTTCAAAGATTTTGTCAAGATTAACTTTTGTAAAGTGAGGTCTTAGGCCCAATTTTTATTTATAAATTAAAATGCCTTGATTTAAATGAAATGATTTTATCTATTTGATGTTTTCTAAATAGTTTAAAATGTATTAATTTTAAATTACCAAGATCCCCCCTTGAATGATTTTTTCTTTTTTTTAATATGTGCTCTTGGTTAATTTGAAATGAGTGATTTTTTCACATGGAAGGAGGGTGTAAACCCATGTTTTGAAATGACCATAAGAAATTTATAAATTTTGAAAATTCCTTGAATTCATTTAGGTTGATTTTGAAATAAATGATTATTTTAAAGACCCTTTTGTAATTATTATGATGATTGTGAAAGGAAGAGGGTATTTTTACCCTTTTTAAAGTTTAAATTTAAGAAAAGGTTTTGAATTGAAATTTATGATGTTTGATGGCCTAGTTGGAACTTTATTATAATTCTATCTTGTAATAATACCTTATTGTAAATTTTTTTTATTCTTATACTTACCATTTTTGGGTGTTGAAAATGGATTATTTACTTTGAGGGAGCTTAGGGGTGAGACTAATATGCGATTTGAGGGCATGTTCCCATGATTGATATTAATAAGGATCCCCATTTTAATCCTCATAAATTGATTATCTCACTCACCACTTTTGAATAGTCATAGGAAGCTGGATAGTTAGATGGGATGACTTAGATATATGCTTCACTAGTGGACTCGCATCCCATCTAGTGGATCTGTAGAGAACATGAAAGGTTCAGACTATAGACATGTGGCTAGGAAAGCGGGTGTGCATGCAACTGGTTTTCTTGAGACCCATGAAACTAGATGTAAGCTTGAAAATTAGTCATGATGATTTTGATTAACTATTATATATTAGACTCACTGTAATACCTAGGTTGTACCCATGAAATTCATATACATGTCACTCGATACATGATAGTGTTCATTATCACTACTTGGCACTAAAGTTGCCTTGATTGATTGATCTATTTATTGAAATGATGAACCTTGACTCTATTGTATTGAATCTTTTACAAATTTTGATATCAAGTGCATATTCCCATATTTTTTTGATTATCTGACTTTGTATTGTGAATTTTTTTCAAATAACTTCAGGAAAATGTTAATTTTTAAATGGTGAAATAACATGTTTTACAGGCTTGGTTTGATAAATGATTTTAAAATTTTAAAAAAACTATTTTAAAAACTAAGCTTCATACTCTCTTCATTATACTCTTATTTTAGAATATTTGAATTACCTTATGAAGTTACTACATATAATATTTGGTGGAATTTTATTGGGATCTATAGCTCACTCCCTACTTGTATTGTTTAGTGTTTGTAGATTTTATGATATTATAGAAGGTGCTCATGATATCATCTTCCTTTGTGGTTTGATTATAAGGTGGCTAAGGGTGGGTGACTTGGGACATAGTGGGTGGTCATGGACCACCAGGAGATGTGTTTTGGTTGTTTTTTCACTTTAAATTTTTATATAGTCTCTTTATACTCTGAGATATATATATTGATTTGTTTATTTGATGATGTTTCTGTATTGTAATTTGTTTATTGAAATATTTTTGGGAGAAGGAATTCCCAACAGTTATTTCATGATGCCCATGTGCTTTTCACTGGCACCTAGAGATTGGGAATGCTCTTTAAGTTAGTGGTGTATTATGTTATTTTGGGTGATTCATGGTAGAAAGGATATTGATGGTGTGTTAGGACTCAAGAGGTAGTTTATGAATGGGTTCTTGATAACCACATTCTCATGGTGAGACTTGTGTTACTAGGGATGTGAGACTTGAGCATTTATTTTGAGTTATTGTTTTCCTAATGAAAAGTGAGATTTATATTCCCAATGAGACTATATTTGATTTGGGGAATCTCTTATGAGTTTTGGAACTGGAAGAGAAAGACAACCACAGTCACATCATGTCTTCACGATTTGGTAAACTGTGAGGAACTAGTGTGACTGGTCTAGAAATCCACCCTAGAATAGTTTTGTGGTTAGTGTGTGGTTTACTAGCCCATATGAACAAGCCATGCATAGTTATAACCTAGTTTTAAACTTGAAACCTTATCTGTTTTCTTCCAGGTGACTTCACTTGTGTGAGGTTAGTTTGGAGGGTTATAGATGTAGTTTACTTCATGATCTTGTTTGGTCATTTCATATTTAAGCCCTTTTTATGCTTTTAAATCCATTTCTAAAACCAAATTTGTGGCTCAAAAAAAGTTTTTGTTAAGTTATTTGAAAAGTGTTTTCAATTACCCAAAAGTGAGTTTTATGAAATTTTTTTTTTAGAAAAATAAGTTTCAAAGACTCTTTGATTATGTGTTTAATAAATGTTTTAAGAAAAAATTTGGTTGGTAATGGGTTTGAAATATAAATGGTTTTGATAATTAGAAAATGGGATTAATGTTTTTGAAATGAAATAATTTCTATGAGTTAGTAAAGGATTTATAAAAACTATTATGGATTTGTAACAAGATTTCTCATTTTTAAAGTAAAGAGTAATGTTTTATAAATGGTGAAATGTTTTGTGTTTTGAAACCAATTATTCTTAGTTAAAGTGGTTTATGTATTTTTGAAATATTTTTGATTACTTTTATTTTGTTTTAGGTTTTGTATTATGCCTGATTTTATGAGCATGTATTTGATGATGACCAAAAATGTACCTTATAAATTTTTCCATTAAATACAGAATGTTCATTCATTGGTCTAGTTTTTTTAATGGTCCTTATTTTTTTCTAGAAGTGGAATCTCTTGTCAACGACTCTACCCATACTCCACATGGAGTGGTGGAGACATAGATCTTCCATCCTTTGAACCCCATCCTTGAATTATTGGATTATCATCCACCTTCTTATAAAGTAAAAAAAGGTTCTCTTGTGGCAGTAAATTGGCTTGAAGAAGTTGATGGGATTTTTTATTCTCTCAAGACTCCATATGATCTGAAGATCAAGTCTATCAATTCTTTTTTTTAGGGACCTAGCTAGGGGTGGTGGGAAGTTATGATTCCCTATTTTATGCATGAAGGAATGTCTTGGGTATTCTTTAAGTCAGTCTTCATTCAGTGGTATTCTCTAAAGTAAGTAAAGAAGGATAAAGTTACCGAGTTCTTGGATTTCAGTAAAGATGAGATATCAATTATGGAGCATTCCAAGCAATTCTCAATTTTTATATGTTCCTTACCTGAGTTTTTTGGTAATGAATTATATATGGATATCTATTTTAGGAAATGTATTCACCCATACCTTTTAACTTATATTCCAACAACCTAGCTGATTTCTTATCAAGATACACTTGATATATCTTTTTCAAATAAAGTAGAGATAGTGAAATGGCATGAATAGAATAATCCTAATTCATGGTTGAGTAAGTAAATTCATCTCATGGAAAGAAGAGGCATGTTATGTTCTTCATTTGTGGAGAAAATGGTCATCCTAAGAGGTTGTGTTTGAAAGCTTCAAGATTTTGTAAATGGTGTGGCTATTTGGGTCACCTTAAGAGGTACTGTAAGTTGGGAAACTAGAAAGAGAAGTTTTGGTCAGGATCATCAGCTTCTAACTGTGGGGAAGTAGATTCTTCAAGATAATAGGGATATAGAAATAGGCCTCAAAGTGAATATTTTTACACAATGGAGGAATTGTCATCTGTCAGCTTCTAGTTTCTGGATGTGGTTGATACTGATCTAACTTGTTGTTTCCAATTTCAAAGTGGAAATTTCTTGATTTTTTTCTTGTTATGAATTGTATGTTTTTTTAAACCTTTTTTGGAATATTTTTTAATTATATCTTATAGACCTTGGTTTGGTTCATTTTTGGTTTGATAATGTGATAATGGTTTCTTTTTCTTGATATCTCTTTGTTTGTGCCTTGTGGATGTGTACACATGAATACTTAACCTTAATTTAAAAATGAATTTAGTTCCTAGATGTTATTTATGCTCTTTATGATGGAGTGGAATCTTGTGTTAAGAAACCTTGAGATTCTTCGGAGTTTTTGTTCCTTGGTATTCTATTTTTTTTTCTTGACGGTTAGAGCTCAATTTTGATGTAATGGATTATCTACCTTATGAGAGTGTGGTGCCCTATTGTGCATTGACCTAGGTGTTTGAGCTCTTTCTAGTTGGCCTTGGATAGACCTTGTTAATTTACTTAGGTAACTAGGATTATGTGATTCCTTGATGGACCAGACACCAAAAAGAACTGGAGTGTGATTTGATGAGCTATTCATGGGGTGAGGTTCAGTGTTGAAAATCCTAGGTTACATCAAGTACTTACCCAGAGTATAAATACTTTTCAATTATTTTCCTTTCTTATAGACATTTGGTCTTATATATCTCCTTAGAGAGTGGTTTAAGTCTCTTATTTGGGTTAAAGGGACATTATTTTCTTATGTTTCACCATTATGATGGATCTTTAAATGGTGGGTAGACCAATTCTAGGTCTCCAATCTTTATCTGGTTTAGAGATGTGTGATGAACTTGGTGTATTAATCTTTTATTTATGTTTAATGTAAACCTTTAGATGAGTCTATCTTCTAAACTATGGACCGCCCACCTTACAAGATGAGTGAGGGAGTTATTATTTTATCATCATGTTCTATCTTTTATAATGTAAGATTTCTAGGGATATAAAGTCCTATGGTGGGGAGGTTTTAACATCTTGTTACCTATTTTTAGGTCTTTTGACCCATTGATTTTATTATTCAATGATTGGATCTATTCGTAGGTTATTTCCAGTGTTTTTTAAAAACTTTTTTTGAAGGTTTTTGGGTCTATTCATAGTTGTCACATGATTTGACAAACTGTATAGCCAAACCATGAAAATGGATAGAAGGGGTCACACAGTTGGCACAAGGTTAAATTAACTGTGCATCCCAACCATGCAGATCTTCCATGGCTCTATTTGGGGTTCACGGTTAGTACTAAACGTGTGACCTAACCCAGGAAACCATGAGAACATTAATTAAAGCCCCAAAAATTGTAATTAAAATCCTGAAACTCCTCATTAAACCTAAACTCCTCCCACTCAAACATAATTCAATCCATTGGATTTTGGGATCCTTCTAGAGATGATTTGGATCTCTTGACCCCAATTCTTGGTGGATCAAAGTTTCAATCAAAGTGGTGATCCTATTCTAGTAATTTCTTCTCCTATAGGCCTTTGATCTCCCTTTTTCTCTATTTTCCTTCTTCCTAGAGGTTATTTTGTCCTTGTATTTCATTGTTCCATGGATGGTTGATGTGAAATTTTGGATATAGGATATCTTCTCTCTTTCATCGATATCTCTCTTTCTAGATCAGGTGATTTCCATTGGTGGTGACACATCTTATATCTGTTGTGGTTGGATCTCAGATTTTTCAAGTAGGTGTTTCTATGATTTTCCTTCATTTTGTAATTCATTGTTTCTTGAGAATTTATAGATATGTGTCTCCTTCCAACACATGTTCTATAATTTATTATCTTGAATTGCCTTATGAAATCCTATTTGATCCTATTTTAAATAAACTAAACATGGAATTGGTTCCTTGTCATGGTTTTATATATTTGTGAATTCTATGTTGATTTTAATTACCATTTAAATATTTTTCAAGGTTACTATATAGAAAGTGAGGGATTAGACCCAATTTTTATTTCTAAAGTGAAATTCCTTGATTTAAATGAAATTAGTTAAACTATTTGATGTTTTATAAAGAGTTTTAAATGTGTGAATTTATGAAATTACCAAGATACCTCATTGAATGATGTTCCCCCAAGTTTTTAAAATAGGTTCTCTTGGTTAATTTGAACTGAGTGATTTATTCACATGGAAAGAGGGTGTAAACCCATGTTTTGAAATGACCATAATTCTTTTCTAAATTTTGAAACTTCCTTGAATGTCTTTGGACTATTTTTTAAATAAATGATTGTTTTAAAGGCCTTTTTGGAATTATTATAATGATTATTAAAGGAATTAATTGTGTTTACCCTTTTTAAAGGTTGAATTTAATAAAAGGTTTTGAATTGAAATTGATGATTCTTGATGTCCCAGTTGGCACTTTATGGTAATTCTCTCTTGTAATAACCCCTTATTATAACTTATTTTATTCTTATACTTCCTATTGTTGGGTTTTGAAAAAGGGGTTATTTACTTTGATGGATCTTAGGGGTGAGAGTGAGATGTGATTTTAGGGCATGAGCTCATTATTGATATTGATAAGGATCCCCATTGTGATCCTTGTAACTTGATTATCTCACTCACCTATTTTAACTAGTCATGGGAACATGGATATTTATATGGGATGACCTATATATATGCTTCACGAGCAGACTCACACTCTATCTAGTGGATCCATAGAGAACATGAAAGGTTTGGGCTATGGATTTGTAGCTAGGAAGGCAGGTGTGCATGGAACTGGTTTTCTTGAGACCCACGAGACTAGATGTAATCCTAAAAATTAGTCATGATGATTTTTTATTAGATTTATATGGTAGAATCACTATAATACCTAGGTTGTACCTATGACATCCATATACATGTTACTCAATACATGAAAGTGTTCATTGTCACTACTTGGCATCGAATTTACCCTGCTTGATTGATCTTTTTATTGATATGATTCACTTTGACTCTATTGTATTGAATCTTGTATAACTTTTTATATCAGGTTCATATTCTCATTTTTTTTATTTTACTTTATATTGTGAAATTTTTTCAAATAATTTCAAGAAAATTTTTAGTTTTTAAATGGTGAAATGGCATGTTTTATAGGTTTGGTTTAATAAATAATTTTGAAATGTTTAAAACTCTATTTTAAAAACTAAGCTTTATACTATCTTCATTGTACTTATATTTTATCATATTTGGATTACCTTATAAAGTAACTACATATAATCTTTAGTGGAATCCTACTGGGATCTATATCTCACACCCTACTTATATTTTTTAGTGTGTGTATCTTTTATGATCTTATAGAAGGTGCTCATGCTCTCATCTTCCTTTGTGGTTTTGTACTAGGGTGACCAAGCGTGGGTGAATTGGGACATGGTGGGTGGTCATGGACCACTAGAATATAGAATTTTGTTGTTTTTTTTCACTTTCAGTTTTTATAGTGTCTATTTATACTATGATATGTATGTATTATTTTTTGTATCTAATGATGTATCTATAGTGTACTTTGTTGATTGAGATATTTTGTGGGAGAAATGTTTCTAAGAGTTATCTCATGATGCTCAGGTTCTTGACATCAGCCCTTGGATATTGGGAATTATCTTGCGGTTAGTGTCATATTATGTTATTTTGGGTGAGTCGTAGTAGAAAGGAGATTAAGGATGTTTTAGGACTCAATAGGTAGTTCTTGAATAGGGGATTAATCACCAACTTCTCATGATGAGACTTGATTTACCGTGGATTCGGGGACTTGAACCTTTATTTTGAGTTATTTTTTACCTAATGAAAAATGATATTTAGATTCCCAATGAGACTATCTTTAAATTGGGGAATATCTTATGAGTTTTGGAACAAAAAGGGAAATATGAATGTAGTCGCACCATGTCTTCACAATCTGGTAAACTGTATAGAATCAATGTGACTAATCTAGAAATCCACCCTTGAATAGTTGTGTGGTTGGTGTGTGGTTTACTAGCCCATATGACCAATCCATGCATAGTTCTAAGCTGGTTCTAAACTTGAAACCTTATCTGTTTTATTCTATGTGACTTCACTTGTGTGAGTTTATTTAGGAGGGTTATGGATGTGGTTTATTTCATGCTCTTGTTTAGTCATTCCATCTTTAATCCCTTGTTTATGATTTTAAATCCCTTTCTAAAACCAAATTTTTTGCTTAAAAAAAGTTTTTGTTGGGTGCTTTGAAAAGTGTTTTCAATTACCAAAAAGTGATTTTTATGAAATGTTTGGTTTGGAAGATTGAATTTCAAATATTCTTTGATTATGTGATTAAGAAACATTTTAAGAAAAATTTGGTTTGTAATGGGTTTGAAATATAAATGGTTTTGATAATTGGAAAATGGGATTAATGTTTTTGAAACCATGAAAGAATTTCCATGAGCTGGTAAAGGATTTATAAAAGCTATGATATATTTGTAACAAGATTTCTCATTTTGAAAGGAAAGAGTAATTTTTTATAAATAGTTAAATCTTGTGTGTTTTAAAACCAATTATGCTTTGATAAAGTGGTTTATGTATTGTTTGAAAGATTTTGGATTGCTGGTATTTTGTTTTGGGTTTTTTGTTATGCATTATTTTATGATCATATGTTTGATATTGACCAGAAATGTACCCTAAGAAGTTTTCCATGAAAGATAGAATGTTAATTCATGGGTCCAGTTTTTGGAGTGGTCCTTCATGTTTTTTTTAAGTAGAATATCTTATCGATGACTCTACCCAACTTCACAAAGAGTGGTGGATCTAGAGACTTTACAGCCTTTGAATCCCATCCTTTAATTCTTGGATTTTCATCCACATTATTATAAAGGAAAACATGGTTATATTGAGGTGGTAAAGTGGCTTGAATAAGTTGATGGGATATTTTATTCTCTCAAGACTCCATATGCTCTGAAGGTTAAGTATATCAATTCTCTATTTAAAGGACCTGCCCAAGAGTGTTGGAAAGTTGTGATTCCCTCTTTTATGTATGAAAGAGTGTCTTGGGGATTCTTTAATTCAGTCTTAATTCAATGGTAGTGTCTAGAGTAAGTGAAGAAGGATAAAGTTACTGAGTTCTTGGGTTTTGGTCAATATGATCTATCACTTGTGGAGTATGATAAGAAATTATAAAGTTTGATATGTTTATTACCTGAGTTTTTTTGGCAATGACTTCTATAATGCTATTTATTTTAGTAAATGTCTTCACCCGTACCTTTTAACTGCCATTCCAGTGGCTTGGTTTATTTCTTATCAGGATACACTCGATAAGGATATTTCAGCTAAAGTGTAGCTAGTGAAATGAAATGAAGGGAAGAATGCCTCAGTCATAGTTGAGAAATTACAATCATATTAGGGAAATAAGATACATATTGTGTGCTTCTATTTTTGATCACATGTTCATCCTAAAAGGTTGTGTTTAGAAGATTTGATAGTTTGTAAATGGTGTGTCTGTTTTGGTCACCTTAAGAGATTCTGTAAGATGGGTGACTGGAAAGGGAAGTTTCAATCGAGATCATCAGATCCTAAATATAGGGAAGTAAATTATTCAAGAAAATAGGTCTTATTTTATAATACTATAAGTTAATCTCTTCATGAAATGGAGGAGTTATCAGCTATCAGTTACTGGTTTTTTAATGTGGTTGATGTTGTTCCACCTTGTTGTTTTCGACATCATATTGGAAACTACTTGAGTTTCTCTTGGTTAGGGATTGTTTATTTTTGGAAACCTTTTGTTTTGGGATCTCTATGAATGATATCTTATGGAACTGGGTATGGGTAATTTTTAGTTTGATGATGTGGGAATGGTTTCCTTTTGTTTATATCTCTATGGTTGCGCCTTGTGGATGTGTACACTTTAATTCTTAGCCTTTTGTTAAATGACTCTATCTCCTTGATGTTCATTATGATCCTGGTGATGGAGTGGAATCTTATGTTGATAAAACTTGATATGTTTGGGATTTTTTGTTCCTTGGTATTGTCTTTTTTTTACTCAATGGTTAGATCTCAATTTTGATTTAATGGATGATCTCCCTTGTGAGAGTGTGGTGCCCTATTGTGCACTAACCTAGGTATTTGATCTCTTTCTAGTTGGATTTTGATAGACCTTGGTATTGTACTCATTTAACTAGGATGGTGTGACCAGAGGTGCTAGAGTGTGATTTGATGAGCTCATAGATGGGTGAGGCTCAATGTTGAAGATCCTAGGTTACCGTCGATTACTTAACCGGATTAGAAATCCTTGTTACTTCTTTGCCTTACTTATAGACATTTGATCATAGATGTATCCTTAGAAAGTGGTTGATGTCTCTTATTTGGGTTGAAGGGACATGATTTTATTGTGTTACACCATTATGATGAATATTTAAATAGTGGGGAGACCTATGCTAGGTCTATAGTATTTCTATAGTTTGGATACATGTGCTGATCTCGGTGTATTGATCTTGGAGTTGTGTGTGATGTCATCCTTTGGGTGAGTCTCTCCTATGGACTGTGGACCATCCACCTCACAAGATAATTGAGAGAGTTATTATTGTTTAATTGTGTTCTATATTTCATAATGGAATCTTTTGGGGGATAAAAATTCCTATGGTGAGGAGGTTGTAACATACCATTACATGTTTTTAGGTGATTTGACCCACTAATTTGACTATCAAATGATTGGATCTATTCACAAGTTGTTTCTAGTTTTTTTTAGAATTTTTTTGAAGTTTTATATACCTATTCATGGTTTGTGCATGGTTTAAAAACCATATATCTAAACCATGAAACCTAGATATAAGGGGTTTCAAGGTTGATGCACAATTAAACTAACTTTCTAGCTCTCTAGTGGCTCTATTTGGGGCACATGGTTAAGTGTATGGTTAGTACTAACCATGTGACCTAACCTAAAAAATCATTCGAATGGTAATTAAAGCCCCAAAAATATTAATTAAAATCCCAATACCCTATAATTAAACCTAAACTCCTCCTAATCAAACATAATTTGATCTATTGGATTTTGGGATCCCTCTAGAGGTGTTTTGTTTCTCCTAACCTTGATTCTTGGCTGATCAAAGTTTCAATCAAATATATGATCCAATTATGGTAAGTTCTTATCCTCTTGGCCTTTGATCTCTTTTATTATCTTGTTTCCTTCTTATTATAGGCTATATTGGATTTTTTGTTTCATTATGTCTTGGATTGTTGATGAGGAATTTTTGGATATAGGGTCTCTTATCTCTTCTATTGAGATCTCTCTTCCTAGATCAGTTGATTTCCATCATAGGTGACAAATCTTAGATTTTTTATGGTTGGATCTAAAATTTTACAAGTAGGTGTTTCAATGCTATTCATTTTGTAACTAATTGTTTCTTGAGAATTTATATATATTTTCCTCCTTCCAACACATTTTAAATAATTATTGATCTTGAATTACCTTGTGAAATCCTCTTTGATCCTATTTTAAATAAATTGAACATGGCATGGGTTCCTTCTCATGTTTTTATATATTTTTTAATTCTATGTTGATTTTAATTACCTTTAAAATAGTTTTTCAAGGTTACCTTGTATAAAGTGATGTTTTAGTCCCAATTTGATTTCTAAAGGGAAATTCTTTGATTTGGATGAAATGAGTTGAACTATTTGATGTTTTCTAAATAGTTTCAAATGCGTGAATTTGTGAAATTACCAATATCCCTACTTGAATGATTTTCCCCATATTTTTAAAATAGGTTCTCTTGGTTAATTTGAAATGAGTGATTTATTCACATGGAAAGAGGGTGTAATCCCATATTTTGAAATGACCATAATCATTTTCTAAATTTTGAAACTTCATTGAATTCCTTTGGGCTATTTTTGAAATAAATAATTATTTTAAAATCCTATTTTGAATTATTATGATTATTGTGAAAGTAATTAGGTATGTTTACCCTTTTTAAAGGTTTAATTTAAGAAAGGGTTTTTAATTGAAATTGATGATGCTTGATGGACCAGTTGGCACTTTATGATAATTATATTTTTTAATAATACCTTATTGTAACTTTTTTTATTCCTATAATTCCCATTTTTTGGTGTTGAAAAATGGATTATTTTCTTTGAGAGATCTTGGGGGTGAGAGTGAGATGTGATTTGAGGATATAATCCCATGATTAATATTAATAAGAATACCTGTTATGATCCTAATAACTTGATTATCTCACTCACCTATTTTGAATAATCATGGGAACCTTTATAGTTATATGGGATGACCTAGGTATATGCTTAACTATAATACTAACACCCCATCTAGTGGATCTGTAGAGAACATGAAAGGTTCAGGCTATGGACATGCAACTAGGAAAGTGGTTGTGTGTGGAACTAGTTTTCTTAAGACCCGTGAGACTATATGTAAGATCAGGAACTATTAATGATGATTTTTTATTATCTATTATATATTGGACTCACTATCATACCTAATTTATACCCATGACATCCATATACATGTTACTCGATACATGACAGTGTTTTTTGTCACTATGTGGAACTGAAGTTGCCTTTCTCGATTGATATTTTTATTGATATGATACACCTTGAATATATTGTATCAAATCTTGTAAAAATTTGGATATTATGTGAATATTATTATCTTTTTTTTTATTATATAGCTTTATCTCATGAAATTTTTTCAAAGCCTTTTAAGAAAATATTTAGTTTTTAAAAGGTGAAATGGCATGTTTTACAGGTTTGATTTGATAAATTATTTTGAAAAGATTAAAAATATATTTTAAAAAATAATATTCATACCCTATTCATTGTAAAAATATTTTATAATATTTTAATTACCATGTGAAGTAACTAAAAATAATATTTGGTGGAATCCTACTGGGCTTTATAGCCCACACCCTGCTTGTACTGTTTGATGTTTGCAGCTTCTATGATCTTATATAAGGTGATTGTTCTATCGTATTCCTTTGTGAATTTGTGATAGGATGACTAAGGTAAGGTGAATTGGGATATGGTGGGTTTTCATGGAACAACATGATATGGACTTTGGTTTTTTTTCTTTCAGTTTTTATAGCATCTCTTTATACTCTGAGATATATGCACTGATTTTTGTATCTAATGATGCTTCTATAGTTTGCTTTATTTATTAAAATATTTTATGGGATAAATAATTCCTAATGTTTATTTCATGATTCCCAGGTGATTTTCGTTTTCCTATGGATATCAGGAATGCTCTTCGGGTTAGTGTAAAATCGGCTCAGATATCAATTTGGAAGGTACTTCAGGTTGATTCATCACATAATTTTTGAATCATAAGCCCCATGAAAAAAATAACCTTATATGGATATTTAAATACCCATAATTTTCATAATAATAATAATAAAATATATTCACTGGTAGTATATACACCACATAAAATAAAAAAAATAGTGAATATGGCATGTGTCCCATGGAAATAAAAGTGAGACGAAAATCCCTTACTACTTTGAAAACTTTTGAATCATAATCCCCATTAATAAATAAAAACAAATGAAACTTTAAATATCTTAAAAAGAAGTATATTCATGATATAAAATTTCAAATGGGTAGTATATACACCACATAAAAGAAATTAGTGGTGAATATCACATATGTTTCTGAGAATTGAAAGAGAGACTAGAAATCTTTTACTTTAAGCCTCAAATTCATTCATACATGTTAAAACCTCATGTATAATAAATATAGGTTTATTATACATATATTAAAGAATAATATTTTTATATATAATTCCATATATGATTTATTTATGACCTTTTATTACTTTTTTATTAAAAATTCCTTATTAAAATCACATTTCATGTAATAACTGCTTTGTTTTCTTCATGTATGTTTTGGTTTGGTATTTAGATCCTTGTAATTTGATCATGGTTACATAATATCCAGAATTTTAAACATTATATAAATATAATATATATTAATTATAAATTATACATTTATTTATAGTAATCCATAAAAATTGGTGATAGAAAATGAATTACACTGTTCATGGAGATAATAGGTCGTACGTATGCATGAACATTGTTTCCATTTTCTCAATGGATGGAAGGAAAGAAAGGTAAATGGTATATAAAATTTAAAGAATCATTTTGAAATAAAATATATCATATATATTCACTAAATATGTCCTTATTACTATCCATGTCAAAATAAAATGAAAAATGTGTCAAATCCCTTCGTGGAGGTAGTAGTTCACACGTATGCACAAGCGACGTTATCATTTTCCAACAGATTCGAAAAAAAAGAATGTATATGTGATATTATAATAAAATAAGTATAATTATATCATAGATATAATATAAATATGTTAAATACATCTTTATAACCATCTGTTAGAATAAGTGATGGAAAACAAATTACATCGATTCGCGAGGTGGTAGTATGTCGTACACATAATCAGCGGTTTTGTTTCCCATTTGATGGAAGAGGAGATGTATATAGATTATTTCACTAACATAATGAAATATAAATATATTTTAGATAATTATTTTATTATATCATAATAATTTATGAATATTTTAAGGAGGTGGAAGAAGAAATAAATTAAAAACACTCGGTTGAGAATGATACCTCTTCTTCAGACAGCCTCCTTAGGTTAGCACCAAAAGCCTTCTTAGGAGGGTTTAATAATAAAAATAAGGACTCTATGACATAGGGAGAAAATTAGGTAAATTATTTTTGTAGGTCTTGTATTAATAAAAAGTATATTGGAGTGTATTTAATAGAGGATAGGAGGTGTCCTTTATAAGTGGGGAAAGGAAACTACTTGGAATTTTCCTAAAAGAGTCCAAAATGATAGAGTCATTCCCAAGAAAAATGCTTCCAAATGACCATATATTTTAATTTTTGATATCATAAGGTTTAAATATGGTTATAAAATATCATTTAGATAAGTTTAATTGGAAACATTACCCTTATCTTTTGGATTAACCCCCTAGTAAACCTGTTTTAACCTTAACCGTGATAATTAATTTTTACTATTTTCACTATTCATTATGACAAAAAATTATGTTTAAATTATTTAATAATATTAATTATGGTGATTAAAAATATGTAATATATTTTACCAAAATAAATTCACAAAAGTTGTGGAATTTAATTTAAAATTAAACTGATAGATATGATGAAAAGGCAGATTTCCTAAGAAAATGTTTCTTTAAGTATAAAAGTTTTTATATAAAAAATAAGCATATAATTGATTTAAATGAACTAAATTGGATTATTAATAATATAATTAAACTAATTTTACTTTTAAAACCATTTTAAAATATAATTTAAATTTGTAAATACTTTAAACGAAAAGGTAGTTTTAAATAAAAGTCAGTATTTTTCACTATTCATCTAAAAATTAATCTTTTCAAAAAAATCTTAAAAATCAAAATAATATAATTTAAAAATGATAATTTAAAAAATAAAATTAATTTTTTAAAATAAAATAAATTTTATAAAAGTGGAAAAAAATAGTTTTAAATTAAGTACGCAGAACGCGACGAAACTGCTTTTTAGAAAAAATGCATTTTTAAAACATAAAACTAGATTTATTCTTATCTCAGGATTAGATTAAATATTAGATTAATAATAAAAAAAATTAATATTTAATATATAAATTTCATTAAAATAATTCAAATATAGTGACTAATTTAATTTATTCATATAAAGACACTTCGTGCGCATAAAAACAATTTTTCAGAAAAATATTTATTTTACTTTAAAATGATTTTTATTTTTATTTATAATAAATTGATATCAAATGAATTTATTTTAATCATGTGTAAACCGTATATTTTTCATAATTTATCCATTTTTATTCATACCCAATTATTTAACAACTATTTTATAACAACCATGTTTAAATAATAACATTAATAATATGTTGTGGTTTGCTAAAAAAAGGTGTGGCGTGTAACGTAAGATATTGAAGAAATTAAATTTATTTAAAAAAATATTTTATAAAATATCAGGGTGTTATAATGAAGAATCTGCTAATTTTTTAGATTTACTTCAGAGGAGTTCAATGGATGTCCCAACTCATCTTTGACCTGCACATACATTTGTCCAAGTATGTTTTCATCATGATGGAACTCTTATCACTAAATTTTCTTAAACCATATATACATTTGAAATAGAAATTGTATCATCTAACTTTACCATCAAGTGAATGGATATTTAAAAATCAAATGGTGAAAACTCTAATACTCAAACATCATCACCATCCACGATTGGATCTCTAGGAAAATTTAATGGTAGTTATTCCATTGTTATATAAATATGATAGTATATCACAATTATTCCAAGTTGTGCATCTATTATCCATATCTATTGTTTACATTTCAACAAATATATGTATATAGACTTGTTAACTCTTCTTCTTTACCATGTGAACCGTGGAAGTAAATAAGATTATTGGGGATTTCAATTTCCTTTTAGTATTTACTTCTTCATCGTATATTGAAATCATGAATGTTTCCTCCTTCATTGGCAATAAATACAACACAAAAACAAAGTGGGTTCATCAATCCCTCCCCCCTTTGTATTTTTTGCTGATATCAATGCTAGAAAATTTAATGTTAATATGTGAACTAATTTTCATCTCTATCCCCCTTATTGACAATAATTAAAATCATGTGATAGGATGGTATCATTTCAACCTTAAGCATTGTGACATCAACCATTCCACTCTAAGTTTACTTGAGCAATGATCAGTGTAGAAAACAAGAGGGTATGATTTAAACAACAAGGTTGTCCATGATCAAAAAAAATATGATACTAATTTTTACCTTTTTAAATTCTCTTCCTCAGTAATTTTTTATATATATCTAGTATATTACAACTTATAAACATAAATTTTTATAAAAATTTTCAAAACTCTTTCAACTTGAACTTCCTGAACTTACTCAACATAGAGATTAAAAACATTCAAGTGCAACTAGTGGGTTTTTATTTAAAACATACCTTGATCACTTTAGGTTTCACCAACTTATTATCATTTTTTGAAATCAATTTATCCCCCTAAATGACATAACCAATTATTTATGGACCAATGATGATAAAATAAGCATTCATGACTTTTTCAATGACTGTTTGTCAAGAACCTTCTAAAAATTTCAGATTTGTATGATTTTCATGATCCTGATAGCTTCGTAAGTAACTAAACCCTTAAAGGATTTACTATATCTTCACATCATCAAGAGTGATCTCATAATTAAGTAATATTTATGATTTTAATTATTGAGATAACACCATAATGGAATCATTCATTATTTCTTCATTAGGGCGGAATTACTTTTTTTAAAATATTCTCCAAGATATCAGGCATTTCATTCCTACCAAGATGGTTACTTTTATCATCAAGATATCCAATTTTTATAGAATTTTTAGCTTCATCATGGTTATTATTTTCATTATATGTTCATTATAATGTCATTTTACAAATCATATCAAGATGAAGACTTCTTCAGATATGGAATAATTATTCTAGCTTACTTCATTTCATTTATTCTCCATTTGAGAGCCAAAAATATCTTCAATTCCATATATGTTCAATACACAAATTCAAAAAAAAATATTTAGGTAATAATATGGACCTATTTTTTTATCAATGTGAGTAGTTGGATTGATAATTTCTTCTCAACCAGTTTTCCCTTTCCAATTTAGCTTCATGTTTGGATGGGCTCTTCATTCTTGTGCCCTCATTTTTCAAATAATATTTTTCTTTGGGAAGTATGAGTTATTTTTATTTCTTCTTGTGTGGGGTTTTCTTTTTATCATGATACATTAAGTTATATGCATCACTTTGTGCAGCTTTCATATTCTTCAAAACTTATTATTATGCTGGAATAATTGTTACACAATCATTAGAATGGTGTTAAATTTATTTGCACCTTCCAAATTTCTTGTCATGAGATAAAGGATTTTTTCCTTTTAAAAATCTCTCATTAAATTTGGTTTATTATTCATATGGAATCATTTATTTCCCTTTGGCTCTTAACTTTTCTTAGGCTTCCAATTATCTTTCTTTCTCCAAGTCATCTTGATAGATTACTAAATATATTTTAGGAATATGCTTAGCCTCTTTTGTTTTTCCACGTGTTTTATTAGATGTTACCTTCACTATCTTAATCCTTTAATATCTCCCTTGGACTATTCTTCTATTCTATTATATATTTTTTCCTTTAATTTCACATTCATGGATTATTTATAGGATTGTATGATGTGCCCTCTTTTTCCATGAATGAAAAAACTTATCCTGATTGGTGTAAATTCCATATTTGGATTCTTGGGTTTTTTATGAACTTTATTATTTTTATTATGCTTCTTTCACAAGGATAAATCACTATATTTATTCACAAACTTCTTAATAATATTATTTTCATCATTTTTGTCATGATTTTTTTCCAAGGTAGGTATGTTTCTATTCTTCAACTTATGTGGTCTTCTCTTCTCATTTGTTATAGTTTAATTCTTTAATGATTTATACTTTCATTTCTCATCATGACCAATCCTGTTGTAATATTTATAGATATCCTCAATCATTTAAAATATGTTTGTTATATATAGATTATTATTCATATTCTATGGATGTTGTAGTTTCTAAGAATTACCCCCCCCCCTTGAAATGGGATTCCTTTATCTTTCTAGAATTATTGGGTTAGACCAAAAATCATGTGCCTTGTTCCCAAATATATTACAATAAAAAAATATCTAATAAACCTTGGTTTAATTCTTTGAAATTCACACTGTGCATATTTTTCATAACTGGTATTGTCACGAACTGGATCTGGTCACCATCAAGCCGGCACCAAACCCGGCCCGTTCCAAGGCCCGAAGGGCGTTTCCGATCCCCACGGGCTGGCACAAGTGCCCGGGTATCATAAAATGATGTTTGGGAATGATTTACCCAAGTTTATAAACATTAAACAACAAACAAACTCAATAAAACGAATCAGGATTTTTCAACTAAAACCATATTTTACAAAATTCAGAACTGAATTACATCTTTTAAAAAAACTCAACAAGACTATAAAAAAGGTACGAAATCAAAATTAAACAGCCCAAGAACCCTCATGGCAAGGGGCACCACCCTCAATCCATCTCTACAAAACTTCACCACCAAGGACATGCTAGAAACCCGAACCACTGGAACTAAAAACTATATCCAAACCTGAAACAACAAAATAACCAAATCTACTTACACCCAAGGGTGTAAGTAGGGTGTGAGACAATTCCCAGTAGGATACCACCACTAAGATATTCCATGTGATAAACATTCAAAGACAAAAATCTTGCAAGTTTTCATAAACAGAAAATGCTAATTACAATTTCTAAAAGATAAAACAAAAAAAAACAGTTTTCAAGTGGGCTATCATTAAGAATCAACACTTTTAAAAATAATTTCAACACTACTGAATTTTCCAGACAACTATACCGTATGCCGATGGTAAGTACAAAGTAAATAATGAGCACAATAAATAGGAAATAACCCCTAGGCACTAGCTCATTCTGGGTCCCAGGTACCTCGTA
Organism: Viscum album; assembly: GCA_963277665.1. Classification (NCBI taxonomy): domain Eukaryota; kingdom Viridiplantae; phylum Streptophyta; class Magnoliopsida; order Santalales; family Viscaceae; genus Viscum; species Viscum album. The sequence goes on from OY728152.1 coordinate 1,236,462,353, forward strand.
TCTCGGTGAGAGTAACCATCACAATATTCGTTCTTGTGCATGAGCCACTAGTAAGGAACATACCCATAACCTAGTGGTCCCCAATAATCATCATCATAGTTTAGTTAGTGTTGTAAGTGTCAATCTTTCTAAGTTAAACTGAGGCCAAACCCCATGGATTCACTAGCATACTAGTACACGTCCACCCACCTAGATACACGGGTTTTCCCTTTGTGATCAAACAAGTTCAACAAGCCAAGAAATATATTTTTCACATAAAAATATCACTTCCACATCACACATTAACCAAATATCCCCATGTACATCACACAAGTCACAAATCTTCTTTTCATTGAAATGCATTTTGAAATCAAACTCACACCCAAAAAAATCCCACATACTTTTTGCATAACTTTCACAATTCAATACATCCTATAAAAATTTTATAAAGTCCCTAAAAATATTCTAAACATCAAATAACAGAACTATTCACATTTAAAATGGCTCATTTTAAATTATAAAAAATCCAAAATAGTTTTCCAATATGGTTTCACCTCTTACATAAATCATTAAACCACTCAAAACTTTCATAAAACAATTCTAAATAGTGTACCAAAGCTTTTCAAATAAAACCCATTTCAAAACCATATTTCAAGGACAAAATCACACCAATACAAATTCAAAACAGAATTTTAATCCCCAAAAACATTTATTAAACAACCCCCATGTGTTATAAAAACACCTCAAACAATATCACAAAAGATCCACATGAAACGCACACGTTTTCAAAATCACTTTCAAGAAGTACAATAAAGTTTTACACCTTAAACCCTTAAAAAACTCTTTAATACCTAGTGGTATACCAATACCCCACCAAATAAGAATTTTAATCCCAAATAAGATTTATTAAAACAAATTCATATGTTATAAAACAATCCCAAACAATACCCAAAGGGTTACACATGAAAAACACCAAATTTTAAGCTAAAATGAAACTATAAAAATAAATGCTTAACCAAATCCAATATAAAAAAAATTTTCACCACACACAACATATTATGAAAATTCATAATAATTAATTCAAGCAAAATAACTCATCTAGAAATGATTACACACGGAATCACCTACCGGAAGTGTCAAATCCCTCAAAACTTGGTTTGAAACGTCAACCGCACAACCGACGCACCACAAGGAAGATAAATTCAGACCTAGATCACAATATTTGACCACAAATACACCAAATGAAACCCTAGGATAAAACCCTAACTTCTGGAAATTTTAGAACATAATGAAAGAGAGAGGAAACCCTAAGGGAAAAAGAAGAAACCAAGAAGGAATCACTTACCCAAAACAATCCTGAAGAAAACGACCCAAAATTGACCAGAATATGAATTTTAAAACAGATAAAAATTTAATGGATATTCGAACAAGAATGATAAGGTCATGTAGGAATTGTAATGGAGGAAAAATAGTAATAATAGAAGGAGTTATGAAAGGATCAATTTACCTCTCCAAATCTGGAAGATTTATGAAATCCAGAGAAGTTTCCACCATTTTTTCGATTATATAGAGCTCCAAATTGTGGGAGGAGGGAATGGGGGCGCGCCTTAGGTAAGTGGGATAGGGTGAGAGTTGGAATCACTAAAAAAACGCAAATATTGAAGGAGATATTAAAGAATTAAAATTTATTTTTAATGAAGAAAATGGGCCTTCGGGCAGGCCCAATTCCTTAAATAAAAACTCATATCCACCATGATTATGGATTTAAAAATGGTCCAAATCAATATGGTGGTGTTAATATGTCAGGGGAAGACAATTAGGAATTGGAATGGATGAAAAATGTTGAAAAATGAAGAAGTTATAAAGGAATCAAAATTTATTTTTAAATCTGGAATTGGGCTCACGGTTTGGCCCAATTCATAAAAACTCACCCATTCCTCCATAAATGCTTGGGAAACCCTCAAAACAAAGCATGAATGGAAATTAAATTGAATTTAACTTTAAAATAAGTGATGTATGTGACAGGTATCTTACTATTTTTTTGGAATTTATATTAGTTAGTTAGGATTATTTTGGGGAACAAATCAATATACACAAACTTTTAGCCACCTTGGATGTATTGGTAGGTTCTACATAATTTTTATTCAAAATATTTTATATATATTTAGGTTTTAAACATACACTGCTCATGTGTAAAATCTCAACCCGGGTGCCACTCAAAGGTGCCTCGAACCTGGTTGGCCACATGGCCTCAAGTGTGCCTCCCCATACATCAGAAGCTACTAACTTGTAACGAGGGCCTATGGTGATATAGTGGAGAGACTATTCCCTATGGTAAAATTGGAGCACAATAGAAATATATATAAAACAAATGGATAAAAATAGTGTAACCATAATAATGAATAAAAATTCTAGCAGTGGAAGTAAACATGAAAATCCATCAATAATAATCAACTAAAAATATGAACAGTGTCATATATAAAAGATGATAATGTCATGTCATGTCTCTATAAAGTAGGAAAACATGGTTACAAGGTAGAATGATATCAATACAGTACATGCTATACAAAATGGAAAAAATACCAAAAACTATCCAAGCATCTCGAGCACTATCCCAGTCATCTACTACCAAGATCTCATCCTAAATACAGAAAGCAAGTCATGTGTCCCAAGCGAGATGCTTCCCCTTATCCATACCTATGATCATATAATTTTTTCAAGTACTATTGCTGGCCTGGATAGGGTGTGAAATAAATCTCAATAGGCCACCACCAACAGCATCTACACAAATCTAGTCTACGAATATAAACTAAAAGTGTGCGGGTATATAATAAAGTAAAGTAATACAAATAAATAACTCATAATTGTTTTGCCTCAGATTTTTTCTAAACATGAGATCATTTAATTAATTAATTTAGGTTCAATTTGTATAGATAAATCATGTGAAAGTTTAATCAACACTAAAATATATCATAATAATAATAAATAGGGTCCAAGGTGTATAACCAACGCATCCTTAACCTCAAAGATCAACCAAATCATAGTAGTAACTCATGCAGTATGGTAATGAAGGGTCTGAGTGTAATCCAAGGGTCTCTCCCAAGGAATTCCACTATAAAAGAGTCTAACTGAGTCCATGGATATCATCCATAGTAATATCAGTCTAAGCATTACTAGGACCAATGGGGTGAATCCATGGCGTCGTGTGTCCGAAGACATCAAGTTGGATCCAAGGAGTATATCTAAGGCATATTAATATCTAGATAGATAGTGAATGGATCCTATAGTTTCATGTCAGGAATCTACTCATTGAAAAATACCATGTTTTAAGGTGGGTATCACCCTTGGAAACCAGATCCTTGAATCATAATGGAATCCTCTGAGTACTTAAGGCATTCCCTCGATAATCCAAGGCTAGATCAAGTCTAATCACTTATATAAAGATGAAAAGGCTCATATGAAATTAGAACCTTATAATCATATATTAAATTATTCATTTTAGGCCATGTAATACTCATTCCATTTAACAAGTCATTAGGTTCACTCCATTATCTTTAATCAATGTGACAGGGTTAATTAAGGACCTACAGCCATTTATCATTTTAATTCATATGCACTTAATAGGTTCATTATATAAGGTACATGCAGCCAATAATAATTAATTTTATATTTAACTAGGTTGATTCATATATATAAATATACTTTCTAATTTACAATTTAAGATTCATTTATTAAATTGAAACACTTACCTTAGAGGGTCAAGTGATAACTAAGTGAACATCTCCATACACTAGACATTATCAATTTATAATTAAACTAGGCTAAGTGATATCGATAATATATTTTCCATTTATCCATTATAAGATTTATTAATAGTGTAGGAATGATTTCCTTATCAAAGTTCAAGTCAGAAGCACCCGAACGGTGTCACAGATGAACCCAACATGTGTCACCAAGTTATAAATGATGAACACATCCTAAGTGGGTGGTCCTCATTGAGTTTTCAACCTCCAACGATGTGAATAACATGTTTAGTTAAGTCTCTAAAACAGAATCATGGAATTTATAATTAAGGAAGGTGAATTTTAAAAGCATCTCTCGGTGAAACCAGCATGCACACAAAGAAGACAATTTATAAAAGTCGAGAATTTTAGGGAAAAGTCATAGAATACCTACCTTATGAATGTAGATCTCTCCTCGTACAGTATCATCACTTAGTTTTTCCTAGATCAGAAGAACAAAAAATAATGGATCAATGCCCTGAAAATAGAGCACATGATCTTGCATCAAAATAGAATCGTTGAGAGGAAGAAAAATGATGAACTGAACCTAAGTATTGAATCACTTACCAAGAGGAATCCAATGAGCCAAACAGGTCTTGATTCTGAGGTCGGGCAGCAAAACGGGAGCAAATCCTAGCTTTATCCTTGAAGAAGGCTCCATGGGCATCTCTCTTATACAAGAGAGGTGAGGGATTCTATCAAAATGAGGCCATGACTCCTATTTTAAAAACTAAACTCGGGAATTTACATGATGTGAAAATTCTTTACACATCATGTAAATCTTGGGGTCTTCCCCCTAGTAAAAACACTTTACATGCCATGAATTGTCATGCCTAAAAAATACACTTCATGTATTGAATACATGATGTGTATTCCAAATACACATCATGTACTTGGACTAAAACCATCCTTCATCCCCCCAAATTCCTTCTTCTCAAAAACAAACAAATTGTCCTAAAGGTGTGATTTTGAATTTGAGACAAAAGAGAACCTCAATAAGGGTTTCGATCAAAAATTAAAAGGATCTATACTTGAAGGTAAAATATGGTTCTTATAGTCTCCCCCCCCCCCCCAAAAGGAACTTATCCTTGAGTTGTTCTTACAAGGGTGGTAGAACACTGTTTGAGAACAACTCCGACCACTGAGCATGTACTTCAGCCTCCCACTCCTAAGTATCATCTTGTACCCAGTCAGGTTTCCATAGCACCCGTACTAAAGGGATAGATTGGCCTCAAAGAGACTTGATGCTATGATAAATGATGCATATAGGATACTCTTTAAAAGAAGCATCAGAATCTAGATCAACATCCTTAGGATCAAAAGTATGAGAAGGGTCGGTATAATAACGGTGAAGCTGTGAAATGTGGAGGATGTCATTTATGGAATGGTACCTCTGAGGTAATAACAACCAATAGGATACTATCCCAACTCTATCCAAGATCTCAAAAGTCTTGAAAAAGTGAGGCGAAGATTCCATTTTTTTGTATCTATCTATTCCCAATCCTAGGTGATACCCATAGAAAAACACTATCCCCAACCTCAAACTCTAGGGGTCATCAAAGGCAATCGACATAAGATTTATTCCAATAATGAGAAGTGGACATGTGATTCCTGATCAATTGTACCTGCTCTAAAGTCTCATGCATCAGATGAGGACCGAGTAGCACTGCCTCACCTACCTCTAACCAACATAGGGGTGAGCGGCATGGCCTACCATATGAGGCCTCATACAGAGCCATCTGAATCATCGCCTAATAGCTATTATTGTAGGAAAAATCGATGAGAGGGATACGATTCTCACAAGAAAAACTGAAATCAAGGACACATGCCTAAAGCATTTCCTCTAACACCTGCATGGTCCATTATGACTGGCCATCAGTCTGAGGGTGAAAGGTTGTGCCTAGAAGCACTTGTGTACCCATAGCCTTCTATAACCTCTATCGGAATCTCAATGTGAAATGAGCATCCCTATATAAAATGATAGTATTAGGGACCCCATTTAAACATATAATCTCATGAACATACAATCTTCCTAGCTCATCAACTAAGGAAGTCTCCTGAATAGTAAGGAAGTGGGAAACTTTCATCAATCGATCCATGACTACCTAAAATGCATCGCTACCTCGAGGAGACCTCAATAATCCAAACACAAAATACATCATGATATCTTACTATTTCCATTCCAGGACTAAAAACGGCTATAACAAGCTAGCAGGTCACTAGTTCTCTGCCTTAACCTACTGACAGGTGGAAGACCTAGTGATAAAACTCACTATTTGATGTTTCATCCCAGACCACCAATATTGGAGATGCATATCACAATACATCGTAGATATTCCTAGATGAAATACCCACTAATATGTGTGATACTCTCACATTAGTTCCTCTCTCATATATATAGGAACCCAGATACGCTTGTGTATACGTAGGATGTCGTCTCCATCAATAGAACAATCTGGAGGTGGGTCCTCACTAGAAATACTCTCTCGTAGGACCAACCCCTCAGGATCTAAAAACCATCTTATCTTCACCTTATCCAAGAGTGAAGTGGTAACTGCTAAGGCTATAATAAAAGGATTCTCATGACTCTCGTGAAAATCTAGATGCATATCAAAAAATAGAGCCATCAATATTCATTAATCACTGGATTCTTTTACATCCTATGTCTAAGTATTCTGGATCAGTGTATCAACTACTACATTGCCCTTTCTAGGCATATAGGTAATCTCAAAGTCAAAGGAATGAAGTTATTTAAACCATTTTCATTTTATAAGATTCAATTCACACTGCATAGAGATATATTTGAGTCTCTTGTGGTCTGTATACATCACAAATTACTCACCCATTAGATAGTGTCTGTAGTGGCATAAGGAATAGACAACTGCTTCTAGCTCAAGGTCATGTATCGAGTAATTAAACTCATGAGGTCTAAACTAGAGAGACCAGTATGTAATGACTCTATCCTCCTTCATCAACATTTCACCCATCCAGATGCCCAATACATCATAAAACATTGTATAGCCTCTTCTAGGCTATAGAAGAATTAGAATTGGTGCCAAGCTAAGCCTTCCTTTCAGCTCCTAAAAGGACTTCTTGCATGATTCAGACCAAAATAACATCACACCCTTTTTAGTAAGGCTATTATGAGGTGAATATAGGCATGATAAGTCCTATATGAAATGCCTATACTATCCATCCAACCCTAAGAAAATCCTTATATCAAACATGCTCTTGGGATGCTCCCAAGAAACCACAACACTCACCTTCTCTAGGTAAACTAATACTCCTAATTTTGAGATAATGTGACCCAAGAATTTAACTTTTTCGATCTAGAAGTGGAACTTAGAAATTTTATCATATAGATGATGCTCTCTTAGTGTATTCAAAATTATCTCAAGATGTTTGATGTAGTCACTCCGAGTATGAGAATTCACCAAGATGTCATCCACAAAAACCACAAAAACGGAATCCAAATAGGGATAGAAAACCCTATTCATAAAATCCATGAAAATTGAGGGTGTGTTTGTAATACCAAATGACATAACAAGATACTCATATAGATTTTACCGACTTCAAAAATCCATACATGGTATATCTGAAGGCCTGACTCACACCTAATGATATCCTAATATCAGGTTGATCTTTGAGAAAACCCTCACTCCTCATATCTGATCAAAGAGACAATCTATATGAGGCAATGGATACTGATTCTTAACCGTAATTTGGTTCAACCATTAGTAATCCATTCATAGCCTAAGGTTTTCATTCTCCTTATTGGAGAAAAGCATGGATAAATCCCAAGATGAAGTGTTGGGTCAGATAAAACCCTTCGATTCTAAATACGATAGTAGCCTCTTAATCTCTTGGAGCTCAGTAGGTAACATCTTGTATAGAGGAATAGATACTAGAGCTACTCTTGGAATAAGGTCAATAGTAAAATATACCTCTCTCAGGAGGTAATCCAAAAAAATCATCGGGAAAGACATCCCCGAAACGATCTACTACTAGAGGAAAATCTATCATATTTATTCCTTGATACTCCATGAAAATACTATAAATTTGAGAGGTCACTACACCTATCCCATTATTATCTAGTCTAGCTCTACTGGCCTAGACATTCCAATCACCCTTGTGATGATAATCGCTTCCATCTAGTGATGTAAATGATACCCTGGAGTGATAGCAGTCCGCATAGGCATGATATGGAACCAACCAATCCATTCTGAGAATGACATAAAAACCTATTATATCAAGTATGAAGAGTTCCTATAAGAAGATATAATTGCCTACCTCAAGGGGATAGTCCCCACATTGTAATATGTCCTCTGACCACACTCCCAATGATGTGTTTGGGGTCATCACACCACAATAGTACTAAATTTCCAGCTCAAAACTTTCCATGATCGATATAGAGATAAAGGAATGAAAAATGCCTATATCTACTAAAACATATATAATAGTAGAGGCTATTATACACTACTTGAAATGTTGTTTTTCCCAACGGGTGTTTACCAACGGTTTGCTAAAACCGTTGGGCTTGAAGGATTAAGAAAGCCTTTCCCAACGGTTCATTGAAACCGTTGGGAAAAGCCACCCCTTTGCCAACGGTTTGTTGAACCGTTGGGAAAGGGTCACCCCTTTGCCAATGGTTTCCTCAAACCGTTGGTAAAGGGGTCCTTAGCATCTCTTTCCCAACGGTTCATAAAAACCGTTGGGAATTATTTCCCCCAAATCCAGCCGCGGGGCTGCTCTCCCCCATTCGCACAGAAACCTAATTTCATCCGCTCCACCGCTCTCCTCTCGCGAAATCCCCTATCCGAAGAGGTGAAAACCATCTGAAATCAGGTATCTTTTCATTTATACACATATACTTCCTTATTTTTATTTTTATTGCTTTAGTATTTTAGTTTTAAGTTATCAATCCACCTCCAGCTCTCTGCTACTCTCCAAATCCCCCATCCGAATAGGTGAAAAGCCATTTGAATCATCTCAAATCAAGTAATTTTTTCTTTATACACATATGGTATCTTGTTTTTATTGTTATTGATCTAATATTTTAGTTTTAAGTTTTGATTTTGATGTGATTTCACCTTGTAAAATAGGGAAATGAATAAATATTTTGTTAATTAATTAGTTTCCCCTGGAATATCAGTTGTGTTATAATGTCCATGCTAAATAAAGGGGTAATGTAATAAAAGACCTTGAATAAATAAATTGTGGAAGTTGGGGTATGTTGCCTCTATGAGAGGTTTTTTGTTGTGTTTCATTGTATGTTGTAGGCTATTTTATGGGGATTGAGGTGACCAGTTGGGCTTTGTGATATGTGGGGTTGTAATGTGATGGTTAGTGGGCATGGATGTGTCATGTGAAGTTGTATGATAGTGATGATGTGTGGTGGTGTTGTGTCGTGTGGAGGTGTTGTGTGATGAAGTTGTGGTGTATAATCTGGTGAGGTGGTTTTGGTTGTGTGGTGGTTTGTGATGTGCAATATTTTTATTGTGATATGTGGTTGTTTTGGTGAGATGGTTGGTCGATGTAACATGGTGTCGATGGTTATTGTGAGATGGTGAGTTGTTGTGTGGTGGTTTTATTAGTTTCCTGGTTATCTATGGAATAAATTATGCTATTAAAACAAAAAAACAAGATATTAAATAAATGAGATGGAATAGAAATGGATGTGTGGTAAATGGATTTAATTAATTTAACATTAAATGAATGGACAATTTAAGTGTGAATGAAGTGGCTTATAAATGAATGTGAGAAATTCTATGCGTCTTGTGTGGTGGTGGTGTGGTTTATGTGTTTTATGGTAGTAGTTAAGTGTGTGATTATGTAGTTAATGTGAACCCATAGGTTGAGTATTTTGTGCTATCTATATATCATGTTTTTTTATGTTATTTCTACACATTCCAGGGGGTGGTATGTCTAGGTGGTGGTGGTGGGGTTGCAGGGGAGGGGGGTGTGGGCTGTTTGGGAGGGTGGGCGGGGCTATCCAGGGGGGTACGGGGTGTCCAGGGGGGTACGGGGGTGGGCGGGCTGTCCACAAGGGTGGACGGGCTGTCCACGGGGGTGGTCGGGCTGTCAAGGAGGGGTGGGCGGGCTGTCCAGGGGGGGTGGGTGGGCTGGCCACGGGGGGTAGGGGTGTCCAGGGGGGTGGGTGGGCTATCCAAGGGGGTGGGGGGATGTCCATAGGGAGAAGGGGTGTCGAGGGGGGTGGGTGGGCTATCCACGGGGGTGGTTGGGCTGTCTAGGGGGTAGGGGGTGTCCACGGGGGTGGGTGGGTTGTCCACGGGGGTGGGAGGGGCTGTCCACGGGGGTGGGAAAGGCTATCCACGGGGGTGGGCAGGGCTTTCCAGGGGGTGTGGGCTGTCCTGGGGGTCTGGGTGGGGTGTCCTGGTGGGGGAGGGGTGTGTGGGGTGTCCAGGGGGGTGGTATGTCTAGGTGGTGGTGGTGGGGTTGCAGGGGAGGGGGTGTAGGCTGTTTAGGAGGGTGGGAGGGGCTATCCCGGGGGGGTACGGGGTGTCCAGGGGGGTACGGTGGATTGTCTGATGTTTCTCTAATGATCAAGGACGGAATGTTTGGAGGACATCACAAGTCCTGACTGGTTGATCCTAGAAGCAATTTCATGATCATGGATGTAATGCCTATATGGAATCTCTTGATTTTGGTGATCTTCTCCATTTTCATCAAAAGACATGTTTGACACACTGGGAGGGAAACTCTAGAGTCAGTGTGACATGTCTTGAAGGGTTATTTATGTCCATAGTGACATGATTTGAGGACATCACATGACCTAGTTGGTGTGCCTGGAGGGTGTTAAGGGAGCCATATAACATTCCTGACATTTAATATGAGATTGAGATAATATGTATTGATTCCCCTATATAGAAGGAGATACATATCTATTGGAAAACATGTAGTCTGTATGGTGAGAATTAAAGGCTTTTCATTACAAGGGTGGCATATTCATGGGTGCCATCTGATTTTATTTGACATGTCAAGGGGACATCAAATGATCAAAATAGGTTTCCAATGGAATGTATTGTGAACATGATGAAATTTCCTAGTGCAATAAAATTTCATAGGTGATGCATGTTATGAACATTAGGGTCAACATATATTTCCTTCACCTTAGTCTCCCATATTTTAGTATTTCATCCATCCTTTTATCCCAAATTCCATAGATTTATACATTATTTTATTATATTATGTCTCAAATTATCTAAAATATGTGTTTGATGTTCTTCACGTGACCTATCATAATTCCTTCTCATAATCTATAGTGATCATGGGAAGATCCCATGCATGATTCATGATCACTCAAATTATTCTGCAGATCATACATAATGGAATCCTTATAGGATGTGAGATGATTATATCTATGAAATCTACTCAGGTACCTGGTGAGGAAGTGCATATTAATTCAAAAAGGTAAATCGCATATGAGGATACCCTACTAATATGGTTATGGGATAAGGCATGCTCTGACGTGATAACACATTAAGTTCTTGTTGGTTTTACATTTTTTCAATAACACATTAGTATGTTTTTTTCACATGTGTAGTTGATACCATGATTATTTTCTTCCTTTATCGTTTACTTAAATGTATTTTCTATTAAAGTTCAATCCTATTGAATTTTTTATGACAAAATGACTTATATGAATTCTTTTTACAGAATGGACAGAAGTTGGATGTATGAAACCGATCGTATCTCAAGCGATTTTCAAAACAATTTGGAGAGCTTTATAGATTTTGCATTTCACAATGCTTCAGATAGTGGTCGCATACACTGCCCATGTTCCAATTGTGTTGGTAGACCTTGGTTGAGTCGTGAAGAAGTCAGCTACCACATAACCAAAAATGGTTTTCAAGCAAACTACTTTGTGTGGTATCACAATGGGGAGAAAATGAAATCTCAAATTGGTGATGATCGAAATGAAAGGACTGGAATGGAGAATTTGTTAGATGATCGGTTTCCGTTTATTCGTCATCATGAAAAAGAAAGGATTTTGACTCAAGAAGACGTCGATATGAGGACAACTGATGCATCTAGTGAAAATGATGATATTGATAGGGTGAAAAAATTGAATGATGCTGCCACGACTCCAGTATATTGATAATGCGATAAAATGAAAAAGCTGGAATTTTTAATCCGATTGTTTCATGGAAAAACTATGTATGGGATTTCTAATACAGCAATCGATTACATTCTTACCCTCTTGAAGGATTTACTTCCAGATGATGCAGATATTCCCTCAAACCACTATATGGCATGGAAGTTAGTTGAAGAACTTGGATTTTCCAGAAACAAAATTCATTCTTGCCCGAAAGATTGTAGTTTATTCTGGGAAGAAACTGCTGAACGAAATGAATGTATAAAATGTGGCACATCCCGCTGGAAGTCAAAATCTGATGGAACACCATCCCGCGTTCCACAGAAAGTAATGTGGCACTTTCCATTGATCCCCAAACTCCAGAATATTTTTATGTCTGATGACATATCAATAAAAATGAGATGGCATGATACCGAGAGAAAGAAGACTAATGATGAGTTGGTTCATCCGGCAGATGGATTTGCATGGCAGAGATTTGATGCTCGACATCCTGATTTTGCAGCTGATGTGCGTAATGTGAGGCTGGGTCTTTCATGCGATGGTTTTAATCCATTTGAGAAGATTCTTACTTCGCACAGCACATGGCCAGTTTTTATACACATTTATAATCTTCCCCCATGGTTGTGTATGAAAAAATCTTTCACTTTCATGAGTATACTCATATCTGGTCCTTCTGATCCCGGCATTGATATTGATGTATACATGCAACCTTTAATAAAAGAGTTGAAACTTCTTTGGGATGTGGGTGTGCGCACATACAATGCATGTTCGAAAGACATATTTCAGATGCGTGCTGCGCTTATGTGGACGATCAATGATTTTCCGGCTTATGAAATGATGTCTGGATGGAGCACGAAGGGAAAACTGTCATTTCCAGTTTGTATGAAGAATACACGATCCAGAAGACTGAAACATCTTTGTAGTTTTAGTTTTATGGTACATCGATGATTTTTCCCAAAGGATCATCCATATAGAATGAATCGTCGAAGATTTGATAATACTATAGAGACCGATGATCCACCTCAGCGTATGTCTGGAACTAATGTGCTTAATGAATTGAAAGATTTCAGTTTTTCGTTCGGGAAGGGTCAAATGAAATCTGGAAAGAGAAAGAATGTTTCCATAGAAACTTGTTACAATTGGAGGAAGAGGAGTATCTTTTTTGATTTGCCTTATTGGTCAACCAATTTGCTACATCATTGCTTAGACGTAATGCATATTGAAAAGAATATATGTGAAATGTTGCTTTCAGTTCTTCTAAATGTCAAGGGGAAGACAAAAGATGATTTACGATCTCGACGTGACTTGGTGGATTGGGGCATCAGACCAGAATTTCATCCTGTGCGTATCAGTGAAAATAAATGGAAACTTCCATGTGCTTCTTATGTGATGACACCTACTGAAAAAAAACAATTTTTGGAAGTATTAGAGACTATTATAGTTCCTGATGGCTATTCAAGAAACATATCTAAACGGGTCAACATAAGAGAGTTGAAGCTAAAATCTTTGAAGACTCATGATTATCACGTTATACTGCATGAGTTGCTGCCAATAGAAATCTGTCATCTTTTTTCCAATAATGTAAGGGTGGGTGTTATTCGGTTGTGCCATTTGTTTAGAGATCTTTGTGCTAATAAGTTGTCCAAGTCTTTCTTGAAAAAAATGTTGATAGATGCCCCATTAATTTTGTGTGAGTTGGAGAAAATATTTCCCCCATCATTTTTCACATGCATGCTGCATCTGACTGTCCATATTCCAACTGAAATACTTCTCGGAGGACCTGTTTCTTTTCGTTGGATGTATCCAACTGAAAGAAATATGTTCACATTAAAGTATTATGTTAGAAACAAGAATCATACCGAAGGTTCTATCGTGAACGGTTACTTAGCTCAAGAATGTATGGATTTCTGTTCAATGTATTTGTCTGATCTTACTACAAGAATGAACAGACCAATGAGAAATGAAGAAGAACAATATGAGAAAATTGAACCCAATTTTCCATCACTTCCTCAAACAGGAGGAATTACTGGATCATATACATTAAAGACATTAAGCCATGAAGAGCGGGAGATGGCACATCGCACAGTTTTGTTCAACTGTGATTTGTTCGATGACTATATCAGGTAACAAAATTGAATATGTATATCTTACATATATATCTGTTAAACTATTCATATTTTTTTATCTAAAGGGAACATAAAACAATGATAAATAGAAAGCATCATTCTTTATCTTTGAGAAGGAGAGAGACTTTGCATAGCAAAGAGTTTTCTGCTTGGTTAAAATTGAAGGTAAAAATATTACTGTTTAAATTAATTATTTCAATATTTACTTAAGTTTAACTATCATTTATATTGCAGGTATTGAGTTTGTCTACTGACTCTGTCTCTAAGGAAATAAGAGCTTTGGCTTTTGGTCCTAATACCGTGGTTCGTGACTGTAAATCAATTGTTATCAATGGGTACAGATTTATTGTCACTGAACGATCCAAAAACATGAGAACACAACATGATGGTATTATGGTTACTGCCACAACAGATTGTTATGCCAGTGCATCAGATAGTAGACCACGACTTGAAAATGTGGGTTATTATGGAGTCGTTGAGAAAATAATAATATTGGATTATTACTCTCATGGACGAGTCACAATGATGAAATGCCATTGGTTTGATTCGATGACGAGACATGGCACATTTATTGATGATTGTGGATTTCGAGTAATTAATATGACCCGCACTCTTGCTACCGAAGAACCATATGTGTTGGCATCAATGGCTAAACAAGTTTTTTATGTCAAATATCAACTTCAACCTGAATTTGGTGTCATAGTTGAAGTAATTCCAAGACATATTTTTGATGATGCTGATGATGGAATTGACACTGTCCCTATTGCCATTGGAACCAATCCATTTATTTCTTTTTATGACTCCAATAGCTCAATTGTCAGAGTTGATTGTGAACCTGAAGTTGTGGTCGAAAATATATAGAATCATTCATCCATGTTCTCAATTCTTTTGGTTTACCTCGAGTTGGGTTGTTAAGGTTGGTAATATTCATATTTATTTAGTATTGATCACAAATATGTTTTAGCTGACTTGACCGTTATGTGAATTTTCAATGTTTATTGGTTTCTATTTTATTTGAATTGCATTTTCTAATTTGGAATTGAACTTTATTCAAACCAAATCAAACAATATTTCTAACTTGGTGAACATTACAACTTGTATGTTTTATTAAATTCATTCAAGCTCTTCTAAAACAATTGATAGCTAAATTACCAATGAATCCCCTCATTCCCTCATATATTTAGTTTTTTGGTTTACACATTAATTTTCTTTTTCTAATTAATTACATATTTGTTTTCAAATGCAGGAAATGCAGCCAATTGAAGAGAGACGAAGAAAAAAAATGGCGGAGAACAATCGTCGGATGGAGGAGATGGGAATTCCACCATTAGTGCCTATAGTGAGTACTTTATTTCAAATATATATATATATATATATATATATATATATATTTACAGAATATTTAATGTCATGTGATTAATTTTTTTTGTAAAATTTTTTGTAGGATCCACCATTACGTCGACAGTTATTCGACGAGGAGCCTAGTACTGGTCCTAGTACTCAGGCCGGTGGTACGAGGAGGGTTCGTACCAGAGGTGGACGTAGAGCTGCGCGTGCCCGACTAGACCCTTCCCCTCCCACTGACATTTCAGCCTTCCCACATTCTGATCCCGGTGTGTCGTTAGGGACACACGGGGTATTTAGGCCTCCCATGTTTTCGCTACCTTCTGCATCTTCTGCCCCATCATTTTCACATCCCATGATGATTCCCACTCCCCAGTCATCATCTGGTCATACAGCTGTTCCATCTTCTTTTCCTTATACTTCTGTCTCTCCGAGATTTTATATTCCATCGTCTTCGACTCCTGTTCCACCAGAGGGTGTTCCATCAGGTTCTGTGGATCCGGTGCCACTCATTGATCAGACTAGCGCAGGTATATTTATAAAACACTAACAAATTTTTATAGCAATATTTATTTTCATTATAACATGTTTTGATAAAATATTTGTTTTTCTTTCATGACAGATACATCTACTGAAAGGAGGCAGGGGAGGGGCCGTACACGCATGCGTTCGGTGTGGAACTGTCGCACACAGGTTATGGTGGAATATAATGAATACAATCAGATGGTTGAGAAAACAGGGCAGCAATGTCGGAGTTTTCTGGCGACACTTGCCAAATACTCTGACATCATTCCCGTCAGCCCGCTGTCGTGGAGACATTTTCCACATGAAGTCAAAGATAGAGATTGGGTAGAGATATGGGTAAAAAAATCTGTTGTATTTAATGCCATGAATTATTTTTGTATTTATATGAATTAATATTTTGATTTCAGCTTCGATTTAATTTTCCTGATGGTGAGGGTGCACGACTGGAACGTCTAAAGGATTTAGGCGAGCTTTGGAGAGCCTAAAAGCATGAGTTGTATATTGGATGGCGTGCTAGAGTTGGCACTGAGTTAGAGGCGGTACCAGTCGTGGATGATTGTCCTATAGAGCAGTATCGTCAGATGATTACTCATTGGATGAGTACCCAGTTTAAGGTATGAATTACATTTGAGGTATTTAAATAATAACTTTCAAGTTTTGCATTAATATTATCCTTTTCATTATCAAATTTTATTTAGGAATAATCTAGAAAAAATAAAAAAAAAACATTGATGCAAAAAAATACCTCCATACACTAGGACGCACGACGATGCTGGATCATGAGAGGCAGCAGGTATGACAATTGTTTATAAGTTTTCTTTACGACTTACATTTTCTTTTGTTTCCTCAATTATTTAATAATTTGATAAAGTTTTTATATAACTTTTGTTTTCAATGTCATTGTAGAGTCAAGTACAAAATATTGAAGGACATGTGCCTCGAGAAAAACTGTTTTGCTCGAGTAGACGAAAAAAGGATGGAAGTGCTGTCAACGAAGCGACTCAGCAGTAGATTGTAAGTTTTAATCTGTTGATTTTATATTTTAATATCTATTTCGTAACTTAATAATATATTTATATTTGTAACAGGATGCTTTAGAGTCCCTCGATTCCCAAGAAGCAGACAATTTTGGGCCATCTGATCACTTACATCAGGTGTTGGGAGAGGATCATTCTGGAAGAGTATGCTGCCGACCTAGGATAGCCCCGACGAGATATTGGCCTACCTCAGGTACGAGTTGTAGTGCCACCGAGCTGCATCAAGTTAGGGCACAGGCAGAACAGGCTGAGAAAAGGGCCACAGAGACGGAAGAACAGTCTGCTATGGAAAACAGTGCATTTATGAAATTTATTGAATTTCTACGTCCAACACTTCCAGCAGAGGCCAGCCCAGCGATTGATGAATACATGTCGTCGATACATTCTATATATGGTGCACCAGGTGGCAGTTCCAGTGGTGGTCAGGCCGATGTCCACCTTGAAGATGATGATGGCGAGGAGTCTGATGCGGAAGAGGAGGGAGATGAGGAGGGCGAGGAGGAGGGCGAAGGCGAGGAGGAAGGTGCTGTGGAGGGTGAGGACGATGAGGAGGACGATGAAGAGGGTGATGATGATGATGATGATGGTGATGGTGATGCTGATGTGGGACATATTGATCCGTTACATTTTTGAATTATATTACTGAGATTGGATGTTTAATCTATTCTAGTTGTTGGTTTTATCTAGACTCGTAGTATAGTATTGGAGTTGAGTTATTTTTATATATTGTCTGTTTTTATGGATGTTGTTGTCTTTTAGTGGTTGTGTGTTTGAGAACTCCCTGGAAACCCCCCCCCCCCCTCATTCTTGGACCCTGGACAACCCCCCCCCCCTCCCCCTTGGACCCCGAACACCCCCCAAACACCCCCCGTACAGCCCCGCGGACAGCCCCCTGGACAGCCCCCCGTACAGCCCCCAACCCTCCACCCTGGACCCCGGATAGCCCCCCGGACAGCCCCCCGGACAACCCCCCCACCCTCCCCCTTGGACCCCGGACAACCCCCCAAACACCCCCCGGACAGCCCCCTGAACAACCCCGGAAAACCCCCCTGAACAACCCCTGAATAACCCCTGAACAACCCCTGAACAACCCCCTGAACAACCCCCGGACAGCCCCCTGAACAACCCCGGACAACCCCCTGAACAACCCCCAAACACCCCCCGAACAGACCCCGCACAGCCCCCCCACCCTCCTCCTTGGTCCCCAGACAGCCCCCCGGACACCCACCGGACAGCCCCCCCGGACAGCCCCCCGGACAGCCCCTCCACCTTCCTTAATTTCATTAGCTCTGAAATTTTTCATAGCATGATCAACTAAAATCTAATCCATACTAAATATGATACAAAAATATTCTATATGAATTTCCATAAGATTTTAAGTGAAAACAAAAAGTGACATACGAAAAACTAACCAAACGCATTCGAAATGTGTTGATACTTTAGGAAAAATATCCATGGGTCATATGTGACGTGTACGAATCAACCCCGCCTCAATCCGAGGCGCGGTGTGGTCGGAACAACTCAAAGTGTATGTCTTTTGTTTCAAAAGGACATCATTTTAAGTGAAAAATATCAACTGGCATACGGAAAACCGGCCAAACGCATTCGGATTGTGTTGATACTTTAAGACAACAATCCATGGGTCATTTGAGACGTGTATGAGTCAAACCCTCCTAAATCCGAGATGCGGTGTGGTCGGGACCACTCTAAGTGACTTTCTTTTGTTTAAAATGGACAGTATTTTAAGTACATACGGAAAACCGACCAAACGCATTCGGTTTCTATTGAAACTTTAGGAGAACGATCCATCGGTCATATGTGATGTGTACGAGTCAACGCCACCTCAATCCGAGGCGTGGTGTGGCCGACACTACTCAAAGTGTCTCTATTTTGTTTAAAATGGACTTCACTTTTAGTGAAAACAAAAAACGACATACGGAAAACCGACCAAATGCATTCGGTTTCTGTTGAAACTTTAGGAGAATGATACATTGGTCATATGTGACGTGTACGAGTCAACGCCACCTCAATACGAGGCACGGTGTGGCCGACACCACTCAAAGTGTCTCTATTTTGTTTAAAATGGACATTATTTTGGCCGTTTATGACACCAGAACTACGTTGTCGGTCACCGCGGGCACATGGAACGTCCGATTGGAATGCTGTCTGTGCGTACACGTCACGAATAATAATTAGAATGTTGCACGGTGGTTTCAGGTCAATCTGAGGTCGTCCGCTATGAATTTGACCGCTGGATGCCCGTTTTGGCCGTTTATGACACCAGAATTGCGTTGTCGGTCACCGCGGGCACACGGAACGTCCGATTGACGTGCCGTCTGCTCGAACACTTCAGAAATCACTGTCACGTATTTGTCCTCTGATTTCAGGCCATTCCGACTTCGTTCGGCCCATTTGGACCCCCCTCACGCGCGTTTACGAAGCGCGCGCATCACTTAAAACACGAATATTGAGCCGTACCGCGCAAACCGCACGTCCGATTGGCGTTCCGTCTACGCGTACACGTCACAAATAATAATTAGAATGTTTCAAGGTGGTTTCAGCTCAATCTGAGGTCGTCCGCTATGAATTTGACCGTTGGACGCCCGTTTTGGCCGTTTATGACACCAGAACTGCGTTGTCGGTCACCGCGGGCACACGGCACGTCCGATTGACGTTCCGTCTGCTTGACCACTTCAGAAATCACTATCCCATATTTGTCGTCTGATTTCAGGCCATTCTGACTTCGTTCGGCCCGTTTGGACCCCCCTCACGCGCGTTTACGAAGCGCGCGCATCACTTAAAACATGAATATTGAGCCGTACCGCGCAAACCGCACGTCCTATTGGCGTGCCGTCTGCGCGTACACATCACGAATAATAATTAGAATGTTTCAAGGTGGTTTCAGGTCAATCCGAGGTCATCCTCTATGAATTTGACCTTTTGACGCCCGTTTTGGCCGTTTAGGACACCAGAACTGCGTTGTCGGTCACCGCGGGCACACGGCACATCCGATTGACGTGCCGTCTGCTCGACCACTTCATAAATCACTCACCCGTACTTGTCATCTGATTTCAGGCCATTCCGAAATCGTTCGGCCCGTTTGGACCCCCCTCACGTGCGTTTACGAAGCGCGCGCATCACTTAAAACATGAATATTGAGCCGTACTGCGCAAACCGCACATCCGATTGGCGTTCCGTCTGCGCGTACACGTTACGGATAATAATTAGAATGTTTCACGGTGGTTTCAGCTCAATCTGAGGTCGTCCGCTATGAATTTGACCGTTGGACGCCCGTTTTGGCCGTTTATGACAACAGAACTGCGCTGTCGGTCACCGCGGGCACACGGCACGTCCGATTGACGTGCCGTCTGCTCGACCACTTCAGAAATCACTATCCCGTATTTTTCGTCTGATTTCAGGCCATTCCGACTTCGTTCGGCCCATATGGACCCCCCTCACGCGCGTTTACGAAGCGCGCGCATCACTTAAAACACGAATATTGAGCCGTACCGCACAAACCGCACGTCCGATTGACGTGCCGTCTACGCATACATGTCACGAATAATAATTAGAATGTTTCACGGTGGTTTCAGGTCAATCCGAGGTCGTCCGCTATGAATTTGACCGTTGGACGCCCGTTTTGGCCGTTTATGACACCAGAACTGCGTTGTCGGTCACCGCGGGCACACGGCACGTCCGATTGACATGCTGTCTGCTCGACCACTTCATAAATCACTCACCCGTATTTTTCGTCTGATTTTAGGCCATTCCGAAATCGTTCGGCTCATTTGGACCCCCGTCACGCGCATTTACGAAGCGCGCGCATCACTTAAAACATGAATATTGAGTCGTACCGCGCAAACCGCACGTCCGATTGACGTTCCGTCTGCGCGTACACGTCAAGAATAATAATTAGAATGTTTCACGGTGGTTTCAGGTCAATCCGAGGTCGTCCGCTATGAATTTGACCGTTTGACGCCCGTTTTGGCCGTTTATGACACCAGAACTGCGTTGTCGGTCACCGCGGGCACACGGCACATCCGATTGACGTGTCGTCTGCTTGACCACTTCATAAATCACTCACCCGTATTTTTTGTCTGATTTCAGGCCATTCTGAAATCATTCGGCTCGTTTGGACCGCCCTCACGCGCGTTTACGAAGCGCGCGCATCACTTAAAACACGAATATTGAGCCGTACCGCGCAAACCGCACGTCCGATTGACGTTCCGTCTGCGCGTACACGTCACGAATAATAATTAGAATGTTGCACGGTGGTTTCAGGTCAATCCGAGGTCGTCCGCTATGAATTTGACCGTTTGACGCCCGTTTTAGCCGTTTATGACACCAGAACTGCGTTGTCGGTCACCGCAGGCACACGACACGTCCGATTGATGTACTGTCTTCTCGAACACTTCATAAATCACTCACCCGTATTTTTCGTCTGATTTTAGGACATTCCGAAATCGTTCGGCCCGTTTGGACCACCCTCACGCGCGTTTACGAAGCGCGTGCATCACTTAAAACACGAATATTGAGCCGTACCGCGCAAACCGCACGTCCTATTGATGTGCCGTCTATGCGTACACATCACGAATAACAATTAGAATGTTGCATGGTGGTTTCAGGTCAATCCGAGGTCGTCCTCTATGAATTTGACCGTTGGACGCCCGTTTTGGCCGTTTATGACACCAAAACTACGTTGTCGGTCACCGCGGGCACACGGAACGTCCGATTGATGTTCCGTCTGCTCGACCAATTCATAAATCACTCTCCCGTATTTTTCGTCTGATTTCAGGCCATTCCGACTTCGTTCGGCCCGTTTGGACCCCCCTCACGCACGTTTACGAAGCGCGCGCATCACTTAAAACACGAATATTGAGCCGTACCGCGCAAACCGCACGTCCGATTGACGTGCCGTCTGCACATACACATCACGAATAATAATTAGAATGTTTCACGGTGGTTTCAGGTCAATCTGAGGTCGTCCGCTATGAATTTGACCGTTGGACGCCCGTTTTGGCCGTTTATGACACCAGAACTGCGTTGTCGGTCACCGCGGGCACACGGCATGTCCGATTGATGTGTCATCTGCTCGACCACTTCAAAAATCACTGTCCCGTATTTTTCGTCTGATTTCAGGCCATTCTGACTTCGTTCGGCCCATTTGGACCCCCCTCACGAGCGTTTACGAAGCGCGCGCATCACTTAAAACACGAATATTGAGCCGTACCGTGCAAACCGCATGTCCGATTGGCGTGCCGTCTATGCGTACACGTCACGAATAATAATTAGAATGTTTCACGGTGGTTTCAGCTCAATCTGAGGTCGTCCGCTATGAATTTGACCATTGGACGCCCGTTTTGGCCGTTTATGACACCAGAACTGCGTTGTCAGTCACCGCGGGCACACGGCACGTCCGATTGACGTGTCGTCTACTCGACCACTTCATAAATCACTCTCCCGTATTTTTCGTCTGATTTCAGGACATTCCGACTTCGTTCGTCCCGTTTGGACCCCCCTCACGCGCGTTTACGAAGCGCGCGCATCACTTAAAACACGAATATTGAGTCGTACCGCGCAAACCGCACGTCCGATTGACGTGCTGTCTGCGCATACACGTCACGAATAATAATTAGAATGTTTCACGGTGGTTTCAGGTCAATCCGAGGTCGTCCGCTATGAATTTGACCGTTGGACGCCCGTTTTGGCCGTTTATGACACCAGAACTGCGTTGTCAGTCACCGCGGGCACACGGCACGTCCGATTGACGTGTCGTCTGCTTGAACACTTCATAAATCACTCTCCCGTATTTTTCGTCTGATTTCAGGCCATTCCGACTTCGTTTGGCCCTTTTGGACCCCCTCACGCGCGTTTACGAAGCGCGCGCATCACTTAAAATACGAATATTGAGCTGTACCGCGCAAACCACATGTCCGATTGACGTTCCGTCTACGTGTACACGTCACAAATAATAATTAGAATGTTACACTGTGGTTTAAGCTCAATATGAGGTCGTCCTCTATGAATTTGACCGTTGGACGCCCGTTTTGGCCGTTTATGACACCAGAAATGCGTTGTCGGTCACCGTGGGCACACGGCACGTCCGATTGACGTGCCGTCTGCTCTACCACTTCATAAATCACTCTCCCGTATTTTTCGTCTAATTTCAGGCCATTCCGACTTTGTTCAGACCATTTGGACCCCCCTCATGCGGGTTTAAGAAGCGCGCGCATCACTTAAAACACGAATATTGAGCCGTACCGCGCAAACCGCATGTCCGATTGACGTGCCGTCTGCGTGTACATGTCACGAATAATAATTAGAATGTTGCACGGTGTTTTCAGGTCAATCTGAGGTCGTCCGCTATGAATTTGACCGTTGGACGCCCGTTTTGGCCGTTTATGACACCAGAACTGCGTTGTCGGTCACCGCGGGCACACGGCACGTCCGATTGACGTTCCGTCTGCTCGACCACTTCATAAATCACTCACCCGTTTTTTTCATCTGATTTCAGGCCATTCCAAAATCGTTCGGCCCGTTTGGACCACCCTCACGCGCGTTTACGAAGCGCGCGCATCACTTAAAACATGAATATTGAGTCGTACCGCGCAAACCGCACGTCCGATTGACGTGTCGTCTGCGCGTACACGTCATGAATAATAATTAGAATGTTTCACGGTGGTTTCAGCTCAATCTGAGGTCGTCCGCTATGAATTTGACCGTTTGACGCCCGTTTTGGCCGTTTATGACACCAGAACTACGTTGTCGGTCACCGCGGGCACAGGGCACATCCTCGACCACTTCAGAAATCACTCACCCATATTTGTCGTCTGATTTCAGGCTATTCCGACTTCGTTCGGCCCGTTTGGACCCCCCTCACACGCGTTTACGAAGCGCGCGCATCACTTAAAATACGAATATTGAGCCGTACCGTGAAAACCGCACGTTCGATTGACGTGCCGTCTACGCGTACACATCACGAATAATAATTAGAATGTTTCACGGTGGTTTCAGCTCAATCTGAGGTCGTCCTCTATGAATTTGACCGTTGGACGCCCGTTTTGGCCGTTTATGACACCAGAACTGCGTTGTCGGTCACCGCGGGCACACGGCACGTCCGATTGACGTGTCGTCTATTTGAACACTTCATAAATCACTCTCCCGTATTTTTCGTCTAATTTCAGGCCATTCCGACTTCGTTCGGCCCGTTTGGACCCCCCTCACGCGCGTTTACGAAGCGCGTGCATCACTTAAAACACGAATATTGAGTCGTACCGCGCAAACCGCACGTCCGATTGACGTGCTATCTGTGCGTACACGTCACGAATAATAATTAGAATGTTGCACGGTGGTTTCAGCTCAATCTGGAGACGTGGTGTGGCCGGAACCACTCAAAGTGTCCGTCTTTTGTTTCAAAAGGACGTCATTTTAAGTGAAAAGCATCAACTGACATACGGAAAACCAACCAAACACATTCTGAATCTATTGATAATTTATCCCAATAATCCATGGGTCATATGTGATGTGTACGAGCCAACCCGGGATGAATCTGAGTCGCGATGTGGCCAGGATAAGTCTAAGTGACTCTCTTTTGTTTAAAATGGACACCATTTTAAGTACATACGGAAAAACGACCAAACAGATTCGGTTTCCATTGAAACTTTAGGAGAACGATCCATGGGTCATATGTGACGTGTACGAATCATCCCCGCCTCAATACGACATGCGGTGCGGCTGACACCACTCAAAGTGTCTGTCTTTTGTTTCAAAAGGACGTCATTTTAAGTGAAAGGCATCAACTGACATAAGGAAGAATGACCAAACGCATTCGGATTCTATCGATACTTTAGCACAACGATCCATGAGTCATATGTGACGTGTACAAGTCAACCCCGTATTAATCCGAGATGCGGTGTGGCCGACACTGCTCTAACTCTGTCTCTTTTGTTTAAAATGGACATGATTATAAATGAAAAGAACAACTGGCATACGCAAAACCGACCAAACGCATTCGTAATCTTTTGATAATTTATCACAACGATCCATGGGTCATATGTGACATGTAAGAGACAACCCGGGATGAATCTGAGTCCCGGTGTGGTCAGGATTAGTCTAAGTGTCACTCTTATGTTTAAAATGGACAACATTTTAAGTACATACGGAAAACCAACCAAATGCATTCGGTTTCCATTTAAACTTTAGGAGAACGATCCATGGGTCATATGTGACGTGTACGAATCAACCCCGCCTCAATTGGAGACGTGGTGTGGTCGGCACCACTCATAGTGTCCATCTTTTGTTTCAAAAGGACGTCATTTTAAGTGAAAAACATCAACTGACATATGTGTTGGTTGGTTGGTTTGCATTATTTGTATGTGTTGGTTTGTTCTCTATATGTATGCATTATATGTGTTACAGGTACAATAATTGGATCGAAAAATTAATTGAAAACGAGGGCATAATTGGATTGAAAATTGAATTGAAACCGAGGGTGAATGCCCAAAAACCAGACCTGCTGTGCAAATTGCAGGCTGCTGTGCAATTTGCACAGCAAAGCCTATGCCAACGGTTTGAAAACCATTGGCATAGGCTCTATGTAGCTGTTTTTACCAACGGTTCAAGGAACTGTTGGTAAAAACACCCTATCCCAACGGTTTGAAACTGTTGGGATATCCTGTTGAATGGTTGTTTTTACCAATGGTTCATAGAACCATTGGGAAAGAAAATTTTCTGTTGATTTCCCAATGGTTTGGCAGAACCGTTGGGATAGGTTGATTTTTTCTAACCTATCCCAACAGTTCTTTGGAAACCGTTGGGAAAAGCCTTTCCCAACGGCTTACTTCCCCACGGTTTGCAGAACCGTTGGTATAACATATACCAACGGTTCTGCAGCCTTTCCCAACGGTTCTAAACCGTTGGGAAATGCTGGATTTCTAGTAGTGATAATCGTACCTCATATTATAGACGGTCCTATACTCTGATCCTCAGGAATCGGCTTTCAGGCATGAAATTGGCCTTATCTATGACCCTAAGCTATAACTGGACTACCTCAAGCAAGTCCTCTCTACTAGCATTGATAATTAGAAGTCTAGATACCATAGCCATGAACTCGTCCTCTGTAACATCCTACCCCTCCTAATTATCTTGAGAATGTGGTAGGATATTACTTGGCCTTATGTGACATCCCCAAGACACCAAAGGCTGACAATAAATACTAAGGGCTTCAATAAAATTGGGGGATGAATTTTCCTTTGAAAGTAAAACAACCAAACCAAAATAACCATAACCAGCAACCACTACATGATGCATGATATCAATGTAATACCACTTAATGTATAACAAACCAAACCAAACTATATCAGAGTATCAAGAAGAAACCAAGACCAATATCAAAATACAAAGAGGAAGACAAAACCAACAAATCTTAAAGACTTCAAAGATAGTAACACAATAACTCCCAACATGCTTCAAGCCCCAACTCCACAATCCATACCCAAGTATAACAAAGAATCACTAAAGAAATGTGATACTTTTCCTTTACCTATTTCCTGATAAATGATATATGAAAATGAACCAAAGTTCCCAAGTAGGGGGTGAGTATAAAACTCAGTAGTTTTTCCCAAATGTCTTCCCTACTCACACCACTAGGATAGAACATGTCAATACATCTATATAATATAATTTAAAAAAAATTATATCAAATCCAAAACATTTCTAAAAAAATAATTTTTATACAAAAATAGTGTTCCAATCAAACTAATTACAAACCCAAAACCATTTCCAAGGAAAGAAACCAAACAATTAATTCTAACTATTTCATTAATTCATTTGGAATTGCCCATTTCATCTCACACAAACACACACACACACACTCAACCAAACAAGAT
The DNA here is from genome assembly GCA_963277665.1 of Viscum album. NCBI lineage: Eukaryota > Viridiplantae > Streptophyta > Magnoliopsida > Santalales > Viscaceae > Viscum > Viscum album. Next base: position 1,236,489,149 of record OY728152.1, read on the forward strand.
TTTTTTTTACCATTGACGGTGGAACTTCACATCCATACCCCTTCCCTTTGATGGTGATACTTCACAACCATTATTCATCCCCTTTAAACTCACACTTAACCATTTAAGACAACAAACATGGAAAATAATATTTTCCAAACCATTTCAATAAAGCAATACTTTTATTGAAAACCCTTTTCCACACATAAAAACCAAACAACCATTTTAAAATCATTATTTTAAAATCATGTTACCACTTTCACTTTCCACCAAAACACCCAATTTCAAAAATTTCATAAACTATCACTAAAGAGGGTTTCCAAGTCTAGAGTGAATCCACCTACCTTGGAAACTATGGTAGAAATGAAGAATGACATGAATTCTTCAACAAAAATGTGTTGAAACTCAAAAAACCCACCTTATATCTTGTTACCTAATAACAACATAGAAAAATATCATAATTATTGGCATAAAATAACATAGATCTATCCCCAACATATCAAATATATGAATCCAAGAGAGGGAAGAAGAATATTCTAAGGGGAAACAACCAAGAATAGATACTTACCAAGGAAATCAGGCCTCCAACACATAAGTAATAACAAAAGGATCACTCCCATATCAAGAGGAATGGTCTCCACATCCTTTGGGAAGATAATAATTCTTGTTAGGGTCAACCTAAGGAAAAAATGAGCCATTAAGAAGCAAAACTAAATTAGATCCATAATTTTTTTATCTAATTTTTGTCATGAATGGTTAGGGTGCATGGTTAGGCAAACCGTGTGCTAACTATAAAAATTCCTCTGTCCCCAAATGAACAGTTTGTCTTAGGTGGCCGCACTTTTTTTCCAAACCATACACCTACCCAAATCCCACTACCTCACATTACACCATTTTTTGTAGGAGTTCCATGGTTTTTACTAACCGTTCTCAAACTATGCACCTCCAAAAAAGCCCTAAAACATTCCAAAAGTCCTCTAAAACCTCCCAAAATTCACCCAAACACATTAAATATTTAAAATACATAAATAAAGGGTTACTTACTTGAAATTGGGGGTGATGCATCCTCAGCATGTCCTTCTGATGCTACTCCAACTCTTTGTCTGACACGACACAACTGATTTCGCTCCTGAAGGTGGAGCTAGTACAGATCCTATTCTAATAGAAATAGGTATTAAGGTCCATAAAAATATTTTAAGATGATCCATACATCCATAATCATGACACTCTAGTAGGTATCTATCACATTGAGGCTTTAGATGCCCATATCGTCCACACTGATGGTATATAACAGAGCTACCAGTGCAAATACTTTGGCTACCACAGCTCTAATAAGAAACCTCAAGGTTATGCTTCCTGCTACCGGAAGAACTATTTCCCTATCTCAAAACTAAACTCATATGCCTAGTACTATCAGCTTCTCTCAGGTTATACTTAGTGATAATATCTTGATTTATGATCTCAAAAAAGGTAGATAGGAATAAGACATTCACCTGTGAGTGGATTTCATACTTGAGCCCATCCTCAAAATTTATTGCTCATGATATATCATCACTGGATAGAAGTGTTGAAAAGAGTTTCAACTTAGTAAAATGAACTGAATAGTCTATGACATACATAGCACCTTTCATAGACTCCATCAGACATAGGAAACTCTCTCAAAGTTTATAATTAATGCCTAGTTCTGAAATAATAGGTAGTGCCTCTATTGGAACTACTAGAGGGATCATTGGTATATCAGGGCCCACCAACTCCGAAGTGTGATCATCACCACCTTCCTAGTGCACAAATAGAGGACGTTATGTTGGCATAGCTCTAAAAATGTTAATAACATGCCTTATAAAAATATTTGAAAGAATATAGGAACACTAGTAGAAGAAGATCATAAGGAAAAGGCTCACTACCCAAGGTATACTACCCCAGCTACCCACTTAAGAGGATAGGGTATTAGTAAGTGTTCTAATTTTAATTTATAGAGGTTCCAGTAGGTGAAAAATAAATTGCACCATTCCTCTTCATTTACTAGCAACCGTTTCTTTTTATAAGTATTTATTTACATTTAGAGTTTGTATTTGCTTATATTAATATAATAAGGTTTGATTAAATTTATCTTGATTCCCAACTAATAAAGGCCCATACACTTTATAACTAAAAGCAAAACTGATTTAATTTCTAATTATCTATCTTACATTCGGTCTCGAAATGTAATGTGTAAAAATTAAGATGGTTCAAATCATTGAATTGTCCTTTCTAATTCATAAGGGCCCATACACCTTATAATTTAAGTTGGTAATCATGTGATCACATCCAAAGTGCAAATCATGTAACCAGATCTACATAGCTAACATGGGTATAAACTAGTTATTTAAGATACCACCACCAACCTATATAGGAAAACACTAAAAAACTATTTAGATTGATGAGGAAACTTTAAATAACCAATTACCTTACCATAAAAAAGATATTACTAGAACATACATATATATAACAACCATGGATCACTCAATAATCATAGGAAACATAGGCAATGCAAGTAATGAAATGCGCCTATATGGCATGACATATACATGGAATGTGAATTCTAGGTTCCAATAATGATGCATCTAATAATTATCTTTATTATAATAGGCCAAGGAAAATATCTATAAATCATATCAAATACCACAATTCATGTGTATCACCCAACAGTGAATGTATATCAATTTTAATAACAAAAAATACAGGGCAAAAATTTCTCATTCCCATGAAACTTGGTATTTACCCCGAGCGTGGGTTAGCTACTCCCAGGAACGAATTATGACCAAGTACCAACATGTTCATAATATCCTATCTAAATTTCACAAATAATAAGACAAAATAAAAGAAACCCACTCTGATACCACTTTTTGATATCCCAACCCAAGTGTCCCAAACCCGATTGGCCACATGGCCTCAAGCGTGCCTCCCCATACACTAGAGGTTGTTGACTAGCAGCGAGGGTCTAGGGTGTGAAAATGGAGAGACTATTCCCTCTAGTTAAAGTGGATAATAGCATAAATATATATATAGTATATGGATAATAATAATGGAAGTATAAGAATGAATAAACAATACTGACAACGTAAGTAAACATGAACATCCGTCAATAATAATCAACTCAAAAGCCAAACTGTGTCATATAAAAAAGATGATGATGTAATAAAATGTATCTATAAAGTAGGAAAACATGGATACAAGGTAGAAGGATATCAAGATATTACCTGCTATATAAAAGGAAAAAAAGATCAAAAACCATCCAAGCACCCTGAGCACTGACTCGTTCATCTGCTACCAATCTCTCATCCTAAAGCAAGAAATAAAGTTATGTGAAAAAGGTGGGATTACAACTAGAAAATGAAGCCACATTCATGGACCTATAGCCAAAGTTCTGTGGCCTATAGCCACAGTTTTGTGGCCTATGGCCATATTTTTCAAAACTGTGGCTATAGGCCAATTTTTCCGAAGCCCTATAGCCACAGTTCTCTAAAACTGTGGCAATAGGGTTCCTGCACTTCCACGAGAATGAAAATTGCCACCAAAAATTTGGCGGGAAGCCCAACCACCATGGTTTTAAGGATATTACCATAGTTATTATTAATATATATATCATAATATATATATATACACACGTGAACTATCATGCGATGTAGTGGTGAGTACGCAAGATCGCAAAGGGGAGGTGCAGGGATCGAAACTCGTTGGTGATATTTTTTATTTAGGATATTGACATGGTTAAAACTGTGGCTATAGGTCAACCTCCATAGTGGAAAATTTAGAGGCCTATTTCCATAGTTTTCAAAACCATGGAAATAGGTTTGGACCATGGTGATAGCGGCCACAGTTTTGAACCATGGCAATAGGACTTTTTTCTAGTTTTGGATGCTTCCCCTTGTCCATACCTATGACTATATAATCTTCCCAGGTACCATCAGTAGCCCGGATGGGGTGTGAGATAAATATCAGTAGGACACAACCTACATCTCCTATAAAAATATATTTTGTGAATGTAAACTAACAATATGAAGGTATATAATAAAGTAAAGTAGTACAAATAAATAACTCATGCCTGATTTAGCCTCAGCTGGTGTCTGAACATGAGATCATTTAATAAATTCATTTAGGTTTATTTTATATAGATAAATCATGTGAAAGTTTCAAAAACACTAAAATAGATAATAATAATAATAATAAATAGGGTCCAAGGTGTAACTAAGGCATCCTTGACCTCAAGGGTTGTCAACTCATAGTAGTAACTCATGCAGTCTAGCAATAAAGGGTATGAGTGTAATCCAAGGGGCTCACCCAAGGAATTCCACTATAAAATATTATAACTGAGTCCATGGATCTCATCCATAGTAATCTCAGACTAAGCATGACTAGGCCCAATGTGGTGAATCCATGGCACTGCGTGTCTAAAGACATCAAGATGAATCCAAGGAGTGTATCCAAGACATTCTAATATATGGAGAGATAGTGAAGGGATCCTATGGTGTCATGTCGAGAATCTGTTAGAGGATAAGGACCATATTCCAAGGTGGGTATCTCCCTTGGAAACTAGATCCTTGAATTGAAATGGCATCCTCTGAGTGCTCAAGTCATTCCCTTGGAATCCAAGGTCGGATCAAGTCTGACCACTCCTATAAAGATGAAAAGGTCCATATACAATAGTCACTTTATAATCATATATGTAATTATTAATTTTAGGTCATGTAATACTCATTCCATTTAATAATTCATTAGGTTCACTCCATTACCTTTCATAAATGTGACAAGGTTAATTAAGTACATGAAATAATTTATCATTTTAATTGATAAGCACTTAATAGGTTCATTCCATAAGGGACGTGAAACCAAGAACAATTAATTTTATATTTAACTAGGTAAAGTCATATATATAAATATACTTGATAATTAAAAAATTAATATTCATTTATTAAATTCAAACACTTACCTTAGAGTGTCAAGTGATAACTAATGCACATCTCTGCACACTAGACATTATCAATTTATAATTAAACTAGGACAAGTGATATCAAAGATATACTTTCCATTTATCCATTGTAATATTTATTAATAATGTAGGAGAACTTTCCTTATAAAAGGTTGATTTAGAATCACACAAACTGTGTCACAGATGAACCCAACATGGGTCACCAAGGTATAAATGAAGAACAAATCCAAATTGGGTGGTTTGAGTTGTGGTATCAACCACCAACAATATGAATAAAATGTTTAATTAAGGCTCTAGAACATAAAAATGAAATTTATAATTAAGGAATATGAATTTTATAAGCATAATCTGGTGAAACCGGCATGTGCACAATGATAAAAATTTATAAATGAAAATAATTTTAGGGAAAAGTCATAAAACACCTACCTTATTCTTATAACACTCTCCTCATCTAGTATCGAGCCTTAGTTTGTCCTGGATCAAAAGAAAACAGAAGAACAGATCAATTCCCTAAAAATAGGGAATATGATCATGCATCAAAATAGTATCATTGAGGGGAAGAATAATGATAAACTAAGCCTAAGGACTGAAGAACTTACTGAGAGGAATCCAATGAGACAAATAGATCTTAATTTTGAGGTCAGATGGTGAAATGGGAGTAAAGACTAACTTTAGGCTGGAATAAGGCTTCACGGGTGGCTCTCCCATGCAAGAGAGGTGAGGGTTTAGGTTAAAATGAGTCTTTGCCTATTATTTTAAAAATTGAACTTGGGAATTTACATGACATGTAAATTCTTTACACATCGTGTAAAGCTCGGGGTATTCCCCTAGGAAAACCCCTTTACACTGGCCTGCCCATGAAATTACACATCGTGTATTGAATACATGACGTGTATTCCAAATACATGTCATGTAATTATCCTAAAACCAGCCTTTAACACCCCCCCCCCTATTTCCTTTATATCTAAAACAAACTAATCAGACTAAAGGTTTGGTTTAATCCAAAAGTGAACCTCAATAAGCCTTTCAACCAAAAATTAAAAGGATATATACCTGAATGAAAAACTAGGTTCTTATAACATGAAAACAATTTTAGAACAAATATTATTTTCATAATTGGATGGTACCTTTACTTTTGAGGCTATTTTATATTAATCAGTAGATAATCTCAAGATTTTTTTTTCACCATATGGAGGTCTTTCAGTATAAGAATCCTCCCTTGATGTTTGAGTGGCAGTGGATTTATTTTCAACTTATTGTGAAGATCCATATTGTGTTGTTTTTATATTATTAAATTTAATTACAAGCTCTAAGAAATTCATATTGATGAAACCTTTCTTATCCTACAATGATTTTAGTTTTTCTTCACAATTCTTTCTTATCTCTTTTATTTGATAACCATACATTTTTTCACATTTCTTTTAGAAGATGGTCTAGATCTTTAATTTTATTATATTTAATCACTATTTGATCATATTTGATGGTAGTTACTTCTTTTAATGCATGGGTATTCACCTCAAGACATTTCATAGCAACACCCTTTTCTTGAATTGTAAGGAGCCACTTTTCCAAAACCAATGCATCTTTCTTCAAGCTCTGAATTCATTGCACCTGTGACTCTTACTTTTTTAGAGAGCTTAACACATGTTTGTATCATTTCATTAAAATACTTCTCTATACTTTCATTCTCATCCTCATGGTGGGTGATCTCTTCTTTCATACTTCTAAAAATGACACAAATATATGATATGATTTATTTGGGGAAGTAATACGGGATATATTTTATATCACCAATTGATTCATCTAATGAATCCTCATAATTGTGGTCATATCCACGAATATATGGTTATTCAGTATAAAAATTTTGATAAGAGAGTTTTGGTACCCCTTCTTCATATAGATATGAGAAACTACATGAGACTCGATTGTTGTCCAACTCCTTGGTGGTGGATTCAACCACCAGATCTTCATCTTCTATGTATGGTTCTTCTTGTTCAGGATTTCTACATGGGGAAACTAATCTTTATTCCTCTCTAATTAAGAGGGGTGACTTATCATCACTTATTTATTTAATAGATAGATTATAATCAGAAATATTAGAATGAGATCCACTTTGAGCACCTTCAATTAGTAGAGATACATTATTCTCTCATTTCTTAGATGTGGCCTTTCCCAACTTCTTTGAATCTCTTTTATTTTTGTTCTTCAGTGTCTTAACAAGCATATATTCCATGGTTTCTTGGATAGGATATTCATAGGATTATTCAAATTTTCACTTCATATAGCCATTATAAAGAGATATTAAATTCTTAAACAAACTTTAAAAAAATGAGAATCTAGTAGATTTGTAATCCACTCTGATACTAATTTTTAAGATCACTTTGGGATATTCCCACATTGAGAGGGGAGGGTGAATAGGTGTGAAGTGTCTTTTACTTAAATTTCACTTTTATCCCTTAATTATCTCTACACTTGTTCAGGGATCATATTTCTCTCTCTTTATATATCCTTTGGTCGGTATGTAGATATGGAATAGTAAAACAATATAAGAAAACACCCAAGTTTGTTAACAAGGTTCACATCCTTAAGGATGACTAAGTTCCTGGTGACACATGGTTATTATCCCACATGCTCAACTTCCTTCCTATTATAAATGAAATCCCAGAAAATGGTATGACCTTGATTATATTACCTTGGAATTGACCAAGTGGAAAGAAGGCAAGGGCTTTATATCCCTTCATACAAGAGAATGAGCATGTATTTCCTTGAATCAAGATCTCCAGTGTTGGATCAAGTCCGTCATGAACTCTATAAATGATATTCTTCCCTCATTCATAATAATCAGATGGGTTTCCACAATGTTCTTCAAAATTTTATAGTAGGATATATGTGACCAGTAATAGGTTTAGTTGGATTCTCCTATTCTTTCTTCTTCTTCTTCTTTAGTGCATAGAAATAGCACCGGGACACCTTCTTCTTTTCTTTGATACACAAGATCTGCAATATATTATTATATCAGTTCTTTTTTTCTTTTTTTAGTTTGAATTGTATAATATGTAGTGGTTATAATCGAGAAATCCTTCTTGACTTAAACCTAAAAACATATTTATATGGAGAGAGAATGGTCACGGTTTCATTGTATCTTTTTTATATTTTAACTCCCTCAAATATTAGCATTCAATTCATAAAATATTCAAGTCAAAGCCTCATTAAAATATTCCTTTAAATTTGGAAAAAGAATCAGCTTATTTCCTTAGCATGATATTTGAATTGTTATAGGATTATTTTCCATTTAAGTTCCTCACAAAATCCACAGTATTCAGTTTTCTTGATATTTCCACTTAAGCATAGTGACGTGGATCCTAGATCATGAAGAATGGAACTTTCTCAACATCAGCTTCTCCTCCCTCGACTACTTCTATCTTTATCTCAACATGAATCATGATCATGTGTCAGATCATGATGTATGATTCATGAAGATAATTTCACTTACATCATCTGATTTAATCTCCTTCCTCAAATAATAAAATTTGGAAACTTGATTTTTCACTCAGCAGTATCCTCAAAATTCACAAAGTATTGAAGCCATTTGATCGGATTCAAAGTCACATGATCACTCTCAAAGCTTTATGATCAAACACAAAGACTAACGGTGAATTCATATATTTCATGGAGTCTTTTTATGAAGCTTTTTTATTAGCATCAAAGCCTTAAGTTGAACTTAAAGTCCTATGATTAAAATTTTAAAGACTTAGATATGACATAAAAACTTATGATTGGTCATGAGGACTTTCACTTAGGGACTTTTTCATTTGTTCAGTTTCATCTCCAACTTATAGACTTTATTCAAATGACTTTTGGGATTATTTAAAATGACTTTATACCTTCTCAATCACTTTAAAACATCATCCATGGTATCTTCATACTAATTTTTGTGAACAAAAAAATTCACACACCATGAATGGATCCTTCATTTCTTCAGCTCAAAGGCTTAAAATATTCTTGTTCATCTTCTTCCTCAAGACTCCATAAATAATTCACCAAGTCCTATATCAACCATGCCTTTCAAGTAGGTGAAAAATGAATGTGATTAGTGGATCAAACATGTGATCAAACTCAACCAACCATCTGTTGGAAAGGATTATGTTTGGCCAAAGTCATGCAATGAAGACTGATCCAGTTTTTTGGATTTCTTTCAAAGGACTTCAATGGTTATCCCAACTCAGCTTCGACCAGCACATACCTTCATCCAAGTATGTTTCCATAATTATAGAACTCTTTTTTCCACTAAATCTACTTGAACTGTATATACATGTGAAATACTAAGCAATGAAATCTTCAGTCCAACTTTTCCATCAAATGAATGAATCTCTAATAATCCGATGGCAGCAACCCCAATACTCAAAACATCATTTTCATCCACGAATGGATCTCTAGGAAACTTTAATGGGGGTACATACATTATCATATAAATATGATAGTAGCTTACAATTATTCCAAGTTTTTTATCTCTTATCTACATCTATTGTTCACAGTTCCACACATGGAAGTATATTGACTTGAGAACTCTTCTTCTTTACCATGTGAACCATGGGAGTCACTAAAATTCTTGAGGACTTCCCTTTCCTTCTGAGTTGTCCTTCTTCATCATATATTGGCATCATGCATGTTGCCTCCTTCATCAACACTAAATAAAACACAAACACAAAATTTTTCATGTCCCAGTGAGGAAAAGATGAATCAGGAGATACTTTTTCTCATATGTCAACCCAAGTCCCCACTCATGGCCACTGAGACCCTTGTCTCAGTTTTAGGATTTCACTAAGAATAACCTATAATAAGTGGTCCCATGTAGCGCTATCATTTAAATAAAAACTAAATCATAAAGGGAAATCAAATGATGACTCATTCACATATCTAAGACTTGAATATGATCCAGTATCGTCACTATCATCCAACATCACCAATCTAGAAAACAAAACCAATATCATTGTTAGAATCACCATCTCTAGGAAGGAAATCCACAAGAATTTACACTTGTATTCATTAATCTAGTTAGTATGACAGCCAAATATTGACATCATCATCCTGGGATATAAACTCACAGGGTCATATCCTATGATCAAACAAGTTGGTTGACAAAATAACACATCGACCCAATTATTTTTTCAAGTTGGTTATCATGTCACAGCTGTGTGGAGGTGTTGGATAACCCCCACCTATCATAAACCCACACTTTGTGCACAATACCCACTTATATCATAGAATAGATGAAATATGATAATAAAATATCATATTATCATATTTTATCATAAAATATTGCTCGGAATATGTAAATTAACATCTCTCACCTCATCAAACTCATTGAACATTAATTCTTATCTTCATTTCCAAAAACATCATTAAAATATTTCTTCTAACTGGACCATCCATCCTAGGAGGTAATCATGGTCTTACTCTAGTTCATAAGACCCACTAGTATGGATCAATTCCATTGAAAATGTCACTGGTATGTCATCATCCAATTCCACTTCTAGAATATTCTCTTATCTATAATGTTTCTTTAAGAGATCTAAATTATCCAAATTGCAACTCATGTAACTAGAGGTACATAGATAACATGGGTATAAACTAGTTATTTAGAATGATGCCACCAACCTATCTAGTAAAACACTATTTATATTGATGATGAAACTTTAAATAACCAATTCCCTTTCCATAAAGAAGATATTAATAGCACAAACATATATATAACAACCATGGCTCACTCAACAATAACAGGAAACACAGGCAATGAAAGCATTGAAATTCATCTATATGGCATGACATATTCATGGAATTTAAATTCTAGGTGCCTATAATGATGCATGTAACAATGATCCATGTTATACTAGGCCAAGGTAAATATCCATAAATCATATCAAATACCACAATTCATGTGCATCACCCAACGGTGAAAGTATATCAACTGTAATAAGAAAAAATACAAAGAAAAAATTTCTCATTCCTGGGAAACTTGGTATTTACCCTGAACATGGGTTAGCTACTCCCAAGAATGACTTATGACCAAATAAAAACATGTTAATAATCTCCTATATAAATTTTTCAAATAATAATACAAAAGAAAATAAATCAGCTCTGATACCACTTTGTGATGTCCCAACTTGGGTACCCCAAATCTGATTGGCCACATGGCCTCAAGAGTGCCTCCCCATACACTAGAGGTTATTGAATATCAGTGAGGGTCTAGGGTGTAAAAATAGAGAGATTATTTCCTATGGTTAAAATTGAGAATAGCATACATATATATAAAACAAATCGATAATAATAGCAGAAGTAGAAGAATGAACAAACAAGAGTGGTAGTGTAAGTAAACATGAACATCCATTAATAATAATCAAATCAAAAGCTGAAAATATCATATAAAAAAGATGATTATGTAATAAAATATCTCTATAAAGTATAAAAATATGGATACAAGGAAGTAGGCTATCAAGATAGTACATTCGATATAAAAGTACAAAAAGATCAAAAACTATCCAAGCACCCCGAGCACTGACCCGACTATCTGCTACCAAGATCCCATCCTAAAGCAAGCAAGAAATTCGAGTGTCCAAGGTGGGATGCTTCCCCTTGTCTACACCTATGACCATATAATGTGCCCAGGTACCATTGATGGCCCGAATAGGGTGTAATATAAATCTTAGTAGTCCACCACCAACGACTCCTATACAAATCTAGTTTGTGAATATAAACTAACAATGTGAAGGTATATATAAAGTAAAGCAGTACAAATAAATAACTCATACCTGCTTTAGCCTTAGTTAGTGTCTGAACATGATATCATTTAATCAATTCATTTAGGTTTATTTTATATAGATAAATCATTTGAAAGTTTCAATAACACTAAAATTGGTCATAATAATAATAAAGAGGGTCCAAGGTGTAACCAAGTTATCCTTGACCTCAAGGGTTGGCCAAATCATAGTAGTAACTCATGTAGTCTGGAAAAAAAAGGGTATGAGTGTAATCCAAGGGGTTCACCCATGTCATTACACTATAAAATGTTCTAACTAAGTCTATGGAGCTCATCCATAGTAATCTTAGGCTAAGCATGACTAGGCCCAATGTGGTGAATCCACGGCACCGCATGTTTGAAGACATCAAGATGATTCCAATGAGTGTATCAAAGACATCCTAATATCTAGAGATCTAGTGAAAGGATCCTATGGTGTCATTTCAGAGATCCATTAGAGGATAAGGACCATGTTCCAAGGTGGGTATCTCCCTTGGAAACTAGATCCTTGAATCGAAATGGAATCCTCTGAGTGCTCAAGCCATTCCCTTTTGAATCCAAGGTCGGCTCAAGTCTAACCACTCCTATAAAGATGAAAAGTTACATATGCAATAGGAAATTTATAATCATATATGTCATTATTCATTTTAGTACATGTAATACTCATTCCATTTAACAGGTCATTAGGTTCACTCCATTACCTTTCATCAATGTGACAAGGTTAATTAAGGAAAAGTTACCATTTATAATTTTAATTCATAAGCACTTAATAGGTTCATTCCATAAAGGACATGAAACTAAGAACAATTCATTTTATATTCAACTATATTAAGTCATATATATAAATATACTTTCTAATTAACAACTTAAGATTCATTTATTAAATTGAAACACTTACCTTAGAGGGTCAAGTGATAACTAAGTGCACATCTCCACACACTATCCATTATCAATTTATAATTAAACTAGGCCAAGTGATATCAATGATATACTTTCCATTTATCCATTAGAAGATTTATTAATAATGTAGGAGCACTATCCTTATCAAAGGTTGAGTCAAAATCACCCAAACAGTGTCACAGATGAACCCAACATGGGTCACCAAGGTATAAATGAAGAACAAATCCTAAGTGGGTGGTTCGATTTGAGGTCTCAACCTCCAAAAATGTGAAGAAAATGTTTAATTAAGGCTCTAGAACACAAACATGACATTTATAATTAAGGCATATAACTTTTATAAGTATCATCAGAAGAAACCAGCATATGCAAAATGATGAAAATTTATAAACAAAAATACTTTTAGGTAAATTTCATAAAACACCTACCTTATTCCTATAACACTCTCCTCATTCAGTATCATACCTTAGTTTTTCCTGGATCAGAAGAAAATGGAAGAATGGATAAATTACCTGAAAATAGGGTATATGATCATGAATTAAAATAGCATCATTAAGAGGAAGAAAAATGACGAACTAATCCTAAGGACTGAATATCTTACTGATAGGAATCCAACGAGCCAAATAGATCTTAATTCTGATGTGGGGTGGTGAAATGGGAGCAAAACATAACTTTAGGATTGAAGAAGTTTTCATGGGTGGCTCTCCTATTCAAGAGAGGTGAGGTATTCTATTAAAATGAGGCTTTGCCTCTTATTTTAAAAACTAGACTTGGGAATTTACATGACATGTAAATTCTTTACACATCATGTAAAGATCAGGTTATTCCCCTGGGGAAAACCCTTTACACGTCATGAATTGGTCTTCCTAAGAAATTACACGTCATGTATTGAATACACAATGTGTATTCTAAATACATGTCATATACTTGTCCTATAACCAGCCTTCAATACCCTATTTCCTTATTCTCAAAAACAAACTAATCGGTCTAAAGTTTCAGTTTAAAATTTAATTCAAAATAGAACCTCACTAAGGGTTTCAAATAAAAATTAAAAGGATATATACCTAAATGAAAAACCAGGTTCTTACAACATGAAAATAGGTTTAGAAGAAATATTATTTTCATAAGTGGATGGTACCTTTACTTTTTAGGCTATTATATATTAATTAGTAGAAAATCTCAATATTTTTTTCCACCAGATAGAGTTCTTTCAGTATAAGAATCCTCCCTTAATGTTTGGGTGGAAGTATATTTATTTTCAACTTATTGTGAAGATCCATATTGTGTTTTTTCATATTTTTAATTTAATTAAAATCTCCAATCATTTCATATTTATTAATCCTTTCTCATCCTCCAATGATTTTAGTTTGTCTTCACAATTCTTTATTATCTCTTTTATTTGATCTCCATACATTTTTTCACTTTTCTTTTAGAAGATGGTCAAGATCTTTAATTTTATTAGATTTAATCACTAGTTGATCATATTTGATGGTATTTTCTTATTTTAATGCATGGGTATTCACATAAATACCTGTCATAGCATCTCCATTTTCTTGAATTGTAGTGAGCCACTTTTTTCAAAACTAGTGCATCTTTCTTCAAGCTCTGAATTCATTGCACATGTGACTCCTACTTGTTTAGAGAGCTTAACACATGTTTATATCATTTCATTCAAATAATTATCTATAATTTCATTCTCATCCTCATGGTGGGTGATATATTCTTGAATACTTCTAAAAATTACACAAATATATGATACAATTTCTTTGGGGAATTTATACAGGATATCTTTTATAGCACCAATTGATTCATGTTATGAATCCTCATAATTGTGGTAATATCCATGAATATATGGTTCTTCAGTAGGAAAATTTTGTTAAGATAGTTTTGGAACTCCTTCATCATATATAGATGATAAACTACATGAGACTCTACTGTTGTCCAACTCCTTGGAGAAGGATTCAGCCACCAGATCTTCATCTTCCATGTATGGTTCTTCTTGATCGAGATTTCTACATGGGGAAACTAATATTTCTTCCTATTTACATAAGAGGGGTGAATTATAATCACTTATTTATTTAATAGATATATTATCATCAAAAATATTATAATGATCTCCACTTTGATCACCTTCAATTAGTAGAGAGTCGTTATTCTATCCTTTCTTAGATGAGGCATTTCTCAACTTCTTTGCATCTCTTTTCTTTCTATTATTCAGTGTCTTAATATACATGTCTTAAATGGTTTCTTGGATAGGATATTCATAGGATTCTTAAATTTTTTACTTCATATAGCCTTTTTAAAGAGATATTAAATTCTTAAACAAACTTTTAAAAAAATGAGAATCTAGTAGAGGTGTAACCCACTCTGATACTAATTGTTAAGATCACTTTGGAATATTCCCACATTGAGAGGGGAGGGGTGAATCAGTGTGGAGTGACTTTTACTTCAATTTCACTTTTATCCCTTAATTACCTCTTCACTTGTTCAGGGATCAGATTTCTCTCTCTTTATATATCCTTTGGTCGGTATGAAAATATGGAATAGGAAAACAATATAAGAGAACACTAGGGTTTGTTAACAAGGTTCACCTTCTTAAGGATGACTAAGTCCCTGGAGACACATGGTTATTATCCCACATGCACAACTCCCTTCCTATTATCAATGAAAGCCCAAAAAAGGGTATGAACTTGAATATATTACCTTGGCACTGACTTATTACAAATAAAGTGAGGGTTTTATATCCCTTTATACAAGAGAATGAGCTTGTATTTACTTGAATCAAGATCTCCAGTATTGTATCGAGTCCCTCTAAACTCTATAAATTATATTCTTCCCTCATTCGTAGTAATCAGATGGGTTTCCACAATTTTCTTCAAAATTTTATAGAAGGATATTTTATGGTCTCTCTCTCATATCTTCTACTTGGATGTGACAAGCAATAGGTTTAGTTGGATTCTCTTCTTCTTAATTCTTCTTCTTCTTTAGTTCATAGAAATTTCACTAGGACAACTTATTCTTTTCTTCGATACATGAGATCTCCAATAGATTATTATATCAGTTCTTTTTTTCTTTTGACTTGTATAATATGTGTGGTTATAATCAATAAATCCTTTTTATCTTCAACCTAAAAACATATTTATATAGAGAGAGAATGGTCATAGTTTCATTGTATCTTTTTCATATTTGAACTCCCTAAAATATTATCCTTCAATTCATAAAATCTTCAAGTTAAAGCCTCATTAAAATATTCCTTTAAATTTTGAAAAATAATCAGCTTATTTTGTTAGCATGATATTTTAATTATTGTGGGATTCTTTTCTATTTAATTTCCCCACAAAATCCACAGTATTTAGTTTTCTTGATATTTCCACATAATCATGGTGATGTGGATCCTAGATCATACAGAATGGAACTTTCTCAGCATCAGCTTATTCTCCCTCGACTACTTCTATATTTATGTCAACTTAAATCATGATCATTTGTGTGATAATGATGTATGATTCATGAAGATAATTTCACTTACATCATCTGATTTAATCTCCTTCCTCAAATAATAAAATCTAAAAAATTGATTTTTCACTCAACAATATCCTCAAAATTCACCAAGTATTAAAGCCATTTGATCGGCTTCAAAGTCACATGATCACTCTCAAAGCCTTATGATCAAACACAAATACTTATGGTGAAGTCATATATTTCATGAAGTCTTTTGATGAAGCTTTATTATTAGCATCAATGACTTATTTTCAACTTAAAGTCATATAATTAGAACATTAAAGACTTATGATATGACACAAAAACTTATGATCGGTCATGAGGACTTTCACTTAGGGACTTTGTCATTTTTTCAATTTCATCTCAAACTTATACACTTTATTCAAATGACTTTTTGGATTCTTCAAAATGACTTTATCCCTTACCAATTATTTAAAAACATCATCCAAGGTATCTTCATACTAATTTTAGTGAACAAAAAACTCCACACACCATGAATATAACCTTCATTACTTCAGATCAAAGGCTTACAGTCTTCTTGTTCATCTTATTCCTCAAGACTCCATCAATAATTCACCAAGTTCTATATCAACCATGACTTTCAAGTGGGTTCAAAATGAATGAGATCAGTAGATTGACCAAGTGATCAAACTCAACCAACCATTTATTGGAAAGGCTTATGTTTGGACAAATTCATGCAATTAAGACTTATCTATTTTTCTATATTTCCTTCAAAGGACTTCAATGGTTGTCCCAACTCATCTTCAACCTACACATACCTTCATCCAAGTATGTTTCCATAATTATAGAACTCTTTTTCCACTAAATATTCTTGAACCGTATATACATGTTAAATACTAAGCAACGAAATCTTCAGTCCAACTTTTCCATCAACTAAATGAATCTTTAATAATCCAATGGCAGCAACCCCAGTACTCAAAACATCATTTCCATACATGAATGGATATCTAGGAAACTTTAATGGTGGTAGTTACACTATCATATAAATATGATAGTATATAACAATTCTTATAAGTTTTGAATCTCTTATCCACATCTATTGTTCACAGTTCCATACATGGAAGTATATAGACTTTAGAACTCTTCTTCTTTACTATGTGGATGATGGGGGTCACTAAAATGCTTGAGGACTTATCTTTCTATATGATTTGTCCTTCTTCATAATATATTGGAATCATGCATTTTTCCTCCTTCAATAACACTAAATACAACACAAACACAAAGTGACCATGCCCCAATGAGGAAAAGATGAATCGGGAGATATTTTTCCTCATATGTCTACCCAAGTCCCCACTCATGGCCACCGATACCCTTGTCTTAGTGTTAGGGTTTCACTAAGAATAACCTATAAGAAGTGGTACGTTGTAGTTCTATCATTAAAATAAAAAATAAATCATCAAGGGAAATCAAATAATGAATCATTCTCATATCTAAGACTTGAAGATGAGCTAATATTGTCACTATCATCAAACATCACTAATATAGGAAACAAAACCAATATCTTTGTTAGAATCACCATCTCTAGGAAGCAAATCCATGATAATTTCCATTTGGATTCATTAAGATAGTTGGTATGATAGCCAGACATCGACATCATCATCATGGGATATAAACTCACTGGGTCATCTCCTATGATCAAACAAGTTGGTCGACAAAATAACACATCAACCCAATGTTGTTTGCAAGTTGTTTATTCAGTCGCAATCATGTGGAGGTGTTGGATAACCCCCACCTATCATAAACCCACACTTTGTGCACAATACCCACTTGTGTTAGAAAATGAAAGAAATATGATAATCAATTATCACATTATCATATTGTATCATAATATCATGCTCGGAAGATGTAAATGAACATCTCTCAGCTCATCAAACTCATTGAACATTAATTCTTGTCGTCATTTCCAAAAACATCATTGAAATATTTCTTCTAACTGGAACATCCATCCTAGGAGGTAATCGTAGTATTACTCTAGTTTATAAGTCCCACTAGTATGGATCAATTCCATCGAAAATGTCATTGGGTTGTAATCATCCAAGTCCACTTCTAGAATCTTCTCTTAGCCAGAATGTTTCTTAAGGGCTCTAAATTATCCAAAGTGCAACTCATGTAACCAGAGGTGCATAGCTAACATGGGTATAAACTAGTTATTTAAGATGATTCCACCAACCAATAGAGTAAAACTCTATTTAGATTAATGATGACACTTTAAATAACCAATTCCCTTACCATACAGAAGATATTAGTATCACATACATATATGTAACAACCATGTCTCACTCAACAATCACAGGAAATACAAGAAATGAAAGCAATGAAATGCACCTATATGGCATGACATATGCATGGAATATGAATTATAGGTACCTATAATGATTCTTTTAAAAATTGTCCTTGTTATACTATTCCAAGGTAAATATCCATAAATCATATCAAATACCACAATTCATGTGCATCACCCAACGGTGAAAGTATATCAATTGTAATAAGCAAAAATATAGAGAAAAATTTTATCATTCCCAGGAAACTTGGTTTTACCCTGAATGTGGGTTAGCTACTCCCAGGGATGACTTATGACCAAGTCCCAACATGTTCATAATCTACTGTCTAAATTTCCAAAATAATAAGAGAACAAGAAAAGAAACCCGCTCTGATACCACTTTGTGATGTCCCGACCCAGGTTCCCCAAACCCGATTGGCCACATGGTCTCAAACACGCCTCCGTATACACTAGAGGTTGTTGACTAGCAATGAGGGTCTAGGGTATGAAAATGGAGAGACTATTCCCTATGGTAAAAGTGGAGAATAGCATACATATATATATAATATATGGATAATAATAGTGTAAGTAGAAGAATGAATAAATGAGACTATAATTGTAAGTAAACATGAACATCAATCAATAATAATCAACTCAAAATCTAAATAGTATCATATAAAAAAGATGATGATGTAATAAAATGTATCTATAAATAAGGAAAACATGGATACAAGGCAGTAGGATATCAAGATATATAAAAGTAAAAAAATATCAAAAACTATCCAAGCACCCCGATCACTGACCCAGTCATCTACTACCAAGATCCCATCCTAAAGAAAGCAAGAAAGTGAGGTGCCCAAGGTGGGATGGTTCCCCTTGTCCATACCTATGACCATATAATCTGCCCAGGTACCATCGGAGGCCCCAATAGGGTGTGAGATAAATCTCTGTAGGCCACCACCAATAGAACATATACAAATGTAGTTTTTTGATATAAAATAACAATGTGAAGATATATAATAAAATAAAACAGCACAAATAAATAACTCATAACTACTTTAGCCTCAGCTGGTGTCTAAACAAGAGATAATTTAATCAATTCATTTAGGTTTAGTTTATATAGATAAATCATGTGAAAGTTTCAACAACACTAAAATTGATCATAATAATAATAAGGAGGGTCCAAGGTGTAGCCAAGGCATCCTTGACCTAAAGGGTCGGCCAACTCATAGTAGCAACTTATGTAGTCTGGAAATAAAGGGTCTTAGTTTAATCCAAGGGGATCCCCCAAGGCATTGCACTATAAAGTATTCTAACTGAGTCCATGGATCTCATCCATAGTAATCTCAGGCTAAGAATGACTAGGCCCGATGTGGTTAATCCATGGCACCACATGTTTGAAGACATCAATTTTAATCCAAAGTGTGTATCCAAGACATCCTAATATCTAGAGAGCTAGTGAAGGGATCTTATGGTGTCATGTCGGGAATCCGTTAGAGGATAAGGATCATGTTCCAGGGTGGGTATCTCCCTTGGAAACCAAATCCTTGAATCGAAATGGCATCCTCTAAGTGCTCAAGTCATTCCCTTTGGAATCCAAGGTTGGCTCAAGTCTGACCACTCCTATAAAGATGAAAAGCCCATGTGCAATAGGCACTTTATAATCATATATTTCATTCATTTTAGGCCATGTAATACTCATTCCATTTAACAGATCATTAGGTTCACTCCATTACCTTTCATCAATGTGACAAGGTTAATTAAGGAAATGCAATCATTTATCATTTTAATTCCTAATCACTTAATAAGTTCATTCCATAAGGTACATTAAACTAAGGACAATTAATTTTATATTTAACTAGGTTAAGTCGTATATATAAATATACTTTCTAATTAACAACTTAAGATTCATTTATTAAATTGAAACACCTTCCTTATAGGTTCAAGTGATAACTAAGTGCACATCTCCGCACACTAGCCATTATCAATTTATAATTAAACTAGGCCAAGTGATATCAATGATATACTTTCCATTTATACATTAGAAGATTTATTAATAATATAGGGTCACTTTCCTTATTAAAGGTCGAGTTAGAATCACCTGAACGGTGTCACAAATGAACCCAATATGGGTTAACAAGGTATAAATGAAGAAAAAATCCTAAGTGGGTGGTTCTAGTTGAGGTATCAACCTCCAAAAATGTGAAGAACATGTTTAATTAAGGCTCTAGAACACAAACATGACATTTATAATTAAGGAATATGAATTTTATAAGCATCATCTAGTGAAACCAGCGTGTGCACAATGATGAAAATTTATAAACAAAAATACTTTTAGGGAAAATTCATAGAACAGCTACCTTATACCTATAACACTCTCATCATACAGTATCTTCCCTTAGTTTGTCGTATATTAGAAGAAAATTGAAGAATGGGTCAACACCATGAAAATAGGGTATATGATAATGCATCAAAATAGCATCATTAAGAGTAAGAAAAATGAAAAACTGAGCCTAAGGATTAAAGAACATACTGAGAGGAATCCAACGAGCCAAATAGATCTTAATTCTAAGTTTGGACAGTGAAACGAGAGAAAAAATTAACTTTAGGCTTAAATAAGGATTCACGGGTGGCTCTCATGTGCAAGAGAGGTGGAGGCTTCTGTTAAAATGAGGATTTTCCTATTATTTTAAAATTTGAACTTATTAATTTACGTTATATGTAAATTATTGAAATGCCATGTAAATCTCAGGGTATTCCCCTGGGAAAACCCTTTACACATCATGAATTGGCATGCCCAAGCAATTACATGTCGTGTATTGAATACACGATGTGTATTACAAATACATGTCATGTACTTGGCCTACAAATAGCCTTAAACCCCCATATTTCCTTCTTCTAAAAAACAAACTAATCAGCCTAAAGGTTCAGTTTCAAATTTAATCCAAAAGAGAACCTCAAAAAGGGTTTCAACCAAAAATTAAAAAGATTTATACCTGAATGAAAAACCAGGTTCTTACAACATGAAAACATGTTTAGAACAAATATTATTTTCAGAAGTGGATGGTAACTTTACTTTTGAGGATATTGTATATTAATTAGTAGATAATCTCAAGATTTTTTTCCACCAGATGGAGGTATTTCAGTATAAGAATCCTCCCTTAATGTTTGGGTGGTAGTAGCTTTATTTTCAATTTATTGTGATGATCTATCTTATGTTGTTTTTAGATTCTTTAATTTAATTACAATCTCTAAGAATTTAATATTGATGAAGCCTTTCTCATCCTCCAATGATTTTAGTTTGTCTTCAAAATTATTTCTTATCTCTTTTATTTGATCTCCATGCATTTTTCACTTTTCTTTTTAAATATGGTCAAGATCTTTACTTTTATTAGATTTAATCACTAGTTGATCATCTTTGATGGAAGTTACTTATTTTAATGCATGGGTCTTCACCTCAATACCTTTCATAGAATCTCCCTTTTCTTGAATTCTAGTGATCCACTTTTTTCAAAACCAGTGCATCTTTCTTCAAGATCTGAATTCATTGCACCTATGTCTCCTACTTGTTTAGAGAAATTAACACATGTTTGCATCATTTCCATCAAATAATTCTCTATACTTTCATTCTCATCCTCATGGTGGGTGATCTCTTATTTCATAATTCTAAAAATGACACAAATATATGATACGATTTCTTTGGATAAGTTATACGGGGTATATTTTATAGCACCAATTGATTTATCTTATGAATCCTCATAATTGTTGTAACACATTAGAATGATAAAGGGTTAAATGGATAAATGATGTGACTCGTGTCAAAAATGTGCACCTTCCTTTTTGGGAGCCTACCTGATTAGAACTCCACAGTTAATTGTGTTGGGCCTGGAGTAGTGATCAAAATGGGTGACCTCCTGGGAAGTTTCTTAGGGTGTGTGCGAGTGAGGACAAAGCACACCAGAAAGGACATGTGTTGGACTGTGGGGACTATCATTAGTCAGATGACCCATTCAGGCATGTGAGTGGGGCCTAGGGTGGGGACCACGTGTCTATGGGGCAACTGGTGGGTGGGACCCAGTTTTTACAATTGTGTCCATCTCCATGAATATATGGTTCTTCGGTATGAAAATTTTGATAAGAGAGTTTTAGTACCCCTTCTTCATATAGATATGAGAAACTACATGAGACTTTATTGTTATCCAACTCCTTAGCAGTGGATTCAGCCACCAGATCTTCATCTTCCATGTATGGTTTTTCTTGATCGGGATTTCTACATGGGGAAACTAATCTTTCTTCCTATTTACTTAAAAGGGGTGAATTCTCATCACTTATTTATTTAATATATATACTATCATCAGAAATATTATAATGAGATATACTTTGAGAACCTTCAATTAATAGAGAGTCATTATTCTCTTATTTATTAGATGAGTTCTTTCTCAACTTCTTTGCATCTCTTTTCTTTCTGTTCTTCAGTGTCTTGACAGACATATCTTCCATGGTTTCTTGGATAGGATATCCATAGGCTTCTTCAAATTTTCACTTCATATAGCCTTTGCAAATAGATATTAAATTCTTAAATAAACTTTAAAAAAATAGAATCCAGTAGAGGTGTAACCCACTCTGATACTAATTATTAAGATCACTTTGGGATATTCCCACACTGACAGGGGAGAGGTGAATCAGTGTGGAGTGACTTTTACTTCAATTTAAATTTTATCCCTTAATTACCACTTCACTTGTTCAGTGATCAAATTTCTCTCTCTTTATATATCCTTTGGTCGTTATATAAATATGGAATAGGAAAACAATATAAGAGAACACTGGGGTTTGTTAACAAGGTTCACCTCCTTAAGGATGACTAAGTCCCTGATGACACATGGTTATTATCCCACATACACAACTTCCTTCCTATTATCAATGAAATCCCAAAAAATGGTATGACCTTGAATCTATTACATTGGAACTGACCGAGTACAAAGAAAGAAAGGGCTTTATATCCCTTCATACAAGAGAATGAGATTGTATTTCCTTGAATCAAGATCTCCAGTGTTGGATTGAGTCCCTCCTAAACTCTATAAATGATATTCTTCCGTCATTCGTAGTAATCATATGGGTTTCCACAATATTCTTCAAAATTTTATAACAGGATATTATAGGTTATCTCTCTCATATCTTCGACTTGGATGTGACCAACATCAGGTTTAGTTGGATTCTCTTCTTCTTTCTTCTTCTTATTCTTTAGTGCATAGAAATATCACTGGGACACCTTCTTATTTTCTTCGATACACAGGATCTACAATAGATTATTATATCAGTTATTTTTTTCTTTTTTTCTTTTGACTTGTAGAATATGTAGTGGTTATAATCAAGAAATCCTTCTTGTTTTCAACCTACAAACATATTTATATAGAGAGAGAATGGTTTCAGTTTCATTGTATCTTTTACATATTTGAACTCCCTCAAATATTAGCTTATAATTCATACAATCTTCAAGTCAAAGCCTCATTCAAATATTCCTTTAAATTTGGGAAAAGTCCTAGCTTATTTCCTTATCATGATATTTGAATTATTATAGGATTATTTTCCATTTAATTTCCCCAAAAAAATCCACAGAATTCAGTTTTCTTGATATTTCCACATAAGCATGGTGATGTGGATCATAGAGCATGAAGGATGGAACTTTCTCAACATCATCTTATTCTCCCTCAACTACTTATATCTTTATCTCAACTTGAATCATGATCATGTGTTTGATCATGATGTATGATTTATGAAGATCATTTCACTTAGATCATCTAATTTAATCTCCTTCCTCAAATAATAAAATCTGGAAACTTTATTTTTCACTCAATAATATCCTCAAAATTCACCAAGTATTGAAGCCATTTGATCAGCTTCAAAGTCACATGATCAATATCAAAGCCTTATGATCAGACACAAATACTTACGGTGAAGTCATATATTTCATTAAGTATTTCGATGAAGCTTTATGATTAGCATCAAAGACTTATGTTCAACTTTAATTCCTACAATTATAACTTTAAATACTTATGATATGACACAAAACTAATGATCAGTCATGAGGACTTTCACTTAGGGACTTTGTTATTTTTTTAGTTTCATCTCCAACTTATAGACTTTCTTCAAATGACTTGTGGGGATATTCAAAATGACTTTATCCCTTCTCAATCACTTCAAAACAACATCCAAGGTATATTCATTCTAATTTTAGTGAACAAAAAACTCCACACACCATGAATGGATCCTTCATTCCTTTAGATCAAAGGCTTACAATCTACTTTTTCATCCTCTTCCTCAAGACTCCATCAATAATTCACCAAGTCCTATATCAACCATTCCTTTCAAGTGGGTGAAAAATGCATGCGATTAGTTGATAAACCATGTGATAAAACTCAACCAAACATTTGTTGGAAAGGCTTACGTTTGGAAAAATTCATGCAATGAAGACTGATCCAGTTTTCTAGATTTCCTTTAAAGGACTTCAATGGTTTTCTCAACTCCACTTCGACCTGCACACACCTTCATCCAAGTATGTTTCCATAATGATAGATCTCTTTTTTTCACTAAATCTTCTTGAACCGTATATACATGTGAAATACTAAGAAACAACATCTTCAGTCCAACTTTTACATCAATTGAATGAATCATTAATAATCCAATGGAAGCAACCCCAATACTCAAAACATCATTGCCATCAATGAATGGATCTCTAAGAAACTTTAATGGTGGTATTTACATTGTCATATAAATATGACAGTAGCTCACAATTCTTCCATGTTGGGCATCTCTTATTTGCATATATTGTTCACAGTTCCACACATGGAAGTATATAAACTTGAGAACTCTTCTTCTTTACCATGTGAACCATGGGAGTCACTAAAATTTTGGGGGACTTCGCTTTCCTTCTGAGTTGTTCTCTTCATCATATATTAGAATCATGCATGTTTCCTCCTTCATTAACACTAAATACAACACAAACACAAAGTGATCGTGGCCTAGTGAGGAAAAGATGAATTAGGAGATACTTTTCCTTATATGTCTACCCAAATTCCCCACTCATGGCCACTAATACCCTTGTCTTAGTTTTAGGGTTGCACTAATAATAAACTATAAGAAGCAGTATGTTGAAGTTATATCATTCAAATAAAAAATAAATCATCAAGGGAAATCAAATGATGAATCATTCTCATATCTAATACTTGAAGATGAGCTAATATTGTCATTATCATCAAACATCACTAATCTATGAAACAAAACCAATCTCCTTATTAGAATCACCATCTCTAGGAAGAAAATCCATGAGAATTTCCACTTGGATTAATTAATCTAGTTGGTATGATAGCCAGACATCGACATCATCATCCTGGGATATAAACTCACTGGATCATCTCCTACGATAAAACAAGTTGGTCCAAAAAATAACACATCAACCCAATGTTGTTTGCAAGTTGGTTATTCAGTCGCAATCATGTGGAGGTGTTGGATAAACCCCACCTATTATAAACCCACACTTTGTGCACAATACCCACTTGTGTTAGAAAATAAAAGAAATATGATAATAAATTATCACATTATCATATTGTATCATAATATCATGCTCAGAAGATGTAAATGAACATCTCTCAGCTCATCAAACTCATTGAACATTAATTCTTGTCGTCATTTCCAAAAAAAAATCATTGAAATATTACTTCTAATTGGACCATCC
Organism: Viscum album; assembly: GCA_963277665.1. Taxonomy (NCBI): domain Eukaryota; kingdom Viridiplantae; phylum Streptophyta; class Magnoliopsida; order Santalales; family Viscaceae; genus Viscum; species Viscum album. Next base: position 1,236,515,301 of record OY728152.1, read on the forward strand.
ATACTATGAGGTAATCATAGTCTTACTCTAGTTCATAAGTCCCACTAGTATGGATCAATTCCATATAAAATATCGTCGGGATGTTATCATCCAAGTCCACTTATAGAATCTTATCTTAGCCAAAAAATTTCCTTAAGGGCTCTAAATTATCCAAAGTGCAACTCTTATAACCAGAGGTACATAGCTAACATAGGTATAAACTAGTTATTTAAGATGATGTCACCAACCTATATAGGGAAACACTATTTAGATTTATGATGGAACTTTAAATAACCAATTACATTACCATACAGAAGATATTAGTAGAATATACATATATATAACAATCATGGATCACTCAACAATCATAGGAAACACAGGCAATGCAATCAATGAAATACACCTATATGGCATGACATATGCATGGAATGTGAATTCCAGGTGCCTATAATGATGCATGTAATAATGATACTTATTATACTAGGCCAAGGTAAATATCCATAAATCATATCAAATACCACAATTCATGTTCATCACCTAACGGTGAAATTATTTTAACTGTAATAAGAAAAAAATATAGAGCAAAAATTTCTCATTCTCAGGAAACTTGGTATTTACCCTGAACGTGGGTTAGCTACTCCAAGGAACAACTTATGACCAAGTCCCAACATGTTCATAATCTCTTTTCAAAATTTCCAAAATAATAAAACAAAAGAAAAGAAACCTGCTCTGATACCACTTTGTGATGTACCGACTCGGGTGCCCCAAACCCGATTGGCCACATGGCCTCAAGCACGCCTCCCCATACACTAGAGGTTGCTGACCATTAGTGAGGGTCTATGGTGTGAAAATAAAGAGACTATTCCCTATGGTAAAATTGGATAATAGCATACATATATATATAAAACAAATGGATAATAATAGAGGAAGTATAAGAATTAATAAACAAGACTGGCAGCGTAAGTAAACATGAACATCCATTAATAATAATCAACTCAAAATCTGAACAATATCATATAAAAAAGATGATGATGTAATAAAATGTATCTATAAAGCATGAAAACATGGATACAAGGCAGTAGGCTATCAAGATAGTACATGCTATACTAAAGGACAAAAACATCAAAAACTATCAAAGCACCCTGAGCACTGACCCAGTCATCTGCTACTAAGCTCCCATCCTAAAGCAAGCAAGAAAATCAGGTGTCTAGGTGGGATGCTTCCACTTGTCCATACCTACGACCATATAATCTACCCAAGTACCATCAGTGGCCCAGATAGGGTGTGAGATAAATCTCAGTTGGCCACCACCAATGGTACCTATACAAATCTAGTTTGTGAATATTAACTAACAAAGTGAAGGTATATAATAAATTAAATCAATACAAATAAATAACACATACCTGCTTGAGCCTGAGTAGGTGTCTAAACATGAGATCATTTAATCAATTCATTTAGTTTTAGTTTATATAAATAAATCATTTAAAATTTTCAACAACACTAAAAGAGATCATAATAATAATAAATAGGGTCCAAGGTGTAACCAAGGCATCCTTAACCTCAAGGGTCAGCCAACTCATAGTAGTTACTCATGTAGTCTAGCAATAAAGGGTCTGAGTGTAATCCAAGGGGCTTGCCCAAGGAATTCCACTATAAAATATTCTAACTGAGTCTATGGATCTCGTCTATAGTAATCTAATGCTAAGCATGATTAGACCCAATGTGGTGAATCCATGGTATCAAGTGTCTGAAGACATCAATCTGAATCCAAGGAGTGTATCCAAGACATCCCAATATCTGGATAGCTAGTAAAGGGATCCTACAGTGTCATGTAGGGAATCCATTAGTGGATAAAGACCATGTACCAAGGTGAGCATCTCCCTTGGAAATCAAATCCTTGAATCGAAATGGCATCCTCTGAGTGCTCAAGTCATTCCTTTTGGAATCCAAGGTCGGCTCAAGTCTGACCACTCCTATAAAGATGAAAAGTTCCATATGAAATAGGCACTTTATAATCATATATGTCATTATTCATTTTACATCATGTAATACTCATTCCATTTAACAGGTCATTAGGTTCACTCCATTACCTTTCATTAATGTGATAAGGTTAATTAATGACATGCAACCATTTATCATTTTAATTAATATGCACTTAATAGGTTCATTCCATAAGGAACATGAAACCAAGAACAATTCATTTTATATTTAACTAGGTTAAGTCATGTATATAAATATACTTTCTAATTAACAACTTAAGATTCATTTATTAAATTGAAACACTTACCTTAGAGGGTCAAGTGATAACTAATTGCACATATACACACACTATCTATTATCAATTTATAATTAAACTAGGACAAGTGATATCAATGATATACTTTCCATTTATCCATTAGAAGATTTATTAATAATGTAGGAGCACTGTCCTTATCAAAGGTCGAGTCAGAATCACACGAACGGTGTCACAAATGAACCCAACATGAGTCACCAAGGTATAAATGAAGAAAAAATCCTAAGTGGGTGGTTTGAGTTGAGTTATCAACATTTAAAAACGTGAATAACATGTTTAATTAAGGCTCTAAAACACAAAAACGACATTTATAATTAAGGAATGTGAATTTTATAAGCATCATCTGGTGAAACCGGCATGTGCACAATGATGGAAATTTATAAAAAAAATAATTTTAGGGAAAATTAATAGACCACATACTTTATGCCTATAACACTCTCCTAATACAGTATTGACCCTTAGTTTGTCCTGGATCAGAAGAAAATGGAAGAATGGATTAATGCTCTGAAAATAGGGTATATGATCATGTATCAAAATAACACCCTTGAGAGGATGAAAAATGAAAAATTGATCCTAAGGACTAAAGAACTTATTGAGAGGAATCCAACAAGACAAATAGATCTTAATTCTAAGGTATAATGGTGAAACGGGAGAAAAACCAAACTTTAGGCTTGAAGAAGGCTTCATGGGTGGCTCTCCTGTGCAGGAAAGGTGAGGGATTCTATTAAAATGAGGCTTTGCCTCTTATTTTAAAAACTGAACTCGAGCATTTGCATGAAATGTAAATTATTTACACATTATGTAAAGCTCGGGGTATTCCCCTAGGAAAAACCTTTTACACATCGTGAATTGGGTTGCTTAGGAAATTACATGCCGTGTATTGAATACAAGACATATATTCCAAATACATGTCATGTACTTATCCTACAAACAGACTTCAACCCCCCCCTATTTCCTTCTCAAAAAAACTATTCATCCTAAAGGTTCTGTTTCAAATTTAATCCAAAATAGAACCTCAATAAGGGTTTCAACCAAAAAATAAAAGGATTTATACCTAAATGAAAAAGAAGGTTCCTACAACATGAAAACGGGTTTAGAAAAAATATTATTTTCAGAAGTGGATGGTACCTTTACTTTTGAGGCTATTGTATATTAATCATTTGATAATCTTAAGATCTGTTTTCCACCATATGGAGGTCTTTTAGTATAAGAATTTTCCCTTAATGTTTGGGTGTCATTAGCTTTATTTTCAACTTATTGTGAAGATCCATCTTGTCACTACAAAAAAAATGACTTATACCAATAGAAATTCAATAACATATAATATATTCATTGATAAAAATGAGAATTTAAAATAGATATTAAGTTTTTTTATATTAATTTAAGATACCAACAAATGTTTTTACCAACAAATAAGACTGTTAATAATAATTGTTCAATGTTAACAATTATTTTACCAACATCTAAATCTGTTATTTTATTATATCAATGCCAACATTATTTACCAACACATGAATCTATTATTAATAATCATCATTACCAATAGATCTTTTAACATCGGAAAACTATGCTGTAATAAACCATTGAATAAAAAAATACTTCATCATTAACCAATTTAGAAAACTATTTTTTTTATATTATCATTTTTAAGACCAACGTTAATATTCGATTTATCATTTTTTTTATGTTTTTCTAAAATATATTGTTATATAGATTAATTTTTTATATATTTAAATTTTATAAATATTGAAAATTAATCAACATAAATATAATAAATTATTAATATAACTTCAACAAATAAAAAACAAAAAAATCAGTTAACTATTATTATTTTATTAATAACTATATTTATATTTTGAAATTTTATTTTAAATTATAGAAAAAAACTGATCGGGTCCTCACCCCTCCCCCCAACTTCTAAAATGGAAGCCCACTCCATTCCCCCAACTTCCTTCTTCCTTGTTCAGAACCCTAATCAGTCGTTGTCACCTCTCCCACTATCGAAGACACCATAGCTCAGCCGCTATTTTTTCAATCTCCCCACCTTTATAATCTATTTTTTCAACCCTAATACCGGTAATTAATTCTTCACAATTCAATCAATATTTCTCAATTAGGTTCATATATCATCAGTCGATTGGCATCACCGAGTTCTCATGACCCCTCCATACTAGATATGCTCCCCACTTGCGGTCAAGTTCACTCAACAAGCTTGGTGTTCATCACTTCTTTATCTCGGCTAGTATTCATCCCCAGGTTAAACCAGTCAAAATCCAGTATCTTTGATTCACAGCAATTTTGGTGACTCTGATTTCCCATTATCTCAACTTCATTCAGTTATTCTCAACGAATATGCAACTTTTTCATGACAGAAAGTCCTATAATAATCAAATATTTAATCAAAGATTCACATTTTCAAATGTTCTTATAGGTATGATGTAATAGATTCTCCCTTATTTCCTTTAAAATTCAATCTATTGTTTGATTTCCAATCATATTTTTATGGATTCCTTTTATCAACTCTCTAGGCGCACACTCCATGTTATGGTTCTGAATTTCTGTTGATGTAATGTGATATTTTATTTTTTAAAGTTACTAATTCATTTTTAATTTTCTAATATCAGTTTTCTCATGAATTTTTGGATCTTGTATATAAAAATTGTAATAATTTCTTCATAAAAATAAACTATTTAGGTGTTACATGTTATTTTTTACAAGATTAAAAACTATTTTGGTTGTTTTATTTTAAATTTGGTTGCCACTTATATTTTATGTTATCTTTTCACATCAAACTAAAATTTTAATTTCCACCAAAAGTTGAAATCCAGATCACCAGTTATTTTTTAGGTTATGAATAGATATTTTCTTCATCACCATATCTAGTTTTTTCATGAAATACTCCTAAAGACTCAAGGTAATTTTTCATTGGGCAGTGATTACATTTTGATTTTGGTTTTAATAAAAATTTGAGTTCAATTTTATCACAAGTGTTATTGATAGTTCTAACCATGATTTACACATCAATCATGATACCATTATTGTTATCAAGGATTGAAAGGTTATAAAATCATTTTATCATTCTTATCAGTTTGTTCCAAAATCATGCACAATGTGGTACATTGTTTTTACTTTCCCCTGATATCTTTTCCAATTAATTCTCATTTAATTTTTAGTCCCTCTTTTTTCCCACTCTGGTATGTGAAATGAATTCCCCCAACCGTAGTAAATTCCTTCGTGTTTGATTTTAGTTGGTTTTAATGATTCCTTTCTTCTAGTGTGTTGGTTTCATTGAAAAATTTTCACTTCCACTATAAATTTTTTCCCTTCATATTGAAGGTTTGAAATTTCACCATAAATTTACCTTTGATGTTCATTTCCAAGTGTTCAATCCCTTTAAATATTTTCATATTAAAATAATTTCATTGAAATATTATATTCTATGGACATAATACCATTGTTTTGTTCCTTAAGTCATGTTATTTCATCACTAGAACATATATACTTTTATCATTCCAACAAAAAAATAAGTATTAAAAAAACATCTCAGTGACATTTTCCTGGTCACAATTATAGATTAAGTTCTGCACATTCATTTATATACATTTTGTACAATTTTTATTTTTATAATCCATATTCATTATAACACTTTCCTCATTTATGTATCTTCATTAAAATAGCTTCACTTGTGCATATTCGTTTATAAAACTGCACCTAATCTATGTTCAATTCAAAGTTTCTTTACAACTATGACAATATTTTTGTATACTTTATATAGTTACAACTATGCAGTTTAAAGATATTAACACTCTTACCTAATGAACATGTTATATAGTTTATAGATGTTAATAATTTTATGCTTTATATATGTTATACCACCTCACTCAAATCTATCAAAAACATATCCATTAATTATAAATTTGTTTTTGGACAATCCATTTATTGGGAGAAACCATATATTTTCATTGGAAAAGTGTTTATTTCATGTAAACAACTGAGTATTATCTATTTTTTATAGTAAAAAAATCACTTACCTTGAGTTATATATTAAAAACTTAATTTTTAGAGGATGTGTCCATCAGACTAAGATTGTGACTGTGATAAATAATAATTGTACCAAACCTTATGACAAGGTTTAATTTAACTCTCATTTCTAACTACACTTTGCTCCCTGTGACCATCACATGTGATCATAATTGTATCTTGTCATCAAGATGAATTAATATGATGTGATTAGGTAATTAATTTTATCTCTACTCAACTATTTAGAAAGACCCTAGAGTGGCCTATGATGATATTACTTTATATACAAAGTGGATTCCCTTTAAATATTCTCAACTGAACTTTTGGCACAACAAATGCGTTGATTATAGATTATTGAATATCTGATTTATCCCACATTAACTAAAACATATTTTAATTTATATATGAAAAACATTGAAATATTTTTGATTTTGTTTCAAATGATCTGCTAAATAAGATTAATCACTTCCACATTACTAAAGTGGATGTTTCTTTGATAGTAGAGTAGATTTGGTATTGACCCACATCTATTATTATTATTTTTATATAGACCACCTTTGTTCCCTATTAGATATGTAAATTAAAACTTGTTTATTTATAATATCCAAGATATACTTTTACTCTCATGAAATTTAGGTAAAAATCTCCATTTATACTTGTAATATGATTATAATTTGTAATATATTTGATGATTAAAACAAACCTGTTTTATTTTTGTGTGTGTGATGGTGTTTTTTTCTATAACTATAACAGATAGTATATTATAGAATATCTAAATTCTATAGTTTCATTTTTTGAGGTTTGTTTTGTGTCACAAACCAAGCCAGGTCACCATCTGGCCCAACGCCCAACCCGGTCTGCACAAAGGCTGAGGGGCGTTCCCGATCCCCATGGGGTAGCATAAGTTCCTGGGTATCAAAAGTAATGCATGGGAATGATTTACCCGAAATAAGTGACAGAAAAACAACTAACAAGATAAATTAATTAAACTAAAAATAGAAAACCAAACAAGGCCTTAAACTAAGATCAAATTCAAGGTTCAAAACTCAACCCAAAAACCAAAGGAAACTACAATAAAGATAGAAAACTAAAACTCCAACACGAACCTCCAAGCAACATGGGGTGCAACATCCTCAAGCTACCAACACCAACCAGCACAAGAAGACCAACAACAACCAAAACCACCATTACTAAGCACGATGCCTCAACCTAGAATACACAAAGAATAAGATCTACATACACCCAAAGGTGTATCTAGGGTGTGATCCAAGAGCCCAGTAGGACACCACCCACTACAAGATTCCATGCCACAACATCAAAGAGACAATTTAACATGCTTATTTAAACCATACTTTAAAAACTCTTTTAAGGAAAAAATTCAAGTTTGAAAGTGGAAAATAAAGAACACTTGAAGAAAACCCATTTCACAAATACTACTTTAAAATGGGAGAGAAAATTAATAAAGAGCACGCACATACTCAAGTGGTCCTCTGTATGCCGACAGAAGGCACCACGTCATGAATAGAAGAGAACTGTGGGTAAATCCCCTAAGATAGCTAGAACACGTGGGACACTAGAGACATCATACATCAGGGTAAACATGGCATAGGAACCACAATGATCTATGTTCTCGTGCACAAGCCACTATAAGGAAAACACATCCATAACCTAGTGGTCTCCAATCATCACAAAAGTTTAGTTAGTGTTGTAGTGTCAATCCTTCTAGACAAGATCGGGACAAACCCCTTACATATCATCTAGCATACTAGTCCTAATCCTCCCACCTAGGTACCCAGGGTTTTCCCTTGTGCTCAATCAAGTTCCACACTCACATAATATATCGCTTTCACATATCACAAACCAAACAAGACATTACACACAAAATCTGCCACTTTTATACCCAAACACCATTTTAAAAACAAACGCACACCAAAACCATTTCACACCATAATTAGAATCACTTTCACGACTCGATAAATTATTTAAACCATTTAAAGAACATTTCTAAACAACACAACAAGGGTTTGCACATGAAAAATGTCTAGTTTCACATATAAGAGTCCCTTTAAAAAATTAACACACATTTAATCGTTTCAAATACAACTCCCACACTCCACATATAATTTAATAAATCTAGTTAAACAATTTATAAAACACTTAAAATTAGAAATAAAAGGTTTACACAAGAAAAAAACACTTGATTTCATATAAAAACGCCACTTTAAAACCAAGAGTACAACATATGCATATCAAAACATGATTTCCATTGTTCAAACAATTTGCAATTCAGTTTCAAGGGTGTAAAACAAGATTAACATGCCAAGGAAGCACAATTTTAAAAATAAACCTTATTTCTAGCACATTCGCATCTTATGTGTTTTTTAAAACATGACTCGCACTGCTTACACAAATTTATAAATATGTTTCACATCTTCTATACCTTTTATCAAACACTTTTAAGGCATGAAAAAAATGGCACATTTGAAACACACATGGGACATAACCTATTTTCCTTAGAAACTCACTTTTCAATACAAGAACACTTTGAATCTTTTCTGAAACACAATTTGCACCTTCCAAACAAGGCATAAAACTCCTTACAAAATTAAAATCAATAGAACACACACAAAACATAACCATTTCCCTTAAAAAATCCATTTAAAACAAATAGGCATACTACCCACTTCAAAAACACAATTCATACCACGTAATTTAAGTACGGAATGTGCAAAAATTAATTTAACAAACAAATTAAATCATCAATGAATGATAAGGCATGGAATCACCTACTTCGGTGTCGAAACTTCCAAAATTTGGTGTGGAACTCCAATTTCACCCAATTCACACCACAACCAACTCGATTTAAACCCTAAAATAAAGATGTCAAACCAATGAAAATCAAAATCAAACCCTAACCAAGATGAAACCATGAATGAGAATCAAAACCCTACAATGAAAAGGAAGGATTTACCAGAAGGAGAGGGAACGATGGTGGGGTCGTGGTCATTGGAGGAGGAGGCCGGCGGGTTTGCAATGGGGAGAGGGGGAGGCCAGCGACGGCGATTATGATGGGAGGCAGCAGGGCGGCAGGTCATCGCAATGGGAGGCGGGGAGGTTGGAGGACGACGTGCGTAGGTGAGGAGGCTGACGTAAGGCGATTGTCGAATGGGAGGAAAGGGAGGCGACTAGACGTGGAAGGGGGAGGGTGGTCTAGCAGTGCATAAGGAGGGGGGCCGACCAACGACGTGACCGAAAAGGGGAAAGAAAGGGGGGATCTAGCCGTCCCTAAGGGAAAAACAAACAAAATAAAATAATATTAATAATATTAATAATTAAAATATTAATAATATTAATAATAATAATAACAAGAACAAGAACTGTAAAAAAATTATCATTTCTATTATTATTAAAATAATTCTTTAAACTTTGTTTATTTGTTTATTTATTTATTTCTTATCTTACATCAAACTCATTTATGTCTTTTTACTTCATTTATTTGTTTTGGACAATGGGTAGGTCATGCGGGGAACTGGGTGAGGTCGTACGGTGACCCAGGTAAAGTCACGCATCTTCGGTCATGCCCTTCCTATGCACTGAATGCTATCAAGGCAAAAAAATGCGTTCTTAAATAAAAACTCAAAAAAAATAAGTCAGGCTTCAACCTGAACTACTTGATGCAAAGTAAATTAATAAAATAAATGATTTAAAAATGGAGGGTTTGACAATTCTCCTCCCTATAGTGCTTTACATCCCCAGAAATCCATAACTAATACTGAACCCCAAATCAGCACCTGATACCCCCTTGAGTTTCAAAGAGGATCCCTATGAAAAGCAAGTGAAAAGAGGAAAACGCACTATGCTTAGAGAAAGTGACTTAAATGAAAGCCTCAAGAAAATCATAAAAATACTTTTTGTTATGTGTCACTTGCCCCAAAAAGCTAGAACACCCCCAGTTGATTGATCAAGGAAAGGAACTCTCTCACCCACGTAAACCAACTTCACAAACCAAAACACCTCAAGCACCAGTAAATGGGAACCACATCATTTGGGGAAACCCAAAGGGGCTCTCCACCATTAGAAACCTACGAGAGTCTGAGAAGAGACTATAAAATCGATATGGGGAGGCCCAAGTGGACTCCCCACCATTATGGAAAAGGCCAACACTGATTTATTCTAATGAAATTTGAGAGAGATCCACCATGGGTCTCTCCGTCATTAGAACTGATGAAAGATATAGAAACTTCGAAAATTTCCCGATAGTGAACAAACACCCCACCACAAGGGGCAGGGAGAGTAGGCCCCGACTACTGGGGTGTCAAAACCATGACCCAAGACAAACCAACGTCTACACATCCTTGGATGAGCATTATTCAAATTTGAGACCGATTTACCCAACAGACCCCATAAGGACCACCAAAAGCGATTACATTCAGTGGGATGCAACCCCCAGGACTTTAAGGTAACGAGGTGACCATACATCCTCATAGCTACAGGAAACCTCACGCACCCAAACAGGTCATTCATAATGGAACGGCTACAGGAAACATTTTAAACTTCCTTCACCTTCAATACCAACGATAAAAATAAGGTCGGGGTCCCATACACTCTCGGGATTCTTGACCATGCGCCAGCTTCACTTTGAGGCTTATGGCTGGAGCCCTGATGTTTGAAGCATTTCCTGCATCACAATTAGCATTGAAGACTCCCGTATGGAGCTTCTCCTTTTGGTGCCACACACAACCACACTGCAACCGATACAACACCAACAAACACAACACACCCTGACATCCAACTACTTCCTCATGGAACATCCAGCAAAATAGGGATTTAGATGATTCACATGCATCACATCTTCACCTTCACCAAGAAACATCATAAGGAAAGACACATGACAAACACTCCCCTTTGGAAAGAAAAATTAGAACTACCCAAGAGGGGGACACACTCCTGTGAAAACAGATATTCCCATAGGATTCTATGGGATCCACCCTTGCACTTTAAAGAAAACACACACTGCAAGACGTCACCAAACATGACCCTCACGACTGATAAAATCACTACAATCCTTTCAAGACATAGTTCAGCACCGATAACTCTGAACCACCTTCACCCTTCCCCACTGTAATTCCTTTCACCGTTTCCAGAGGGACCTTCAAACACAACGGTTTAAAAATTCATACCTGACAACTCAAACAACTCAAAGAGACCAAAACTTCCATCAACTCCCCTCACGTCTGTCATCCTGATGCGAGGGGATCTGCTTAACCAAAAAGGAAAAAGGGATAGACTTAGAACTATCACTCAAAAGGGGGAGTCCTTAATTTAATCAACTAGAGATCCTAACAACAGTGAATTTCCCATGGCCACACTTCAATTGCATGTTAATTCTTTTTGGGGGCATACACTGGTCAATAAAGAAAACCACGGACCCAATAAAACTGGTCCAATGGACAAGACATGCTATAAGAGAACACTAAATGTGTAAGTGGGGCCACTACAAGGGATTACTGAAGTACTTTTCAAAAGAAACCACTAACCACATGCTTTCACACCAACTTACAAATAAGAATTCAAACTCAAGACACAAATCAGCCAAAAAGGATTCTCGGCTTGAAACGCTTCACATCCAACATTTCCAAAATACAAGGACACGCTACACAATCACCATTTATTAAAACACCAAAATTTCCTTTAACATAGATTTTTGAAAATAAACAAACTTGGTGGGTTGCACAAACTCTAATGGTATCCCATGGGCCTCACACATGCATGTTCTTGTGCCACACTAGCACCCACCTCATGTCCATCCAGGAACTCATCCGCTCATACCATTGACCATTTCTCTCTCCATATACACTCATTCATGTGGTTTCCCGTGAGAATACCAAGGATCAAAACCAGACCTTTCCATTTTTCAAAACCAAAACATTCAACCTACACTTTTCAAACCTCACACATCATTTTATTTTTAAAGCACATTATTTCAAAATATTTTCCAAGACCAAATCATTTATACTTAAAAAACATATTTCCACGATTCCAAAACAAAGTTATGAGGAATGATGTGAGATGAAACTAGTGTCATTGGGTGACTGGGACATATGGTTGGCAGCCATACCCTAATCACACCACTTCCACAGAGAGTATTCTAGGACAACGTCCTCAGCTCCGTATGGATTTCCAGGCCCTGCGAGCTCGCTAAGACCACTGAACCTACTCTCTTTTCATTTCCCCCTAAATAAGATTAACCACATGGACCAAAGATTTAGACAAACCTCAAATTTCCCTGGTAACCCGAGTCCCGCCATGAGGTGTGCTGGCCAGACACCTTACTCATAGTCAAGACGTTGAGTCCTGATAACCTTAACTTTGGTCTACTGTGAATCTTCCTAAAGAAACATGACCCAAGAGAGAAAACCCCCCTCTGATACCATTTTTTCATGAACAAAGTTGGGTTTCCATCTGACCCAGTGCCCAATCTGGTCTTTGGCAAAGCCCGGGGGTATTCCCAATCCCCACGGGCTGGAAAAAGTGCTCGAGTATAAAAAGCAATGCATGGGAATGATTTACTTGAAATAAGAGATAGAAAAACAACTAACAAGATAAATGAATTAAACTAAAAATAGACGACCAAAAAATACCTTAAATTAATATCAAATTCAAGGTTCACAACTCAACCCAAAAACCAAAGGAAACTACAATAAAGAAAGAAAAATAAAACTCCAATGCAAACCTCCAAGCAACACGAGGTGCAACATCCTCAAGATACCAACACCAACCAGCACGAGAAGACCATCAAAAACCAGAACCACCATCACTAAGCATGATGTCTCAACCTAGAATACACAAAGAACAAGATCTACATACACCCAAAGGTGTATGTAGGGAGTGATCCAAGATCCCAATAGGATACCACCCAATACAAGATTCCATTCCACAACATCAAAGAGACAATTTAACATGCTTATTTAAACCATAATTTAAAAATGATTTTAAGGAAAACATTTAAGGATGAAAGTGGAAAAAAATAACACTTGAAGAAAAACCATTTCATAAATACTACTTTAAAATGGGAGAGAAAATTTATAAAGAACGCGCACATACTCAAGTGGTCCTCTGTATGCCGATGGAAGGCACCACGTCATGAATAGTAGAGCATTATGGGTAAATCCCCTAAGATAGCTAGAACATGTGGGATTCTAGATACATAATACCTCAATGTAAATTTGGCATAGGAACCACAATGATCTATGTTCTCGTGCACGAGCCACTAGTAAGGAAATACATCCATAACCCAGTGGTCATTAATCATCACAAAAGTTTAGTTAGTATTGTAATGTAAATCCTACTAGACGAGACCGGGATGAACCCATTACATATCATCTAGCGTACTAGTCCTAATCTTCCCACCTAGGTACACAGGGTTTTCCCTTGTACTCAATCAAGTTCCACACCCATATAATATATCACTTTCACATATCACAAACTAAACAAGACATTACACACAAAAGCTGCCACTTGCATACCTGAATACCATTTTAAAAACACACATACACCAAAACCATTTCACACCACAATTCTCATAACTTTAATGACTTGATAAATTATTTAAACAATTTAAAGAACATTTCTAAATAGCACAATAAGGGTTTTCATATGAAAAATGACCAGTTTCACATATAAGAGTCCCTTTAAAAACTTAAGGCATATTTAATACTATAAAATACAACTCCCTAACTCCACATATAATTTAATAAATCTAGTTTAACAATTTATGAAATACTTAAAATTAGAAAGCAAAGGTTTACACAAGAAAAAAATCACCTTATTTCATATAAAAATCCACTTTAAAACTAAAAGTACAGCATATGCATATCAAAACATGCTTTCCATTGTTCAAAAAAAAAATCAATTTAGTTTCTAGGGTGTAAAACAAGATTAATATTCCAAGGAAACACAATTTTAAAAAGAAACCTTATTTCTATCACATTTTCATCTTATGAGTTTTTTAAAGAATGACTCGCACTTCTTGCACAAATTAAAAAATTATGTTTCACATCTTCTACACATTTTATCAAACAATTTTAAGGCATGAAACAAAATGGAACATGTGAAACACACATGGGACATAAACCATTTCATTAGAAATTCACTTTTTAATACAATAACACTTTGAATATTTTCTGAAACACAATTTTCACCTTCCAAACAAATCATAAAACTCCTTCCAAAAAGTAACTCAATATAACACACACAAAACATAACCATTTCCTTTAAAAAAATCCATTTCAAATACATATTCATACTAACCACTTCAAAAACACAATTCACACCACACAATTTAAGTATGGAATGTGTAAAAATTAATTTAACAAATAAATTAAATCCTCAATGGATTCTAAGGAATGGAATCACCTACCTTGGTGTCGAAACTTCCAAACTTTAGTGTGGAACTCCAATCGCACCCAATTCGCACCACAACCAACTCGATTTAAACCCTAAAATAAATATGTCGATCTAATGAAAATCAAAATAAAACCCTAACCAAGATGAAACCCTAAACAAGAATCAAAACCCTACAATGAAAAAGAAGGGTTTACCGAAAGGAGAGGGAATGGTGGTGGGGTCGCAGTCACCAGAGGAGGAGGCCAGCAGGTTCGCAATGGGGAGAGGGGGAGGCCGACAGGTTCGCAATGTGGAGAGGGGGAGGCCGACGATGAAGATTGAGATGGGAGGTGGTGGGGTGGAAGTTCATCGCGACGAGAGGTAGGGAGGCTGGCAGACAACATGCGCAGGTGAGGAGGTTGGCGCAAGGCTGTCACCAGACAGGAGGAAAGGGAGGCGGCTAGACATGGAAGGGGGAGAGAGGACCAGTAGCGCGTAAGGAGGGGGGCCAACTAGTGACGCGACGGGAAAGTGGAAATAAGGGGGGTCATTGGCCATCTCTAAGGGAAAAACAAAAATAATAATAATAATTATTATTATTATTATTATTAAAATATTATTAATAATAATAATAATAACAAGAACAAGAACTATAATAAAAAAATTACCATTTCTATTATTATTAAAATAATTATTTAAACTTTGTTTATTTTTTTTATTTGTTTATTTATTTATTTATTATCTCACTTCAACCTCATTTATGTATTTTTACTTCATTTATTTGTTTTGGACAACAGGCGGGCCGTGCGGTGAACTGGGTGAGGTCGCGCGGTGATTCGGGAAAAGTTGTGTGGCTTCGACTGTGCCCTTCCCATGCACTGAATGATATCAAGGTAAAAACATGTGTTTTTAAATAAGAACTCGAAAAAATAAGTTGGGCTTCAACCCAAACTACCCAATGAAAAGGAAATTAATAAAATAAATTATTTAAAAATGGCGGTTGTGACATTTTGTTTTCTCCTTCCTATGTTATTTTATAGGGTTAAAATTTTATTAATATAAAAAATGTATATATGTTCTGTAGATAAAGGGAAAATATATATGTTCTGTATATAAACATATACAGAATGTATGCAGAACATATATGTATAAGTTATGTGTATATATATGCATATGTTTTGTGAACCATTATCGGTGTATTCATGGACTTTAAACTTCATATATGTTTCCAGTATCAATTCAGTCATTAAAGATCTAGTTTCGAGTAAGAGTAGGTGTTCCCATTTCCCAGCTTATAGCTTCTCTAAAGTGCTTCTCTATTAAACATTTTTCAAAACCAAACACAAATTTATTTCAATTCATTTGGAGAGTTGTTGTGATTGAATTTTTGTTGTTGCAGGTGTAGCCCGATGGACCTAACATTGGAGATGGACTGAATGATGCAACCAGAGGGGAATGTGGTTGTTCTGGACTCTTTTGAAGTCATTATCATAGTCGGTTGCATCGCACATGATGTATGGTAGACTACTACCACACACGAAAAGGAACACTCAGATTGCATGGATTATAGATGATTCTGGTTGCATTCAAAAAAATTAGAAGCTCCCATGAGAATCTCACTGAAAAAAAATGTAGGTAGTTTCTTCCTCCCATGTATCATTTGTCACCATGTTGTAAAAACTCAATTTTGAAATGTACATAAACCAATAAACATGATTTGACTAATCAATACTATTTTTCAATCTTGTTAAGATTTTGGTGATTCATAATTGGCTCTGTAGTAATCTTATAGTATCTATTTTGAAATTTTCTATATCAATTCTTTGAAATGAGCTTGAGTTTGACTATTTGATGATTTATGTGCATTTTTTTGTTGTATGTGTCAGGTAAGGGATAAACTTCTTCCATCCACAAGTGTATGAAAGTGGATTTTCTTACATGAGTGGTGAACCAAGATGGTGACAACCATCTTATATTGACAAGTACATGTGCAAGAAATAAGACCTATAACAAATGTAAATAAATGGACCTACTTGGTGAACCATGATAGTGAAAACCATCATAGAGACGGTTGCTTCCACCCATAAGCACAAGTGCAAGAAAATAGACCTACAAGAAAGCAGACCCGCTTACATATGTGGATCTCATCGCTAATGTAAACTAGGGTAGTGATACCCGATGTATGAGAAACAGATTGCAGATTAAAATGTTTTTAAATTGTGTTTGAACACGTTTTTTCAAATATAGACTCAGTTTATTGAAGTTTCATATAGGATAATTTTATAATTATTATATAATAAATATAATAAATATATTATATAATAAATATATTAAATGTATATTTAGATTAATAAATATAATATAATTTTTACCAAAAAATATTGTAATACCCACACATAATATTTTATTTAAAAAATAATTTACAAATATATATTAATTTTTGGAATTTCTTATAATATTGTTAATATTATTGATGTAAAGATAAATGTTGGTAATAATATTATCAACAGATAAATCTGTTGTATGACTCTGTTTCTAAAGATTTTAACTAACACATATATTATATGTTGGTATTATTATAATTTAAATAGAACTATTTTATCTATCGTAATAACATTTAGCGATAGAGTTTTTACCAAAAATTTAGTGACTAGACAATTTTTTGGGTAAAATGTTTTACCAAAAGAAAATGCACTTTTTCCAACAGATATACCCTTGTTGTAAAATCTAATTATTTTTTAGTGTGTGTTTTTTTTAGATTATTCAATTTAATTAAAATCTCCAAGCATTTCATATTGATGAATCCTTTATCATCCTCCAATGATTTTGGTTTGTCTTTACAATTCTTTCTTATCTCTTTTATTTAATCTCCATGTATTTTTCACTTTTCTTTTAGAAGATAGTCAAGATCTTTAATTTTATTAGATTTAATCACTAGTTGATCATCTTTGATGGTGGTTACTTCTTTTAATGCATGGGTCTTAACCTAAATCCCTTTCATAGCATCCCCCTTTTCTTTAATTGTAGTGAGCCACTTTTTTCAAAACCAGTGCATCCTTCTTCAAGCTCTGAATTTATTGCACCTGTGACTCCTACTTGTTTAGAGAGTTTAACACATGTTTGTATCATTTCATTCAAATACTTCTCTATAATTTCATTATAATCATCATGGTGGGTGATCTCTTATTTCATACTTCTAAAAATGACACAAATATATGATATGATTTCTTTGGGGGCGTTATACAGGATATCTTTTATAGCACCAATTGATTCATCTTAAGAATCCTCATAATTGTGGTCATATCCAAGAATATATGGTTCTTCAGTAGGAAAATTTTGATAAGAGAGTCTTAGTACCCCTTCTTCATATAGATATGAGAAACTACATGAGAATCGATTGTTGTCCAACTCCTTAGTGGTGGATTCAGCCACTAGATCTTCATATTCCATGTCTGGTTCTTCTTGATTGGGATTTATACATGGGGAAACTAATATTTATTCCTCTTTACTTAATACGGGTGACTTCTCATCACTTATTTCTTTAATATATATATTATAATAAGAAATATTAGAATGAGCTCCACATTGAGCACCTTCAATTAGTAGAGAGTCATTATTCTCTCCTTTCTTAAATGAGGCATTTCTCAACTTCTTTGCATCTCTTTTATTTCTGTTATTCAGTGTCTTGACAAACATATCTTCCATGGTTTATTGGATAGTATATTCATAGGATTCTTCAAATTTTCACTTCATATATCCTTTTCAAAGAGATATCAAATTCTTAAACAAACTTTAAAAAAAGGAGAATCCAGTAGAAGTGTAACCCACTCTGATACTAATTGTTAATATCACTTTGGGATATTCCCACACTGAGAGGGGAGGAGTTAATCATTGTGGAGTGAATTTTATTTCAATTTCACTTTTATCCCTTAATTACCTCTTCACTTGTTCAGTGATCATATTTCTCTCCCTTTATATATCCTTTGGTTGGTATGTAGATATGGAATAGGAAAACAGTATAAGAGAACACCAGGATTTGTTAACAAGGTTCATGATTAGCCATGGAATGATGATAATATTCATTATTAATATATATAATATTCATGTGATTTATTATTTATAAACACAATTTTAGTGCATTTTACACTTTGAACATTATTTCATAATATAATTGTAATTCCTTCTTAAAATGCACTATTATGTGGTACATTTTTTAACATCATTTAAAGTACCAAATGATCTTGATTTTATTTTCATATTTAATTTTCAGGTTTCTAATTACATTGGTAACAATTAATACTTTTTGATTACTTTAAGATTCACATTGGAAGACTACCAAAGTTGGCATTGAACAAACAATATTCTGGGTGAAGTAAACTGGACAACAACCCAACAAAACTACTGTAGTGGCTAATATCCAAGCCCAATAATTCTGAAAATTTAACTAAATATATAGTATATCATGGGGAACATTTCTTTAAATAGTGTAAAAGGCTAATTATGATGTATAAATTTATTTCCAGGTGGCCCAAGTTGAAGATAAAATTTTGGGCCAGATTCTGCGGCCCAGAAAAACAGCCCACAATTTCGATAATATCTCGCAAAAAAAATATTTTGGACTGAAATTTTACATGAGTTTAGGATACATCCTGATATAAATTTTCTTCTTCTATGTCCCACTCTAATTAGGTCATCTATAAGTTCATTTAGATGCCTCTGTTTGCTGGGTGAAAGTTGACTGCCACTTCGGGTCAAGGATAAAGAAGTTCACTCTCCCTTACTTTCCACCACCTAAGGCCTACCATACTCAAGTGGGATCATTTGTACTATTGGGAGATCTACCCAAGACTCTTGAAATTCCTATTTAAGTTAGTTTTGGTAGATTATTTTATCATCTTTTGATCTTTATTTCATTGTAATGTTATGCTGCGATTTTGTTGTCTCAAGTTTGTCTTTCACATGTAAGTTGTTCAATTCACTTTAGTTTCTTAATAAAAGTTCTTTTTATCATCTTATTATGTTGTTCTTAATATCACTTTGATACCATTGGTTCAAGGTGTGAATTTATTCACACCATACCTTTTTAAATTATCACACAATGGTGGAGTGATTGTTATTTCATTATTTTTTTTACTTCTCTATTTCCTCTCTCATGAGTCCACTTTCCGCTTCTATTGAAACCATAGAATCAATGGAGGGCTAAACCACTTAGGGGTTGATCCAAGGGATTATAAAGGGGATGGATTGGATGTTATTTATCACCCCATTAATTTATAATCACCTATTTTAATTGAGATTTTTATTTGATGATTTTGAAACTTCTTCGTCCTTGTTGAATTTTAAGGCCACATACTTCAAGTGCTAATATGAACCTTTACCTTGGATTGCTCCTAAATTTGATCCACCAATTGTATAAGTGATTATTATTATGGTTTGTTGGTATTAAACTAGTAAGTGATGAAGTTTTTTTATCTTCTTGAATAAACCTATTTTGAATATAAGAAGTTGAAACCATTAAAAAATGAATTACATCCAATCCACCCCCAAGTGATAACCTAGGATCAACTCATTATTTTAATTTGAATTCACTTAAGTCTCTTAGAATTAATTTAAAACCATCTAAAATCAACCCATGTTTTCCACTTCATATCCAAAAACAATCCATAGGATTTACGTG
The DNA here is from genome assembly GCA_963277665.1 of Viscum album. NCBI lineage: Eukaryota > Viridiplantae > Streptophyta > Magnoliopsida > Santalales > Viscaceae > Viscum > Viscum album. The sequence continues at coordinate 1,236,535,655 of OY728152.1, forward strand.
TCTATATGTTACTTCTTAGGTCTCTGAGGATTTGACAACCCAAGCTAAACTACAAGCGACCGCTTAAACCTAAAATCTTAGTTAAATTTGGGTGATACCAAATTTTTGTGCCATTTCCAGGGACCCAAGTAATTAATCTCAACACCTATTCTATTCTTCTCCATTTCTTCTATTCTCATCCAAATTCTCTTATAATTTCCCTTTCTTATTTTTTTTCTTTTGGCGCATGTCCGCCTACACTCATGACCAATCAAACTGTCTAGTTAGGGTGGATAGTCCTAGGGTTGGGGATTCAAGTGCACCAAGGAAACTCTTTAAATTATATCTTAACCTTCCTAATGGTCCAAATTCAAAAATTTAGCCCATCTCAATGGAAGGTCTTCAAATAAACCAACTCATAAACCCGAGTGGGGACTAAAATGGAAATCCAAATGAGGCATCCCCAAACTTGGGGAATGCAGTTGATCAAACCATGAATGACTACCTCACACCTACTTAGACCAATTCACCCTCTTGCATTAGGAATGTTTCCCTAGTAGAATCCCACTATGTTTTCAAACCTCCTGTCCTAAACCACCTTCTGACCTTCCATGGGATGGAGTCATAAATGACATACCTTCATATCAAAGAGTTTAATGACATTGTTGAAACTATGTGCCCACCACATCAACTTGAGTTAGCTAAGATGAGGCTCTTTCCTTTCTCGCTAAAGGATTGAGCAAAGAATTGGTTAAACAATCTGAGACCTGCATCAATCCACTTATGGGACTAATTGGAAAGAGAACTCTACAAAAAATACTTCCCTCATCACAAAACAATTGCACTTAAAAAGATTATCCAAAACTTTTTTGAAAAAGAAGGGGAGTCATTTTACGAAACATGGGAAAGGTTCAAAGACACCCTAAATATGGTTCCACACCATGGTTTTTCTATTCCTGAACAAGTGAGAATTTTCTATGAAGGGTTGGGCCTGGGGAATAAACAATTCATTGATATGATGTGTAATGGGACCTTTAAAAACAAAGCCTCAAATGATGCTTACAAGTATCTAGAAGGACTGACCAAACAAAACTAGACATGGGGGGCATCACCTTACTATGAGAAGCCACCCAAATCTGGTGGAATTCACACACTTAGAGAAGAGGAAAGCCTTAGGGATAAACTCACAGCACTCACTAGGAAGGTTGAAGAGATAGACCTTAGAAAATCCATGAAATCCAAACTGTAGACCTTGTTTGCACAATTTGTGACAAACATGACCACAAAACAGACAACTGCCCAACCATTCCATCCATCAAGGATGTTATTATAGGAGGAACACCAGCAGAGGTCAATGCTCTAAACTTTCAAAAGCCACAGTACCAAAACACTTTCAATCCAAGGTACAATGACCATCTAGGATTCTGTTGGAAAGATAACCAACAACCCAACCAACAACCTAGTCAGCCACAAGGACCAAACCCCTACCCTCCACAAAATTTTCAAAACCATAACCAGTTCCAAACACAACTAGTCCAATACCAACACCCTTCTATCCAATACCAATAACTAATACAACAACCAAATTATCATCCTAGGATAAACCAACTAGCACAAGCCCCTACTCAGTCTGTCCCTCTACCAATCCTTGAACAGTTTTGTAAACAAATAGAGAAAATAAACTCAGAAGTCTCATCCATTAAACATGAACTACAAACCATTAAAACTGGTAAGGCACCCATGCCTACTCAGGTGGTACCATCCTCAACTTTAAGGGTAGAATCCAATTACACACAAACCTATCATGAACAACTCAAAGCAATGACTATTTTAAGAAGTGGTAAATCCATTGAGAAACCTAAACAAACCATTCCATAACCATTAAAAACTTCAACAACAAATGAAAATGATAAAGAAACACCCACAAATTCTGAAAACCCCAATGAGAATGTGAAGGAACTACAACCACACCAAACAATCAAACAACCTGCTCTCTTCCCTCAATGCATGAGATGAAAAACTAAACCAGAACTGAATGAAACTTTGAGGGAAATCTTCTCTCAGGTTAAGTTGAACATCCCCCTTCTTGATGCAATCCAAACTATTCCTGCCTACTCAAAGTACCTTAAGGACTTGTGCACTTTTAAAAGGAAATTTTCACATAAAAACCAAGTCTTTTTGGCTATTAATGTGAGTACCACCATTCAAGGGACCATTCCTCCAAAGTTGAAATATCCAAAAATGTTTATACATAAATGTTGAGATAGGATAGAACAAAGTTGTCAAATCCATTTGTGATCTGGGAGCTAGTGTGAACCTCATTCCTTATGCCATGTATTATCAGTTAGGACTCGAAGAACTCCAGCCCACATCTGTCACTCTTCAACTTGTTGATCGTAGTGTTTGAGTTCCTAAGGGGATCTTAAAGTATGTTTTAGTGAAATTTGAAAATTTCATTTACCCAACTGACTTCATTGTCCTTGACAATCACTCAAGCTTAGGTCCTAGGGAGCAAACCCCAATCATCCTTGGTCATCCTATCCTTGCAACAATCAACTATGTTATACGAGTCTGAAATGGGAACATGACCATCACCTTTGGAAACATGGGTCTATAATTGAACATCTATAATGAAAAATCTCAAATTGGGGATAATGAAGAGATACATGAGATTAATTGGATTGGTAGTGTTGATAGTGAACTTGAGGAACATCAAGGGATTACTAAAGGATGTTTAAGTCAAGAAGAGATTGATTTTCTTTGTTCACATGAGGTAAATTTGTCTCCTTGGATTGAATATCTTTCAGATAGCTCTATTGACGATTTTCTCAAATCACCAATCAATGATATCATTGGTGAAATCAATAACATTTAATCCATACCCATTCATGACACTAATCTGGATAATTTAGTGGATGAAAATTCTATTCACAAGGAACCAATTCTGTCAAGAAATATGAACAAAGAAACTGGGTTCAATACAAAGTCTCATCCTTTCTTGGAAAGTGATAACCAATCTCATCTCGAATTTAAGGTCTTACATTCGTCACTCGAGTATGCATTCTTAGAGGAAAATCAAGCCTTTCCTATTGTCATTTCTTCCTCTCTTAAAGCCAATCAATAAATGATGCTTCTGAATGTCCTAAGAAATCATAAGAAATCAATTGGATGGACCCTTTCTAATATTTCTGGGATTATCCCACTCATTGGAACTCATAGGATTGTTCTTGAATCTGAATCCAAACCATGTCGTCAACCTCAGTAGAGACTCAATCAAAATCTTATGGACGTGGTAAGGAAAGAACTTCTTAAGTTGTTAAAAGCAGGTATCATCTACCCCATTGCTGAGAGTGAGTGGGTAATCCCAATTCAAGTTGTCCCAAAGAAAGTTGGAATCACTGTGATCACCAATGAGGATGGTGACCTTCTCCCCAAAAGGGTCAGTAGTGGATGGAGAGCCTATATTGACTATAGGAAGCTCAAATCTTGTACCGAGAAAGACCATTTACCCTTGCCCTTTATTGATCAAGTCCTCAAGCGAGTGGTGGGTCATTAATTCTATTGCTTCCTAGATGGATTATCAGGGTATAATAAAATTGAGGTCTCCTTATAGGATCGAGGAAAAATAACCTTCACTTGTCCATTCAGCACTTTTTCCTTCAAGTGCATGCCCTTTGGGTTATGTAATGCCCCTGGTACCTTCCAGCGGTGCATGATGGGAATCTTCTTGGACATGGTGGGGGATTGTTTAGAGGTCTTCATGGATGACTTCTCCATATTTGGGGATACTTTTGAGGGATACCTTATGAATGTTGAAAGGGTTTTGTCAAGATTTGAGGATAAGAATCTCATCCTAAATTGGGAAAAATGCCATTTCATGGTAAAGGACTTGTTCTAGGCCATCTAGTATCTGGTATAGGGATTGAAGTTGATAAAGCTAAGGTTAGCATCATTCGTCACCTTCCCTCTCTTAAAACTGTTATGGAAGTGAGGTCCTTTTTAGGACATGTTGGTTTCTATAGAAGGTTCATTAGGAATTTTAGCTCTATTTATCAACCATTTTGTGCTCTATTGGTGAAAGATGCTCCATTTTTATGGACATAAAGATGTGAGGAATCATTCTCTACACTCAATTTAGCTCTTATCTCTCCATCTATCATGCAATCACCAAATTGGAAACTTCCTTTTAAGCTCATGTGTGATGCTAGTGACTTCACTGTAGTAGTATTCTTAGGACAACAGTGTGAGAAAACTCCATGTGTCATTGTTTATGCAAACAAATATTTAAATGATGCACAAATAAACCACACCACCACTTAGAAAGAGTTGCTTACTATTGTCTTTGCCTTAGATAAATTCAGTTCCTATCTCTTAGGATCACCCATCATTGTCTTCACTGACCATTCATCCCTAAAATACCTTTTTCCAAAAACAAGATGCCAAGGCTAGATTGATTAAGTGGGTCCTTCTTCTTCAAGAGTTTGATTTAAACATTAAGGATAAAAATGGTGTTGAAAATGTTGTAGTTGATCACCTCTCTAGGATGTAATTCAAAGACAACTCACATCACCTTTCTGTGTCTGATTCATTTCCCGATGAGCACCTCTATTTTGTGAGTGATTGCCCATGGTATGCTGGCATAGCAAACCATTTGGTGACAGGTGACATTCCAAAATTCCTAGGGACCCAATATAAGAGAAAATTTCTTTCTGATGTCAAACACTATGTGTTTGATAATCCTTACCACTTCAAGTTTTGTCCTGATCAAATAATTAGGAGATTTGTTCCTGAGCCCGACCAAGAGTCCATTCTAAAATTTTGTCATGGAGAGGCATGTGAAGGACACTTTTCTACAAATAAAACCACTGGAAAGGTCCTCCAAAGTGGTTTCTACTGGCCTAACCTCACTAAGTATTCCTTCCAATTCTACAAAAGTTGTTCTCAATGTCACCAATTAGGATCCATTGCCAAAAGGAATCAAATTCCCCTCACTCTCATTCTGGTCGTTGAAATCTTTGATTGTTGGGGAATTGATTTCATGGGACCCTTCCCATACTCTAGTGGATACCTCTACATTCTATTATCTATTGATTATGTCTCGAAATGGGTTGTGGATATTCCCACCAAGTCCAACGACCATCATGTTATGATTTGATTTCTGAAAGAGCACATATTTTCTCGATTTGGAATTCCTAGGGCTATAATCAGTGATCAAGAAACCCATTTCTACAACCTCTCATTCTCTTTAATCATGTATAAGTGTGGTATTTCTCATAAAGTTTCCACTAAATACCATCCTCAAACCAATGCTCAAGCTGAGTTAGAAAATATAGAGATTAAGAAAATTCTTGAAAAAAATGTCAATCCCTCTAGGAAAGATTGGTCCGAGAAACTCTTGGATGCTCTTTAGTCATATCATATAGCATACAAAACCATCCTAGGAATGTCACCATATATTTTGGTTTATGGAAAATAATTCCATTTACCTATTGAAATTGAGCATAAGGAATTTTGAGCAATCAAAAAAATGAATTTCGACATTTCTTTGGCTAAAGAAAAGAGGAAATTAGATCTTAATGAACTTGAGGAACTTAGGATGGAGGCATATGAAAATTCAAGGATAAATAAATCTAGATTTAAAGCCTACCAATCTAGGAATCTCAAAGTTAAACACTTTTAACCAGGAAAATTCATGCTCTTTTATAGTTCGAAACTTCATTTACACCCAGGAAAGTTAAGGTCTAGATGGTCAGGTCCATTCATAGTGCATCATGTGTACCCCCATGGGGTAGTAGAGATTCAGAATCCCACAAGTGGTCACATATTTAAGGTCAATGTTCATAGGTTAAAACCATTCATTGAATCATTCAATAAATAGGAAATAGAGGTTGAGTTAACTGAGCCAACCTATGAACCAGGAAAAATTGATAGATTTAATATCCATATCAGGATAACGACGTAAAACAAAAGCACTACACAGGAGGCAACCTATGGTTTTCATGTTTCCAATCTTTTTGAATCATCTTTATTTTTCAAATAGGATTAATGAATAATTTTGATATTAAAAAAATATACTATTGGAATGTTCTTCTATTATGAGTATGGATGGGTATGAAAGGAGAGAGCCATATTCATCTGTGTCACGTGGTGTGATCCTTGAGTAATACCTTACCTAGAAATTTAAAAAGAAGATAATGTATCATCAGTTCATTTTATTTTTATGTATTTGTAGGTTAAAATAAAAATACAAAAAAATAATTAAAAAATAAATAAAAGGACACATCGTAGGTCGTGGGGAAAACCCTATCACAACCAGTGAAGCCGCAGGGACTCGAACCCGGGACAGAAGGGAGACAGGGGAGCACGCTTACCACTAACCTAAAACTTATAGTGCTTTCTTATTATATAATTTTTGTATATATACTTATATTTTATTTTATTATTATATGAATAAATATATATATATATATATATATATTGTTTTGTTTTGTTTTTTTCTCCTTTTTCCATTAGGGAACTCCGCAAGTGACATGGATATCAAATGACTAAATTGGAGCAGCAAGGACTTTAACTTCAACCATCAGGTGACTTCACTCCATGATCCTCATATTTAAAATTCATTTTAAAACTCCTCTCATCTACCTCTACCCCCTTCTGAATTTTATTTTATTTAAACACTGAGGATAGTGTTATTCTAAGTTGGGGGTGAAAAGAATGAAAAAAATTAATTAATTTTGTGTGCTTAAAAAAATGCGTGGAAGTAAAATTTTCTTTAACTTTGAACATGATAACACACATTGCACACTTTGAAACTGAATATCAAATAATTTAGCATGATTTGATTCTAATTTTAATCCATGTATAATTTCATGAGCATATATTTTGGAAAGTGTGGTGGTCTAATGTGAAATTCCATCGTTTATATTTTCATCCAAATAAAAAAAAGACCACAACGCACATCCTTTGGATAGTGGGGTATTAGTTTGAGTTCATGGGGTCCCCCAAATAAATAGCATAGGTTTGGTGATCATTTTAGTTTTAATATGAGTATTAAATAAATTTGTGTGTATAGCAATGAAATGACCTAATGTGTGGCTTTCGGCACTTGGGGATCATGACTCCATAGTTGTCTGGTCTAGAGTTAGTAATTTTATCTCTATTTTTGGTAATTTGAATTTGTTTTCAAATGATTTAACTCGAGATGATTCCTAAGTATGTGGGCTTCACTTGGTTCCCTAAGGTCTTTGAACCTGGGAGTCATCGGCAAAGTATCGCTACATGGGTTGACTCTATTGAGTGTAATTTCAATTATCATGGAAAAATTGAAAAAAAAAAATAAAAAAAATGAATACTCATCTTAATATTGAAATGTGATTCTACCTAGTGCTTCCATCATTTCCCCCTTGAATAAAGATGAACCCCCGTGTCTATTGGGATGCACAACACATCATCACGCTTAATTGATATTGGATGAAATATGGTGATGAATTTGAACAAAGGAATGGGATTGATATTGGTATATGCTTATGAAAATATATTGTATTAAAATATTTTGATAGGTTTTATAGTTTTTTGATATAATGGTTTTTGGTGATCATTGTTTATTAAAATGTTCTTGGAAAAGAGAATTTGAATTTCACATTTTTGAGATATATTTTGCTCGGGACTAGAAAAACTCAAGTTGAGGGTGTGATTAGACACTGAATGAGGCTAATATTCATTATTAATATATATAATATTCATGTGCTTTATTATTAATAAACACAATTTTAGTGCATTTTACACTTTGAACATTATTTCATAATATAATTGTAATTCCTTCTTAAAATGCACTATTACATGGTACATTTTTTAACATCATTTAAAGTACCCAATGATCTTGATTTTATTTTCATATTTAATTTTCAGGTTTCTAATTACATTGGTAACAATTCATAATTTTATATTACTTGAATATTCATATTGGAAGACCACCAAAGTTGGCCTTGAACAAACAACATTCTAGGTGAAGTAAACTGGGCACCATCCCAACAAAACTACTGTAGAGGCCAATATCCAAGCCCAATAATTCTGAAAATTTATCTGAAGATATAGGAAATCATGGGGAACATTTATTAAATAGTTAAAAAGCTAATTATGATGTCTAAATTGAGTTCCAGGCGGCCCAAGTTGGAGATAAAATTTTGGGCCAGATTCTGGGGCCCAGAAAAATAGTTCACTATTTCAATAATATCTCGCAAACCAAACTTATTTTTGGGCTGAAATTTTACATGAGGTTAGGATACATTCGGATATACATTTTTTTATTCTATGGACCACTCTAATTCTTCCATATATAAGGTCATTTAGACGCCTATGTTTGGTGGATGAAAGATGGCTGCCACTTCGGGTCAAGAATAAAGAAGTTCACTCTCCCTTACTTTCCACCACCCTAGGCCTACCATACTCATGTGGGATCCTTTGTAATGTTAGGAGCTCTTCCCAAGACTCTTTAAATTACTATTCAAGGCAGTGGTGGTGGAAGTTTTTATCGTCTTTTGAGCTTTCTTTCATTGTAATGTTATGTTGCGATTTTGTTGTCTCAAGTTTGTCTTTCACATGTAAGTTGTTCAATTCACTTTAGTTTCTTAATAAAAGTTCTTATTCTCCTCTTATTCTATTTTTCTTCATATCAATTTGATACCATTGGTTCAAGGTGTGAATTTATTCACACCATACCTTGTGAAATTATCACAAAACGGTGGAGTGATCGTTATTTCATTGTTTTTTTACTTCTCCATTTCCTCCCTCATGAGTCTACTTTCCACTTCCATTGTAACCATAGAATAAATGGAGGTCTAACCCAATTATGAGTTGATCCAAGGGAGTATAAAGGGTATGAATTGGATGTTATTTATCACCCCAATAATTTCTAATCACCTCTTTTAATTGAGATTTTTATTTGATGATTTTGAAACTTCTTCATCCTTGTTGAATTTTAAGGCCACATACTTCAAGTGCTAATACAAACCTTTACCTTGGAGTGCTCCTAAATTTTATCCTCCAAGTGTATAGGTGATTAGTATTATGGTTTGTTGGTATTAAACTAGTAATTGATGAAGTTTTTTTATCTTCTTGAATAAACCTATCTCGAATATAAGAAGTTGAAATCGTTAAAAAAAGAATTTCATCCAATCCACCCCCAAGTGATAACCTAGGATCAACTCATCATTTTAATTTGAATTCACTTAAGTCTCTTAAAGTTAATTTAAAACCATCTAAAATCAACCCAAGTTGGCCACTTTATATCCAAAAACAATCCATAGGATGTACGTGTCTGTAGGTTACTTCTTAGGTCTCTGAGGATTCGACAACCCAAGCTAAACTACAAGCAACCGATTAAACCTAAAATCTTAGGTAAATTTGGGTGAGACCAGTTCACCTCCTTAAAGATGACTAAGTCCCTAGTGACACATGGTTATTATCCCACATTCACAACTTCCTTTCTATTATCAATGAAATCCTAGAAAAGGGTATGACCTTGAATCTATTACCTTGGCACTAACCGAGTACAAAGAAAGTTATGGCTTTATATCCCTTCATACAAGATAATGAGCTTCTATTTCCTTGAATCAAGATCTCCAGTGTTGGATAGAGTCCCTCGTGAACTCTATAAATGATATTATTCCCTCATTCATAGCAATCAGATGGATTTCCACAATGTTCTTCAAAATTTTATAGCAGGATATTGTAGGCTAGATCTCTCATATCTTCGACTTGGATGTGACCAACAATAGGTTTAGTTGGATTCTCTTCTTCTTTCTTCTTATTCTTCTTTATTTCATAAAAATAGCATCGGGACACCTTCTTCTTTTCTTCGATACACAGGATCTGCAATAGATTATTATATCAGTTATTTTTTTCTTTATTCCTTTTGACTTATAGAATATATAGTGGTTATAATCTAGAAATCATTATTATCTTCAACCTATAAACATATTTATATAGAGAGAGATTGTTCACAGTTGCATTGTATCTTTTTCATATTTGAACTCCCTCAAATATTAGCCTTCAATTCATAAAATCTTCAAGTCAAAGCCTCATTCAAATATTCCTTTAAATTTGGAAAAAGAATCAGCTTATTTCCTTAGCATGATATTTGAATTATTATGGGATTATTTTCTATTTGAGTTCCCCATAAAATCCATAGTATTCAGATTTCTTTATATTTCCACATAAGCATGGTGACGTGGATCCTGGAGCATGCAGAATGAAACTTTCTCAACATCAGCTTCTTCTCCCTCGACTACTTCTATATTTATCTCAACTTGAATCATGATCACGTGTTTGATCATGATGTATGGTTCAGGAAGATCATTTCACTTACATCATCTGATTTAATCTCCTTCCTCAAATAATAAAATCTAGAAAATTGATTTTTCACTCAACAGTATCCTCAAAATTTACTAAGTATTGAAGCCTTTTGATTGATTTCAAAGTCACATGATCACTCTCAAAGCCTTATGATCAAACAGAAATACTTACGGTGAATTCATGTATTTTATGAAGTATTTCTATGAAGCTTTATGATTAGAATCAAAGACTTATGTTCAACTTAAATTCATATGATTAGAACTATAAAGACTTATGATATGACGCAAAAACTTATGATCGGTCATGAGTACTTTCACTTAGGGACATTGTCATTTTTTTCAGTTTCATCTCCAACTTATAGACTTTCTTCAAATGACTTGTGGGGTTCTTCAAAATGACTCTATCCCTTATTAATCACTTCAAAACATCATCCAAGGTATATTCATACTAATTTTAGTGGGAAAAAACTCCACACACCATGAATGGATCCTTCATTGCTTCAACTCAAAGGCTTACAATATTCTTGTTCATCTTCTTCCTCAAGACACCATCAATAATTCACCAAGTCCTATATCAACCATGCCTTTTAAGTGGGTGAAAAATGCATGCGATCAGTGGATTAACCATGTGATCAAACTCAACCGACCATTTATTGGAAAGGCTTACATTTGTCCAAAGTCATGCAATAAAGTCTGATCCAATTTTCTAGATTTCCTTCAAAGGACTTCAATGGTTATCCCAACTCATCTTTGACTTGCACATACCTTCATCCAAGTATGTTTCCATAATGATAAAACTCTTTTGCCACTAAAACTGCTTGAACTATATATACATGTGAAATACTAAGCAACGACATCTTCAGTTCAACTTTTCCATCAACTAAATGAATCTTTAATAATCCAATGGCAGTAATCCCAATACTCAAAACATCATTTCCATCCATGAATGGATATCTAGGAAACTTTAATGGTGGTACTTAAATTGTCATGTAAATATGACAGTAGCTCACAATTATTCCAAGTTGTGCATCTCTTATCCACATCTATTGTTCACAGTTCCACACATGGAAGTATATAGACTTGAGAACTCTTCTTATTTACCATGTGAACCATGGGGGTCACTAAAATTATTGGGGAATTCGCTTTCCTTCTGATTTTTTCTTCTTGATCATATATTGGCATCATGCATGTTGCCTCCATTAACACTAAATACAACACAAACACAAAGTGGTCATGCCCCAGTGAGGAAAAGATGAATCGGGTGATACTTTCCCTCATATGTCTACCCAAGTCCCCACTCATGGCCACTGAGACCCTCATCTCAGTGTTAGGGTTTCACTAAGAATAACTTATAAGAAGTGGTCCACTGCAGCGCTATCATTGAAATAAAAAATAAATCAATAAGGGAAATCAAATGATGACTCATTCGCATATCTAAGACTTGAAGATGAGCTATTATTGTCACTATCATCCAACATCACCAATCTAGGAAACAAAATTAATCTCCTTGTTAGCATCATTGTCTCTAGGAAAAAAATCTATAATAATTTCCACTTGGATTCATTAAGCTAGTCAGTATGACAACCAGACATCGACGTCATCATCTTGGGATATAAACTCACTAGGTCATCTCCTACAATCAAACAAGTTGGTCGACAAAATAACACATTGACCCAACGTTGTTTGCAAGTTGTTTATCCGGTCGCATCCATGTGGAGGTGTTGGATAGCCCCCAAATATCATAAACCCACACTTTGTGCACAATACCCACTTGTATTATAGAATAAATGAAATATGATAATCGCTTATCGCATTGTCATATTGTATCATAATATCATGTTCATAAGATATAAATGACCATCTCTCAGGTCATCAAATTCATTGAACATTAATTATTTTGATCATTTCCAAAAACATCATTGAAATATTACTTCTAACTGGACCATCCATCCCATGAGTTGTAAGAACTCAGATATTCTTTTCAGGTATGTTTTCCCCTTTCTGGTGTTTTTGAGGAAAAGAGGAGTTTCTGGAAATTTTTTAAGTACACATCGTGTACTCTTTTGTCACACGTAGTCGTGTACTGGTTGTGTAACGGCCAAGCACACAACCATGTGTGGTGACATGGAGACCGCCTTATGCAGGGGCCAAATAAGGCGCGTACACGCCGTGTACTTCAAAAGTACACACCATATACTTTCTTTTTTTCATTAAACGTATAGGGATCGCGTCTGACGGACAGAACACGTCTCTTTTAGACTTAGTTCGTCCGAGAGCGTCCGTACGGCGTGGATCTTTGCTGAGCCCCCGATCGAGCATCTATTCTCCGAATCAAACTTCGTCGGTTGCATTGGAATCACATCAGTGATTT